>CM060967.1:175951250-176566250 GCA_030765045.1 Tenodera sinensis | reverse complement strand
CCATCCTCAGTACTACACCTCCCTCATGATGCTTGAGGTGGGAGATGCAGCAACTGAGTGGTAGGCCTTAACTTGAAAGGGTTGTTGTACTGCAGGGTTAGTTAAAGTGCACAGTAGAAAAGAAAATAAATGCCATATTTGAACCACAGATCTTACGCTTTTTGAACAATAAAAGAACATCTTTTGTGGGCACTTGTCAGCATCAATAATGTTTTGTAGTCTCATTGACTGATATTCTACTTCAATCAGCCATATTTATTGCTTTATTATTATTACTGTCACTATTACTATCACTATCTTATCACCAAAAAGAATGGTGTATTTAATAAAATTTTTCCCCTATGGCCACCACCACCGCCACTGCTACGGCCACTGCCACCATGACCACGACCACGACCACGACCGTCACCATCACTGTCACTGTCATCGTCGTCATCATTATCATCATCATTATTATTACTATAAGGTTAAAGGAGGAAGATGCTATGGACAGGGGCTTATGAAGGCATCATTTTGGGATGAAGGAAGCCTATTGTATTGTGGAATATTTCTTAATAAAAAAACATTAATTTTTTTTCACTGAACAGAATATAACACCAAGATGATTATTTGCTTACAGCTAAAATTCAACCAAATAAAAGTAAAAGGTGTAGAAATAAGTTCTGTTGATGGAACTAAGAATGAATTCAACACCTTCTGGCAGAGGAGCGTTGTGAACTTGTCAAAAGGAATGGATTTTGCACCTCAAGGAGATGTGCTTGTTGAGATTCTGCATCTGCAACATAAGACATTTACTTATTCAATAGAGGTACGTACTGCTTTGCTTTTATTCACCTTCACTTGACCTAAGCTTACTTCCCCATTGAGTCCATGCTTTACATAAGGAACAGCAAGTTAGTTGAGTGGTCAGCATTCTGAGACTTCTCAATCCAGGACTCCCAGGTTCTCTCCAACCAGAATCATTCCCTGTCCTCCACAGACTTTGGAAGTAAGAATGAGGAAACGAATGTGAGAGCATTTCCTAATGAAAATCAGTAAAAATAAACAGCAAGAGCCCACAGTCCAAGAATTAGTTGTTTCTAACCTTATCATGCATGAATTATTATGCAACAGGAGAAAAACATTTAATATTGTTAAGTTGTCAAATTTATATTAAATAATATGAATTTAGGGTCATGAATGCATATTATTACTTTTTAAACAAATTACATTCATGGTACCATATGTGTACATAAGTTTGAGGTTCTAATACAAATATGCAAAAGGTTTACAAAAATAAGAATTTTAGGCAACATGTATGTTCCTCATGTGGAAGTTCTCCATACGTTTCTTGTATTTACATGTTTTTCTTTGTTTACAAGTGTTATTGCATTGCCAGTTCATCCTCTTTTGGATTCAATGGAATCTCAGAGTTGTCCTTTGTGGTCTAGGGGCAACATGCTAGCCTCTAGTTTCTGAGGTCATGGGTTCAAACTTGACAGAGGGCAATGGACATTTTCAGGTATACAAATCCTTGGCATGGCTTCCTTTGGAAGGAAATAACACCGGTGGTAGCATGTCAGATTTATGGCACATAAAAGAACCTCAAGCCTGATAAAAAGGCCTCTGAGCAAGATTAAGCACTCTTTGACACCCAATATAGAATGGGACGCTAAGAACCATGTCATTTAAAGAGTGTCCATAAATAAAAACTCAATTTTCATTGAACCTCAGGTTTAAAATTGCTGTATTTGGAACAGTTCCTTTTTTCTTAGATGGTGGCTGTGCAACAGCTCATTGCAAGGTTGCCCTCTCTTCTTTTCCAAGAACAATCAACATGAGTTTTACAGAAATGCATTTACTACTTTTAGTATCTGTGATCCCAAGGTCACAGGATCAAATCTGGCCCAGACTGATGGTTTTTAAGTATGCTTAAAAATGACAGCTCCATGTCAGTAGATTTAATGGCATGTAAAAGAACTCCTGCGGGACAAAATTCCGGCACACTGGCGATGCTGATGTGATCCTGGCAATTGACAGTGTCGTTAAACAACAAAATAACTTTTTTAATTTATAAAGCATCTATAACTTTACCAGTGGGATATTAACCATAGCTCAAACTCCATGTCTTATTTTTGAACCCATGGAGGTAATGGGCAGTCAACCTTATGATGCATAAGGTTCACTTCACCCTTGTACGTATTGACTACAAATTGAGAAGAAATGGAAGTCAAGCTTCTTTTCTATTCCAACTTTTACCTTCATCTTCTTCTGCTTCTGATGTAGGTGGTCCTTGTTGTTCTTCAGGAAGCAAAATTTCTCTAATAAGAGCTAAGGAGATACCTACTTCCTTTCAGAATCTGAAGGTATTGACCTTCTCTAGTTTTTGAGTGTAATTTTCTAAGTTCTCTCTGCCATTCTAATGTAATCTAGTTCAATTTTGAATGTCACTTCATTTCCTAGTTCTTATTTTCAGTTCACTAATTTTCCCTGTCACTTCACAGAAAGGTAGAAAGGCATTACCAAACTAAGCAGTTTGAGGTTAGGTCACAGATGCAGTAAATAATAGAAGTGCTGCTTGAACATAACTGAAATCTGACTTTATGAAACATTACTCAGCCACATAAAGATGGAAACATAATTGCTTATCATATCCATGAAGGAAAATGATGAAATCTCCTATAGAAGGGTGAGGGAAGTGCTGTATCCAACTTGCACAATAAGTTACAAAATCTACACCTTGCGGGAAGTAGTACTGTTGCGATAACAATAATCCAAATTAGTGCCAACGAACACGGGATAGGTGGGATGATACGGCAAGGCATGTAAAGTGGAGGTGTAATTACAAAGAAAAATATTTTGACATATCCAGAGGGGTGGTTCACCTGATGCCATGTGTAATTTCAGGTGGAGCTAGTATGGAAAACTCCTAATCTAGGACCCAATCTATGCAGAATAGATGGCTGAGCAGAAGAATAGACAATGAAAACATAGTCTAGTTTTGAATGTATTAATGCCCAGTAGAGTTGCAACATTAATGCATTATTGGCAGCCCAGGAAATGTCATTAAGGACACCAAGCAATTACAGTGAGCATGCACAGTAGCCATGAAGCATAATTTGAAGTCTCCAACAGAGTTTGCAGTACAAAATGAGGCTGAGAAATATATACAGGATGTCCCAAAAAGACTGACAATGCTTAGTATGTTGTGTGGGATGACAAACTGACTGGTTTTCAAGAAGGAACCCTGTCTGAAAATGCATGATTTGGACACTGTGGTACATCAAAGTGTGAGATGGGTGTGCGCTCACATTTTGTCAATAAACCCAACATGTGTAGTACATCAAGCAGTCTACATTACAAATGGGCTTAGATTTGTGTATCTCCTACATCATTGCAGAGCCTATATCGATGGTGTAGAGCCTTATGCCCATGACACAATACATGCAGTTGTATTTGAAGATTTTCAATCACTCCATGGACTTGAGCCATTAGGTCCTCCACTGTCACACATCATACTCTCCATGCAGCAGTATAGAAAACAATTGAGAGGTGTCAGAACTACGACCATGCTGGCCATGAAACCACCTCTACCAATCCATCAATTTGCATATGCAACGTTCATTTGTTTTCAGGGGAGGGGGGATCTGATGAAGTGAAAATTGTTTTACTGACATACAATTAAATTTAAGGGGCAAATATGAGTAAAAATACATTTTTTTGTTTCTTGTATGTAAAAATACTAGAGAATTTTCTGAGTAAAATGCTTCAATTTTTATCTTGATATCACTATTATAAGGATTTGTATAGAGTATTTACCAAGGGGCTGCTTTTAGTGGGCATGTTCGGTCAATTTACTGACATTCGTTTTTGCTATCAACGGAATTAGTATATTTAAAGTTCCCAGTGCTTTTAGGAGGGAAATATATACAGAAAATTTCAGCACTGAAAGTGGACCCGGATGATATTTTGGTGAGCTTTGATGTGGAATCCTTGTTCACCAGAGTGCCGCTAGAGGACTCACTACAGCTCCTATCTGAACGGTTTCCGGAAGACATCACCCAGCTTTTCAGACACACGCTCACTTCCACATACTTCAATTACAATGGCCAGTTCTTCGAACAGACGGATGGGGTAGCCATGGGTTCACCGTTGTCACCTGCTATTGCCAACTTTTTCATGGAGAGCTTGGAACATACTGCCCTGGATACCACCTCAGACAAACCAAAGGCATTCTTCAGATACGTGGATGATACCTTTGTTATCTGGCCACATGGAAAAGGAAAACTTTCCACCTTCTTAGACCACCTCAACAACCTACATGCGAACATCAAATTTACCATGGAAGTTGAGAACGATGGCTCACTCCCCTTCCTAGATGCTCTGGTCTACAAGAAGCCGGACGGCAGCCTAGGTCACACGGTATACAGGAAACCAACACACACCAACCGCTACTTGGACGCCTCCAGTCACCACCATCCTACTCAAAAGAAGACAGTTATCTCCACCTTGTTTCACCGGGCTTTCAATATTGCGGATGAAGACCACATTAAGCAGGAACTTAAATACCTACGAGACACATTGCTAAAAAATGGATACAGTGATAACGACATCAAAAAGGCACGCAAGAAGGTTGAAAACAATCGAAACAACCTCCAACGCCTCACTCAAAGGATGGATAGCTGGCCGAACAAAGCCTACATACCATTCTACGGTTCTGTCTCAAACAAGATCTCCTGCATACTCGCTAGGTATAACATCAAGACCTTCTTCACGCCTCCAAAGAAGATCCAAGAATACCTTAGGCCGGTAAAAGAACCACTTCGACTCAAGGTCCCAGGAGTTTACAGGATTCCTTGCAAATGTGGTAAAGTGTATGTAGGCCAAACAGGACGCACAATAGAAGAAAGGTGTAAAGAACATCAACGCAATATCAGGCTCCTACAACCAGATAAGTCAGCAGTGGCCGAGCATTGTATAGAGTATGTCCACAAAATAAACTTTGAAGACATCAAAGTTCTGGAGCATACGGATAAATACTGGGACAGAGTCATTAAGGAAGCCATTCAAATCAAGCTACATCCAAACAATTACAACAGGGACCGCGGACTTCAGCTAAGCCCTGCCTGGACAATAGCCATGAAACACATTCACAACAGCAACTATAGTGATTCTGCACCAAGTACTGACCCTCAAGAAAACACTGTGGCCGGTGACAAACATAGCCCGAAACAGCAGGCCCAATCACAAATCGTCACCCGCTCATTGGCCAGGGCAACGCAACCCCCTCCCACCTAACATTGTATATATATGGGGAGCGGAAAGCTAATGGTCATTTTTATTCTGACGAAGGCCATGGAGTTTAGAATGGCCGAAAGCTCAATATTTTCAAACCTCACACGGCTGATCGGCCGTGAAACTGTAATAAATAACATGCGCCGTGAAAGCTTTAAATCTTACATTAACACTAGTCCATTCAATTGGTTTGCTCCCGTGGTACTACTCAAATAGGTCTTCAGATACTGTAATGTTGAGAACAAATATTCTGGTGTTGTTATAGTGACTGATAAAGTGCAGAAAACCTTCAGTGCCTTGTGTATGAAAGGGAAAATGGTTTCATTACACCTATTTGAAGATGATATAAGCCCCTCCATTGTTACTACCGAAGCAATCTAGGAATTTCTTGAAACTGCAGAGTGATTTGTGTAATCATAATGATGTAGATGTTCATACAATTTGGAATGAGATTAGGGGAAGCATTTTATCATTAACTGCTCTAAATCTCTCTGCTCTGGATTATGGTGGTAGGACTTTATTATAAGATAATTCACTAGATGTACATTTATTATTGTAATGAAAATAATTAATGTAGAAAATGCTCAGATTCTTTGAATATATTTGTGAATTAATGTGAATACCTTTTTCTTTAGTTATGTCCTTAATAGTTTCCAATTTTTTTTTTTTTTGGGGGGGGGGCACATACAACTCCCTATCCTCCCCCTTGGATCCACCCCAGCAATGTTGAGGTGATTCCGCACATTTGAGCTCTGTTGGCCATTTCAGCAGCTGTGTACTGCACTACTGTACTTGAAACTACACCAGTAATACAGCAGAATGCACACCAAGACTCTTTGGAACACATTGTAGCAATGTTCTTATGTGCAGATTGTTCATTCATATTACACAGATGGCTAAGGGTTTGCATTCCTGCTATATTAACATACCAAAAAGAATGTTAACAAATTGTCACAATCCTTTGTTCTCAAACTTTGATGTCCTCCAGTGCCCAAACTGTGCACTTCCTGACAGGCGTTCCTACTTGAAAACTAACCAGTTTGCCATCCCACACAACATATTAAGTCACTGTGTTTTTGGGATGCCTGGTAGAGAAAGCACTGAAGGCACTGTTGGATGAAGTGCACACACCTGGAGCTACAACAAATTGCAAAATCATCTTCAAACAGATGCGGAGTGATGCCCAGTGTAATATGCAATACTATGGGATTAATGGCTGTAGAAATAAAGTAGCACTCAACACACAGCTTTGTGCACACCATACTCCTACCTAAAGTTCAGATCCCATTCTTACAAAGTGCAGATAAAATGTAATGAAATGTTTATTTGGAAATGCTCTGCACATAACAGGTGTACAAGATACACAGGTCAACATGATAACAGCAGCACCAATCCATGCACACAGTTAAATGTCCCAGATATAAGTAGTACAGTTCAGAAAGAGGAGTAATGGGGGCTGTACACCAAACAACCTTAATGAAGGATTCACGTGCTAACTTTGTTGGAAATAATGACAAAGTGTCTCCTTTGCTTTCAGTAGCCAATTTTATCCTTAACTCTAAATTCTTAAATATCATGACAAAATCAGTCCAATTACTTTTTCTGCCACATTATTTTTTCTCCAAAATTCTATCACAAATACACAGCTCTTTTTTACTGATGTTTATACAGCCTACAATCTTTCACGTTATTACAACATACAACTGTTTACATCTTGTAATCTTGACTCAATCCTTTCATTGTCTCTCTTCACTTTCTCTGTCTCTCAAACATTAACTCTGATGACATAATCACTCAAAACACATAACTTCATAACATGACGACACATGAAGCTGACACACACACACCCAAATTAAGAACTGACTGTCTCCTGTCTTTCTGCTTTGTCTCCTTATATAGTGGGGATGATGTCAGACATTACTTTCTCAAACTTCTACAAATATTTGAGAGGTAGAACTGGAACTTAAAAATTCAATGCCACAGCTGGGATCTGAACCACAGACCTTCCGCTTACCAGACAGCTGCTCTAACCATTGAGCTACTGTGACAAACTGCCAGAATGGCATTAAATTCTCAAAACAGTTCGTATTTCTCCTGGTAAACCACAAAGGCAGTCTCACATCAGAGACAAATTACCCCAATGGTGACTTACTATTGTAAGTACTTTATGTCCCAGGATTGAATAACCTTCAAATGGTAATTACTATTTATTTATGCCAACAAACTTACTGTTGGTGTTTTTAAACACATAAGCCATTTACTGGGAGAAATACGAACTGATATGAGAATTCAATGTCATTCTGGCATGTTGACACAGTAGCTTAATGGTTAGAGCACCCACCTGGTAAGCGGAGGGTCTGTGGTTCAAATCCCAGCTGTGGCATTGAATTTTTAAGTTCCAGTTCTACCTCTTAACCTATGCATTTCAAAGTTATTGTAAATTTCATGGAAAGTCTTTACTCACACCTCTTTCAGAAATTAAACGTTCCATATTTCATCACTGGGGAAATTTCCCTGGTTTTTCAAGAAATAGAAAAGTTTTGTTTGTATTCAAGACTAAAATTAATTTTCATTAATTTCCACTGGCTTTCCAGAAAGTAGACAGTCTGTTTATGTATAAGGCCTGTTGGTTGATATATCTTCAATGTTTTAGGGAGTATCTGTACACTAAAATACTAAAATTAACATTCAGTAATAAAAAAATTAAATATTACAGGTATTTAAGAATACAGCAAACCATATACCATTTTTGAAGAAGTGTCTAAGTTTCAGGAGCACCTAACACAAATTTTTATCTACTAATTGGTTCACAAAATATATTTGTATACCTTGTTTTATAGTCTTTAAGACAATAAAAAGTTTATTTTTATGCAGGTGGAAAATCAATCCAGTAATAACCTAACAGGAACCGTTCGGATATTTCTAGCACCACATTTTGATGAAAGAGGCGAAGAAATGACATTTAATGATCAACGTACATTATTTATTGAGCTGGATAAATTCACTCACACATGTAAGTGAACAAATATTTTTATGATTCTAGCAAGTGACTTTTGTGTAGCCTTTCAGCTAATATAACTGTTTGCTTTAATTAAAATAGAGACTAAGGAAAATTGGATTTTTTTTAAAAAGTGGGCCTCAAAACAAGTACTTTTTAAAAATCTCTCCAGCATATTTCAGGGTGGAATGCAATACTTCCTCTACCTACCAGGTTTTAATAGAGAAAGTAAACATATATTTCTCATCACAATAGAAGGATTTTTTAAAATGTAAACAACTGTGTGAAGTAATATATGGAGGACTAGGACTGTGGAAGTTGTTTGAAATTTAAAAGTAGTAATATTTAACTAGTTTTATTTCCTAGATACCCTTTTCTTTTCTGTATTTAATTAAATATCACCTATATGCAAAAATCTACAGTGTTATTCAAAATGATTGTCGGGGTTTCATGATTTTTCTTTTAGAAAACATAGAAAACCTAACATTTTTATTGTTGCAGTAATGGTTAGACAAACTCTTAAAGTTTTGTTCTGCATCAACTGTAGTGACATCAGTTACCACCAGATGGCAGTAACAGCAGTAAAATATAGAATTAATATTCAGGCTTGTGGGCCTTGGTCTAGTGGAAATTCTTCCATACATTTCGTTCGAAACTGCATTGAACATCATCAGTGGTGTGACCGCAGTACTCTCCTACTGTTGGCAAACTGATTGGAGCCATTTAATTTTCACAGGTATTATATGCTTAGCATGTGTGGGTGTATGATGGTTGGTCTGGTCTTTGTTTATTTGCTTGGCTGTTGCGTGGGCTGGTTTAAAGTGGAGGCTTCCATTGTTGTTGAAGGGCTGGTATTTATTGTAGCTAAAACTGGCGTATCATTTTGAATTTGTCTACGGTTAAGTTTTTTGCATGCTTTGTATAATGTTGGATGCCAAGCTTTATTTAAGCACTTTGTTTCTTCCTTCCTCTTGAAGTTACCATTGTGTTTCATTAGGGCTCTAATGACCTAGCTGTCGACGGGCCCTTAAATAATACTCACTCACTCACTCACTCATACTCATTGTGTTTCAAAATCTTTATGGCTTCACGACTTGACCAGGCATACTAATGCACTGTGGAAGACAGGATAGCTGTGTCTGAATACTGTATAATGTATAAGCTTAGGCTTTCATGGCCGGTGTCTTGACTACAGAAATGTTTAGTTCTTCCGGGCTTGTAGGCATTGTAGATACCAACATTTCACCAAGTACTGCACTTTGCATCATCAGGGTAACACGATCCGCTGTCTGCACTGGTCAGAGTTTAAATGTGGAAGCAGAGAGAGAGAGATGTGGAAGTAAAGACTGTAAACGTCCGTTAGGGTTATTTATATGGTGGGGGTGGGCAGGACATTGTGCAGCTACGGTAGTGATTGGCTAGTTGTAGGCATGGTTTTATTACAACTATTGTCTGCTTCCACATTTAAACTCTGCCCAGTGCAGACAGTGGATCGTGTTACCCTGATGATGCCATGCACAGTACTTGGTGAAACGTTGGTATCTACAATGCCTTCTAGACCACGGCCTACAAGCCTGTAAGAACTAAACATTTCTAATGGTCACTGTATAATGTGTTCCCCCAGCGCTAGTAATGCAAAGCACACAAAAAACCTAACCGGAGACAAATTCAAAATCATACACCAGCCTCAGCTACAATAAATACCAGCCCTTCGACAACAATCGACAACAATGGAAGCCCCACTTTAAACCAGCCCATGGAACAGCCAAGCCAATAAACAAAGACCAGACCAACTGTCATAAAACCTGTAGAAATCAAACGGCTCCAATCAGTTTGCCAACAGTAGCAGAGTACTACGGTCACACCACTGATGATGTTCAATGCAGTTTTGTATGAAACGTATGGAAGAAGAATTTCCACTAGGCCATGGCCCATGAGCCCAAATATTCATTCTATATTTTATAACACCGGCCGTGAAAGTTTATGCAATTTGAGTAACAGCAGTGTTTAACAAAATGGTGGTTAACAGTAAGGAGAAGGCTTTTGCACTCTTGAATATCAACACCCCATATTCAGCATTTTCGGACAAAATACAAGAAGGAGCCTCCCTCTAACAAGCCTATTCACAGATGGTATGCACAATTTGTGGATACAGGTTTTTTGTGCAAAGGAAAAAGCAATGGGAACTGAAGCAGTGCATCCGAGCCGCTTTCAAAACCATCACCGTTGCCATGTTAACTCGTGTGTGGGAAGAGATGGACCATTGAGTAGATATAGGTAGAGTGACAAAAGGTGCACATATCAAGCATTTATAATGTATGTAAAAAGCTTTATGAGTTACAATACACAATAAAACAAGATTCATATTCCTCTGTCAATTGCACTCTGAATTATGAATGTTTGTAACACTAATAATCATTTAGAATAACCCTGTTACTATAGTCTTCATTTGACTGACTCTGTAGTTAAAAGTCAACTATAATGGACCTCACCCTCAGAAGACAGTACACGTTAAATGGGGCACAACATTGCAACATGTACTACATGTATATGCACATATATCTCGAAATTCGTCGCTCAGCTGAGACAACTTGTGATCCACACCTGAATAACACTATTGTTTATTCTCTCCCTCTAACGTTTTACACGCTGCTTCAAATGTGACATATCCTTTGTTCCCGGGGGCATAAATAATATTACGCAAAATAGCATCAGCAATACATGATACAAGTATTAATGCATTAAACAAAGTAATTATGATCATACTTTCAATAAGTACACCCGTTAAATCTCTGTATATTATATTAACACATCAAACAGAGCAATTATTATCATACTTTCAATAAGTAAACCTGTTAAATCTGTATACCTAAAACCACAAGATATAATATTGTAGCAACACTGCCTTGTAGACAGTAATTTTGAACTGCTGGTGTTTACATCGCACCAACAGGATCCCCACTCCACATTGCAATTGCACATTTAAAGACAAAGAGATTCTTCTGAGTAAATGGCAGTACCAAGTCATCTTATGAATTATGCATATCCAAATAGTAAAATATGTGTACTTTTATTTAAGGCTATCTACGTTAAGTTCAGTGGTGGCTGGTGCCTAAAATAAGAGGGAGTTCACTACTTTCAGTGCATTATGTAGTTTGCCTTTCTAAATAGTTTGATTTTCTAAATTGCATAAAGTATTTCAGTAGCTCTGAAATTACCTTAAACCAGCCTGATGACATTGATGGGGTTGAAACTCCTGTAAAGGTATATTTGTAGATAAACTCCATCCTCCTTTCTTTTTGCTTGGCAAATCTATGACTCTCGTTGAAATAAGGAAGACTGTGGATCACTTCCTTGTCAATAGACAGCACGGCAAGAGTAGACAGCTATCTTCATCCATGGTATTTCTAAGAAATGTTTTGATCCAGACAAAGTGGAGAAACATCTCACTGCTTCACACATCATTGGAATAGTAGCTACTAATTTCTACAATTTCATAACACCACCAAAGAGTTCTTGCAGGTTATTTTCAATTAAAAACTTTAGAAGGGCTATTGCACTTTTCATTTCTTCAAAACCATTTCGAGAATAAATTATCTGTAGTTCTGTTTTGACTTAGATTTATTTAAAAATGGATAGGACTGCATGTCAGAAAGGATTTTTTCAGGAAATTTATTTTTCAACGAAGGAAAGTAGTGCTGGTCAAGTAAATTAGTAGCCAATAAGTGACTGGAGAATTCAAACCTCTGTTGGCTCTGATGTATTATTATGTGACATACCTACTTCCTTTGCTGCTACATTCCTCCACAAATAGGCAGTTTGCTACACCGACCCTTTCTTTATCAGGAACGGATACAAATGTGAGTGGTGATTCGAGACACAGCCTGTTTGCATGTCCGACGGACAATAACATATGGAACAGAGACTATCAATAAACTTAGGCTGCATCTGGGAAGTATCAACTTGTGTAAGCCGTGCTGCAGCACAACGTGGGATTTAGAAATATTCTGCTCTCCTAAAGTGTTCAATCATTTTTTCCATGGCTATACCTTTAAAGACTGTAGCATTATTCATGTGCTCTTTTACAACTGCATCCAAAGTTGAAGTCATATTTATTATTGCGCTGAATATTCCAGGATTATTTGATTCTGCAGCTTCATCATGTCCATAACTCAAGTTCAAACTCACTGCAGAAGTTAATAGTCAGTATTTGTTTGTATAGCTTTGAGAATGAGTTGTTGTCAACTCGACACTTGAGTCAGTTTTTGCAAAAATATCTTGCAACATTACTAAGATAAGTGAACTTTTTAGTTTCTAATTTGTTCTTGCTTTAGAATCTTGTTGCTTCACTGTTAATAGTTTCATTTTCCTTAATTAACAGTCATAATTTTGGAAAGAATATAGTGATTTTTCCTTATGTTGTCATTGCGTCTTTCTATATTCTGTCTGATAAATTATCTTCTTTTCTATTGAAGGAGTCTTTGATTTCTTGACTGAGAAGTAAGACTTGTTCATTTGTAGAGTGGATCTCTCTGAATCCAGCTTGACATGGGGATATTAAATTTTGTGATTCTAGAAATCAATTTAACCTGTTTGACACCATCCTTTCCATCCCTTTTGCTATTATGCTAGCAAGAGCTATTGGTCTAAAAATTGTTATTTCTGATGCTGTTTTGTCTTTCTTCAAAAGTGGAACAATTATTGCTTTTCCCCATTCAGCAGGTACAGTGGTTTTCCAGGATAGATTGTAGAGTTTCAGTAGTAGTTGTTTTGCTGTTTTTCCAATGTTTTTTATGAACTCTGGATGCATGTGATCGGGTCCATGAGACTTTTTGTTTTTTAAATTATTTATTGCAATGTTCAGTTCTTGCATATTACAATTTTGAAAAAAGATATTGCACTGAGTGTTAGGATCACATTCTCTTTCTGGTTTCAAATCTTTCTTAAATTCTTTATGTTCCTTTTTATTATTTCTTGTTACTTTATGTGAATTAGCATAATATTTATTGAATGTTTCGGCTATGACTGCATCATTTACTAACATTTTATTGTTGTGTATGATAGGTGTGCTGTTGTACAGAATTTCACATTTTCAGCAAGCAGTTATTCTCTCAGATTCCAGGGCAGCAATTATAGCAATTACTTCCAAGTTGTCACCAAAAAACCAAACAATTATAGAATGTTGGAAAATCCTTACCCATCTAACAGCACTTCAAAAACACCTAGTCTTCCAATGGATACCAGCTCACTGTGGACTGAGTGGTAATGAGAAACCTGATTTTCTTGCAAAAAAGCACTTATTCACGTATACCTAGCGACCTCCCATCTCACCTCTCCCTGCCGAAAGAGCACCCATAAGCTTACACTCCAAGGTTCACAAGAGAAATTGAACCTCGGGCATGTCTGGGCAAATTTTGGCGTGCTTATGTGCTATCTGAATGACTTAAAATTTTTTCATGGGATAAAATACTTTGAAAATGCACATAAAATTACCAAACATGAGAAAGAAAAAAAAAAGATTGTTTAAACATAATATGGACAAACAACTTTTTTCCGGAGGTTCACTGAACCACTGAACACATAGGACGCACCACCCCTGGTTAAGTTTCAGCTGCATTTCATATATCTCCTTGGTATTTTTAGTAATTCTAAATGTGATTTTACAGACATAAAAATCTATTATCAAACACTTATGGAGAAATAAAATGAGAAAAAGCTTTAATAAATTATGCTGATTACCTTTAAACTTCTTCATCCTCCAATAGTGGTGTTATTCCTTCCATTTCATTTCCCATTGACTTGGTGGACCGAGTTCTTGTGAATTAAGATCAGACGATGGTGACTCTGATGGGGCAGTTCTTGCTGATGATGACGAAGATGATGATGATGGTGATGCATTAATCAGAAAGGTGTCTGTGTTGTCTTGGATCTTGTCGACTATCCACAAATTGCTTTCAAGCTTCTTAATTTAGTCCACATAGTTGACCCAATTCTATACTATAACATGTTTGTGTGCCTCTGAGATCAACTGTCTCATTTCTGGTTGTTTAAATGAGGTATTATTCATTTTTATGCAGTTTTTCACTTGTGACCATACCATTTTGATGGGATTCAGAACACAATGGTATGGAGGCAAACGAAGAACTTGTCGCCCTGCTGTTTTTGCCATTTCATCGACATTGCATTTATCGTATCTCCCTTTATGTGGAGATACAATGAACAGAAGTTTCTGTTTAAGCATATCAGGTTCAAATGGGATCTCTTTTCGAGAAAGCCAACCAATTATATCATTTTTCCACCATGAATTAATAGGCAAAAGCTCACTTTTTCTACTGTGATATTTTGCATTGTCGATTACAATAATGGCTCTCTCAGGGCCATTTGGGAGCAACTGTTCAATGAACCAGTTTTCATAAATTTCTCCCATCATTTTGTCATGTGCATTGTCCATATTTTTTTTTTGCACAAAAATGTCAGCTCAGCGTTCCTTACGAACCCCTGTTCATTGCCACAATGGACCAAAGTAAACCTTGCTCCACGACGTGAGTCTTGCACTTAGTCCTTCAATTGCTGCTTGAAGGGCACTTTTAACTTTTGTATCCCTCCACGCCTTTGTCACTGTATGGCCTAAATTTACAAATGACTCATCTATATACACAATTGGTCTTTCCTGGTCCCTAAACCTTTTTATGTCTTTTAGATATTTGTGTTGCCATCTGATATCGTCTCTTTCTATTAATAGGCACTTGTTACTCCTTCTTTCATATTCGAACCCCAAATCATGTAAGAACCGACTAAGAGTGGCCCTTGAGAAATTTGGTAGGGTCTCATCACTGTTGACCCGTGACAAAATTATATTCAATGTGGGTGGAATATTTGCAAACAGTAAAGAATGAACAATTTTCCGCACTCCACATTGCACTATTCTATCATATTGTGTTAACCTAGCATTTATTTTTGTTTTCCCGCCCTTTTTGCTTTCTTTTTTGATGGCGTTTTTAGAGGTCTTTTCATTAGTTCCCTTTTAATTCTACACACTACTGCTTCTGAACACCCGATAGCCTTAGCTGTTTCTTTTACTGCCTTACTAACACTAATTTTACTTGAAAAATAATCTAACACATTCATAATTATTTGGTGTTCCTTACTTTTTAATTTACCAATATATCGTCTCTTCCTAGCTTCCCCCTCCATAACTACAAACATTTACGAAAATATTAAACAAATAATGCAATAACAGCTCACAGATTCCACACAGTTACACACACGGCTTCTTTCGAACTAATGCTAGTGCTGCTCCTTATACTATCTTCTGTGTCAGGCCTGGCGCGAGAATACGCTGAATAGATGAATACCTTTTGTTTGCCTTACTGGATAAAAGAAAGAGGTTACAGCCTTTTGGTTTATTTTAAAAACTTTCTCCAACTCTCCTCAACATTTGTTCTCGCTTGGTCCTCAATGTAAACTCAATAACAAAACAGTTTCACACTGTGTAACTTTTGCAGTGAACAGATATAAAATTTTGCGAAAACATTTAATTTAACAAATTTTAAGACTTAACTGAGTAAACATAGAGAATTTAAAGTAGGTAGGTAGTAGCACTATAGTTTACTCTAGCTAAGAAAAAATACAGACAATTCTAGCAGTTAGTTTGTTAGTTAGTGCGTGATGAGCATAGAAACAGCAAATATCGGACTTCTACTGAAAAAAAAAAGTTTTCTGAAGAAATATGGGCCTATAGAAATGTATAATGACTCTGAAAAGGATATACCCTGTTAGAGAAAAAAATTCTGCGTAGGATAATGTGTTCAAACCTGAAATTTATGACAGCTCAATATTTATACCATGCTATTAGGAACCTGGCAACAGTGTGAGAGTAGAAAAGGACGAGGCTAATGGCAACTTGTATGCACTAGATAGAGACAGATATGTCCCATTTAACTCTATACTGTCATCTAAGGGTGAGACAAGGTATGGTTTACCAATGTTAATATGAATATACATATATAGTACATTACTTATATTATTAACTTATTATAACATTTGTTATATTTTACAGAAAAACATTTTGTCCATAGTAACCAGTTTATTGGCAATTTGCTTCAATGTTACAAGTAAAGATCTGCATCCATTGTCCTGATATGTAGCTGTCTATAAACTTCTCTTTTGTTCTTTTTCAGTCACACCTAAAATAAACACTGTTAAAAGATCTTCAAAGGATTCCTCTGTGACGATTCCTTTTGATAGGACATTCCGAAACCTAGATGAAAAACTAACAGAGGAGGCCCAAAAGAAGTTTAATTTTTGTGGATGTGGTTGGCCAGAACACATGCTAATTCCAAAAGGCACTCCTTCAGGCTACAGCAGCCAACTCTTCATAATGATCTCCAACTATGAAGATGACAAGGTAACTAGATCATGATAATCATCAACACATCATTCTCATTCCTTTTATTGTCAACACCACAAGCACCACCACTGTCACTTCTACCATCACCATCACCTTCGCAATCAAATTACTGCGACTTTGGTGGGTGTAAAGTAAAGAAGACAGATGTAGTCGAGATAAACAAACACTTTTATTTCCGTAAACGGTAACTTTTTACACTCGTTGCAACAGCAAGAAAGTCTTTTCTGATTCACCAACAGCACGGCTCCGAATTCGTAACACCAAAACTGTCCCTTCTCACACTTTACCGCTATTTATATCTCCCAGGCACTATTTTGGAAACTCCAGGAAAATTCAGTTATTATTGCGGTGAAATACAAAGCAGAAAATTCTAGAAGTCTCTATCCCTTTCTCTCTTTCGGCAAGCGCCCCAACAATGCGGCCATTCTCTGTCTCTTCCCTTCGGCTCCTTTGCGGTAGTGCCGACAATAATGCGATGGGCGACACTGCTCCCTCCTCAAGGCTGGTCGTCCCGAACAGCACCATCGTAACGGGCCAGACGATCCAGGTGTACCACTGATATCTTTCCTCGGGGCACCTTCTGGATGCGGTAGACTACGTCGTTAATCCTCTTTACCACTCGGTACGGTCCTTGCCACGGTTGTTGAAGTTTTGGGCAGCGTCCCTTGGTCAGGGTAGGGCGGTACAACCAGACCATGTCACCTTGCTGGAATCCTCGGCTGTTGGCTTGCCTGTCGTACCGGGTCTTCATGCGGTCGCTCGCCATCTGGATGTTCTGACGAGCCATCTTGTGCATGTCGTGGAGATGGTCTACTAGATTCTCCACATACTCGGTTGCCGGCTGTTTCGCTTCCGGGGGGCTCCCAAAAGCCAGGTCACAAGGGAGGCGTAGCTCTCGGCCGAACATTAGGCTTGCTGGTGTCATCCCGGTGGTGTCGTGTGTCGACGAACGGTAGGCCAACAAGAACAGTGGTACCTTGAGGTCCCAGTCTCGCTGATGACTGGCCACGACCTTCCTTAGGTGCTCCTCTAGGGTCTTGATGTATCTCTCGACCATGCCGTCCGACTGTGGATGTAGGGGTGTTGTGCGGGTCTTGTTCACCCCAAGTCTTTCCAATGCCTCCTTCATTAAGTGCGACACAAAATTGGTGCCCTGGTCGCTGTGGAGCTCTAACGGGACCCCAAAACGGCAGAACAGCTGTTCCACGAGGCAGTCTGTAATCGTCTTCGCCTCTTGGTTCGGGATGGCATACACCTCCGGCCACTTGGTGAAGTAGTCCACAGCTACCATCAGGTACTTGTTGCCTCGATCGGACACTGGGAATGGTCCGGCTATGTCGACGGCGATGCGTTCGAAGGGCGCTCCGACGTTGTACTGCTGCATGCGACCCCGGCTCCTAGTCTGGGGGCCGCGACTCGCCGCGCACACGTGACATTGACGACACCAGTTCTCAGCGTCTGCTCGGAGCCTCAGCCAGTAGTAGCGCTGTCGGAGTTTGTCGATCGTCCGGTTTGCTCCTAGGTGTCCACCCGAGGTACCGGCGTGCACTTCCTCCAAGACTTCCGGGACCTTACTTCGGGGAAGTACCAACTGCTCTTTCTGGGTCTTCCCATCAGGTAATTCCCATACCCGGAACAGCACGCCCTCTTTGGTCTTCAACGAGTCCCATTGGGCCCAGTACGACTTGTATGTAGCGCTTCTGGGTGCGATGTCCTCCCAGGTTGGTCTCGTCCCTGCCTGCACTTCTCTCAAGAGTGGCCCCAAGTCGGCGTCCGCCAGCTGCTCCCTCCTCAGGCCCGCGCTATCCCATCCATCCGCAGGCACTGCCGTGACCACTCTGACAGCTGCGGTACGCTTCTTCTCTTCCACTCTTGCGCATTGGCCGCACTCTTCTGGGCAGGGTCTTCGGGACATGGCGTCTGCGTTGCCGTGGCTCTTCCCTCTGCGATGTTCGGAGGTGAAGTCGTACTCCTGCAACCTCTGAACCCAACCCAGGTTTCTAAAGCTAAGTAGCCAGGTTAGGGCGGAGTGGTCTGTCCTCAGGTGGAACGATTGACCGTCCAGGTACTTGTGGAAGTGCTCCAAGGTCTTCACTACCGCCAGTAGCTCTCGTCGGGTGACACAGTAGTTCTTCTCTGCCTTGGACAACGTCTTGCTGTAGTAGGCTACCACCCGCTCGTGGCCGTTCTGGACTTGGGATAGGACGCCTCCAACGCAATGGTCGCTGGCGTCGGTGTCCACAATGAAGGCGTCGCCTGGTTGTTGGAATCCCAAAATAAGAGCACTGCAGAGCGTCCTCTTCAGCTGCCGGAAAGCGCATTCAGCGTACTCCGTCGATGTCCACATAAGGTCGATGTTCTTCCGTCAGGCGAGTGAGGGGTTTGGCGATGCTGGAGAAACCCTTTATGAAGCGGCGGTAATAACTGCACAATCCAAGGAAACTGCGCAGTTCTCGCTTATCCTTTGGGCGAGGCCAATCTCTCACGGCCTGTGTCTTCTCCGGATCCGTGGCCACTCCGGTTGGTGAGACTATGTGGCCCAAATAGTTGACTTCCCTGCGGAAGAGCTGGCACTTCTTGGCGTTCAGCTTCAAGCCGGTCGCCTGCAGTCTCTGTAGCACCTTGGTCAGTTTGTCAAGATGGTCTTCGAATGTCTTGCCGACGATGATGATGTCGTCCAGGTATAACAGGCAGGCGTCATAAGTCAATCCTCTCATTACTGACTCCATGAGGCGTTGGAAGGTAGCTGGTGCGTTGCAGAGACCAAAGGGCATAACTGTGAACTGCCAAAGCCCTTGGCCTGTCGAGAATGCGGTCTTCTCCTTGTCTCTTGGGTCTAGAGCCACCTGCCAATAACCCGATTTCAGGTCCAGGGTTGAGAACCACTGCGCACCAGCAAGCGTGTCCAGGGTGTCGTCAATCCGGGGTAAGGGGAAGCAGTCCTTCCTGGTGACAGCGTTCAGCTTCCTGTAATCTACGCAGAAGCGTAGCTCGCCATTCTTCTTCTTCACCAGAACTAAAGGGGAACACCAAGGACTGTCAGACTCTTCGATCACTCCCTTGGTTCTCATGTCCTCCAGCATGTCTCGTACCGCCGCTTGTTTAGCCAACGGAACGCGTCTAGGTGATTGCCGAATAGGCCGGGCGTCTCCGGTGTCGATGTGGTGAAGCACTCGGTCCGTGCGGCCGTAATCCCTGCTGCCTTGGCTGAAGACGCGCTGATATCGTCTCAGCAGTTGTTGGACCTTCTCTCTCTGTTCAGCGGTCAGGTGGTCGGCCGCCCTCTCCAGTAAACCTTCCAGCCGGGGCCCCAGGTGTTGCGTCGGCACCGGCTCCTGGGTCTTGTCTTTTGGTGTTACGCTGACTACGGGCTCGCACGCCCCCAACTCCGTCCCGGCCTGGACGTCGTGATCGGTGTCTGTTGGGTTGAGCAGTCTCACCGGCACCTCCTCTCGGCACGGCAACAATGTCCCGGCTACACAGAGCCCGTGCACATGCGTCTTCCGGTCCAGCAGCATGTTCTTCTTGCGCTGGCCTTCCAGTCGCGCCGTCACTACCATCTCGCTTCTCGCGGGGACAACTAGGTCTTCCCTGAGAATGACCCTGCAGATTCCAAGGCGTTCTTCGGGGTGCCGGAGCATTACTTCCTCTCCCTTAAGCCGCAGAACCTTCTTGCCGATGTCGACCGTCGCCTCGTGGCTCCTGAAGGCATCCAGTCCCAGTATCACCTCCTCAGCCACCTCCGCGACGAACACCCACAAACGCAAGACACTTCGCCCCAAGGTCAACTGCAGCAGGGCCTCCCTCTCCACAGGCAAGGTGTCACCCGATGCCGTCACTAGTTGGTACGGTCGGCTCGGTTTTCTCGACGGCAAGCCCCTGGCTACGTCAGGTCTGATGACAGTCACGGCTGCTCCACAACAAGCACGCGGCACGGCTTCCCTCTCACCCAACCGTCCGCGATGAGGCTGTCATTCATCCGTCGGCTGACGGCGCGCAGTGTCACTCGAGGGGATGATGGTGATGGCGCCGACGTGCCCCTCGCCACGCCGGCCATTACTCGTTTTCCGGCTGCTCTTCTTGGTGCCGGCAGTCTCTCATCAGGTGTCCCGGCTGGCCACACCCCCAACACACGCCACCTGGTCTTCGTCGGCGTCCCTGGACTGGTCTGCGGTCTTCATCGTAGCGGACACTCCTTGTCTTCGAGGTCGGGGTAGCCGTCACTTTGGCCTCTTCCATCCTTAATGCGGCCGTTAGTGCCTCGTGGATGGTCTTGTAGTCGCCGAGCATCAGGCGTTGACGTATCTCGGCATCGCGTACCCCGTCGACGAAGGTATAGGCGGCTTCTCGGGATACGAATTCGGAGGGGAGGTCGACCAAGGCTTTGCTGGCCAGCTGTTCGATTGCCAGGGCGAAATCCTGCAGCGTCTCCACTGGCAGTTGCATCCTAGATTTCAGTTGGCTGCGGTAGGCTGCGGCTAAGCGGTGGTTTCCGAACCGGTTCTCCAGGGCCTCCCAGATGTCCTTGGGCGCAGCCGCTGTCTAGACTGCGTTCAGCACCTCTGCGGCTCGTCCCTGGAGGCTGGCTATCAACTGCGCGGCCTCTTCTTCTGGCGACCATTTGTTGTGCTTGGCCACTGTGTCGAATTGACGGCGGAAGACCTCAAACGTTGACGTGCCATCGTACTTCGGTGGTTTGACGCGCGTCGATGTTGTGTCGCGTGCTGGAGCCTCGGCCTTGTAGTTCTTGAGCTTTTCACTAAGCATCCCTTCCACCATTGCATTTAGCTCCTTGGCGCTACCGTCGACCCTGTCTTCGAGAACGCTAAGCCGTTCCCCGACATTCTCCAGGGCGTCAACGCGTTGGCCGAGGTCTTCCATCTTTCCACCGAGCTCTTTCACATCCTTCCTTACGCCAGTTGCTCGTCAATTTTCGCCGATAGCTCCGTCTTCATCTCTTTCAGCTCGGTTGTCGTTTGCCGTCTTCATCTCTGCTTTCAGCTCTTGTAAAAAGCTCACCAATGTAGCCTCCATCGTCATATCCCACTTCTGACACCAGTGTGACTTTGGTGGGTGTAAAGTAAAGAAGACAGATGTAGTCGAGATAAAGAAACAGTTTTATTTCCGTAAACGGTAACTTTTTACACTCGTTGCAACAGTAAGAAAGTCTTTTCTGATTCACCAACAGCACGGCTCCGAATTCGTAACACAAAAACTGTCCCTTCTCACACTTTACCGCTATTTATATCTCCCAGGCACTATTCTGGAAACTTCAGGAAAGTTCAGTTACTATTGCGGTGAAATACAAAGCAGAAAATTCCAGAAGTCTCTATCCCTTTCTCTCTTTCGGCAAGCGCCCCAACAATGCGGCCATTCTCTGTCTCTTTCCTTCGACTCCTTTGCGGTAGTGCCGACAATAATACGATGGGCGACATTACCATCACCACCATCACCACCACCACCGCCGCTGCCGCCACCACCAATACCACCACCATCACCGTCACTGTCACCACCACTGCTGCCACCACCACCACCACGATTACCACCACCACTGCCACCACCATCATCACTGCCACCGCCACCACCACCACCATCACTGCCACCGCCACCACCATCATTACTGCCACCGCTGCCACCACCATCATCATCACCGCCGCCACCGCCATCATCGTCACTGTCACCACCATCACCACCACCATCATCGCCATCATCATCATCACCGTCACTGTCACTGCCACTGCCACCATTAATTACTAATTTTTTAATGTTCTTTAAAAAGAGTTGTAAACTTTTATTAAGTCAAGAATGGTAAGTAACTTTTTTTAATTAATATAATCTTTTAGTTTCTTGGGAGTAGAGACTTCTTTTACAGCCTTTTTATGTTTCAAGTCATCTGTTTTTTTATCCATAAAATCTGTATTGAAAACATTTAACACAATGTTGATAATGCATGTATATTTTACTTTGAATTCTTCCTTATTAAGGGGTATATTTAATAACAAACTGTGACAAACTGCCACAATAGCTCAATGGTTAGAGCAGCCGCCTGGTAAGTGGAAGGTCTGTGGTTCAAATCCCAGTTGTGGCATTGAATTTTTAAGTTCCAGTTCTACCTCTCAAACTTAGCCGACACACGGGTTGTGTGTTTAAAACCACCAACAGGCATAAATAAATAATAATTACGATCTGAAGGTTATTTAATCCTGGGACATAAAGTACTTACAATAGTAAGTCACCATTGGGGTAATTTGTCTCTGATGTGAGACTGCCTTTGCGGTTTACCAGGAGAAATACGAACTGGTTTGAGAATTTAATGCCATTCTGGCAGTTTGTCACAATAGCTCAATGGTTAGAGCAGCTGCCTGGTAAGCGGAAGGTCTGTGGTTCAAATCCCAGTTGTGGCATTGAATTTTTAAGTTCCAGTTCTACCTCTCAAACGTACAAGTATATTTACATTATGCATAAATCAATGATTGCGCATCTTTTCATTTTTTCAATTCATGGTATACAAATTACATTCCATATTTGAATTCCTCTATGCTATAGAGTACATTTTCTGTTAAGTACTTTTTGATGGTTTTTATTATTTCTGGTACTTTGTATACCAGGATTAAATAGCCTTCGGATGGTAATTGTTATTTATTTATGCCGGCAAACTTGCTGTTGGTGTTTTTGGGCGCACAAGCCGTGTGTGGGCGAGGTTTGAGGGGTGGAGCTGGAACTTGGAAGTTCAGTGCCGCAACTGGGATTTGGGCCGCAGACCTTCCGCTTACCAGCCGGATGCTCTACCACTGAGCTATTGTGACAAACTGCCAGAATGGCATTAAATTCTCAACCCAGTTCATATTTCTCCTGGTAAACCACAAAGGCAGGAGAAATATGAACAGGGTAAGCGGGGGGTCTGTGGTTCGGGTCCCGGTTGTGGCATTGAGTTTTTGGGTTCCAGTTCTGCCTTTCAGGCTTTTCCCACGCATGGCTTGTGCGTTTGGAAGCACCAACAGTGGGTTTGTTGGCGTAAATGGGTGGTGATTGCCATCTGAAGGTTATTTAATCCTGGTATGTGGGGTACTTGCAGTGGTGGGTCGCCATGGGGGTGATTTGTCTCTGGTGTGGGGCTGCCTTTGTGGTTTGCCAGGAGAGGTGTGAACTGGGTTGAGAATTTGATGCCGTTCTGGCGGTTTGTCGCAGTGGTGGAGCGTCCGCCCGGTCTGTGGTTCGGGTCCCGGTTGTGGCATTGAGTTCCGGTTCTACCTTTCAAAGTTATATCAACTCTTTGCTGAAGAAAAGGCTTTCCTGCTCGAGGTCTATAATTGTGTTTGGATTGACAGTATAGTTCCAGAAAACTGGTGGGAGGCCACTATTATACCCATTTTGAAAGCTGGAAAGGGTCCTCATCTTCCCTCCACCTACTACCCTAATAATAGTTTGAGGACTAATGACTTCATTGTCAGAAATCCAGCATTAGCCAACAACAACAGCAACATGTCAAATCCTACCTTTGTGAAGAAGGAATACCATTACTTAAAATCCAAGAATTCAAGTTTGAATCTGTTGGAATGCTTACAAGAATAAGGTTTTTTTTTCAATGTTCCCCAATTCTATTAAAGGTAAACACTGGACTGGATTAAAAGTGGAAATTGAGTCAATAACATAAAACAGTCATTTTTCAGACTCAGGGGTCTCTGTCTAGGGGATATGTGAATAGCGACCACAAGGTACCCAAGCTGAGCAGAACATTACTTCCACTTACTGGTGTTTTGCTTGTCACTGTAACTTTTCCATCTGACCTTACCTTGGTCATCTCTTGTTCTCTTCCGACTCCTATGCTATTAGGGTTCCCGAGGGCTAGGGAGTCTTTATTTTTCCAACCTCTCCATTTCTCTAATTTCTCTATAAAATCTTAACCCCTAACATGCTGACCTGTCATGGCATGTAATACGTCCTCTGATTGGTAATCAGAGGATATGGTCGGTGAATTTATTTTGATAATTCTCCCGGTCAGGTCGTTGAGACCCGTAAACCAACAACAGATGTGGTCCTCCAGACATTCTGGGGGTTGTGAGAGAGCCAAAACATAAAAATATGGTGCTTTCTAAAAAGCGGTTACTATTACTGCTATTGCTCTCTTCAATATCATCAGTGAAAAATATTGGAGAGCAAGAGGATTAATGACTTCATTGTCAGAAATCCAGCATTAGCTAACAACAACAACATTATTTCTTTGGTTTGGGTTATTTTTTTATTTTATTTGGTAGCTTATTAAATAATTGACTTCCTGTAATTTCTACTGCACAATTTTTTAGTGTTCCCATTAGTGTTGTAGTGTAGTAATCATCATTGTTTCTTAAGCTATAGGTGTGTACATTACAATTCTTTTGATGCCTTTCATGTACAATATAGCAAAAATATCATCCACATAATAAGTATAGCTAGTTTTAGAAGCTAAAGGAAATGCTTTAAAGACTTGTATTTCAAAAGAAACTTATGAAAAGGTGCAGGTGCAGGTAATGGTGAAAGTGCACTACCTATTCTGTTGAAAGGATTTTCCATTAAAAATGAAAATATTTTGATCCTAACAATGATATGTAAGGTTAACAAAATCATTTATTAATTCTTTATTTAACTCTGTAGAACTTCACCAATTTTTTTAACATGAAACTTTTCTCTAGGAATAAAAGCAGTTTCATCAAAAGCACAAAGTTTATCATTGGCAGACAATACTTTGTTCTGAAGCAGCTCTATAAACATTTGTACAGCCTGCAATTTCAACGGAAGATTGGCCTAAACTTGGTATTGGAAAAACATTTATAAAATGTCTGAGTCACATTTTCATACTCATTACTGAGAATATGTTTTAAAGACCACTGATCCCATCATCAGCTGCATGTCCACTGTTGGTGTTTGCTGGGTTTGAAAACTTCCTATTCAGTGCCTTACATCTTACTGAAGGCAACTGAATGAAGTGACATCAACTTTCACTGATCAAACTGCGTAAGCTTTCACGGCCGGTGTCATGAAACCACGGCCCACAAGCCCGGATAATCAGTTTCTATATCAACTTTCACTGTCAAAATGTCAAAATTCAAAAGGAATTCCTCATATTTTTTTAATGTAAATGTTTACCCAAGTGAGATAGGATGGTATTTTATGTCTACACATATGTGAATGAGCTTAGTATTAAACATATCTTATTTGGAATTTGACCAAAGCTGACTGTTCCATTTGCAGATAAATCAGAATATTAATGGTGCATGTGCAGATGCAGCAAGCTTCTGCGGAATAAGAGACAAGAAGTATCCAGATAAAAGAAGTATGGGTTTTCCATTGGATCGTCGAGCACCAGCAAAAACAGATACACTTGATGAATTCATAATGAGTTATCCAAATATGTATGTAAAAAATATTGCAATAAAACACATAGACAAAATTGTAGACCGCAATCCTTAAGGATTTGTAACAAACAAATTTAAATATGGAAAAACAATAAGAAGGACATTATAGCAAGTATATGGTTATGAGAAGGGTATCTACATCCAATATTGTACAATGTGTATCTAACTTTGTATTTTAGTACTGAGTACTGACATTTCTAAAAGTATCATGAATTATGTTTTCCTTTTATTGCAAAAGAAATACAAATATATGCTTAGAATGCAAATGAATTGTTACTTATTATTTATTTATGCCAATAAGCTTACTGCTGGTGTTGAATTTTTCAGTTTCTGATTCAACCTCTTAATGATTTGTTACTTTTTATCTTAACCCATTAATGCCCAGCGGTCTATTTATAGACCATTACATATTTTTGTATTTAGTTCACATGAATTCTCAGGAGTTATTTTGACCATGTATGTCATCATTGTTGTTATTTGATTATGTGAACACATTATTGTCTAGAATGTGGTGTAGTTTATTGATTTACAGTGATAAGGTGCAAATGACCACAGTACCTGAGAAGGCATATTATGGTTTTTCCTTGTTACCTTTCCCTCCCAACTTTCTGTAATACAATAAACTGCTGATAAAAGTTCATATTATTGCATCACACAAAGAACATGCCACTATAAGCAATTCTAATGCTGAAAATATGAGCCTAAAATCAAGAAATCTATTTATAGACTGCTGGGCACAAGTGTTATCTCACATGAGCACACGATGCAACAGACTGCAACATTGTTACTTCTGTAACAGTATGCAAGGATCTGCCACATGTATTATTTGTCTTCTACAGTTTTTCTGTTTGAAACAGAGTGAACTTGTTTAAAATTAAATTATTTTGTTGTTTAATGATGATGCCAACTGCCAGGAGTGTACTGGTGTTAAAAGTTCTCTATATTGTGTTCTTATTGCCAAACCAAAACGGAGCTACATGTCATCTCTTCTTCTTCTACACACCTCTTGGATTTGACGGAGATGTTGAAGCTATCAGGCGCGGCTCCTCAGGGTAGGCAGGGTAGGCATTGCCTGCCCTACCGTAATACATCAACAAACAGTGTTTAGCTATGATTCTGCATTTTATCATTTGAACCGTCATTTTCCCTAAATTGTAGTTCCAGAAAAGTTTTCTCGGTTATAAAGACCAACGCATAGTCAAATCCTTGAATCTCAATTCCGATTCATCAAAACTGAGCTGCTTGTTTGAAATGCGCGGCAGAAATGATAACACATGGAACCTGAGTAGTGGAGAGCCAGCTAGCTTAACCTCTGCCGGCCCGGCCCCCTTTCCTCAGTACGAGGCCCTTGAACATGGATAAGGAAATATTCCGTCTATATATGCACCCGAGCATGCGTAGACGCGTCTGCCAGCAGTCCAGAAGACTTGCCAGCTCAAATCCGAATTTATGCGACTTTTTCCAAACAGGCATACTGCACGAACGAAGATCTCAGAGATCTGAATCGTGTCGTTATCACTCTGTGTAATACCAGTATGACCGACTTAATTAGTGAACTATTACAAAGTCCGCTTTTGCGGCGCACTGACAATGAAAAGAAGAGTGTTTTAGCTATTTAACACAATGCTACAGTCAGACAATTCTTGAATTTCTTCATTCATTTTAGTTTTGGCCGTAATACGTCCGTAAGTCACGCTCATTCACTCTGCACTTGTTAAACAACCAAACAATATATTGTTTACGTTATCCGCAATCACTTCACCCCCTTTATTTTGGATAAACAGGGTTCTACTGTATTATTATTACTACCATTATTATTGTTATTGTTGTTGCTGCTGCTGTTATACTTTGCCTACTCTAAAATTTTGACTGCGAGCCACCACTGGAAGCTATATGCATAACACTTCAAAATCTCCTGTACAGAATAACAATTCCAGAATGCTGTGATTCTTTCTGACTCAAGAGCAGGTATTCTAACTATGGGATCCACTTCAACACCAAAACATCTGCTGTGTTGCACTCACATGACTTTCTCTACTCTTGTACTATTCTTACAAACTCTTATCTTCTTATATCTTCATGTTAATTGAGATAAACATTAGCAGAAATTATCCTATTAATTATTTCCTTGTAGGTGCAAGGGAAATATGGGAATACTGTAGGCTTTGAGCAGTAGTCAAAATCTTTTAAAGCTTTGACGTTCTCTTCTCTTTTCACGGCTAACATATTAAAAAATGAACAACAATGTTGCATTTGACGAAGTTGAAGTTTTCCAAAATTGACACAAATAACAAAGAATATATCCAAAATTTTTCACTCTATAAACAAATTTATTTGGACATAAATTGTGCATTTTAGCAAGATCTGCATTTTCTGTATAGTAAGACTTGGTCTATCTCTTACAGCTTACCAGTTATGCAAAAGTCATCCATAGTAAACAGCACTGCACAGGCTACAGCCAGAAAATTCAATATATACATTTCATTTAGCATAAAAATATCTTAAATATGTGGCATGTTAATCAAAATCATTAGAGCCATTTTTGAGCAAATCAAAATTTTCAAAAATTTTCCATGTAAAGGGTAGTTTAGGGTGGAGGAATTTTCTTCAAAATCTTTGTATCACATCTTTAAAAGATATTAAAACTTAAATACGAACTTTGGTTCTTAACCAACTTTTATTTTTAAGTTATTCTGTTCACATAAAACAACACACACATGCACCTGCATGCGCATGCACACGTGTTAGCAGATAAAAACCAATTGAAAGTTTAGTGAAAACAGTAAAAATAAATGAAGCATTTGTTTCCAGCGTTACATATAGAACTGCTTGTACACTTAGTCATTTCGTTTGACTATAGATTTGTTGAAAATTTAAAAACATAACTGACACATAAACTTTCATGGCTAATTTAATTTAAAAGGTGAATTAATTAATAACACTGAACAACACTTACAAAATATTTTTCCGGGACGCGTTTCGAAGGTTAACTTTCCTCATTATCAACCGGACAATAACTGGATTTCCATGGTGTTTGATGGTGCAGATGGTGATGCTTCTTCTGGTAACGGTTCAATGAACTTACTGAAAATGTCACTCTGAGGAATGTCGAAATTAAATACTCGGTTTCTATTTTTTAAAATAAAGATTTGTTCCCATGTGGACAGTTCTTGTTTTCCGGTTATGTGTTTGAGAAGTTTCGGTTCTAGCTTTATGTCATGATTTTTTGTCCAAAAGTCAAGGCTAAACCTGGAAATGATGCAACCTATTCCCTTCTCATCCGCACCATCCCCTTACCCTAACTGCTACTTCCGGTTGGTATTGTTCGTAACCTAAACTTTGGTATAATAGGATCCTTAAATGAATGCTTGCCCACAATATGTCCTAAAAATGCCAGTAAAAATAATTAACTTATTTTATTCATCCTTTACATACATAGCTGAAGGATATGCAGTAGAACTCCACTAATCCAAACTAAATGGGGTGTGGTCTGTTCGGATTATCCAAAAAAGAAAAAAAAAGTATATAAAGGATTGGCAGCTACAAGGTAACGTAGTGTAGCAATGTGAGGAAGTTGCAATTACCACACAAAACTTAATGACAATGTAATGACTTTCTCTACTGGTAAGTAGAAGGAAGTATTGTATTCCACCCAAAAATTCAATGTCAAGATTTCACTGGAAATATATGTTTTGAGACCCCCTGAATCCAAAACAAAGCGTTTTTAGAAAAAGGTGTGTGTGTGTGTGGTGCGTGTGTGTGTTGTGTGATGAGTGTGGTGTGTGTTGTGTTGTGTTGTGTTGTGTGATGAGTGTGATGTGTGGTGTGTATGTGTGGTGTGTGTGTGTGCGTGTGTGTGTGTGTGTGTGTGTGTGTGTGCGTGCGTGCGTGCGCGCGCGTGTGTGTGTGTCAGTCTGTGGGCAGCATAACTCAAAAAGGAAAATTCGGTTAAAAAACAAAGTTGGTATTTAAGTTAGATGTCTTTCAAGGATGCAGCATTAAGATTTTGAAGAAAATTCCTCAACCCTAACCTACCCTTTACATGGAACATTTTTAAAAAATTTTGATTTTCTTGAAAATGGCTCTAACAATTTTGATTAAAATGTCATATGTTTAAGATTGTATGATAAATGAAATGTATATTTTGAATTTTCTGATGTTACTTGCTGAAAATATTTTTCTGGGGAATGTTAAAATTAAATACTTGGTCTCTATTTTTTAAAATTAAGATTTGTTTTGAAACTTCTAAGAAAGGAAGATAAAGCTCAAGATAATTTCGCAAACTACTACATTAACACCACTCACAAATAACAACTGGAAATTTAAAAAAATTCACCTACGATCCCTGGGCCTTCAGGAAATTTGAAAGAATCTTCAGAAAGCTAAACATAAAACTGGCACCACAAAACAAAAACAGTCTAAAAAACCTGCTGAACAAGCCACTCAACAATACCATCCCTTACAATCTGAAATCTGGAATTTACCAAATCAACTGCAATAGTTACGAAAAAAGCTATATAGGAAAAACAAACAGAAATTTGGATATCAGACTAAAGGAACATCAGAGGAACTTAAAATTAAAACAAACGGAAAAGTCTACTGTAGCACACCACTTTTGGAATGAAAATCACAACATTGGCCTTAATATAAAATTTTTAAAATCTCTAAATTCACCAATAGAACTGCACATTTGGGAAAAAATTGACATAATCAAAAACAACAATAAAGTGATTAACTTTGAAATCCCAGCTTTAAATGAAGTGTTAAAGCTCTGCACCCCTAACACCAGATGGCAGCAGAGAGGGGGAACAATAGGATAGCATCAGTCACCCAACGGCTGATGATGGGATTGAACGGTCTTGAAAACATTTCCTGTTTTTAAAACAATTTAAGTGAAGGTGAGTGTAAAAAAGTGACTCAAAATAACCTCATAATGACTATGTTAGATTTAATTCCACTTAATGTATACAAAGTGATACAGACAGTGAAACATTTTAGAAGTAAATGAGTCGACCTATAGATATTATGAACTTTATATCCAGCAACCCAGATAACAGCACAGTCACTACCACAACAAATGTTTCCTCTTCAACCACCAGTCGAGAAACCGTTGAGAATGAAGATGCTGGTCTTCCAAACGTGTTCGGAAAAAAGTGAGTGTAAGTGAAACTATGCCTATAGGTTGACTCATTTACTTCTAAAACATTAGTTTTAATTTAATTTAAAAGGTGAGTTAATTAATAACACTGAACAACACTCACAATTAATTAACTCACCTTTTAAATTAAATTAATTACAACAACACTGTTTTCAAACTTCTATGAAAGGAAGATAATTAGTTTTAATGTTAATTTGTTGTTGCACATATTACAAAAATAATAAATGCTATTTCAACAAAAGATGTAGATTGTAGTCATGAGCTTCCAATATGCAGTCGAATTAAGTCCTCCTCACTAGAAGGGAATCGAGTTACAGGACACATTGCTTTGTGTCTCACATGCTGAACTATACAGCGAAAGCAGAACACATACCTGAAACACAATGTTTTTCCACTTCAATAACAGTACATGTTAGATTAATACACTACATTACAAATCAGATTGCTTACATTTGAAAGTAAGGGGAGGTGCAGCTTATGTTTAAATAAACAGATTATTAGTTCTACAAAAAAAATGCATGATGTCTAATGTAAGCCCCAACCATTCCTGTGAAGAGTCGTTTGTAAAAAATCAAATCCTAATGGTGATATCACTTTATGTCTATTGTGTCCTACTATTTTTACATCACTTTAGTGATATTGTAAGACGCTGTGATTTGCACCAGCATAACACTAGAAGGCAGAAATATATATATATATAGACATGCACACACAAAAAATATAGTGATACTGATCCTTTAAACATAGGAGCAACATTGTATAATAAACTTCCTACAGATCTAAAAATTGTAAAAAAGTAATCTGTTTAAATCTAGATTAAAGAAACACCTTGTAAACAGGCCTTTGTACATATTGGATGAATTCTGACTGTGTGTGTGAGATAGAGACAGAGAGAGAGGGGGAGGGAGGGAGGGAGAGAGAGTGTTATTGTTCTGTAATATAATTTCTTATGTGACCATGCTTAAAACTTTTACTACCAACTCTACAACCAATAAAGAATCATTGTCATTATCATCGTCATCGTCGCTGTTAATGACTTCATTGTCAGAAATCCAGCATTAGCTAACATCTTTATTTCTCTTCATAGTCTCCTTTCAGCTCGATACACTTTTCCTAGTGAAGCTCAATAGCTTTATACCCTATTTATAGTGAGAACCCTGAAGCTCTGCAAAATAGCCATCAACTGCAGACTTCACCTCTTCATTACTCGCAAATCCTTTACCACCAAGGCATTTCTTCAAGTTTGGAAACACAGAATGACTACAGTGGATAAATCTGGCAAATAATGTGGATGAGGAAGTAATTCAAACTTTAACTTATTGATTTTGGCCATGGCTGTAATGGATGTATGAACTGATGCACTGTCTTGATGAAACAATTCTTTATCACTAAATGCACCATTTTTGCTTGTTTCATCACTAAATGCTGAAATAAGTTTGCATAGTACTTACCATTGGTTGTTTTTTCTTCTTGGAGATAATCAATGAAAATTATCCCATGTGCATCCCAAAAAACTGACACCATGATCTTGTCTGCAGATGGAGCTGTCTTCAGCTTCTTTGTTGCTGATTCATCCCTTTCAATCCACTGTTTTGACTGTGCCTTCATTTCAGGTGTGAAGTGATGAACTCGTGTTTCATTAATGGTTATGAATTGATGTAAAAACTCTGCTTTATTGTGGTGAAATATTGCCAAACACTTGACTGAAACATCCTCATGACGCGTTTTTGTTCCATTGTGAGCAAACATGACACCCATCTTGTGCACAGCTTTCTCATGTCCAAATTTTCAGTCGTATGCGATGCACAACACGCTTTGAAATGCCTGCAATATCTACTAGCTCGTGCACTTTCAGTTGACAGCCATCCAATACCATTTTGTGGATCTTCTTTACAATTTCTAGTGTGGTTAATTTACTTGGTTGACCACTGTGATGTTTGTCTTGGCAGCTTGTATGTTCTCACTTAAACTCTACCACCAAATATTTTACCGTTGTAAACAAAGGAGCAGACTCTCCCAGAATATAATCTAGCTCAGCTTTAATATTAGTTGGAGTAAGACTTTTCAAATGTAAGTATTGCATCACATAACAATGACCAGTTTTATCCATGTTTACAAAATCACTGAGAACGTTTACTATTGATCGCTGCCAAACTAACGCTAAACAACGTAGCATCGTCAAACTTCAAACTTAAGTACTTTCCACCATAGTCATTTGTCTGAAACAACAAGCGCTATCTTTATGCCAGGTCGGCTTCTTCTAGGAGAGCTCTGGTACATCACTCTTAGAGGTTTAACATCACAATAATGTTTCTACACAAGTTTATGCCTTATTTGCATATGCTTTAAAAGTGTGTCGTATTTACACAACTAAGATATCTGTCTCCAGTGGCCACTATCTTAGCTGAATTCTTCCTTCAAGTGCTGTGTCCATCCATTCATTCATCCGTCTGTCTCAATACCTATTGTTCAAAAGACAAACTGTGGGAGCCTTCCAAGTGGTTAATTTAGTGAGAAGCCAATCAGTATTGCACAAATTTGCATTCATTCTTTGTCACTGTAAATAAGAAGTAATATTTGAGGTTAATTAATTTGTTAAGAGGTTGTGATACCTACCCAGAGGTAGACAGCAATGTGTCTATCCTTCTCTTCTGTAAGCACAGTGGACACACACCATTATACTGCATCCTGGATTCCGGTACCTGAATAACAAGTGAACAACAAATGTAGTGCAAATACATCTTCATATACAGCAAACCCAATCATGATACAAAAATTTACGCTCTCCCTCTACTTCTCTCTTCCTGCCTGCCTCCCTCTCTCACCCTACTTCTCCCTTCCTGCCTGCCTCCCCCTCTCTCATGTCCACTCCCTCCCTCTCTCTCCCTCTACTTCTCTCTTCCTGCCTGCCTCCCTCTCTCACCCTACTTCTCTCTTCCTGCCTGCCTCCCTCTCTCACCCTACTTCTCTCTTCCTGCCTGCCTCCCTCTCAAATTTTAACTTGGTCATTCTTGTTCTCGGGCATGTTATATTAAATGCACATTGTGCATATTGCACGGTTCACTGAAGAAATTATTCAAGGTGGCCCTGACATGAAACATATTTTGATTATTTATGCCAACAAAGTTACTATTGGTGTTTAAAAATTAATTGTCTCTGATGTGAGACTGCCTTTGTGGTTTACTGGGAGAAATACAAACTGGTTTGAGAATTCAATGTCATTCTGGCAGGTTGTCACAGTAGCTTAATGGTTAGAGCACCCACCTAGTAAGCGGAGGGTCTGTGGTTCAAATCCCAGTTGTGGCATTGCATTTTTAAGTTCCAGTTCTACCTCTCAAATCATATTTTGATGTTGGCTATACTGCATTGTGTTGGCTGAATTGCAACCAACTGGAAAAATATCATTGCTTTCAGTTATAAGCACACAATGTCCTAAAGTGCAAACTTCATTTTCCACTTTCTATCTATATTGTTATTAATATGCATTCGGAATCAAAATATTGTGATCTATTTTGCTTCCCAATGTAATTTTCATTTTTGAGTTATTGCAAACCAGGCTTTACACTTCTCGTTCTATGTCTTTGTACTGTATATAAGAGTGGACAGAGAGTTGTATGATAATCAAATAGAAATATGCACTCATCCCTAATATAATAACATAATAAAATTCAATTATGAATATCCAAAATATTAGCTATTAACATTAACACACAGCAGTAGATAAGATTAGACACTTAAGTATATTTTACTGCTGTTTTTTTTTTTTTGGGGGGAACAATTTCTCACCATGCTTGCCTAATTGCAGTATCTGGTCTTGCAGAAACCTATCTTTGACCTTATCCCTAAGAAAGAAATCCATAGGAGTAAGATCTGTAAATCTTAAAGGGCATTCAGTTCATTCTCTTTACTCTATTCACTTATTTTGCTAAACTGTGTGCAGTCAGCAGGAGCTCCATCTGGTAGAAAATGTCACAATGCATGCTTAATGAGCATGAGCCCCATCTTGCTGAAAATGGAACTCATTATTATGTTGCCCAACCATAATATTACATGAATAATTGTATGCCTACTTTTACTCTATTTTACATTTCAAAATAAGTATTTTTAAATTAATAACACAACTTAAATGAGCCATACCTGAGGAACAGGTGGGCAAGGAAGTGCTCCAAAATTTGCAGGGTTCTTATCACTTGCATACCACCACTGTAGGAACTGCAGAAAGAAAGCTCCAAATTCCAAGGAGTAAGCAAATAACAATCCAAGAGTCTTGAGCGATACTTCTGGTAACCTGTAAGAGCAAGCAGAGTGAATAGGCTTTTGTTTCTCCAGCAGACAGAACCAGCTATAAGGGAAAACATTAATGTGCTATAGGAAGGCTAGATGAGCTACATGAGAAGGATGTGATGCATAAGGGAATTTAGGGTTTAAGGTTTTTTATGTTTGTTTTTGTAGTGTTTAATGCCTGCTTTTACTACTACGGCACCATAGGCGGTGACACTGATGATACATGGAATGAGGATGGAGCACTGATGGAATGAGATTGCAGGGGAAACTGGAGAAGCCGGAGGAAACCTGCCACAGCGCCGCTTCATCCACCATGAATCCCACATGCAGTTGCCTGGGATCAATCCAGGGCCACTTTGGTGGGGTTTAAGGCTGCTTAAGAGGTTGACCTCTCTAGGTGAATTAAGGTTGGTTCACAACCACATGGTGATGGTAACTAGAATGGCAATAGAAATGGGAATCAGGACACCACTCACCACTTTGGTTCACAACAGCTTGCCAATAAGAATGGGAACTCATATCATTGATTGGCTTATTGATAGAAAGTGGAGGCTGATATTGTGCATTGGGAATTCATTTACTTCTAACTGGCCAATCATATTTTCCTAGCTTGTGACTAGAGAGAGCTCTAGTGACTGTTTTATGGCATGGCTGCTTTCAACAATTTCTACAGTGAGAAGTCCAATATAGCAATTATATATTTAGTTTTTATTTATTTTGCCCATAGAAACATGATATATATGTTACACACCAACTTAACAATATAAAGAAAAATATTTAAAGACACACAATGTTGTTAGCTAATGCTGGATTTCTGACAATGAAGTCATTAATCCTCTTGCTCTCCAATATTTTTCACTGATGGATGGGAAAGGTGCTAGAAGTGGCCGGGCATATTTGAAGGTGGTCTCGATCCATTTCCTCTTGCAGATCACATAGAATTAAATTAAATTATTTTCTTGTTTAACGACGCTGTCAATTGCCAGGATCACATCAGCGTCGCCGGTGTGCCGGAATTTTGTCCCGCAGGAGTTCTTTTACATGCCGGTAAATCTACTGACATGGAGCTGTCGTTTTTAAGCACACTTAAAAACCATCGGTCTGGGCCGGGTTTGAACCCGCGACCTTGGGATCAGTAAGCCAGCGTCTAACCAACTGAGCCACCCAGACCGACAGGAGATCACATAGAGGACAGAGTGGTGAAATATATCCCAATTCTGTTTAAATGTTTTGCCAGACAATCATGTCCTGTAATAAACCTGAAGGTTGCAACTGCTGTTTTCCGAGGATACTCAGGAATTACTGTTTGAATGCTTGGTAGTTCCCATCTTTTATTTTTTGATTTTTCATAGTAATATTTTGCAATAATTTTTTTGAATTCAGAGTTGACTAATCTTTTAGCTGCATAAAATGGTAGATTAACTATAGATTTTTGTACACTGCTGGTGCCCTTTTTGCAAGAAAATCAGCTTTCTCATTACCACAGAGAGCTGGTATCCATTGGAAGACTAGGTGTTTTTGAAGTGCTGTTAGATGGGTAAGGATTTTCCAACATTCTATAATTGTTTGGTTTTTTGGTGACAACTTGGAAGTAATTGCTACAATCTGCCCTGGAATATGAGAGAATAACTGCTTGATGAAAATGTGAAATTCTGTACAAAAGATTTTGTAGACCATTCGAATTGCTTCAATTTCTCCATCAAAGTTTGTAATTCCATAACTTAAACATTTGTAATAGGAAAAGAGGTGACACGTGACTCCAGCCCCTGCTCCATCTCAGCTTGATATCAATAATCCATCAGTATAAATATGGAGCCATTCGTGTTGGAGTATCACTTTTCTTAACTGCTTCTGTCAGGTGTAAATAATATGTGATGTCTAATGTTTGTGTCGGATTGACTTTAGATATGAAGTTTTTCTTTGAATTAGGAAGGTGTACATTCTTCTTGATGTTTTGAATTTTGGAAAGAAAGCTCTCCTGAGTCTTTAGTGTATGTGTAAAATGTCTCTTGTGCCATGTATTGAATGGGAGTCTGATCAACTTTTCGTGTTGTGTAAGAGCTGCATTTTCTATTTCATATTCAATGGGGTATTAGTTGGTTAGTATTTCCATAGCTGCTATTGGTGTGGTTTTGATAGCACCTGTAATTAATCTCAGACTTTGGTTTTGAAAGATTTGAATTTGTTTTGTATTTGCTGTTACAAGAATTTCACTGCAGTAAGTAAATAATGGCTTTACATATACATTATATGTTGTGTTAAGAGTTGCTCTGGAACATCCCCACTTCATTCCTGTTGGACGTTTTAACAGTGAAAGGCGACATTTTCTATTTGTTTGGTCCATGTAAGTTTGGTATCAAATGTAACTCCTAAATACTTTGCTTCCTTTGTTTCTGGTAATTGTTGACCCTCAAAATTTAGTTTTATTTTTAGTGGTTTTTTCTTAGTGAAAAGATTTGGTAGTTTGATTTTGTTGTATTAACAGTCATTAAATTTTCTTTGGTCCACCTTTGTAAGTTGGTTAAGGATTGTTGCATGGTTTTTTCTAGTTCTGTACTTTTGCTTTTTGGGTTTGAAGTCCACATTACCAAGTCATCAGCAAATAGTGCACACTTCACGCCTGATTCTTGTATTTGTTGTGGCAGATCGTTAATAAATATATTAAAAAGTGTTGTGCTGAGCACTGCATCTTGTGGTAAGCCACGGTGTACTTGTTTGTATTTAGATATATTTCTTCTATATCTGGTGGCAATAAAGAGTTGTGTTAGGAAATGACATAGACATGTAAACATTGGACCTTGTATCCCTATTTTTTTTCTACTTTCTTTAGTAGTTTTGTTCTGTATATAGAATCATATGCACTTTGGAAATCAATAAAATATTATCTTCTTTTCTATTGAAGGAGTCTTTGATTTCTTGACTGAGAAGTAAGACTTGTTCATTTGTAGAGTGGAACTCTCTGAATCCAGCTTGACATGGGGATATTAAATTTTGTGATTCTAGAAACAATTTTAACCTGTTTGACACCATTCTTTCCATCACTTTTACTATTATGCTAGTAAGAGCTATTGGTCTATAATTTTTTATTTCTGATTCATTTTTATCTTTCTTCAAGAGTGGGACAATTATTGCTTTTCGCCATTCAGCAGGTACTGTGGTTTTCCAGGATAGATTGTAGAGTTTTAGTAGTTGTTGTTTTGCTGTTTTTCCAAGGTTTTTTATGAACTCTGGATGTATGTGATTTGGTCCAGGAGACTTTTTGTTTTTTAGATTATTTATTGCAATATTCAGTTCTTGCATATTACAATTTTGAAAAAAGATTTTGCATTGAGTGTTAGGATCACATTCTCTTTCTTCTTTTAAATCTTTCTTAAATTCTTTACGTTCCTTTTTATTATTTCTTGTTACTTTATGTGAATTAGGATACATAGACAATTGCAAATGCAGGTATATAAGGTTAAATACAAATTTAAAGTACAAAAAAGGAACCAAGATATATAAAAGAGTGTAAGTTTCGAGTTACAAAAAAATAATAATTTATGAAGGTACAATTTATGCCACTTTAAGATATAGGAAATCCTCTACATTGTGAAAGCTATACTCCAGTAAAAAACTGAATAAGACCTTTTTGAATTTTTGTTAGAATTCAATACTTCTTATATAATGGGGTAGTTTGTTATATAAATGTAGACCAGCATATCTGAAGCAATATGAACCTAACATTACATGCAAAGCAACGGGAACAGAAATATCACAACTTGGCCAAGTCTTCTTTTCCCTCCCAGGGTCCAGGGAAAGCTTCCTGTTGGCTGAGAGCTTTTCCCTCCCCGGGGCCTGGGAAAGCTTCCTGTTGGTTGTGAACTTGTCCCACCCTGGGTCCAGGGAAAGCTTCCTGTTGGTTGTGAACTTTTCCCTCCCTGGCACCTGCGAAAGCTTCCTGTTGTTTGTGAACTTGTCCCTCCCTGGGTACAGGGAAAGCTTCCTGTTGGTTGTGAACTTGTCCCTCCCTGGCTCCAGGGAAAGCTTCCTGTTGGTTGTGAACTTGTCCCTCCCTGGGTCCAGGGAAAGCTTCCTGTTGTTTGTGAACGTGTCCCTCCCTGGGTCCAGGGAAAACTTCCTGTTGGTTGTCCACCACACACCGAGCCACGAGGTATCTGCTAACATTAAGGTCTCTGTGTACACGTGATGAAGCAAGATGGTATGGTACAGGGGCGAGATCTAGAAGGTTAACTGTTCATCACACACCAAGCCACGAGGTATCTCCTAACACTAAGGTCTCTGTGTACACTTGATGAAGCAAGATGGTATGGTACAGGGACGAGATCTAGAAGGTTAACTGTCCATCACACACCGAGCCACGAGGTATCTCCTAACACTAAGGTCTCTGTGTACACGTGATGAAGCAAGATGGTATGGTACAGGGATGAGATCTAGAAGGTTAACTGTCCACCACACACCGAGCCACGAGGTATCTCCTAACACTAAGGTCTCTGTGTACACGTGATGAAGCAAGATGGTATGATACAGGGATGAGATCTAGATGGTTAACTGTCCACCACACACCGAGCCACGAGGTATCTCCTAACACTAAGGTCTCTGTGTACACGTGATGAAGCAAGATGGTATGGTACAGGGATGAGATCTAGAAGGTTAACTGTCCACCACACACCGAGCCACGAGGTATCTCCTAACACTAAGGTCTCTGTGTACACGTGATGAAGCAAGATGGTATGGTACAGGGATGAGATCTAGAAGGTTAACTGTCCACCACACATCGAGCCACGAGGTATCTCCTAACACTAAGGTCTCTGTGTACACGTGATGAAGCAAGATGGTATGATACAGGGATGAGATCTAGAAGGTTAACTGTCCACCACACACCGAGCCACGAGGTATCTCCTAACACTAAGGTCTCTGTGTACACGTGATGAAGCAAGATGGTATGATACAGGGATGAGATCTAGAAGGTTAACTGTCCGCCACACACCGAGCCACGAGGTATCTCCTAACACTAAGGTCTCTGTGTACACGTGATGAAGCAAGATGGTATGATACAGGGATGAGATCTAGAAGGTTAACTGTCCACCACACACCGAGCCACGAGGTATCTCCTAACACTAAGGTCTCTGTGTACACGTGATGAAGCAAGATGGTATGGTACAGGGATGAGATCTAGAAGGTTAACTGTCCACCATACACCGAGCCACGAGGTATCTCCTAACACTAAGGTCTCTGTGTACACGTGATGAAGCAAGATGGTATGGTACAGGGATGAGATCTAGAAGGTTAACTGTCCACCATACACCGAGCCACGAGGTATCTCCTAACACTAAGGTCTCTGTGTACACGTGATGAAGCAAGATGGTATGATACAGGGATGAGATCTAGAAGGTTAACTGTGCACCACACACCGAGCCACGAGGTATCTCCTAACACTAAGGTCTCTGTGTACACGTGATGAAGCAAGATGGTATGATACAGGGATGAGATCTAGAAGGTTAACTGTCCACCACACACCGAGCCACGAGGTATCTCCTAACACTAAGGTTTCTGTGTACATGTGATGAAGCAAAATGGTATGGTACAGGGATGAGATCTAGAAGGTTAACTGTCCGCCACACACCGAGCCACGAGGTATGTACACATGATGAAGCAAGATGGTATGGTACAGGGATGAGATCTAGAAGGTTAACTGTGCACCACACACCGAGCCACGAGGTATCTCCTAACACTAAGGTCTCTGTGTACACGTGATGAAGCAAGATGGTATGATACAGGGATGAGATCTAGAAGGTTAACTGTCCACCACACACCGAGCCACGAGGTATCTCCTAACACTAAGGTTTCTGTGTACATGTGATGAAGCAAAATGGTATGATACAGGGATGAGATCTAGAAGGTTAACTGTCCACCACACACCGAGCCACGAGGTATCTCCTAACACTAAGGTCTCTGTGCACACGTGATGAAGCAAGATGGTATGGTACAGGGATGAGATCTAGAAGGTTAACTGTCCACCATACACCGAGCCACGAGGTATCTCCTAACACTAAGGTCTCTGTGTACACGTGATGAAGCAAGATGGTATGATACAGGGATGAGATCTAGAAGGTTAACTGTCCACCACACACCGAGCCACGAGGTATCTCCTAACACTAAGGTCTCTGTGTACACGTGATGAAGCAAGATGGTATGATACAGGGATGAGATCTAGAAGGTTAACTGTGCACCACACACCGAGCCACGAGGTATCTCCTAACACTAAGGTCTCTGTGTACACGTGATGAAGCAAGATGGTATGATACAGGGATGAGATCTAGAAGGTTAACTGTCCACCACACACCGAGCCACGAGGTATCTCCTAACACTAAGGTCTCTATGTACATGTGATGAAGCAAGATGGTATGATACAGGGATGAGATCTAGAAGGTTAACTGTCCACCACACACCGAGTCAAGAGGTATCTCGTAACACTAAGGTCTCTGTGTACACGTGATGAAGCAAGATGGTATGATACAGGAATGAGATCTATTGCATCATTTACTAAGCTATAAGATATATCCTTACAGATATGATCACATAAAGCAATGTAAAATAAATAGAGAGAAAAACATATGTATTTTTATTTCCTTTTAGAACTTGTAAGACAAATACTGCATAAATTTAACCAAGCTTCCAGCTAGCAGTAAAAGATAATAAATACCTTAAGCAGTGTTTATTCTGTGCCTTCTCTTCTGTTGCATATTGAAGAGTTATGCCCACCAAATCAAGTAATGGAGAATGTGTTGCTGTGTAGCCCATTAGATAGCTTAAGTACTTTGCCAACATAGTACTTTCCCAGGTCATGTTTAAAGCCTTATACACACCAACTATATAGGGGGACCGTCCTTCGAGGTTGTACTTTGTTGCCAGATTTTCCAGTTTTGCTCGTACATAAGGTAACACTGTGAGAGAGATAAGTGAAAGTTTCTCTTCTTTATGCGGCAAACGGGGGAATGATGCTTGTCTTTCATGTGACACCCGCTGCAGGCCATAGAAGAACTCAGAAAATGATGCTCCTAGATAAAATTAATAATGTTAATATAAGTTTATTCCAGTAGGTACACATTCCTCCAACACTGATTAATCATGTTGAACTGAGTCACACACACCTTCACTTTATAAGTTATTAAAACTGGAATATTTTGAGGGCATTTGTCCTCATTGTCAGCAGTTGCATGATAAAGGCTTGTTCTTTCTTCTCTCCCAGCCTGGTTTGATACTGCTGCTGTCTATTTACACTTTTAATAACTTATTAAGTGAAAGAATCACTCAAAATTGGTAAAAAATTTAGGACTTATTACTTGTTATGTCGAATTAGGGCATTTCATTGCATAAGCGTCAAATTTTTTATACTTTATTTTAAAGTAAAACTACACAGTATGACTGTTATATGAGGAATAAATTATTTAAGACTGGCTGTGTAAACATTCAAGTGCAGGTATGGGAAACAGAATGAGCCTGAGTGTATTCAAGCATGGGCACATTACGCTAATCATAGCTGAAAAGGGAGGAGAGGGGAAGAAGTGGGGGAAGCAAAATTACTACATGATACTGAAACTGCAACACAAACACTTAAAATGCAAACAATGCAAAAATTTAAAATAAAAAATAAAACAAAAAATATATTCAAGATGTTCTCGGGCTTCAAGCCAGGTGTAGTGATGAAGAGTCATCGACGTTTTGGGAGTGTACATCTCTCACATCATCAGGATGATATTTTCTTGAATGTGTTCGTCGCCAGGAAAGCTTCAAATCATATTTTAATAAAAAATATGTTAACCTGATGTTGGAAAAATCTTTCTTAGAAATTAAACTTTGCATGATATTTCAACATTAAGTTGTGACTATATTCATTCAAATTAAGGTACAAATGCATTCTAGTATTGTTCACACAATGTTTGTGTGATAGTGAAATAACACACCATTTATACCCTTTGTCAAGAAGCTAGATGACTCCATATATGTGACACAAATTATTTTCTCAGCGAAACAGTTCTTTATTGACAATATTTATATTGTACATATTTGTTACACTCATCATGTAGAAATCCTAGTTAATGTATTACGAAGTAGCAGCACTTTCCACCCTGTATTCATATAACTTTGATCATTTTTCAACAAACCATTCTTAAAAAATGCTTGTTTCTCTATCTACTTCATGTTAATCAAGATAAACATTTGTACAAATTATCTTACTGCTGATTTTCTTGTAGGTAAAGGGAATATGATACAGTAGACTATAAGTGATAGTCAAATGTTTTAAGAGCGGGTTGCTATGTGATGGCCTTGCAGTTCCATTCTTTTCATGACCAGGACATAAAAAATCTGATGTGTTGCACTCACGTGACTTTCTCTACTCTTGTACTAACCATTCTTACAAACTCTTCTATCTTTTTTGTGTTGACATAAAGAAATTATCTTATTACTTGCTTTCGTGCACGTGCAACAGGAATATGGGAATAAAGTAGGCTTTGAGTGATAGTCACATCTTTTAAAGCCTTAAAATTCTGTTCTCTTTGCACTAAGATATAAAAAAATGAATAGTGATGTTCCATTTGACAGAAGTGTAAGTTCTCCAAAACTTACAGAAATAACGAGGAATATCTCTGAAATGGTTCACTCTATAAAAATATTTATTTGAACATAAACACTATATCTTAGCAAGATCTACTTTTTTGTGCAGTAAGATTTGCTCTATCTGTTATGGTTTACCAGTTATGCAAAAGTCATCCAGAGTAAATAGGACTACATAGGCTATAGCCAGAAAACTCAAAATATACATTTTATTTGTCATAAAAATATCTGAAACCCATGGCATTTTAATCAAAATTGTTAGAGCCATTTTCAAGAAATTCAAAATTTTCGAAAAATTTTCCATGTAAAGGGTAGTTTACAGTGGAGTCATTTTCTTCAAAATCTTTGTGTCGCATCCTCGAAAGACATTAGGCTTGAATACAAACTTTGGTTTTTAACTGACTTCATTTTTGAGTTATGGTGTCCATAGTCTGACAGACACAGACACACACACAGACCTTTTTCTAAAAATGCTTCTTTTGGAATCAGGGGGCCTCAAAACATATATTTCCGGTGAAATCTCGACATCAAATTTTTAGTGGAATACAATACTTCCTCTACTTACTATACACAGTAGAGAAAGTAAAAATGAATGAGGGTTTCCTATTTGGAAAAACTGTATTGGAACATTCACACCAATAACAAGGAATATCTCTGAAGTGCTTATCTCCACAAAAAGAATGTATTTTACATAAATTGTATGTTTTAATGAGATCTACTTAAAACAGAAGCACTATTAACAATGACATATTCTTGTGTTTGAGTCTGAATCCATGAGTCACCTTCTTAGACTCACCCCTTGTTTCATATCTGGCTATTGCCACTGCTTTTTACCTTTGTATATTTTTCTTGTTGCTAGTATTTTTATTTTTTGAGTGAAATTTATATCTGGCTATTGCCATGAATCTTTTAAGGGCGCTGATGACCTAGAAGTTGAGCGCGCTTAAACCAAATCAAATCAAATCAAATCAAAATCTTAGACTCTCTTTCACTTTAAAATGTTGAAAATACTGTAGTATTTTTGAGTGATTTATCAGGTTAGCTGTGTGGAATATGAGAAAAGCTACATAGGCAAAACAAAAGAAACTTTGTAAATCAGACCAAAGGAACACCAGAGAAACATCAAACTGAAACAATCAGAAAAGTCTACTGTGTCACAACATTTTTGGGTAGAAAACCACAACATTGTATTGTTGTATAAAATTGTTAAAATCACTTTTTCAATAGAATTGAACATTTGGGAAAAAATATGCATAATCCAAAACAGTGAATTTTGAAACCCCGGCATTGAATGAAGTGTTACAATTTGGAGCCCATAACAGAATACCAGATGGCAACAGGACTACAGCAGGAGAGAGAGAACTTGAGTCATCTAACAGCCCAGGAGGAGGTCAAATGACCTCAAAAGTGTTACAGTATTTCCAACATTTTAAAGTAAAGGCAAGTGCAAAAAAGAGACTCAAAAATAAAACTCAAACATCAGATATAAATTACTGTTGTTGTTGATCTAATGTGCAGGATTTTGATCCATCAGTTTCTCCCTAGCCAGCCAATATAAATGATGTATCTTCCCATCTGGTACAGCTTTCCTCAATTCTGTGCATTCCAGTAAGTGCTCTCCATTTAAAGTCTTGTCAGCATTGCAGATCTTACATGTGTTGTCACACACAAAACCAAATCTATGCAGATGTTCCACCAAACAGTCATGTCTTTACCATTGCAGATGTTACATGTGTTGTCACTCACAAAACCAAACCTATGCAGATGTTCCACCAAACAAACAGTCATGTCTTTACCATTGCACATCTTACATGTGTTGTCACACACAAAACCAAATCTATGCAGATGTTCCACCAAACAAACAGTCATGTCTTTACCATTGCAGATCTTACATGTGTTGTCACACACAAAACCAAACCTATGTAGATGTTCCACCAAACAAACAGTCATGTCTTTACCATTGCAGATCTTACATGTGTTGTCACACACAAAACCAAATCTATGCAGATGTTCCACCAAACAAACAGTCATGTCTTTACCATTGCAGATCTTACATGTGTTGTCACACACAAAACCAAACCTATGTAGATGTTCCACCAAACAAACAGTCATGTCTTTACCATTGCAGATCTTACATGTGTTGTCACACACAAAACCAAACCTATGTAGATGTTCCACCAAACAAACAGTCATGTCTTTACCATTGCACATCTTACATGTGTTGTCACACACAAAACCAAATCTATGCAGATGTTCCACCAAACAAACAGTCATGTCTTTACCATTGCAGATCTTACATGTGTTGTCACACACAAAACCAAACCTATGTAGATGTTCCACCAAACAAACAGTCATGTCTTTACCATTGCAGATCTTACATGTGTTGTCACACACAAAACCAAACCTATGTAGATGTTCCACCAAACAAACAGTCATGTCTTTACCATTGCAGATCTTACATGTGTTGTCACACACAAAACCAAACCTATGTAGATGTTCCACCAAACAAACAGTCATGTCTTTACCATTGCAGATCTTACATGTGTTGTCACACACAAAACCAAACCTATGTAGATGTTCCACCAAACAAACAGTCATGTCTTTACCATTGCAGATCTTACATGTGTTGTCACACACAAAACCAAACCTATGTAGATGTTCCACCAAACAAACAGTCATGTCTTTACCATTGCAGATCTTACATGTGTTGTCACACACAAAACCAAACCTATGTAGATGTTCCACCAAACAAACAGTCATGTCTTTACCATTGCAGATCTTACATGTGTTGTCACACACAAAACCAAACCTATGCAGATGTTCCACCAAACAAACAGTCATGTCTTTACCATTGCACATCTTACATGTGTTGTCACACACAAAACCAAACCTATGCAGATGTTCCACCAAACAAACAGTCATGTCTTTACCATTGCAGATCTTACATGTGTTGTCACACACAAAACCAAACCTATGTAGATGTTCCACCAAACAAACAGTCACGTCTTTACCATTGCACATCTTACATGTGTTGTCACACACAAAACCAAACCTATGTAGATGTTCCAACAAACAAACAGTCATGTCTTTACCATTGCAGATCTTACATGTGTTGTCACACACAAAACCAAACCTATGCAGATGTTCCACCAAACAAACAGTCATGTCTTTACCATTGCAGATCTTACATGTGTTGTCACACACAAAACCAAACCTATGTAGATGTTCCACCAAACAAACAGTCATGTCTTTACCATTGCACATCTTACATGTGTTGTCACACACAAAACCAAACCTATGCAGATGTTCCACCAAACAAACAGTCATGTCTTTACCATTGCAGATCTTACATGTGTTGTCACACACAAAACCAAACCTATGTAGATGTTCCACCAAACAAACAGTCATGTCTTTACCATTGCACATCTTACATGTGTTGTCACACACAAAACCAAACCTATGTAGATGTTCCAACAAACAAACAGTCATGTCTTTACCATTGCAGATCTTACATGTGTTGTCACACACAAAACCAAACCTATGTAGATGTTCCACCAAACAAACAGTCATGTCTTTACCATTGCAGATGTTACATGTGTTGTCACACACAAAACCAAACCTATGCAGATGTTCCACCAAACAAACAGTCATGTCTTTACCATTGCAGATCTTACATGTGTTGTCACACACAAAACCAAATCTATGTAGATGTTCCAACAAACAATCAGTCATGTCTTTACCATTGCACATCTTACATGTGTTGTCACTCACAAAACCAAACCTATGCAGATGTTCCACCAAACAAACAGTCATGTCTTTACCATTGCAGATCTTACATGTGTTGTCACTCACAAAACCAAATCTATGCAGATGTTCCACCAAACAAACAGTCATGTCTTTACCATTGCAGATCTTACATGTGTTGTCACTCACAAAACCAAATCTATGGAGATGTTCCACCAAACAAACAGTCATGTCTTTACCATTGCAGATCTTACATGTGTTGTCACTCACAAAACCAAATCTATGCAGATGTTCCACCAAACAGTCATGTCTTTACCATTGCACATCTTACATGTGTTGTCACTCACAAAACCAAACCTATGCAGATGTTCCACCAAACAAACAGTCATGTCTTTACCATTGCAGATCTTACATGTGTTGTCACACACAAAACCAAATCTATGCAGATGTTCCACCAAACAAACAGTCATGTCTTTACCATTGCACATCTTACATGTGTTGTCACACACAAAACCAAACCTATGTAGATGTTCCACCAAACAAACAGTCATGTCTTTGCCATTGCAGATGTTACATGTGTTGTCACACACAAAACCAAACCTATGCAGATGTTCCACCAAACAAACAGTCATGTCTTTACCATTGCACATCTTACATGTGTTGTCACACACAAAACCAAACCTATGTAGATGTTCCACCAAACAAACAGTCATGTCTTTACCATTGCAGATGTTACATGTGTTGTCACACACAAAACCAAACCTATGCAGATGTTCCACCAAACAAACAGTCATGTCTTTACCATTGCAGATCTTACATGTGTTGTCACACACAAAACCAAACCTATGTAGATGTTCCACCAAACAAACAGTCATGTCTTTACCATTGCAGATGTTACATGTGTTGTCACACACAAAACCAAACCTATGTAGATGTTCCACCAAACAAACAGTCATGTCTTTACCATTGCAGATCTTACATGTGTTGTCACACACAAAACCAAATCTATGCAGATGTTCCACCAAACAAACAGTCATGTCTTTACCATTGCAGATCTTACATGTGTTGTCACACACAAAACCAAACCTATGCAGATGTTCCACCAAACAAACAGTCATGTCTTTACCATTGCAGATCTTACATGTGTTGTCACACACAAAACCAAACCTATGTAGATGTTCCACCAAACAAACAGTCATGTCTTTACCATTGCACATCTTACATGTGTTGTCACTCACAAAACCAAACCTATGCAGATGTTCCACCAAACAAACAGTCATGTCTTTACCATTGCACATCTTACATGTGTTGTCACTCACAAAACCAAACCTATGCAGATGTTCCACCAAACAGTCATGTCTTTACCATTGCAGATCTTACATGTGTTGTCACTCACAAAACCAAACCTATGCAGATGTTCCACCAAACAAACAGTCATGTCTTTACCATTGCAGATCTTACATGTGTTGTCACACACAAAACCAAACCTATGTAGATGTTCCACCAAACAAACAGTCATGTCTTTACCATTGCAGATCTTACATGTGTTGTCACACACAAAACCAAATCTATGCAGATGTTCCACCAAACAAACAGTCATGTCTTTACCATTGCAGATCTTACATGTGTTGTCACACACAAAACCAAATCTATGTAGATGTTCCACCAAACAAACAGTCATGTCTTTACCATTGCAGATCTTACATGTGTTGTCACACACAAAACCAAACCTACTTTCCTTGGGACATTTTTTATTTTTTGTGCTATTTCTTTCATGTTACAATAATTTTTATTGGAAATTTCCTTTTGAATATTATATTAGTATTTTTGTCCCATATTAATTTTGACATTTTTTAGTTTTGCATCTAATCCACAAGATTTTATGAGCTTTGAATGTAATACTGCAGCCTTTTTGGCCAAAAAGTCTGCAATCTCATTACCAATCACTCCTGTATGTGCTGGTATTCACTGTAATACTATCTGTTGAAATTTTGTTTGGAATAATCTATAATAAGATCTTATATCATTAATATTATAAGATTTGTATGGACTGACATATCGTTCAATTGCTTGAATGGCAGAAACTTAGTCTGTGAGAACAACTTTTTGTTTTTGAGTTATGATGTTCCAGCACACATGTACACATGCACATACCCACACATACCTTTTTCTAAAAATGCTTTCTTTTGTACTCAGAACTCTCAAAAAATGTATTTCCAGTGAAACCTTGGTTTCAAATTTTTGGGTGGAACAAATACTTCCTCTACAGTCTGATTTTTAAAAGAAGATCCATGATGATGTCAAGCAAGGGGAGTAAAGGGTAAGAGGGGAAGGTTGTTGCTATGGAAACATAAGCAAAGGTTGCTCCATTAGTCACTGATAAATAATTTACTCCTACCACGCTAGTTGTGTGCAGGGAATTGAGATTGTTTTGACCTTCAATTGCATAGTGTGTTTCAGCCTACTTTGTTAAACCTTTTATATTAAAAGGCACTGTTATGGGAGTAAGAGCTGGTGAACGTGGAGGTGAACGTAGAGGTAGGCCGAGGGTTCATGGCCAAAGAGAAACATCAGCTTCCAGTCGGGGCATTATATTGCACAGCTAGGCTAGGGAATATGTGTGTCCTCTTATTGAGAACAGACTACCTTTGTTTTGATATTTGGCTAATATAGATTATATCTACATGTTCTCACTGCCATGATATAAACCCAAATGCTTGTTTATATGTCTCGAGTATTGAGGGTTATCTGCTATCTCTTAATGACAACACTACCACTCTCCAGGTGGAGAACCTGACATCTGTCATGTATCTTCTTTTAAAAATCAGACTGCACTTACTGTACATATAAAGCAAAAAAAAAAAAAAAAAAGCTTTCACATCTGATTGGCTTATATCTCCTACTTTATTAACCTTCTTCAATGTTTCAAAACAATATTTTTTGAACTCCTATTTTTCTTCTAAATATATCTGGCTTTAGGAGACAACCCTGTGCTTACAGTGAAACTATAGAACAAAAACTAAGCAACTAAAGTGTGTCTCTAACTTAGAAGACAGTACACTTAGTTAGTGTGTGATGAGTATAGAAACGCAAATATCGAACTTTTACTGAAAAAAACATTTTCTGTAAAAATTTGGGCCTATAGAAATGTATAATGACTCTGAAAAGGATATAACCTGATAGAGAACAAAATTCTGCATAGGATAATGTGTTCAAACCTGAAATTTATAACAACTGAATATTTACACCATGCTATTAGGAACTTGGCAACAGTGCGAGAGTGGAAAAGGACGAAGCTAATGGCAACTTGTATGCATTAAATAGAGATAGATACAGTAAAATCTCAATTTAACGGACACCTATTTAATGGTCTTCAGATTTAACGGACTAAATTTGGCGTTGGTTATAAAATAAATTTAAATGAAATTTAGGAGATCTGCGATGATTAAAATATTCCACTACTTGTCTAATCGAGAAGGCTAGTTCTGCCATCTTTAACTTTGTTGCAACATGGAAAGAGATGAAAACAACAACATTAGCTAACAGGTGAACTCTGTTATTAAAAGGATTTGAAGCCGAATATGATTTCAGTGGAAACATCCGATTTTTGTAAAACACTGATGAAAGCAGGGAATAATTTAAGTGAACATGACTTAAGAAGAGTGGCTGGACATGGATGAGGGTGACCCAGGTTACCAGATTCTGAGTCATGAAGAGACCGCTGCAAGTGTTCTACAAGAGAATGAAGATGAAGACGACAGTGATGATGAATCTTTGAAGTGTGCACCTAAATTATCTGTAATAAGAGACCACATGAATGATGTAATTTCTTACGTGGAAAGATCTTCAGATCCACAAGTGCTAACCTATTATGAACATTTCAGACAGTTTCGCTGCTTAATCATAAGGAAGCAATATTCAAGTGGGAAGCAAATGGGTATTGACACTTTTTTCAAACTCATAACTTCACAGGGAAGGACTTCTAACCAAGGGTAAATCATGTAAAGTAAATGGAATGTACCAATAAAACAGTTTCAATTGTATTCGCTTCATTTTCATTCATTTTGCGATTTAACAGACTTTCAATTTTCTGGACAACTGCTGGCCTCTATAAGTCCGCTAAACCGAGAGTTTACTGTATATCCTATTTAACTCTATGCTGTCATCTAAGGGTGAGAGAAGCCTTAGTAACATATATTTCACTTCATCCTCCAAATTGGGAGCAGTTCTCTTAAGATAATTAAGGGCACTAATCAATGCCTAACATAATCAACCATCTTCATGTTCTGCATGCCTTCAAAATGCATTATATATTTAGGTATATCTTATAATTTTTATAGCATTTAGGGAATAAACTTACCATGATATGTCAAGTAATGATATTGAAGAACTGTATTAAATGCAAGATAGACTTCCTCATACCATGATAATAACCATCCATATCTGTCAGGATTAGCTGTTGCAAGGAACTGAAACAGTTTAAATTCATTTTGCAATTAGTGATATTTAACAAACCTTTGACCAGTTAAACACTTTCTGCACATAGTTGATCATATCTAAAAAATTCAATGCCCATGCTGGGACTCAAATCAGAGGTCTTCAGTTTTGTGCAGCAATTCACCATGAAGAGGTGACCAAATGCACAACAATTTTTTTCTAATTTGAAAGCTGATTTAAGTTTCTCTGAGAAAGTTGTACGTTGAAAGGTGAGGCTGCTCCCCTCTCACCAAGATTCCCTGGCTTCAATCCCAGGGATCCATATGTGGGATTTGTGGTGGACAAAACAACATATGGGTGGGTTTTCTCCAACTTCTCTGGTTTCCCCTGCTATTCAACAACGGGTCCATAGTCACCTTTTCTTTCATCCATTATTAATCTTAAAAATATAAACAGGCCTTTCCAACCAGAGCACCCAGCACTGGGGTGTACTGGTGCGGCATTCAGCAGCCCCGGTGCCTTACCCACGTAGCACACTGTGACTGTATGTGTATGACAGAGAGTAACATTCTCTCTCTCTCAGTTCAGCGCACTTGGCTTCTGGTGAAGGCTGCATCATTTTTCTGGAGATTGCCGACGTTTCGCTCATCCTGTTGTGGACTTCTTGGTGGGCTGTTGCTCTGATGCTCTCGCTTATATACCCAATGCAGTTCTCTGGCACTCCTGTCCCCTGTCTTCTATTGACTGTGCTGGTAAGCAGGGTTTTCTACGTGTTGTGCAGCTGTTTTCCATTGTCTCTATTGATAATGTTCTTCTTCTTTCCTTGCCTCAATAGAGACAATGGAAAACAGCTGCACAACATGTGGAAAACCCTCCTCACCAGTACAGCCAACGGAAGGCAAGGGGCAGAGCCAAGAGACCAATCAGAGACAGGGGACAGGAGCGCCAGAGAACCACATTGGGTATATAAGCAAGAGCATCACAGCAACAGCCCAGAAGAAGCTCACAACAGGATGAGCGAAACATCGCCAATCTCCAGAAAAATGATGCGGCCTTCACCAGAAGCCAAGTGCACTGATCTACACAGTCCGTGGAAGCCTATGCATTTATGCATGCATTCATTCATTCTCTCTCTCTCCTCAATGCAGAGGTGGTGTTATGTAGGAAGGATATAGCAGACACTTCTTTCCCAAACTCCTTTGTGCTGTTAAGCATGGAGTATATAGCAGATACAGGAGCAGTTATTATAGCTTCTCCTTCATTACAAATGTTGTCTAATTCTTCATGAGAAGATTTATATTTTGTTGTCAATACTGAAGGGAAAGCCCAATGCTCAATTTGTCAAATTAACAATATGTCACTTAAACTTGAAATTTTTATGACTCCACTTTCAATGGGTCCTGAAAAAGCACCATCAAATTTCCAAACAGAGCTTATAAAACTACAGTACGACACAATCCTAAAAGACAGGTACTACCACTACAGCGGTGATTTAATTAAATTTTACAAAGGTGTTAATCAACAGGAATTTCCCAAAATTTATGCACTTGCCTTAAAATTTGTGTCAATGTTCAGTACAACTTATGCATCCGAACAAATGTTTTCAATTATGAATTTAAACAAAAGTAAAAGCAAGATGTCTGTGTCTGATGCTACCTTAGAAGTGGTACTGCAAATTTCTACTACCAAAGCTATCGTACCAAATATTCATATATTAGTTGTTGCAAAACGATGTCAAAAGTTGACCTAAATGGTAAATTTACTTACACAAGGGTAACCAAAATATATGTAGAGAATAAATAGTGTGTTTGTGTGTTCACAAAATTGTCATTAGTAATTGTTCTGGTTAGCTGCATGCTAACTTGGTGACCATCCCATTCAACAGTGAATGCAACATTTGCCCCACTTTGAATGCCGTTACCACAATACCTTCTTGTTGTTGTCTCTGCCACTTCACCTTCGCCCATCTCTCTGGTGCCTAGTGCAGCACCGGCGGGCAGGGCCCTGTCGGAACCTCAGTTGGAAAGGCCTGATATAAATTGTCTGTGTACTATATGAGATTAACTAGACAAATAAAATAAAACGCCCCGTGTAGTGGGTTGTAGTATGGTGCTCTAATTTCTTCCCACAGAATATGCCTTGATTTGAGCCCGACCATGCCAGTGGGGATTTTTAAACGGATATCGCGATGCTTTTGAGGAGCTACGACAGGTAGCAATCTGTAGGTCACAAAAGGTAATATTTCGGTGGAGGCAGCATGGTCCTGTCCACACAACCATCCTGTGTTGGCCACATATTCATCTACTCTTGCCTTGAGCAGTATGTGGCATGAGGTCAGCAATTATTTTGACAGGCCAAGGACCGCAAGAGCTGTAATGTCACGATTTAGCTTTAAATAACAGCTATCAAATCTCATTCATTTGTGTATGTTTACCGGGACATCTCTACTGGAGCATGCTAAATTTGTAATCGTTTTATTTTGTAATCTCTTTTGTATTACAAAAATAAAATGGAAATTTAACTTGCCATACTTTGAAATATCAAGGAATGGATTTCATATATTATACACTTAACACAATTTATCTTTTCAGTGCATTAGCGGCCAAAGTAATTACTCGTCTTAGAGGTTATGTATGCCATCAGCTGATTTTCTTACTGTTGCCAAACGACGTAAAGCTGGGTGGAAGATCATAGACATAGAATCCTGTGCAATTACTTCGAATACAGATGGTCGCACTTGTGTGGTAGGCGCTATGTGGGCTGCCCTTTCCGCCATATCTTTAATTATTACTAGCTTTTGCGAAATATAACACAAAAGTCATTCATACTTTTTGTGTTCATTCTGCACATTTTAGTGTTTATTCTCAACTGCAGAGGGAGTTGTGAATGCGAGAGTGATACAAGGAAATGGTAATGGTTAGGATGGCTAATGTGTGTTGGGATGATACTTCATGTTTATTGTTGAATCGGTTGATACATCTGTGACTAATAGGATGCTCGTAATATTTTTAGAACTTCTAATTATATTTTATTATGATTTTCGACGAAAATGAAGGATAAAATGCCACCTTTTAGACGCAAGAAATCCGGGAAGTCATTTCCCGTCAAAGTGTGTACCTTGGATGCAGAACTGGAGTTTAATTTAGAGGTTAGTGACGAGTTATTCATTTATACCTCATAAAGTCGGTTTGGAACTTGTAAGACTAACAAATACTGAGTAGATCTTAATCATTTACATATTTTCTCACATTAGTGCAGTTTTAAAAGGGCATTACATTTATGGATAAAAGGTGACAAATGTTTTAAAGATCCAGTCACAATTGCTGAGATATTTTTACAGCTGTCGTATCAAAGTAGATACCTCCTTTACCTCGCTGCATCGTCCCAGTCCCCTGAAACATATTTGGAAACATAGTTTGTCACTTTATAGCATGTACTTCCTATGGACATGATACATAGGTGTGGTATGTTTGGGAACCACCTTCTTTATTTCTGTGATTGTTTTATTCTTGAGATACCATAATGAGTTGTGCCTGGAGGTATTTAACCCTGCAGTATGTGCATAGTCACTTGTTACATGTTGGCTGACCTTACTCACCCATTCCGGTTTTCCTTTCTTTAGGGCCAGAGACTAAGAATGACAATAAATGACACTTAATATGGTGTTCTAGGCGTTATAAAAAGCTATGAGCATTAGTTTCGAAAAACAATGTGTAATTAATTATTTTAAAATCAGTTAAAGCTAACTACATAAAAACATTGATTAATGTCAATGCTTACATTCCTATCACACTTTTTTATTGTGTGACCTATCAGTACAATAGTGATGAAAACATTTTCTTAGGTTTTGTAGTGTTTTCATATTTTGATGGATTTGAAACATCACATTTTAGCACAACTCTGTTGTAGTAAGTCTCTTCCATAATCAGGGCAATGATATCTGAACCCTTTTAGCTTTCATTAAGCCTTCTCAGTTAGTGTTACTCCCAACAAAAACTCATGCACATCATCATACTTAAATGATTATTTGTGCCTTGCAGACCAACTTATGCAGAAATCCTCTAGTCAGTATTTACAGTCATAGAATTTTCTGGGGCTCTAATCACCTAGCTGTCGACGGGCTCTTAAACCCTAATCACTCACTCACTAGAATTTTCTTGATAAGCAGGGTTTTGGTTGGAAAGTTAATATTACTCCTGCTCAACTAATTCTTTAAAGTTTTCCAAGGTGGCTCGAAGGGATGTTGTCCTACAGTCACTTTTCCTTTTCCAGATTGCAGGAGTGCCAAAATGTCACATAATATGACATGGGTTAAATTGAGAAAAGGGAGATCCAGTTAGCTTAATGAGTTGACCAAAACTTTTGGGAGGTGTTCTTTGATTCTTTGGAGATTGATGGTATAGATCAGGCATGTACAATCTTTTTAAGAAAAAGACCTTTGTTATAAAGGTGAATTGGTTTGCAGGCTATATGATTCAATTTCTTTACATATTAAATAGGATCAGGATTCTAAGAGAAACCAATTAATTAAAAAAAATTCTAATATATTGAGATGTTTTTATCAAACAGTAATTATATATTAGTTCTTTTAAATTATAATTATGGTTTCTCAGTGTAGCGACAAGAAAAGAACAGTTTCAGACAAAGGTGGGTCATTTCAAATAAAGTGTATTTCCAGTGAATATAAAATGTTTGGATGGAATAATACTTTTCAATCTACTTATAAAAAAATTAGAGAATTAATTACATATATTCTTCAAACCTTTCACTAACACTGACACTACAATGTGAGTGAACAACTGAAATCTAACTTGAAATTTCTACAAAATGTTGTAGTTGTTAGCTAATGCTGGATTTCTGACAATGAAGTCATTAATCCTCCTGCTCTCCAATATTTTCCACTGATGGATGGAGCACTAGAAGTGGCTGGGCATACTTGAAGGTGGTCTCGGTCCATTTCCTCTTGCAGATCACATAGAGGACAGAGTGGTGAAGAATATATCCCAATTCTGTTTAAATGTTTTGCCAGACAATCATGTCCTGTAATCAACCTGAAGGTTGCAACTACTGTTTTTCGAGGATACTCAGGAATTACTGTTTGAATGTTTGGTAGTTCCCATCTTTTATTCTTTGATTATTCATAGTAATATTTTGCAATAATTTTTTTGAATTCAGAGTTGACTAATCTTTTAGCTGCATAAAATGGTAGATTACCTATAGATTTTTGTACACCGCTGGTACCCTTTTTTGCAAGAAAATCAGCTTTCTCATTACCACTCAGTCCACAGTGAGCCGGTATCCATTGGAAGACTAGGTGTTTTTGAAGTGCTGTTAGATGGGTAAGGATTTTCCAACATTCTATAATTGTTTGGTTTTTTGGTGACAACTTGGAAGTAATTGCTATAATTGCTGCCCTGGAATCTGAGAGAATAACTGCTTGATCAAAATGTGAAATTCTGTACAAAAGATTTTGTAGGGTCATTCGAATTGCTTCAATTTCTCCATCAAAGTTAGTAGTTACATAACTTAAAGATTTGTAATAGGAAAAGAGGTGACATGTGACTCCAGCACCTGCTCCATCTTGGTTTGATATCAATGATCCATCAGTATAAATATGCAGCCATTCGTGTTCTGGAAATCTAGTATGGATTGTCTCTAATGCCAATAATTTTAGAACACTAGTTGGAGAAATCATTTTTCTTAACTTCTTCTTTCAGGTGTAAATAATATGTGATGTCTAATGTTTGTGTCGGATTGACTTTAGATATGAAGTTTTCCTTTGAATTAGGAAGGTGTACATTCTCTTTTTCATGTGCCCAAAGTTATTACTGGAAATTCAACATTCTAATATGCCTTGGTGTATGCTGTAAGAATTTTTGAGGCAGTCTGTACAAAGACCATTTTTCTATGACATATGGTTCTGGAGTTATCTCAAGAATAAACCATGTTTATGCTTACGTATGCAACTTCCAATCTTGCCTGTGTTTTATTCCTTTTCATTATGCAGTTACGGAGTAAGACATTACAAACTGACGTTAGGAATTGCATATATTTAGTTCATAAATTAACTGACAACGGATTACTGCAGTCGCATGGGAATTCTTTAGTTCGGTTCAAGACCAATCCATAACACAAATTGTGCTTTGTGTAACTGTGACAATAAGCAGGAAATTCACATGTTTAGATTGTGTTTAGTTTACTCAGGGGTCTCCACCCATGGGATATGTGAATAGCGACCACAAGGTACCCAAGCTGAGCAAAACATTACTTCCACTTACTGGTGTTTTGCTCCTCACTGTAACTTTTCTATCTGACCGTACCTTGGTTAACTCTTCTTCTCTTCCGACCCCGATGCTATTAGGGTTCCTGAGGGCTAGGGAGTCTTTATTTTTCCAACCTTTCCATTTCTCTAATTTCTCTATAAAACCTTAACCCCTAACATGCTGACCTGTCATGGCATGTAAGACGTTCTCTGATTGGTAATCAGAGGTTATGGTCGGTGAATTTATTTTGATAACTCTCCCGGTCAGGTCGGTGAGACCCATAAACCAACGACAGGTGTGGTCCTCCAGACATTCTGGGGGTTGTGAGAGAGCGATGTAACCGCCAAAACATAAAAATATGGTGCTCTCTAAAAAGCGGTTACATTTATCGCTAAGTCTCTTCAATATTTATTGAAAAATGTTGGAGAGCAAGAGGATTAATGACTTCATTGTCAGAAATCCAGCATTAGCTAACAACAACATTCTTCCTGATGTCTTGAATTTTGGAAAGAAAGCTCTCCTGAGTCTTTAGTGTATGTGTAAAATTTCTCTTGTGCCATGTATTGAATGGGAGCCTGATCAACTTTTCGTGTTGAATAAGAGCCGCTTTTTCTGTTTCATATTCAATGGGGTATTGGTTGGTTAGTATTTCCATAGCTACTATTGGTGTGGTTTTGATAGCACCTGTAATTAATCTCAGACTTTGGTTTTGAAAGATTTGAATTTTTTTTTGTATTTGCTGTTATAAGAACTTCACTGCAGTAAGTAAATAATGGCTTTATATATGCATTGTATGTTGTGTTAAGAGTTGCTCTGGAACATCCCCACTTCATTCCTGTTAGACGTTTTAACAGTGAAAGGCGCCTCTCTGCTCTTTGTATTACATTTTCTATTTGTTTGGTCCATGTAAGTTTAGTATCAAATGTAACTCCTAAATACTTTGCTTCCTTTGTTTCTGGTAATTGTTGACCCTCAAAATTTATTTTCATTTTTAGTGATTTTTTTTTTTTTTTTTTTTTTTTTTTTTTTTTTTTTAAGTGAAGAGATATGGTAGTTTGATTTTGTGGTATTAACAGTCATTAAATTTTCTTTGATCCACCTTTGTAGGTTGGTTAAGGATTGTTGCATTGTTTTTTCTAGTTCTGCACTTTTGCTTTTTGGTTTTGAAGTCCACATTACTATGTCATCAGCAAATAGTGCACACTTCACACCTGATTCTTGTATTTGTTGTGGTAGATCATTAATAAATATATTAAAAAGTGTTGTGCTGAGCACTGCGCCTTGTGGTAAGCCACAGTGTACTTGTTTTATTTAGATATATTTCTTCTATATCTGGTTGCAATAAAGCGTTGTGTTAGGAAATGACATAGCCATGAAAACATTGGACCTTGTATCCCTATTTTTTTTTCTTTCTTTAGCAGTTTTGTTCTGCATATAGAATCATATGCACTTTGGAAATCAATAAAAACTGTTAAATTATTTTCTTTCCTACTGAAGGAGTCTTTCATTTCTTGACTGAGAAGTAAGACTTGTTCATTTGAGAGTGGAACTCTCTGAATCCAGCTTGACATGGGGATATTAAATTTTGTGATTCTAGAAACCAATTTAACCTGTTTGACACCATTCTTTCCATCACTTTTGTATTATGCTAGTAAGAGCTATTGGTCTATAATTTTTTATTTCTGATTCTTTTTTATCTTTCTTCAAGAGTAGGACAATTATTGCTTTTTGCCATTCGGCAGGAACAGTCCAGGATAGATTGTAGAGTTTCAGTAGTTGTTGTTTTGCTGTTTTTCCAAGGTTTTTTATGAATTCTGGATGTATGTGATCTGGTCCAGGAGACTTTTTGTTTTTTAGATTATTTATTGCAATGTTCAGTTCTTGCATATTAAAATTTCGAAAAAAGATACTGCATTGAGTGTTAGGATCACATTCTCTTTCTTGTTTCAAATCTTTCTTAAATTCTTTATGTTCCTTTTTATTATTTCTTGTTACTTTATGTGAATTAGCATAATATTTATTGAATGTTTCGGCTATGACTGCATCATTTACTAATATTTTATTGTTGTGTATGATAGGTGTGCTGTTGTTTTCTTTCCTGTCCTTGACAGTTTTTATGAACTTATGGGCTTTGTTACCATCTGTCCTATAATTCATTTTCTCTAAGAAATTATTAAAGTGATTCTTTTTAGCAGTATTAATTTCTTTTTTTAGTGAGGCACATTTCTTCCGCCATATTTGTGTATCTGATATGTTTTTTGTTTGTTCAGCTGTATCTCTAGCTATATCCCTTTGCTTTTTCAGTTCTTCTAACTGGGGGTTCCAAAAGGGTTTGGAATTTTTAATTCTTCCACGAGAAATATGTTTTTTTGCAGTTTCTAGGATGACTTTACAGAAATTTTTGTTCATATGATCTGGTTGGTCATGCAGCTGTGAGTTTGTTTGTTCTTTAAATTTATGTTCCAGTTCAGTTTTATATTTGATCCAATCTGCTTTTTTGAAGTTCCAATACAGATTCGTGAGACCTTGAATGTTATTTGTACTCTCTAGTTTTATATCAGCAATTACTGCTCTGTGGCCAGAATTTGGGTCTTCTATAACTTGTTTTTTAATTTTTGAAACAATATCTGTTGTAGCTAACAAGAGGTCTGGGTTACTGCCTGCTCCAGAGTAATGTATGAATGTTGTGGGATCTTCTTTACTATAAATCAGTTCAAAAGTTGTGGTATTCAAAAATTCTTCCACTATCTTCCCTGTAGAATCCACTTTTTCATAACCCCATCTTTTGGAATGGGCATTGAAATCCCCAATTACGATTGTTTTATTTAATTGGTCAATAAGTGAGAGTTCTGGTTCATTCCTGGGAGGATTGTAAATACTGTATACATGTAGGTGTGTTTATCCCAAAAATTTAGCTTTATTAATTCACTTTTATCTGAGTTATCCATTTCTTTAACAATTTGAAAGGATGATTTAATATCCTTTTTGACTCCAACTAATATTCCACTACTTATCTGTCTATTTTTGGGTAGTAGGTGTAGTAGAAAACCAGTAAAATTGAAGTATTTAAGTTGATCATTTATTAGATTTGCTTCTTGTATGAAAAATATATCTATGTTGTAGCCAAATACAATTTTTTTGAGTTCTACTCTTTTTGTTTGTGTGAGACCACTCGCATTCCATTGTAGAAGTCGGATGTTAGATCTTCTATTAATATAATGCTTTGGCTCTCGAGAAGTAATCCCCGCACAGAGATCCGAATGGGGGACTATTTTAACTCTGAAGCATTTTACCCCTTGAGTCATATTTCATAAATATTGAAGAGACTTAGCAGTAAATGTAACCGCTTTTTAGAGAGCACCATATTTTTATGTTTTGGCGGTCACATCGCTCTCTCACAACCCCCAGAATGTCTGGAGGACCTCACCTGTCGTTGGTTTACGGGTCTCACCGACCTGACTGGGAGAATTATCAAATTAAATTCACCGACCATATCCTCTGATTACCAATCAGAGGATGTATTACATGCCATGACAGGTCAGCATGTTAGGGGTTAATATGTTAGAGAAATGGAGAGGTTGGAAAAATAAGGACTCCCTAGCCCTCGGGAACCCTAATAACATCGGGTTCGGAAGAGAACAAGAGATTACCAAGGTAAGGTCAGATAGAAAAGTTACAGTGAGGAGCAAAACACCAATAAGTGGAAGTAATGTTCTGCTCAGCTTGGGTACCTTGTGGTATCCATTCACATATCCCCTTATCGGAGACCCCTGAGTAATGTTCTATATTAACACCATCATTCTTAGGTAGTCTTTACTGTTAGAAACTTTATCTAAGAAATGATGATTTATTATCAATAAATACTTGTATACTATAACTTAAAGGAAGATAGAAGTGTGCACCTTTTAGCACACAGCATTTAAGCAATTTAAATACTTATGTCAGACAATATGTTTGCTAATTTAATTAAAGAAATTTATTGCTACTAGAATGCTTCTTGCATTAATACAAATTTTAATGTTTAAAGCTAACATAGCAGACACTAAAGGTAATTATTAAATTATTAATAATTAAAGTAACTGTCTTCATTGTAAAAAATCTTCAAAATCACAATTGCAGATATTCATCTTGTGTCATAAAAAGCCCTCTCAATTAAGTAACTTTTTAAGCATTTATTAAACTTGGAACCAGTTGATTGTTTAATTGTGGCTGGCAACTTATTGTATAAAGTTTTCCCAATTACAAATGGATTTGTATCAAAGAATTTCTTATTCTTCACTTCCCTATACAAATTCTCTTTAGTTCTTGTGTCATATTTATGTATACTGCTGTTACTCTTTATATTTGTAGTTCTCCTAACTAGTAAAATAATTCTAAAATATATATAATGCAACCACTGTAAGAATTCTTTCTTTTTTAAAAATTTCTCTACATGAATCCCTCGATTTTAGTGAACAAACAATCCTTACACACCTCTTCTGTAATACCAATAATCGTTTTAAATTCTCTTTAGACGTTGTACCCCATAATTCAATACCATAATTCAAATGAGAATGAATTATTCCATAATAAATCAATCTTAAATTAGGCTTATCCAAATAGTGTGCCACATAATTTAATAGATAGATACCCTTACTCATTTTCTTGCATATATAATTTACATGTTTTGTCCATGATAAGTTTTTGTCAATATGCAATCCTAGAAATAAGTGATCATCTGTTGTATCTATTTCTTCATTTCCAATTTTAATTGTCATATTGTTGTACATGCAATTACTAATTTTAAAATATATTATGCTTGTCTTGTTTAAATTATTAGCTAGGTTGTTATTAACAAAAAATTTAAGTATTACATCTGTACCTGAGTGTATATTATTAGTTAAGTTGTCTTGATCTTTTCCCCAACAAATTATAGATGTGTCATCAGCATATGATACAGTTTTCACATTATAAATCACAGGTAAATTGTTAGTGTACAATGTAAATAGTAGGCCCAAGCACAGATCCCTGTGGGGCTCCATATTTAATGGTTGCTAATGAGGATTCATATTTTGTTTCTATTTGGTTTAGTTTACATATTATTTCTGTACTTTGTACCCGGCCTGGTAAGTATGTATTAATTAATTTACCTGCAGTTCCCCTTATACCATAATGTTCCAATTTTTGTAATAAGACTTGGTGATAAACTCTATCGAAGGCCTTTGATAAATCAAGAAAAGTCCCCAAACAATACTAAAACATCTGGCTGACACTCGCCTTTGAAAATAGTAACATTACTGCGTGGTCAAGATTGCACAGAGACTTACAAGCAATGCATGGTAGATAGGATCATAAATAAAAATCGTGCTGTGCATTTCTTAAAATAGATGTGATTTCTCCATGTTTTAAAAGAGGATGACTGATGAACTTGTGTTGGAAACGGAAAGTCTTGCTCTTTCAAGTTTATCTTCTTTTAAATAGAATTACTTATTCAATAAATAATATTATAACTTACAAATATTACTGTGTCCCAAATGCAATGTGGTAGAGCAGGCATGACGAACCTTACTCCAAAGGTCTGAACAGAGTAGTCCCTCCCCTCCTTACTGCAGTAGAGTTGCAAAGGACGGGGAAATAGAGGAATGTTCTTTACACCTGGTGAGTGCAGTTCTTCTAGACTGTAGCACTGTGGGCCGCGTACAATGGAAGCATACCATGTGGCAAAACAATCTTTCTACAATATTATTGTCTCTCCTCCATTAAGTATTACAAGATTATTTTCTAATCAATAAATTATTAGAATTTTATCGAAACAAGTAAATACCAATGGTCTTGTAAGAGAAATGCACGTTGTATGTTTCAGAGCTTGTGGCACTCACTTGCAACAATTGTATAACTTACTGGTACTGAGTACCATCCCAACTAAAGCCCTCTTGTATATGATTATTTATTTATGCCAACAAACTTACTGTTGGTGTTTTTAAACACACAAGCCTATACACATAACTTGTTCATTGCACATGTATTGAATAACACCTTGGGTATGTGTAGGAAACATCATACTTTTGAATTAGTTAATTTAACAAGAATCTATGCTACTTATGAAATAAATATTTCTTTTGTTGTTGTTGTTTAATGATGGTGCCATTTGCCAGGATCACATCAGTGTCACTGGTGTGCCGGAATTTCATCCTGCAGGAGTTCTTTTACATGCCAGTAAATCTACTGACATGGAGAAGTCTTTTAAGCACGCTTAAAAACTATCGGTCTGGGCCAGATTTGAATCTGCCACCTTGGAATCAGTAGGCCAGCAACTAACCAACTGAGCCACCCAGACTGACATGCTGCTTATGTCATATTATACGTAGAAAAAGGCAAAATACAAGAAATTACCAAAATGTTATGAAGACACATTTTAAAGCCAAAGCATGTTATACTTCAAGAATTTGGAGCAGGTTTACCTGTAATTAGTTTTCAAAAAGTGCTTTATAGGTTTTTTTGCATATTTAATAGCAAAATATAACATGAAATACAAAAAATTACATAGATTTCAATCACTGTGAAATCCTTAGTTTTAGATACAATGAAAAATAAGTTATTGGTTGCTTTGCTCTTAAGGAAATGTATCAATGAGATTTGGCAACATTTAATTTTTACTTTTTGCATTTTTCATTATGCTTATATTTAATACTTTAACGGGGCACACTTTCGTTTTCTCAATACCAGCCATTTTTAAAGCTCCAGGAGGGCATTTAAATGTCCCATGCGGGTGGGCGTTCCTTGCTAAACTTCGTCACTGCAGATTTCAGGTGTAATTTTCATTTTCACTGGCTTTATCTACTCTTGTATTAACTACTCTTACAAACTCTTATTCCTGTATCTTCTTCGTGTTAGTTGAGATAAACATATGTACAAATTATCTTATTGCTTATTTCCTTGTAGGTGCAAGGGGAATGTGAGAATACAGTAGGCTTTGAGCGATAGTCAAATCTTTTAAAGCTTTGAGATTCTGTTCTCTTTGCACAGTAACATATAAAAAGTAAATAACGGTGCTCCATTTGATGAAAGTTTATTTTCCAAAACTCACACAAATAACAAGGAATATCTCCAAATTTTGTTCACCCTACATAAAAATTGATTTGGACATAAATTGTGTTTTAGCAAGATGTGCATTTTTTGTATAGTAAGATTTGTTCTATCTTTTACAGTTTACCACTTACACAAAAGTCACCCAGGGCAAACAGGACTACATGGGCTATAGCCAGAAAATTCAAAATGTACATTTCATTTGTGATACAAGTATCTTAAACATATGGCACTTTAATCATAATTGTTAGATCCAGATTCATTTTTGAGAAAGTCAAAATTTTCGAAAATTTGTCCCTGTAAAGGGTAGTTTAGAGTGGAGGAATTTTCTTCAAAATCTCTGTTACATCCTTAAAAGATGTTAAACTTAAATACCAACTTAGGTTTTTAACCGACTTTTTGTTTTTGAGATATGCTGTCCGCAGACTGACAGACATGTGCACCACACACACACATAGACCTTTTTCTAAGAATGCTTTTTTTTTTTGGATTCAGGGAGTCTCAAAACATATATTTCTGGTGAAATCTCGACATTAAATTTTTGGGTGGAATACAATACTTCCTCTACTTACCAGTAGAGAAAGTAAAAATGCTTGTTCCCATAATGATTGTAAACATGGTTTAAAGTAAATTTTGCATAGCACCTGTCTCTAGCTGTAACATGCAGTTACTTCTGTTTCATGTATTTCGTATTTCTTTATCTATTGTGGAAATGAACAGCAACAAGATGGCTTATTCACATGAGGCTGTTCATAGATTCACATTTCTGTGTATGTACATAAATAAATATAATTTTTAAAATAAAGTAGCCAGTAAGACAATTAAAATAACATGTTACAGCAGTTCACATATTCATTTAGACTGACATTTTTTTAAATCTGAACAATAGGAAAGAAAACTTAATAAAGTTCTTCAATAATAGTTATGTGGATGGACACTTATCAGGCTGCGGTTCTTCATGAAGTGACCGAGCGTGTTAGACATATACCTAGTGTTTTCATCCAGTGTGCCTCAGCTTTTCATAATGTGCCTAGGATCTTTGCAGTCGGTCTGGGTGGCTCAGTTGGTTAGACGCTGACCTACTGATCCCAAGGTCGCGGGTTCAAACCCGGCCCAGGTCGATGGTTTTTAAGTGTGCTTAAAAACGACAGCTCCATGTCAGTAGATTTACTGGCATGTAAAAGAACTCCTGCGGGACGAAATTCCGGCACACCGGCGACGCTGATGTGATCCTGGCAATTGACAGCGTCGTTAAATAACAAAATAATTTTAATTTTTTTTAGGATCTTGGCAAAATGTCAGGTTGAAAACTGACTATAAGAAGCTATATAAAAAAATGATGGTGGTTAGAGAAAATGATGTGAATGTAACACAGATTTTGAATTACCTGACATATTCCAAATTAAAAGTTTGAAGAGCGATGAAAATAATTATTTCAGCAATGCCACCCATAATATTTAAAATAGTTGTATTCCATTTTCAAAGTAAGGCTAGTTTAAATCATATATTTATTTGTGTGATATCTCCTGCATGGAAGTAGTAGAAACAGTATTTATAACTTAAAAGCTGATGATAAGTTGTTGATATTCAAAATAAGCAATAGTATTAGTGCTAAATTTGAAAATGGTTTCAGTGGCGGGCAACAGGAAGAGATTTGTTTGATCTTGTATGTCGCACAATTGGACTTAGAGAAACGTGGTACTTTGGTTTACAGTATGAGGACTCCAAAGGATTTATATCATGGCTTAAACTGGACAAGAAAGGTGAGTACTTTTGCATTTAATATGGCTACTTCACCATGATAATAATACATGCATAGAATAATCTAGTATGTCTACTGAGTTGAAGGTTGTGAGCAAAGGTCTAGCATGTGCAGAGGGTTGTTTCCTGTATTTGATAACAAGTTTGACTTTGCCCCTTCATTATGAAAAGCCATGTCTCCACCACCAAAGACGAAACATCCATCGGAGAGGCATCAGGAGATTTTACTGGGATTTTGCTGCACAGAATAGCATATGTTCCAGTTTCTGCTCCATACTTTGCAAAAATGCCAGTGAAAACAAAGATGTAACTGGATGCCTTATCTTGGTGCACGCAGACATTGTTATGGTCTCTCCCATAGAGAGCCAGGATTTCAGTATAGTAAATTGGGATGAGAACATCCTGATAATACTTGGAATTCATCTTGGCCTTTTTAGCAACTCTATGAATTACCAGTATCCCATTCTATAGTAGGCACAGCTTATTGAGATACCCCAAAAAACAACCGTGTCATTTTTCCCCCCCATTATGGTGCAGTCTGGTTATATTTGGTGATATTCTATCTGTTAGGTTGCATTAGTGCTGCCAACTGTTGGTAACATATAACCATGGTAAAGCTATGGCCACAGTTGGTGTTATTGCATCTGTTATGTTGCCACAGAAGTCCTTGTTTATGAACGTGTCGCAGAAAGGCCAACCAATAGATTTTAAAACAAGATTCTGTTTAGACACTGTATTAATTAATCTGTGGACGTACTGCTTGTGTTAGCGTGATTCTGCCATGAGTTCTTTTAGAGCAGTATATGCAGTTATAGTTACTGTTGTTATTTTTGTGTTTGCTACACAGTAATGCATTAAATATACATTATGATATTTAGCACTCGTAAGTGATTTTATGCAAAAGTGTTATTGCAGAACAAGATTTGCCAAAGGTATGTTCTATGTTGTGTGGTAACGATGTTCAAATATTATTATCGTTTGAAAGCATGATACTTTAACCCTGGGATATTTGAGGTTAGAAATACCTTTATTATGTACATTGGCAGGACTGCTTTTTGTGATACTTCCGTCTGTTGTTTAGTGCAATGTCGGCCACGTTGAACTCTTGGAAACTGCTGATAAACTGTGTCCACTATAGCAGTAACCAGAAATGACAATAAATCCCTTTGAGAAACTTTCTCTGCATTCTACATACTATTTTGACAATTTTTTCTACCCCTTAGTTGGTAGTAAATTACACGGGGTTTATTACAGTCACTAAGATACACATATGGCTCATCTAATGTGACCAGAAATTTCATTTTTCTCGTACTAAGTGCTTCTCATAGAGCTTCTTCTGTTGGTACAACGCTCAAAGATGTAATGTGGCTGCAACTTTTGAACTCGAAGTTTGTGATGTTTCTCCATATTTAAACCTTTATTTATTATGGTGATAACCGTTTTGAGGGATATTCCCATTTTGTTTCCAATGGTGTGTTGGGTGGCTGGATTACTGCCAGAGATGGGGACATTGATCTTCCTTATCTCTGGAGAGCGTCTGGTGGTAGGTCATGGGTTTGCTTGTTTTGTTCCTTTTGTAGTTAATCCTATGCAACCCTTTCCTTTTTTATTCAACACTACACTAATCCCGTACTTTGACAAGACAAAACTTCACTTCTTGCGTGCTTCAGTAATAGCAGAATAACTATACTATGTGTCGGAAAGGGCATTAATGTAGCCTTCCCTATATGGTTCAGTTTACTTAGGCATAAAGGTAACTATACTGCTCGCAAAAGTTAAAGGCATGTGAGCGCTAGCCAATGCTCAAGCAGAGCGCTGTTGCCAAGCGTAGTGCTTGTACCGACAGGTTCTGTACATAAAGCGCATGAGGTGCATGTACCACATTCGGCAGCGCTGGTAGGACGGGCAAGCTTAGGATTTGCTGGAGTCTACAGTAAGGCCCGCATCCATATGTCTTTAACTTTTGCCAAGATTATATAGTCCCTCGGAGCTTAAAGTGGGTGTGCACATAAACATTGCAATTGTGTCACTCCGCCAACAAGCACGTGCTGTTCTCTGTGCACAGCTGTTTACATCTGACTGTTATCGCAACCATCAAATCTTTCACTGCAGCAGTGTGAGGTTAGAATTGCACTCGGCTCATATTTATTAAATAAACTACATTAACTAGTTAAATAAATGCTTAAGAAAAGTTATGAAATATAATTTTGTGAGTAAAAGCTTAAGTTAACCTGAGTCGTCAGATTGAGGTGTGGCACCCTCAGATCTCACGTAACATCTCCACACCACCATAGCTTCCCAATCAAATATTGCATTGTCTTTCTTTTTGTAATCTGAAACCCAACACCTTTCAACAAAGTGTGGAACGTGGTTTACCTAAAATATAGAAGATCTGGCTCACTGTTCATTATCTATTATAGGAGACCCATTGTTTAAAAAGAAACTATGCATTTTAAAGCAAATAACACTTAACAATCATCCACTTTGCATAAAACACTAAATGGTCCTTCCCTTTTCTTTTTAGGGACTTTTACAGTTCCTGTTTGTTTTAATTTCCGTTCTCACATTTGAAACAGTGTACACAGAAATACCAGTTGCTTCAGACTCAATTTGGTTACGTCTTTCATAGCCAGAGTGTCATAACGTTGTAAGAAAAAGTTAAACACATATAATACAATAGTCTTTTCACCACTTCTTAGAGGCTTTCCGCTTTTATGTTTCCTTAACTAGTCTGAGAAACTGAACAGTCTGCCACACTAACTGCACGTGCATTACTAGTAATACAAGTGTCAGAGCATCATTTCACTGCAGTAACAATGCAATTGGAGAATTACCGAGTGCCACGTGATAATCAATGGAAGTAAAATATTTATGCTCATGTTTAAATATTTTGTAAGTTGAATTACGGTACTTATTCACCCTGTTCATTACTTGAAAGTATCAAATAAGCGACAATATACGCAATGTAGTAAGGAACTATTTCTAATTGCGCTTCACCATTTCACATGCGCTAAAAGTTGTGCTGCAGCATAATGTTGACATCCGTACCCACTTTAAGGCCAGATAGGGTATACAATCATCCTACTGCTGTGAAGGCAGCACAGAAACTGCTTTGTTTGTTTCACAAATGCATGGCCTTGCTGTGCACGCAGAAACGTAGTAATCACATTCACTATTTGTTATCAGAAACAACCCTCCATAAAAATGTCTTCTTTTTAAATTTATTTCACTCAGGAATTTCAAAACTTGTGTTTCCAGTGAAATCTCGATGTTGAGCTTTTGGGTGGAATGCCTTACCTTATCTATTGGTGCATTGGTAGAGAAAGTATGAATGAATGGTTTGCTTGTGCTCATAAACAATATTTAACCTACTAAAAACAAAAATAAAAGGACTAAAGAAACAATGAACAAATATACCTTATCTAATATATTTGTACCTCTTGGAGTTGCTTATATGTATTAAATTAAACGCCAGTGCAACAGCCCATGAAGGGCGAAGGCTTGACACCCAGTTGCTCATTGGAAGGTGGTATGTGGTCAGCATCCCGAGCCCCTGCTTCTCCATCAGATTGTCATGACACTGCCCCACTCCTGAAGTATAGATGCACAATAGAAGAGGCATGCCCACTTGCACAGTAGGAGAGGTGGGGATCAGTGCATCGCTTGCTCTCACTGTGAGAACTACACAATAATTCTAAAGTAAGAACAAAATTGGAAACTAAAAACTTCATTTAAATTAATTTAATTTACACAATAATTGTTTATAATACGTAAACATACACCATTTGTGAATGTGACTGCCTGAGTTCTGACATCACTCCAGTCACTTCTCCTATCTCGCGCATGTCGAGTGTCAGGACGTTCTGGACAAAATGTAGCTCCTCAATTGGTACCCCCAGGGACCTAACAAGGCTGAGTGAACCCCGTGCCAAACCTCCCAGCAGGGGAAAGTCCCCATTTAACTGCTTCTTCTACCATTTTACTTTTGATCCTACACTTGCTAGTTCTGTCTGTGCTACTCCTTGGTAACCCCAATATTATTTTACAACATTTCGTATGTTTTATGTGTACTTTTTGCCAGCCCCCATATTTGTGCTGCATACAGCATCCTTGTTTCTAGCACTGCACTGTATATCCTTTCTAGTCATGCAATTTTCATTTCTGGTATTTTTTTGACACGTGCTCCAATTACCTGTAGAGAAGGTAATTAAATATAAATGTATCTGAATTGTTGATTGTTTGTGTTTCAGTTCAGGACCAAGGTATATCTCAACAACCAACAACGTCTTTCATTTTCCTTGGTAAATTTTATCCAGAAGATGTTGCAGAGGAATTGGTTCAGGAGGTGACACAGCACTTGTTCTTTCTGCAAGTAAAGCAAGCCATTCTCTCCATGGACATTTACTGTCCACCAGAAGCATCTGTGTTATTAGCCTCGTATGCAGTACAAGCCAAGGTATCACTTCTCGTATTGGTCACACTGTCAAGGAAAGAATGTTATTGCTAGAGTCAAGTAGCCATGAGAGAACATATTAAAATATGTTTAAATAGGATTAGAAAATGTCAGTAAATCAGTGGCAGTTAAAGCATGATACATCAGAAGTCCAGCATTACTTCACCAACTTTTTTTAAGACGATTAATTAACGTCCTTTAATAACCAGGTAGGGGATATCTGACGGTGAATGAAACAAATACTTGAAATGGTGCTCAGTTATTGATGCAATACATACACCACTGTGCATTGAGAGTCATCTACAATGTCAATGCAGAATTTTCTCTCAAGCTAATATTGAGCTAGCATACAATTTACAAATTGATTACCGAGGAACATATCAAGTAAAGTACTCGATAGGTACCTTACTGTTTTCACATACATTAACCTAATGCACCACACCTTTTTCTGACCAGTAATTATCGGTCAAACAAACCACATGGAAAGCAGAATGAAGCATTTTAGGATATTCTTTAGAAAGTGTCCTGTGAGAATTTCGTCTTAGGTCCCACTCAGCAGTGTGCACGAAATCTTACGAAAGTTGTCAAAGTTGCTGTGGTATTGCAGTGTTAATTCAGTGCTGCCAACAACACTATTTCTCCATTAATTTGTTGGCAATCTGAAATTTGAATGTTTTAGCAGGACCCAGCAGTATACTAGTGACCTTGTTAGAAGCAAGTTGTGAGAGTGCCATGACTCGCTTCATTAGCATAGTAAATAGCGCATGCCTTTGTGCTATAATGAGGAAGAATATATGCAATTCCTCTACGACGAGGGCCTACTGAGAACCCGAATGCTATGCAGGGAATGTGATGCTGTGCTACACCCCATTAAAAATGGTTTCAATGGGTTTTATTGCTCCCTTACAAAAAGGGGTCGAAAATTCCAGCTGTTTTCCTGCAGGTGGGGTCATCCTGAGCAGTTTTTGGAGTCATGCTCCGAGATTTCGAGCAGGGGCCAAGGAAAAGGGCTAGGTATGGGGGAAAAAAAGCATTGTCTCGTGCAACATGCTACAACATGCTCAACCCCATAAAGAAATAATTTCACATAAATTTGGGAGCTTCATATTTAATATGCATGTGTCGTCCCTTGTGCTAAAGGTTACAGGTGAAAATGTATATTGGAAATGGGTACCCACAACTAAAATCGCTCCACCCTTAGATCCGCACTTGATGTAAATACAAGCCGTCAACAACTAACCTGCGATACACTGAAACCAAAACACACCATAAAATATAGTACCCTAAATATCGGCGATTATCTGTAAGTTTTCAAGATGTATGATAACCGTGGTAAACACTACTTCAATGTAACACAATAGCAGCAATATTCCTAAAACTCCTGAGTAAATATTCTGTTGCAACATAAATATGAGGCATGAGTCCACGTGGTGTTTGTTTTGTGTTAGTCACAGGTGATAACATCAGGTTATCGCGGAGGGATACAAGGTGCAGATCTAAGGCTGGATGGAGTATAGTCTTATCATACTGGCATTCTGTATTATCCGAAATCAAATTATAATTAAAAAGGTATGGCTAGCAGTATATCTGTGGTGGCATGCAAGTGCATTTGTGTTTAGTGTGTTGGCCAAAAAAACTAGTGTGGTTGAAAAAGCAATGTTAGCAGATATGAAAATCTTCTGCTAGTGACAGCTAGCACATGCAGCACAACCTAGTGGTGATTCTGCTAATGACTGTCGGTGCATGTGCAGTAAGTACCTTCGGACTTAGAATTTGGCCGGTAAGTGCTACAGGACACTTTCTAAAGATGAGCCGCAGTTTTTACTTTACATCCATAGTACCATTTATTTTGCACGGAAATGTCCTATTTAATTCCTACACAGTTAACTGTCACTTATATATATATTGTTATATATAGGGGATATGTGGATGGCGACCACAAGGTACCTAAGCTGAGCAGAACATTACTTCCACTTACTGGTGTTCTGCTCCTCACTGTGGCTTTTCTATCTAATATTATGACCTTACCTTGGTCCTCTCTTGTTCTCTTCTGACCCCTATGCTATTGGGGTACCCGAGGGATAGAGAGTCTTTATTTTTCCAACCTTTTCATTTCTCTAATTTCTCTATAACCTCTTAACCCCAAACATGCTGACCTGTCATGGCATGTAATGCGTCCTCTGATTGGTAATCTGAGGATATAGTGTGTGAATTTATTTTGATAACTCTGCCGGTCAAGTTGGTGAGACCTGTAAACCAATGACAGGTGTGGTCCTCCAGACATTCTGGGGTTTGTGAGAGAGCAATGTGACTGTCAAAATGTAAAAATATGGTGCTCTTTAAAAGGTGGTTATATTTATTGCTAATTATCTCCATTACAATTTATAAAATATGACTCGATGGGTAAAGTATCCCGGAGTTAACATTGTCCCCCATTCGGATCTCCAGGCGGGGACTACTTCTCAAGAACCAAAACATTATATTAATGGAAGATCTAACATCAGAATTCTTCAGTGGAATGCAGGTGGTCTCACACAATCAAAAAGAATAGAACTCAATAGCATTGTATTTGAGAAAAACATAGATATATTTTTCATGCAAAAAGCAAATCATAACAAATGATCAACTTAAATGCTACAATTTTACTGGATTTTTACTAAACCTACTACCCAAAAATATACAGAAAAATAGTGGAATATTAGTTGGAGTCAAAAAGGATATTAAATCCTCCTTTCAAATTGTCAAAGAAATGGATAACTCAGATAAATCTGAATTAATAAAGCTAAATTTTTGGGATAACAAAACATATCTACATTGCTACAGTATTTACAATCCTCCCAGGAATGAACCAGATCCCTCACTTATTGACCAATTAAATAAAACAATCGTAATTGGAGATTTCAATGCCCATTCCAAAAGATGGAGTTATGAAAAAGTGGATTCTACAGGGAAGATAGTGGAACAATTTTTGAATACCACAACTTTTGAACTGATTTATAGTAAAGAAGATCCCACAACCTTCATACATTACTCTGGAGCAGGTAGTAGCCCAGATCTCTTGTTAGCTACAACAGATATTGTTTCAAAGTTTGAAAAAGAAGTTATAGAAGACCCAAGTTCTGGTCACAGAGCAGTAATTGCCGATATAAAACTAGATAATACAAATGTCAGTCAACATCACATGAATCTGTATTGGAATTTGTCAAAATTTTAATATGCAAGAACTGAACATTGCAATTAATAATCTAAAAAACAAAAAGTCCCTTGGACCAGATCACACACCATAGTTCATAAAAAACTCTGGAAAAACAGCAAAACAGCTACTAAAACTGTACAATCTATCCTGGAAAACCACTGTACCTGCTGACTGGTGAAAAGCAATTGTCCCACTCTTGAAAAAAGATAAAACAGCATCATAAATAAAAAATTATAGACCAATAGCTCTTACTAGCATAATAGCAAAAGTGATGGAAAGAATGGTGTCAAACAGGTTAAATTGGTTTCTAGAATCACAAAATTTAATATCCCCATGTCAAGCTGGGGATTCAGAGAGTTCCACTCTCAAATGAACAAGTCTTACTTCTCAGTCAAGAAATGAAAGACTCCTTCAGTAGGAAAGAAAATAATGTAACAGTTTTTATTGATTTCCAAAGTGCATATGATTCTATATGCAGAACAAAACTGCTAAAGAAAGAAAGAAAAAAAAAATAGGGATACAAGGTCCAATGTTTTCATGGCTATGTCATTTCCTAATACAACGCTTTATTGCTACCAGATATGGAAGGAATATATCTAAATATAAACAAGTACACCGTGGCTTACCACAAGGCACAGTGCTCAGCACTACACTTTTTAATATATTTATTAATGATTTGCCGCAAGAAATACAAGAATCAGGTGTGAAGTGTGCACTATTTGCTGGTGACTTAGTAATGTGGACTTCAAAACCAAAAAGTAAAAGTACAGAACTAGAACAAACCATGCCGCAATCCTTAACCAACTGAGACAGAATATATGGTTAGATCCCAAAAGGAAATCATTTATGTAAATATTTATTGCAAATGTAATTTATTTTTCATGTTGGTAAGGATTAGTTGAGTAATGAAAACGTGTTGCTATTTTTTCATTGTTACGAAAAATAGAATTGTTTAATAACGTCATAAATGTTAAGTTTCATTCTAAAATAAGAACAAATTAGAAACTAAAAACTTCACTTATCTTAGTATGTTGATATCCTTTTTCTATTTTACTGACCCAGGGGTTTCAAGCTATATCCAGCTGGATATAGCTTGAAACCCCTGGGTCAGTAAAATAGAAAAAGGATATCAACATACTAAGATAAGTGAAGTTTTTAGTTTCTAATTTGTTCTTATTTTAGAATCTTGTTGCTTCACTGTTAATAGCTTCAATTTTTACTTAATTTAAGTTTCATGTTTAAATTGAATATGTATAAATATAAGAACCATATATATTTAATGTTAAAAGTGAAGGGTGAATAGATAAAGATCGCTTCCCTAACATTACAGGAACTATTTAGTGTAGGAGAATCTCAAAGTGTAATTGGCGGCAAAAATGAGCGCATACGCGCATGAATATAAAAAGAGTGTCATGTAAAGAGATGCCAAATTTTTGTCAGTAGCGTCTCTGTGTTAGAAAGGTGAAGATGCATTTCTGTAACGCGCGTGGACGTGGGTCTGAAAGACTTTATAAAGTGAAAAGACTGTCAAGAAAATACAAATAGGTGCAACGAAAGTCAATTCAATTATAACAAGTGTAATAAGGGACGAAAAAAGTGGTAATAAAGTGGTAATAGTGAAGTTACATCAAATGTTCATTCATTTCACCCAGTACCATGCCCGGAGAGAAAGAAAAGAGTCCCATAGCTCAACGCAAAGTAATAATCTTTTTAAAAATACAGCACCACAACCTTCAAAAGTGGACCAAAGAAAATTTAATGATGTTAATACAACAAAATCAAACTTCCAAATTTTTTCACTAAGGAATAAACCATTAAAAATAAAATGAAATTTTGACGGTCAACAATTACCAGAAACAAAGGAAGCAAAGTATTTGGGAGTTATATTTGATACCAAACTTACATGGGCCAAACAAATAGAAAATGTAATACAAAGAGCAAAAGGCGCCTTTCACTGTTAAAACGTCTAACAGGAATGAAGGGGGTGTGTTCCAGGGCAGCTCTTAACACAACATACAATGTATATATAAAGCCATTATTTACTTACTGCAGCGAAGTTCTTGTAATACCAATATAAAACAAAATTCAAATCTTTCAAAACCAAAGTCTGAGACTAATTACAGGTGCTATCAAAACCACACCAATAGCAGCTATGGGAATACTAACCAACCAATACCCCATTGAATATGAAATAGAAAAAGCTGCTCTTATTCAACACGAAAAGTTGATCAGACTCCCATTCAATACATGAAACAAGAGAAATTTTACACACACACTAAAGACTCAGGAGAGCTTTCTTTCCAAAAGTAAGACATCAAGAAGAATATAGACCTTCCTAATTCAAAGGAAAACTTCATATCTAAAGTCAGTCCGACACAAACTTTATACATCACATATTATTTATACCTGACAGAAGAAGTTAAGAAAAGTGATACTCCAACTTGTGTTCTAAAATTATTGACATTAGAGACAATCCATACTAGATTTTCGGAACATAAATGGCTCCATATTTATATTGATGGATCATTGATATCAAACAGAGATGTAGCAGGTGCCACCCTACAAAATCTTTTGTATAGAATTTCACATTTTCAGCAAGCAGTTATTCTCTCAGATTCCAGGGCAGCAATTATAGCAATTACTTCCAAGTTGTCACCAAAAAACCAAACAATTATAGAATGTTGGAAAATCCTTACCCATCTAACAGCACTTCAAAAACACCTAGTCTTCCAATGGATACCAGCTCACTGTGAACTGAGTGGTAATGAGAAAACTGATTTTCTTGCAAAAAAGGATACCAGCAGTGTACAAAAATCTATAGTTAATATGCCATTTTATGCAGCTAAAAGATTGGTCAATTCTGAATTCAAAAAAATTATTGCAGAATATTACTATTGGTGCGGTTTTTGTAATTATTAAAGACGCTGTGTCTTTTAGGTATTGAGATCTTTGTGATCTCAGGGTGTGGTAACGGATGGAATGAAAAATCACACGATGTTTCTTCACCACAATGTATTATTTTATTAACACTTCATCGATACTTTACATTAAATAATTCCTCTCAGCACCATTCTAAATGATTTAAAACGCTTCCACCTTCTCATTTAGTGGAACCAATGCTTGATGAAAGTCTGGTGAAAGTTCCATACCCACACGTCACACCAATACGTCCCTATGTCTTGATTACACACACGCGAATGGACAGTTTATGGCGTCACCTCACGCGACACCGCCTTTTTCGTATACATCCGCGTATGCGTCCATCAAATAGTTCTTTCTTGTTAGGGAAGCGATCCCTTACTTTTATTATGGAACACATATAATTCTAATATTTATACATATATATTAAAAGCAAATATGGAAAGATTTATGACGTCTTTGGGCAAACTTAGTTGTTCGTAACAATGAACATTTTTAACACGTTTTCGCCATTTAACCAACTCATACCAACATCAAAAAACAAATTACACTTTTAACAAACATTCACATGAACGATTTTCTTTTGGGGTCTTCTGATATTCTGTCTCACGTGCCCCTTGTTTTGTTTTTCAAGTTGTCACCTATATTTATAATCTTGAAACACAATACAATACTTCTCCCTTCTCCTCTGATACAATCACTTTGTACAATACTTTTTTTTTTTTCTTTACAGTCTTCCTCGCTGTTTGTTTTTGTCTTTTTGTTTTGGCATGACACAGCATGTCTTTATAAATTTCACACATTCAGTTACTACACAATACATGTTCAGTTATTATACATCACATATTCAGTTATTATACAATACATATTCAGTTATTGTACAACACATTCAGTTATTATACAACATATCCAGTTATTATACAACACATGTTCAGTTATTATACAACACATATTCAGTTCTTATACAACACATATTCCTAAGATTTTACATTTGACATTGACATAAATATAATTTAAGTGTGTCATGGTTCATTGTGTGGCTTTTGAATTATGTTCCGTGTTATGAGGAGAGAAAAACAGGATACTAATCTTGAGCTAATGATTATGATCATATTTATGGCAATATTTTATTCAGTTCTTTGCCTTCTTTGTCTTGTAAGCTTATTATGTATAGGCAGGTCGTTGAGTCAATTCTTAAACTCTGATGTTACTAATGTTATCATTTTTTTTTTTAATTGGGTTCTTATTCATTGTTGTTTGGTTCAACATTTCTTCAAGCTTAGCATTGGCTATATCCATCTTAATTCATGGGCATTGCTTTTCTGACTATGGTTTTTCTTACTTCACTAATTGTCACCTCTTTGTCTCTTATCTCTATAAGAGAAAACTTCTATACTTATAATTATTCTGCAATTGTATTATTTTTCTTCTCAATTCACCCTCGACACCTTTGTGTCAAAAATATTTTATCTTTGTCATCACAATTGATTCCTTTTTATTTTTGTTCCTGACATCCTTATGTCAAAAACACATTATTTTCCGTCGCTATAATTCATTTCTTTAATGACAATCAGTGTCCTCATCTGTCTTTGTTGACAATGCTCTTAGTGGTCAATATAGCCAATGACTATGTTGATTTTCTTTCTTGTTGTATTTTCTAATCTGAACATAATCTTCTATAAGTAACCCATCAAAAATTATTATTTTCCATCATCTCTACTATTCCTGCCTTACATGGTTGTTGGCAAAGACTATTTGGTCCTTTCTTTGTATGGTTTTAATTTATTTTTATGGTATCTTCCTACCAACTTGCCATTTGTATTCTGTAGCTCATACGTATGGTCACCCAGCTGTTTTGTTATGACCAGTGGTCCAGTGTACAGTAGTTCCATCTTTCCAGACCTTTTCTCAGATGCCTTGGATGCTTTGTGACTTCTTAAGAGCACCTTTTCTCCAATTTGTGGGGACCATTTCCTGATAAATCTTTTTACCTTGTTCCTCCCTTTTTCGGCCTTTTGCTGTAACCTTCTGAATGCCAATTGACATTTTTTCTTCTCTGTCAATTCCCTTTGAGCAGCCATCGTAGTGTCAATGTCAATTGTCAACCTTTTGGGTTTTGTGTTGGTCATCAATTCAATTGGGGCGAACTTGGTCGTGGGGTTCACCGAATGGTTAATCACCTCCTCTATGTACCCGCATTTTTCTGTCCAGGAAGTGTGGTCTTTGTGGTAAAGTAGGCGGAAATATATACTTATATCCCTCATTGTTCTTTCTGTCGGGTTTCCTTGAGGATAAGAAGTTGAGGAATAGTATAATTTTATTCCCAATGTTCTTAAGGTGTCCTGGAATAATTTACTTTTATGCATTGTTGCATTATCTGATAGTATAGATTTTATATTCCCATATTTTGGAATGTAGTCCTTGATGATTTTATTTAGGCAAGTCCTAGTTTTAATGTTCCTAATGGGGTATATCTTAGTGAATTTTGTGAAAACATCAAACATGACAAAGATGTATCTGTTTCCATCTTTCTCCCTTGGTAGCTCGCCATGTTCATCGATGCATACCAATGCATTTTTCTCGTTTCTCACGATGGATTGTGGAACGACATCGTATCTTACATTAATTGGCTTGGCCTTCTGACATAGGTCGCATGAGGAAATTAACTTCCTGACTTTCTTGCCAAGATGTTTGATGTACAGTACTTCCTCAATTGCAAGCATTGTTCTCTCAGTACCAGAGTGAAGCATCGAGTGATGGAATGCCAAAATAAACCTGTCCTGTAAGGAATTTGGTAGCATCATTTTCCACTTCCTTACGTCGCGACCATGTAATTTAAACAGGATGTTCCTAAATTTCCCTATCTTGGCTTCCAATTTTGGTACTATGTCTGGAGCCTTGTCAAATAGCCTTTTCAATTCAGGGTCTTCTTGCTGTAGCTTCGCCATGTTTTTGAAGTCTTGTAAGATTTCGTTGCTTTCCTTATTATTTATCTGCATGATTTTAATTTCATGGTGTGGATTGTATATCGTCTCGGGTATGTGACTCTCCGATCTTAATCTTGACAATAAGTCACTAAATGTATGTACCTTGAGATTTTGGAGTTGGTTAGCTTGCATTTTTGAATGAAGGACAGGCTTACGTGATCAGTATATATAATTATTTTATAATGCTAGATATATTGCCTGAACTTTTGTAACGCAAAATGGATTGCACCTATTTCTAATTCCGTTATGCAGGCATTGGCTTCTATCTTGTTTAGAATTCTAGAAGCTGTGGCAATCACATGTTTGTTGCCATCTGCATCTTCTTGTGCCAATATTTCTCCATATGAGTGTGCACTAGCATCGGTGTATATTAGAAAAGGTGAATTTGGATCCGGTCGTTCCAGGAGAATACTGTGCTTAAAAAGTTCTTTAATTTTCTCAAAGGCTACCTGGTGTTCGGCATTCCATTCCCACTTAGTATTCTTTCTCAACAGTTCCCTAAGGGGCACTAATTCCTTAGCGTAGTTGATCACAAATTTTGACTGGTACTGTAAAATGCCCAGAAACCTTCTCAACTGTTTCAAGTTACGTGGAGGTGGTATACACTCTATGGCCTTGACTCTCTCCGGATTAGGTTGTATACCATCAGGTGTAATGATGTGGCCTAGAAATTCTGCCTCTTTGACAAAAAATTCACACCTTTCCAAGTTCAGGGTCATGTTGCTTTCCTGAAACTTGGACAATACATAATCTATGTGATGTAAGTGTGACTCGGGATCCTTGCTGTATGTTAAAAAATCGTCAACATATTGCGTTACAAAAGCCTCGATAGTATCCCCAAAAACTTTGTCTAGAGCCCTCAGTAGTGCACTGCTACTGGTCGATAATCCAAAGGCGCATTTTAAAAAATGGTACACCTTTCCTTTGTGCAGGAAGCAAGTATATTTCCTGACGTCTGGATGAAGAGGAATTTGCCAGAATGATGCTGTCAGGTCAAGACTAGTAAAATGTTGACCTCCCTTCAATTTTGATATCAGTTGGTCTACCCCCTCAGGCCTGTAATGATCTGGCAAGGTATACGCGTTTATTTTCCTTGCGTTGATGGTCATCCTCAATTTTCCCTCTTTCTTATGGACCCATACCACTGGATTCACATAACATGAGTCCGACGGTTCTATTATTCCGTCTGCCAACATTTTCTGGATCACTCTGTCAGCTTCCTCCCTGATGGAGTTGGGGATGGGCCTGGATTTACGTGAATAGGGGGTGATATCTTTGACTTTAAAAGTATGTACATACTTATTACATGTACCTGGCTTTTTATTAAAAACTTTCCTGTTTTTAATTAATATTTTTCTAAGTTGGTTCCTTTCCTCTTCAGAGATGCCATGTGCTCCCCAGACTTTCTCGTCGATTAGCTGTGACGTCAGTTCTTCTTCATCTGTTGGTAGTGGTTCAGGTTGGTAGTTGTTCGAGGTAACATACTCGTCTTCTGTGCAGATCCAATGGCTGCAAACATTAGTTTCCTCCTCGCTCGTCCAACCTGTTTTCTCCTTATTTATCCTTAGGTCTACCAACCTATTCTCGTGGACATTGATGTTCTCCACAAAGAACTGCTCATCCGAATGGATCCCTGTCTGGTCTGCTTCCTCCTGGCATGTTTCTTCCTCCAGGAACTTTGCGGTGCATTCTAAGGTTCCTTCCTTGATAATGAATTCATGTAGGTCATAATCGATCACCGACCTCCAAAGATTAAGCAAATCACTGCCAATGATTAGGGTAGCTGCATTACATTCTGTTATTTCATCTCTACATCTAGCAATTTCTTCTTCTAATACAATCTTATTTTCTCTCATTTCCGATTCTATTTTTCCCATCCTATCTCCTATGATTTCTATCCTAGCTTCTAAGGCTTCCTTTGTCTCATTTAAGTTTTTATGTACTAATTTTAAATTAGTTTCCATTACTTTCATATTTTCTTTACACTCCTGTCTTCCTAATTCTATTTTCTGTTCTAAGTTCTGTCTTCCTAATTCTGTTTTCTGCTCTAACTCCTGTCTTCCTAATTCCATTTTCTGTTCTAAGTCCTTTCTCACTTCCTCCATTTTCTGACCTATCTCTTCCTTATTCTGTTCCAGTTTCTGACCTATACTCTGACCTAAACTTTGTTCTAGTCTTTCAAACATGATCATTAATAACCTTTGGTCTTTTCCAATTGCTACCTGTTCCTCGCTTTCTGGTTCTATTTGATAACTAGGCCTATCTGCCCCTTCCTCTACTCCTGTTACTAGCTCTTTTCGCGACATTTTAGTTTCTTTATTCAGTTCACTTTGGTTTAAAAGTCCTATTTTGCCGCTTCGCAGTAACATAAAAATAAACTGGATGTAAAAATAAAAATTTTTGGTCCTACTTTTTTTCCGTTGATTTGTCCAGTTATGTGCGTCTCCTGGGCAGTTGCCTTCGCTAGACGATTTCTGGTGTTTTCCCGCGTTGACTATCCGTTCATTGATGTTCTGATGTAGTCGATATCAAACGATGGTCTAATGGCATCTTCTTTCTTTTTGGCGCGATGATATGGCGTCACTTGGTATTTCGCGTAAGTTCATTTCCCGTAATTTCCATTCCATCCTAAATTCGTGTTCCACGTTGGGCAAGCCATTTGGTGCGGTTTTTGTAATTATTAAAGACGCTGTGTCTTTTAGGTATTGAGATCTTTGTGATCTCAGGGTGTGGTAACGGATGGAATGAAAAATCACACGATGTTTCTTCACCACAATGTATTATTTTATTAACACTTCATCGATACTTTACATTAAATAATTCCTCTCAGCACCATTCTAAATGATTTAAAACGCTTCCACCTTCTCATTTAGTGGAACCAATGCTTGATGAAAGTCTGGTGAAAGTTCCATACCCACATGTCACACCAATACGTCCCTATGTCTTGATTACACACACGCGAATGGGCAGTTTATGGCGTCCTCACATGACACCGCCTTTTTCATATACATCCGCATATGCGTCCATCAAATAGTTCTTTCTTGTTAGGGAAGCGATCCCTAACCATCCTCCCTTACTTTTATTATGGAACACATATAATTCTAATATTTATACATATATATTAAAATCAAATATGGAAAGGTTTATGACGTTTTTGGGCAAACTTAGTTGTTCGTAACAATGAACATTTTTAACATGTTTTCGCCATTTAACCAACTCATACCAACATCAAAAAACAAATTACACTTTTAACAAACATTCATATGAACGATTTTCTTTTGGGGTCTTCTGATATTCTGTCTCACTATGAAAAATCAAAAAGTAAAAGATGGGAACTACCAAACATTCAAACAGTAATTCCTGAGTATCCTTGAAAAACAACAGTTGCAACCTTCAGGTTGATTACAGGACATGATTGTCTGGCAAAACATTTAAACAGAATTGGGATATATTCTTCACCACTCTGCCCTCTATGTGATCTGCAAGAGGAAATGGATCAAGACCACCTTCAAATATGCCCGGCCACTTCTAGTGCCCCATCCATCAGTGAAAAATATTGGAGAGCAAGAGGATTAATGACTTCATTGTCAGAAATCCAGCATTAGCTAACAACATAATTAGTGTGTGTGTTTGTGTGCGTGCGCGTGCACACGTGGGTGCGTGCAGTGCGTGCAGATCAGGAGTTTCACATGTATTTGAGTTTTACCTTGTCTTCTAATGATAATGTAGAATATGGACTACCTAGTAAAACAATTTTTTGACTTGACAGTTTGTGAAAGAAAGTAGAATAAATTATTGTAGCCGCACTCAGCACACCAAACACCAACCATATCATAATTTGTGAAGTTTGATGTATGACTTTGGATTATTCAGTAGGAATTAGGGCAACAACAGGGGCTGGGGTCTCAGAAGGGAAGTGGCTCGCGACCGCAACCCAGGTGCTGCTAAGAGCATTGCTGCATCATACTTAGTGTTTTCAACTTTTTCCATAATTTTATTTCAATTTTACAATTTGTAGTTACTTTCAACTCAGACCCAGTTTGTAGTATAAGCTAATACTTTTGTGTTGCATGAAGCTAAATAAATAAAACTAATAGAAATTGATTTGCAGTATGGAGATTATGATGAAGCAACGTACAAACCTGGTATGCTCGCCAGTGAAGACTTATTGCCACAGAGAGTGATTGACCAGTATCAAATGACTCCTGAAATGTGGGAAGACCGAATAAAAATCTGGTATGCAGACCACAGAGGAATGTCTCGTGATGAAGCAGAAATGGAGTACCTAAAGATTGCACAGGACCTGGACATGTATGGTGTAAACTATTTTCCAATCAGTGTAAGTCACTTCTATTCAGTGAAAATATGTTGTGGGAGTTCCTCAAGGTTCATTACTAAGTCTCCACATTGTGTAAATAATGTACATGATTATACAGTACGCTTACTACAAAACTTGGCCAGCAGCCATCTCCAAAACGTGTACTGCACACTTGGCTTGCAGTCACGCGGTCTGTCTCCAGGTCACACATGCATGGACATCAAATCTCAAATCACATTAACAATTACCAGAATAAATACAAAACATGGCTTATCACGGGCGATGTTGCATCAATGTATCTACGACATCTTCTGAGGACATTTTCATTCACACGCATTAGTTCAGCTTCTCAAGTAGTGTTAATTTCTCTTCTGCTATTTTGTTTTCATTTTGTCTTGTGCAAGGCACCTAAAAGATTTTCATGTTAACCATTCTAACCTTTCTCCAATTACATCTAATTTCTGTTCCATAAGCACACACCATTTTACCTTTCTTTTCTTATCACAAATTGATCCCGTCTCCCTGAATTTATTTACATGCAAACGAACAAGCACACACCCAGGAATTTTAGTTTCAAATTGCCTTACAACTTCCCTACAAGATGATGTAACCACATATGCATCGTACATAAATACTCTTTGTTGTACTGTATACTGCAATTGATTCCTTTTCAAAACATGTCAAGCAAAACTGAGCACTTGTAAACACTCCTAATGTTTGAGAGGTAGAACTGGAACTTAAAGATTCAATGCCACAGCTGGGACTTGAACCACAGACCCTCCGCTTACTATGCGGGTGCTCTAACCATTAAGCTACTGTGACAACCTGCCAGAATGGCATTGAATTCTCAAACCAGTTCGCATTTCTCCCGGTAAACCACAAAGGCAGTCTCTCATCAGAGACAATTACCCAAATGGTGACTTACTATTGCAAGTACTTTATGTCCCAGTATTAAGTAACCTTCAGATGGTAATTATTTATGCCAACAGACTTACTGTTAGTGTAAAATATGATTTGAAGCTTTCCTGGCGACAAACATATTCAAGATGTTCTCAGGCTTCTAGCCAGGTGTAGTGATGCATAGCCATCGACGTTTCGGGAGTGTACATCTCTCCCATCATCAGGATGATGAATGACTAGCAAGAGTGAGGGGACCAGTATATGTACTGTCCGCTGGTACGTACCGAGTAGAAAACACCCAGTCTAATGTGGAGGTGGTTCACTGCTCCGTTGGAATCTGTGTTTTCTGAGTCGATCGATTTCCAACTTTAGGGCTGGTTTCCAGGAGGGACTAAACTGCAATCCAGCGTCCCGGTTCAGTATGTTCTTCTCGGAGGAGATGGACAGAGCCTCCTTAACCCTTCATTCCCATAAACCGCTACATTTTGCCACAATGGTCGTTTCTTTGAAGTTAGCTCTGTGGTCTTCTTCAAAGCAGTGCTCCGCCAGCCCTGACTTGTCAGGCTCCATTAAGCGTATGGACCGTTTGTGCTCCTTGACTCTGGTGGAAATGGTCCTGCCGGTTTGCCCTATGTACGGCGCCCCACATTCACAGGATATCCCTGGTACATTAAGGTCCAGTTTGTCCTTTATCAGTCTCACTAGGTGTTTAATCTTCAGAGGCAGCTTGTGGATGGTTCTGATGTTGTGTTTTGCCAGAATTCTACTGATTCTACCGGATAGATTGCCAGTATATGGGATGCAGGCAGTGGCGGTCAGCTTGTCTGGTGTTAGCTGAGATTGTGGTTTTCCTCTCTTGGCCTTGGAGATTGAGGCTTCCATGTATTCTTTTTCTATTGGATTTAAACTTGTTTAATTACTGTTTATTCAGTTGTATCACTTATGATTATTCACTTAATTAGTATACAGTTTGCATTGCCTTGTCTTCAATAAAAGCTTAATAGATAGTTTATTTTTAGCTTCTTTGTATTCCTTTTTGTATTTACTCAAGCTTGTATAAATAGATTACATGTAGCTACTGTAATTGGAGCTTTGCTCTGTTGCAGCACAAATGAATAAATAAACTGTCTGATCTATCTATCTGTCTGTCTGTCTGTCTGTCCGCTCACCCGACAGCCCGCCCGCCTGCCCACCTAGCTATCTATCTAATCTATCGATACATACACGCATACATACAGTCGCATAATAGTATTATTATCATTAGTGTAGTATTTTATTTAATTTCATTCAGTAACTCATTCTTGTGTATTTACAGAATAAGAAAGATACGGAGTTATGGCTTGGTGTAACTGCGCTGGGCTTAAACATCTACGAGAAAGAAAATAAATTGACACCAAAAACAACATTCACATGGGCTGAAATTCGACATATCAGCTTTGATGACAAGAAATTCATAATTAAACCTGTAGAAAAAACGTCACCAAATTTTGTGTTTTTTTCTCAGAAAGTCCGAATGAACAAACTGGTAAGTGTGAAGAAAATAAATAAGCTTTTTATTTATTTAGAAGTCTTAAACATTTAAAAATAATTAACTGAATCTAATGTTGGGCTTAAGGGTTCTTTCACATGGAAAACTTAACCAAATGCAACATGAACACAAAAGCTGGTGGCCAGGTTAATAATAATGGGGCCATTCACAATAATTGGTGTTATCATGAACATGAAAACTACTGCCAGACACTAATACCAAAAATTGCAATCTCCAAGTGTTAACAGGATACAAGGGGGAAAAAATAACCTATTATACTGCATAGAAACAGGAAAGACGAGAAATGGAGGTGTGTGTGTGTGTGTGTGTACTGATGGAGGGGGAACACCGCGACCCCAACATGAATCTTTTGCAGGATACCACCCACTCCCCCCATGGGGAAGGGATGAGACGAAGTGAGACCGTAGGCTTGTCAGAGAGCAGAGCCGGTGTAGTCCAGATGCACAGAAGTCCCTAACAGTTACAGACATTGATACAAACGAAGTGTTTCCTCTACCCATGGAGAGGGCGGAGGACCAGGGAAGAGGTTTCAGAGTGTAAGAATCTGTGCCATCTGTCCACATTCACTGGAACATTCCACACTACCAACCAAACCTGAAGGATGACAAGGGAGGAAAATGAGAAATGAAGGGAAAGAATCTATGATTAATGCACCCCAGGATTTGTCTGACATGGGGAAACCACGGAAAAACCCATGTCAGAGTGTGCGGCCACATGGATAGAACCTGCGACGTCCCAAATGTGAGCCACAGGCCCACCTGAGCCTTCCCACTTGGGTGATGGGTGGTTAGTTATATTGTTTTTGTGACGAAAGGCTTATAAAGAGAATTTGTTAAAACAAATATAAGGAAAAAGATTGTGAGTGAAGTAAAATGTAAAGGTAGGTTTTAATTATTGTGACAAGTGACAAATCCAGTTGGTTTTTATGTCACTTTATTTCCTCTAAAACTGAATCACAATTCACAATTTGTGACCTTGCAACTAACAGCTGTTCTCTTGTATTAAAATCTTGTCACATACTGCTCTCTGTACACAGCTTACTTACTCAGTAACTGCCCATGGCAGCTCAGTTATATAGCTGAGAATTAGGTACCAGTGATTTTTCTGGAAATTGATGTTTCTCGAAGCTTCTTGTAAAAAAGCCCTGCACTTGAAAATTCTTGAACTGTCTGGAAGTATTTGTTCTTAGCCAATATTGTCACACATTGCTAGCAATGTAGTCGTATGAGGTAGCTGACCTTGAGCCTGCTTTGATGTGTGGCCGCTGCCACATTATTGTTATTGTTGTTGTTGTTACTACTACTACTACTACTACTACTACTACTACTACTACTATGGTCTTTCAATGAGCTAATGGAGTTTGTAGCAAAAGAAAGTGCACTGCTGTACTGTGTGAAGACTTATTTACATACCCTTTTCCTTTTGGCACAATTCATCTTGTACTAACATGCATATTGATATGTAATATACATATACAGGGCTTTCAAATCGGTTCTTCACCGCTACACGGCCTTTTGCCTGTGTGAGTTTGAAGTTGCCACAGCCGGGTCTGTAGGAACAAAAGGTCCCCACAAAAGCATGCTCCTGCTTGCCGCCAATATGCTACCCCCACTTCTCCCTTTAGACATGCACTCAGTTAGCGACTGTTCACCACCATGGATAGGTGACTGACCCTGGTGCAGCGTATTTTTATTTGTAAAACTTATTATAAATATGAATCTGCACATCATGTTGGCATAGAATATATTCAGATTGGGATTGGTTTGGTTTAAGGGTGCTCAACTTCGAGGTCATCAGCACCCTGGTATATTCAGAAGTTCCCTGGTGAAGTCCCTCCCTCCAGACATGGAATTCATAACATTGTGAACAAATTCGAAAGCACTGGTTCTGTGGCAAACAAAAAACCTAAGTGTAAACGTACAGATTTTAAGAGGTAGAACTGGAACTTAAAAATTCAATGCCACAACTGGGATTTGAACCACAGACCTTCCGCTTACCGGGCGGCTGCTCTACCACTGAGCTATTGTGACAAACTGCCAGAAAGGCATTAAATTCTCAAACCAGTTCGTATTTCTCCTGGTAAACCACAAAGGCAGTCTCACATCAGAGACAAATTACCCCAATGGTGACTTACTATTGTAAGTACTTTATATCCCAAGATTATTTAACCTTCAGATGGTAATTATTATTTTATTTATGCCAACAAACTTACTGTTGGTTACTTACTGTTACCATCTGAAGGTTATTTAATCCTGGGATATAAAGTACTTACAATAGTAAGTCACTATTGGGGTAATTTGTCTTTGATGTGAGACTACCTTTGTGGTTTACCAGGAGAAATACGAACTGGTTTGAGAATTTAATGCCTTTCTGGCAGTTTGTCACAATAGCTCAGTGGTAGAGCAGCCGCCCGGTAAGCGGAAGGTCTGTGGTTCAAATCCCAGTTGTGGCATTGAATTTTTAAGTTCCAGTTCTACTTCTTAAACTTTGTCCACACACGGCTTGTGTGTTTAAAAACACCAACAGTAAGTTTGTTGGTATAAATAAAATAATAATTACCATCTGAAGGTTATTTAATCCTGGGATATAAATACTTACAATAGTAAGTCACCATTGGGGTAATTTGTCTCCGATGTGAGACTACCTTTGTGGTTTACCAGGAGAAATACGAACTGGTTTGAGAATTTAATGCCATTCTGGCAGTTTGTCACAATAGCTCAGTGGTAGAGCAGCCGCCCGGTAAGTGGAAGGTCTGTGGTTCAAATCCCAGTTGTGGCATTGAATTTTTAAGTTCCAGTTCTACCTCTTAAACTTTGCCCACACACGGCTTGTGTGTTTAAAAACACCAACAGTAAGTTTGTTGGCATAAATAAAATAGTAAACGTACAGTTTTAACAGAAGAAAAACTTGACGAAATAGGTGCAAGTCTTGAACGTACGCCAACAAAATCACTCCCACAATTAGCACAGCAGGTGGGGGTTTCAGTGACTTCTGCACACACAGCAACAAAATTATTAAAACTGAAACCTTATAATTGTACATGTGTCCAGTGCTTAAAACAAGGTGATCCCATAGCGCGAATGCATTATTGTGAATGGTTTCTTTCATCAGTGAACGATGGTTTAATTGATCCACAGCTTCTGTTCTTTTCAGATGAGGCGTGGTTTCATCTAAATGGTCATGTGAACGCTCATAACAGTCGGTATTGTTCATCTCAAAATCAACATCGCGTCCAAGAAATCCCTCTTTATGATCAGAAAGTTGGAGTTTGGTGTGCTGTTAGCGCTAGGCGCATAATTGGTCCAATATTTTACGACCAGACTGTAAATAAAGAGAGGTACCAAAATGACATTTTGACCCCATTTTTTCGTGAACTGACAGAAAAAAAGTCATATGGGTGGTTTCAACAAGATTCTGCTACTGCCCATACAGCCGAGGTTTCCATGGATAAAATTAGGGAAGTGTTTGAAGATAGTGATTAGTGCTGGTGTATGGCCCTCTTACTCCTCTGATCTGTGTGATTCTTACTTGTGGGGTAACCTGAAAGACAAAGTTTACGAGAAAAATCCTCACACATTGGAAGAACTAAAACAAAATATTAGAAATGAAATCAGAGACATTACAATGGCCCAACTTAATCGTGTGAATCAGAATGTGTTTTCCCGATATAATGTCTGTATAGCGGAGGAGGGACGACATTTCCAGCATTTTCTATAAGCTAAGATTTTTATACATGTTTTACGTGCGGCTTGTTAGTAGCGGCAAACCCAGCCACGGCAACTTCAAACTCGTACAGGCAAAAGGCCGTGCAGCGGTAAAGAACCGATTCGAAAGCCCTGTATATACAAACATAAACACTGGAGTGTGTGACAAGGAATACTATATAAATTACAATTATACACATAGTAAATTCCCATAAAGATTTGTTTCTAATTTTAACATATACTTCCAGCTTTACCACCTTGGTGATCTCTTGTTCTCTTCCAAGCCCAATACTATTGGGGTTCTGGAGGACTAGGGAGTCTTCATCTTTGCAATCTTTCCACTTCTCTAATTTTTCTATAACGTCCCAACCCTTAACATGCTGACCTGTCATGGCATGATTAGTAATCAGAGGATATGGTCAGTGAATTTATTTTGATAACTCTCCCGGTCAGGTCAGTGAGATCTGTAAACCAATGACAGGTGTGGTCCTCCAGACATTCTGGGGTTTGTGAGAGAGCGATGTAACCGCCAAAGCATAAAAGTATGGTGCCCTTTAAAAAGCGGTTACTATTACTGCTATATACTAATGACTTCATTGTCAGAAGTCCAGTATTAGCAAACAACAATTTCCAGCATTATATGCAACAACACTTATGGATTTTGCACAATTAGTTTATAAATCTATTTTCTTCTTGTCATGAATCATTACTTGCCTTTAGTTCAACATTCAGTCTTTAAACTATCAGAAGTACATATCTCTTATTCAACACGAAAAGTTGATCAGACTCCCATTCAATACATGGCACAAGAGAAATTTTACACATACACCAAAGACTCAGGAGAGCTTTCTTTCCAAAATTCAAGACATCAAGAAGAATGTACACCTTCCTAATTCAAAGGAAAACTTCATATCTAAAGTCAATCCGACACATACATTAGACATCACATATTATTTACACCTGACAGAAGAAGTTAAGAAAAGTGATACTTTAACTAGTGTTCTAAAATTATTGGCATTAGAGACAATCCATACTAGATTTCCAGAACACGAATGGCTCCATATTTATACTGATGGATCATTGATATCAAACCGAGATGGAGCAGGTGCTGGAGACACATGTCACCTCTTTTCCTATTACAAATCTTTAAGTTATGGAACTATTAACTTTGGTGGAGAAATTGAAGCAATTTGAATGGCCCTACAAAATCTTTTGTACAGAATTTCACATTTTCAGCAAGCAGTTATTCTCTCAGATTCCAGGGCAGCAATTACTTCCAAGTTGTCACCAAAAAACCAAACAATTATGTTGTTAAATAAGGAAAAATTGAAGCTATTAACAGTGAAGCAACAAGATTCTAAAGTAAGAACAAATTAGGAACTAAAAACTTCACTTATCTTAGTAATGTTGTTATTCTTCTTTTACTAATTCTTTTGCTAACCCTGGGGTTTCAAGCTGGACATAGCTTGAAACCCCAGGGTTAGCAAAAGAATTAGTAAAAGAAGAATAACAACATTGCTAAGATAAGTGAAGTTTTTAGTTTCTAATTTGTTCTTACTTTAGAATTATGTTGTTGTTGTTAGCTAATGCTGAATTTCTGACAATGAAGTCATTTATCCTCTTGCTCTCCAATATTATAGAATGTTGGAAAATCCTTACCCATCTAACAGCACTTCAAAAACACCTAGTCTTCCAATGGATACCAGCTCACTGTGGAAAAAAAAAAAAATTATTTTGTTATTTAACGACGCTGTCAATTGCCAGGATCACATCAGCGTCGCCGGTGTGCCGGAATTTCATCCCGCAGGAGTTCTTTTACATGCCAGTAAATCTACGACATGGAGCTGTCATTTTTAAGCACACTTAAAAACCATCGGCCTGGGCTGTGTTTGAACCCACGACCTTGGGATCAGTAGGCCAGCGTCTAACCAACTGAGCCACCCAGACCGACACTCACAGTGGACTGAGTGGTAATGAGAAAGCTGATTTTCTTGCAAAAAAGGGTACCAGCGGTGTACAAAAATCTATAGTTAATCTACCATTTTATGCAGCTAAAAGATTAGTCAACTCTGAATTCAAAAAAATTATTGCAAAATATTACTATGAAAAATCAAAGAATAAAAGATGGGAACTACCAAACATTCAAACAGTAATTCTTGAGTATCCTCGAAAAACAGCAGTTGCAACCTTCAGGTTGATTACAGGACATAATTGTCTGACAAAACATTTAAACAGAATTGGGATATATTCTTCACCACTCTGTTCTCTATGTGATCTGCAAGAGGAAATGGATTGAGACCACCTTCAAATATGCCTGGCCACTTCTAGTGCCCCATCCATCAGTGAAAAATATTGGAGAGCAAGAGGATTAATGACTTCATTGTCAGAAATCCAGCATTAGCTAACAACAACATATCTCACCCAAACCAATTTAGCACTGAAACATTTATTATATATCCCAAGAAATATTTGGGCTAGCCCCATAGTTGGTAGAGCACCTGCCTTGTGTGCAAGGAGTCCTGGGTTCGATTCCCGGAAGGGGGGTAGGAATTTTTCTCCAGCCAAGATTATTCCTCATCCTTCCCTCAGTTTGGAAGTATAATGGCGGTGCTGTGGCTGAGCGGTTAGACCACTCGCCTGCCACCTAGGCGATCACAGAGACCCGCATGTAGTATTTGTGGTGGATGAAGCAGCATCTGGGTGGGTTTTCTCCGGGTTGTCCAGTTTCCCCCGCCATTCATTCCACCAATTGCTCCATTATCACCTTTCCAATCACCCATTTCGCCTGCATTTCATATCATCTTCCTCACTATCATACCTGATGGTTGGCTGACCACCTGCTTCCAGGTGTTCACTCTGTCTGGTCCAGATGTCTCTCTGCTCCCCGACAGGCATCTGACCCTAGGCATTGGCTTGTAAGTCCTAGCGGGGTATAAGTCCTACATAAGGCGAGGGTAATTAGGGAAAGAAGAAATATTTAAATCAAATATCAGTTTGGCTTTGTTTATTTGGTATTCTTTTGTTATTTGGTATATTATGTAATTTATTGAAATGATTATTGTCAATTTCAACATTTCAATTATGTTTGTATAATTAATGATTATTTTGTGTAATATCAGGTTTCAAAATGTAAATCAAACTTTTTTTCATGGCACATCCGAGATAATTATAAATCATTAAATCAAGTATTATACATGAAAAAGCTGGCATTGTTAAGAAATACAATAGTCAAACAATATTGTTACATTAACATATAAGATAATTTTCCAAAATAATCTTGGATCGAAGCATTCATATAAGAGAGATGCCATTTCTTGGCAATACTCCGCGAAATTGGAAAACATAATTTTGGACATACCAAACAGTATGAAATAGTGAAGAAAATGTTGTTAACAATATAACAAATTCATAATTGTAATATTTTATAAGTGTGCGAATAAATAACTTCTCAAAATTAAATGGAGTTCAGTGAATATTCCGTAACTACGATCTGAGATAAAAAAAAAGAGTTCTAATATCTCACCACTGATCGCTGAGGCATACATAAAGATTTCACAGTGAGGCAAGATGAAACGTCTAAGTATTTTAAATAAGAATCCATTAAAAAACTGCACCAACGCATTGCTAAAAACCTAAAATAATGCTTCCTATATTTCTGAGTGGCTCTTCTATATACCTTTGTAACCTCCCATTTTAAAAAATCAAACCCATCTACTTTGACATGCAGATTAAATTTGTTTTAAAAACTCACCAACGCTGAAGAAAATTGTTACAAATTGACTAACAACTACCCTGTTGCTTAAAACCACCTATTGTACTCATGGTTGACAGACTGACTCTCTCTAGCCCCTCCCTCACATTGCAGGAAAAACCTCTGCAGTGCAGCCACCAGTTACAACTGACCACTGGTGACATACTTAAAAGTCACATAGGGAGCGTGTGATCTCTTCCATTCACGCCCGGCGTCCTCACGAGTCTTGCTGCATGGGAACTTGGAAGGTGGAGTGTGCGGACCAAAGGTGCCATAATGGCTCAGTTATCATTATTACCACAGCCTCCATTTTTAATCACTGTGACACATGAATTGGCTTGTTTTGATGCTAATAGTTTGTTGGAATTGTGAATGGCAGGCAAATCTTGTGTTCATGTCATGGTTTTACATATACCCTTGTGTTAATGTTACTGTTTCTATGTGAGTGGTCATTTAGCCACTCTTTAATATTTCCTTATATTATAGTGAAACAGGTGTAATTTGAATAGGAAGGGCCTAAGAAAACATTCAAACTATCCAAAAATTTTAATTAGAAAAAGGGTATTGCCAATTTATGTAACACTTACTGTGGGTTCAGCAGACTATATCATACAGTAATGCAGCAGACAAAGATAGGCCTAATGATGCCAGAAATCACCCGAGTACATCATGTAAATATTGTGCCTTGTTGATATAGGGGAATCCAAGCTCTTCTATTGCTGTAGATATTGATTCTACTGATTCAGAGTTGACCACAGTACACAGTCACCCTGGGAGATAGTCCACTGGAATGTCTCTCGCTTCTCAAAAGCACAAAAGTGTCAACTGCACATTTCAACTATAGATGTTTGTCTCTTATTAGAGTCCCCTCCTACCCTGTCATGTTCCATAACTTGGCATCTTTCCAGATATCTTTTTTAATTAAAATTATTTGAGATGTAGAATCAGAACTGAAAAATCCAATGCCACAGCCGGGACCTCACATTGCCCAGCTTGTGTGTTTAAAAACACCAACCTTTGTTGGTATAAATAAATAATAATAATAAACAAAATTATGCCAGAATAAAACAGAATATTTATGCATTATTTATATGGTAAATTAAAAAAGACAAAGAGTTCAAATTAAACAATAATTCAAATTCAGAATGTTCAGATTATCCAAGTTTCACTCTAATATGACATAAATTTACAATTTGTATTATATTTAGTTCAAATATGTTTTTTCCTTTACTCACTAGATCTTGGATCTTTGCATTGGTAATCATGACTTGTTTATGCGAAGACGTAAGCCAGATTCAATGGAGGTTCAGCAGATGAAAGCTCAGGCAAAAGAGGAAAAATCAAGGTAAAAATCAAGTTTAAAATATTTGCTTAGTCTGTGCTGTTATATTGTTGTGTCATTTCAATGCTTCCTACATAGTTGATAACCTTCAGGGAAACCTCATTCCACCCGTAGTAGTGGGACCATTTATTAGCTGGAGGCATCCAGCAGGCACTGTCTGTTATATCTGATGGTAGGGTAATAATGAGAATGGTGATGGAATAAGGGGACCTATAGCTTTTAGCACATTGTGCCTTCATAGTCAGAGGTGAAGGCCTGGATAAAGCTGAATTAAGATCACCACCTTGTTGCTGGAAATCAAACCATGGATCCTCAGTAAGAGAACCAAACAAAGCCACTGAGTTACTCCAATGCCCTGTGTCTTAATGTAAAAATTACATCATGCATTCTTATGTGTTTCATGTCATTTTTTTCTTTGGAGCATAAGGAACACTTTGATGATGTCAGTATTCCAAAGTGATGCAGGTGTTTTCCCACATAACATTTCCACTAAAACTTCTCCTGTTATTATACCTAAAAGCAATTATCAAATTGAAATACTTATAGCAATAGTAGTTTATATTTTAAAAGAAGTGTAAATCAATGTTTACATAAACATTGTATTTGCCAGATGTGCTATTCTATAAAAAAAATAATCTTAGCCACCTTTTATTTCAAAATTGATTGGTATTTTCAGGCGACAAATAGAGCGCAACAAATTAGCAAGAGAAAAGCAATTACGTGAAGCAGCTGAACGAGAAAAAGCAGCTATGGAGCAGCGTTTAATGCAGTACCAAGAGGAAATACGTCTTGCAAACGAAGCTTTGGTATGTTCTCATTACAGACATTGACATTCAAAATTGCTTCTTTTTTTCTTTTGTTTTGTTTCGGCTCATAATGTCCTTCATTTCATTGCTTTATGTAAGGTATTTGAAAATGCAGTGTAAAAATAAAGGCTGGTTCACAATAATTGAAAATGAAAACCAGAATGAGAATGAAAAACTTATAATACTGTCAACACAAATAAATATTTAGAGACTAAGTTTCACTCCTCTTTGGTATGTTGTATATTTCAAGAAACAGACCAAGGTTTTTCAGTGTGACTGTTTAGTGAAGCTTAGTCTAAATACAGTTGAACCTTCTTTATACGTAACCCAGTTCTAAGTAATTCCTATTTATAGTACACTTTTGTAGGTTCTGGCAAAATATAATTTAGAAACATGTTAATAGAACCTTATTTATATGTAATGCATTTATGTGTAATTTGCTGTCATACATGTTAAATTTCAGTGAAATAAAACCGAGTTTTACATAATACAGCATATGTTGTCTTAAAAGAAACTCGAGGCATATTTTGCTTTACTTTTGCTGGCAAAGACGCAACCATCTTGGGCAGCTTTTGGCCCCGGAAACAAAGACAAAGACGTTTGCTGGTAGAGCCAGCGGCTTTTGGCGCAGCAATGTTGTAGCAACAAACAATAAATAAAGATAAAAATTTTTTGTATCTGATGTTTACTGTTGAGAGCGGTTTAGCCTTTCAGTTTTCAGTTTCTTTTAATCAGCCTTGGAGAGCGAAAAAGAAGATGTTATACACTACATCAGAAAGTAAAATTCCTTAATTCAGACAAAACCAAAACTGAAATTGCTTCAGACTTAGGAATTGCTTATGCCACACAATTATTATTAGAGATTATTGCTGATGTGTGGTGGTGATCAAGAAAATGGACCAGTTTCAAGTGACACTGACAGTAATGGGCATGACGACTCAAATCTTGAAATACATAAAGTGAGAGAAGTGTTAGGTGCAATAAATGTGTGTGTAGGCGTTACATCAGTGTGAAAAATTGTATGAAAAAGCTCTAAATTCATTAATAATTTTGCAAAATGAAGTATATACATTTAATAAAAGAAAAGTGAAACAAGCCAAATTAATTAATTTCTTTAAAACAGGACCAAGTTCAGAATTATGTTTTCTTTGTACATATGTATCTTTGTTGTTTGTAAAGTCTTACATGTGTAGGTCCACTGTATTGCATGCATTATCAAAGCCCCTTTTTGTAAGTAATTTTGAGTTACAAGAAATCTTATATGTTCCTCTTGATATACGCATAAATCATGCCCAATTTTATTTATTATATTTGTTGGTACATATTGCTTCAATAGGTTCAGTTTTTATAACATTATAAAAGTTCATAATATGATACATAGGTAGTAGTTATCCTTAAAGTAAATGTAGCATGTTTCTGTTATTCACTCAGAGGCGATCAGAAGAAACGGCTGATCTTCTGGCAGAGAAAGCTCGTGTTGCTGAAGAAGAGGCAATGCTATTGAATCAAAAGGCAGCTGAAGCGGAGCAAGAAATTACTCGTTTGAGATTAGGTGCAATGAAGGTAAGATATTCAGAGCACAAGTTTTATTACCGCAGAACAAAATTATTTCTCTGGCTTACTGGCCATAGTTTAGGGCTTTTATGTTATGTAGTAGTAGTGTGGCTGTAGGGCACTTAACTGCTATGGTCATTAGTGCCCTTTATGTTATGTATCATCCTCCTGCTTTCTTTTGCCAACTTTGTGTGTTGAGGATAGTTGGGCTTGATGATGTCACAGGCCTAATGGAATAGAAGCTTGTTGGGGTGGGCAAACTGAAGAACAAAAGGGGGAGAGGGATGAGTCCAATGAGAAGGGACATGAGGTTTGTGAAGGTAAATCTAAGGCTGAATAATTTTGTGTTCTGTAACTAGGTACTGTCTGTTTAAGCACATAGCTTTGTAAATTTTCTTTTACAAAGATCAGAGAGTGGTAAATGTACAACCCCGGTACAGTTTAACTCATTAATGCCAACTTTTTTTTTCCAAAATTGAAAAAAAATACATGTAATGTAATAATTCAGCATACAGTATGTCAGCAATATATTTTGTTTGGCTTTTTATTCACTCAGTGTCCCAAAATCACCCGGTCTTTAAATAGACCACCGGGCATTAATGGTATCAAAACATACTGTAATGATGAACGAGTACATTTCTGCCAAGTTCATATATTTTATGATTAAACTTTATTTCTTACAGCAATTGCAGATCGTTTATACCCAAACCACATATTTACTGAAACATTTGGAATGATAAAAGCTTTTTACCAACTGTGGTAAGGTTTAAAATATCTGTGGCAGAGTGTTACATCACATTTTTGTAGAATCTCAAGTGGCATCCAATCCTTCAAACTTGTTTTCATTTCTTTCCATTTTTCATTTGAAGCAGAGTCATTTTCTGCAATTTTTGTGTGTTTGGAAGCACATTTCTTGTATCCCGTTAGTCAGTTGCAATGTTTTCTCCTTTTGGTTGACTTTTCAAACCCAGAGTCATTTGTTTCCTGTATGTCACTGTTTTCAGAGGCAGTGAAATGTACTTCAACTGAGCTGGGAACATCATTCACATTTACTATGAGTGAGTGAGTAGGGTTTAAGGGCCCATCGACATAATCTTATACAGAATAAAATGAACTAGAAACTTCTTACAAAGCTATATAAGCATTAACAGGATAATTTGTCATTCAGATAATCTTATACAGAATAAAATGAACAAGAAACTTCTTGCAAAGCTACATGAGCATTAACAGGATAAGTGTTAATGGGTTAAGTTTTGGGAAAAATTGTTAGCTAAGATAGTTACAATCCAAACTAGCAATACATCCAATTGCCCTTTTTAGCACTTCAATACGGTTTGCACTGTAAAACACAAATGGTAGCGCTAATGAAACTGGTGCTGTATTTTTAAATAATTATTACTTTTCGTTGAGCTATGAGACTCTATTCTTCCTCTCTGGGCGAGGTACTAGGTGGAATGAATGAACACTCGATGTAACTTCACTATTACATAGAAAAGAAATTGTGGTAGTATTTCTTGATTTGTCAAAAGCATTTGATTGTGTAGACATTACAAAATTAATGGGAAAACTTGAAAACTATGGCATTAGGGGCATTCCATTAGAGTGGCTAAGATCTTATTTAATAAACAGAGAACAATGTGTAGAATTAGTGCATAATGTAGATGGAAAACTAACCAAATTCCAATCATCGTTTAAACATATAACCCATGGTGTTCCACAAGGGTCAAAATTAGGGCCGTATTTATTTTATATATAAACAGTCTGTTTAAAAAAATTCACGAGCGAGGAGGAATAGCCATTGGGTATGCAGATGACACAACAATAATTGTAACAGGCAATACAGCGACAGAGGTGCAAAGTAACACAAATGCATTGTTAGAGACAGTATATACTTGGAAGAGTTGGGGATGGCACTGAATACAAATAAAACAGAATGGATGCAAATTGGTAGAGAAAGTAAAAAATTAAACCTAGAAGCAGTGAAACTTGTTCACCTAAGTAAGTATCACTAATGATGGAAACTAACATAATATATTTACCTACATATGTTTAGATGATGCTCCAATAATTCCTTTTTTTTTAACAGAAACTTGGAATTTCTATTTTAGGAAAGCTAAGTAAAGCATAATTACAAAATAAAATGTATATTATAGAAGGATATGTTTGCAGAACTAAAGCATAACTCAATACTAATATATATCTTCTGAGTCCATAAAGTATTAAAGTTATTGTTACATTAATTTGGGTGTACATGTTAAATGACTTAGGAGATCATTGGCTTTTCATGTTTGCTTATTGTGTTTGAAGACTGAAGAAGAAAAAGTTCATTTAGAACGGAAAACGAGGGAAGCTGAGCTGCTGACTGCGAGGCTGGTAGATGAATCTGAAAGACGAGCTGCTGAAGCAGAAAGGCTCAAAGACGAGTTGCTCCGAGCCAGACTTGCTGAAAAGCAGGCCAAGGAGAAATTACTTGAGTTCCTATCGCGCAATGCTTACAACAATGTTACAGTAAGTAATTGACAAATGGAGTTAATGATAAATAATTTCCAGCATGTAATGGTCAGACACAAATAATTGGAAAATTAACATACTAAAAATATTGATTGCATCTTCCCCAAGTGCCCTGTCACGTATGTGAAAACTGAATGCCAAATGCATACCCTGCCTGTAGTAGGTATTATACTCCACCCAAAAATTTGATATTCAGATTTGACCAGTAACCAAAAAGGTAATATTAATTGTTCTTTGATGCATATTATTTGTAGGCTAAGTTTAGAAAAGTGAAATCATAGTTAATAACTTCAATACCATAGCTGGGATTTGGCCCACAGATCTTCAGTGTATTATCATTTCATCGCATCATCATTGCATTTTGTATGCTTTCTTCATACAGCAAAAATACACAGTGCAACCTTTATGTGAAGAACAAATTACTTGTGTCTGGCTATGTTAATTTTGTGACTAGTGTGCGATAATGGGAGTAAGAGTGAGTCTGAGCATATTGAAGATGGCCAGTTAATGAAATCTATTATGATTTAATTTTATTTTTATATTCCACAATACAATGGGTTTTCTTCATCCCAAGATGATTTTCTACCTCCTAAGTCCCTGTCCATAGCATCTTTCTCCTTTAACCTTCTTTTGTCCATACTAGCACCTACTGATGTCAAACATGGCCAGCACCACCAGTTGAAATTTAACCAATTATCGACAAAAACAACACAGCAGGCTTGCTTTAGATGATGAAGTTTGGAACTTTTGAGATTCTCTAAGGTACTTAATGCATGTGTATTACATTTTTATCATCCCGTATAATGAGATAATTGATGTGTAGAAGATTTTAGTAACAATGGCATCCAAATTATTCTTGTATATTTGTAAAGATAGTTTTGTAACACTACACCATTTACACTATTTTTATAAGAGACTAGTGCTTATGGAAGCTGTTGCTTTGATTTTCAATGTTGGGGTCTAATTCTGACATAATGAGTATCATATTAGTATAATTCATGAGTTGCCTGCAACATTTTATACAATCTTAGCATTATAAATTGTAGAAAATAAAAAATGAAATAATTTGGCATCCATAGCTGACATGAGAACTTCTTCATATGTTCATAAATGAGTTGTTAGGTTCTCTCCCTGTATTTCATTTGTTATAGCTGGCATGTTGAACTAATAAGCAAGACATTTCCTTCCTGGAAGAGAAGTGAGCACATGTTACAGACTATAATGTAAGCTATTATCAGCACATTGTAAATTCACATCTTAACTATTGTACATTTAATAATGTACAGAGGAAGGAGTATGAATGAGACAGTGAAGGTGAGTGGATGTACAGTGAAGAAAGCTCCACAGTTAAGTGGAAAAAGGAGTTAAGTGACATAGTTGCTAAAGAGCAAACAAAACAGTTTTAGGAAGAGACTGACAGATTCAGAAAGAGTAAAACAGAAAAGGGGAAACAAAGGAATGTAGACATTAAAACTGAAAATTCCTAACTTAAAAAGGAACACTGGAAAGTATAGACGACAGAAACAGAAGAGAAAACCTAGTGATTTAACGATTTGAAGAACAATGGGGAGTGTGAGTATATCAGGATTTAAGAGATCACTGGTGAACAGAAATTATACATTATTTTGTTGTTTAACCTCTTGAGGGATATCGACGTGAAATCACGTCCATTTAAAATGGCGGATGAGCGATATGGGCGTCCTGTGCGTTTAAGCATTTAACCCTTATTTATCCCTTATCCAATTCAACTTATTATAATTTTCCCTTTATGAAACATTTTAGTAAGGTCTATATACTTTATTGGCTTACCTTAATATGTTCATTCTGCAGTGATTTACCTCAAAACAGGGATAAACACACAAGGGTACGTACATCTCCACATTCGCGAATTCCCTTCTTGCGGCACACGAAACACTTTCGAAATGGGCGGGACTTCTTTGCTGTTGGTGGTATCCTTTTAGGATAATGTTTTCCTTGAAGTCTGAGGGGTGCAGGGGTTTTGGATTTTCAACCCCCAACGTGGTATTGTTCAATTAGGCTGCGAGTTATTTATAGTCGGTAGTCAAGGTCGGTCATTGTCCTGTGTGGGTTTAGAGAGCTGTCCAAATCTCCAAACAATTGTGTATGGTTATATCCAGTTGGTGCAAAAACACATTTTTATACCACTTCTCCCTTCAGCTACAAGCAGGAAAGAATACGTATGTATTTCAACAAAGAAAGACACGGACTCTACTCAGTTACGAAACTCACGTAAGCAAAAGTTGTAATGTTGATCTATTCTGATGACTCAAGAGACCACGTATGCAGTAGCGCTTTATTACACAGTATGCTGACGCATTAGCCACACATACAATGGGTGTTTCTTTACTGAATCTTTCCGAGAACTTATATTAGATGCGTTCGACAGAGCAAAGTTGACTTTTCACCACAGTGAAACAAAATTGTGCCATTTCAACGTTTTGTAAATACAACTCAACTTTGCTGATGACGTACATTTATACTGCAAATAACGAGTTTTATACCAGTTTTTGTTTCATTAAAATAACTTAATATTTACACAAAATACAGCTGTGTATATACGAAGCGCATTTAACAATTTAAATGCTAGCAGTTCTCGGCTCGCGGACGTTTAAATGGCCATCGCTCAAGAGGTTAATGACGCTGTCAATTGCCAGGATCACATCAGCAACGCTGGTGTGCCAGAATTTCATCCCACAGCAGTTCTTTTATAGCCAGTAAATCTACTGACATGAAGCAGCTGTCATTTCTAAGCACATTTAAAAACCATCAGTCTAGGCCAGATTTGAACCCACAACCTTGGAATTAGTAGGCTGGCATGTAACCAACTGAGCCACTCAGACCAACACTGGTGAACGGATTAGAAATGCATCTGAGAGGTTTTGATATTTGTTTTGCACCAGAAAAAAGAAACATTCTTGTGAAGTTCTCAAACATGCAAACAGGTATAGAAGTACTAAAACAAGCAAAATAATTGAGAGGATTGATTACTTATGTCAACAAGGATTTAATATATGCACAAAGAGCACAAATAAAAGGAATTAATTGAACAGAGAAGACAAGCAAGAAATGAAGGCAAGAGGGTGTACATTGAAAACTTAAATCTGTACACAGTTGACCAAGCAACAGAGAGACAAAATAACCAAATGACAAGCAGAGGCAGGAACAGCAGTCATTGCACCAAGAAAGGTAAGGAAATGATGAAGCTGCTGCAGTGCACTGGCTTACTAAGTGACAGCTGGTCCGCATACTCAGTCCAGTTACAAGTGTGGTTTCAGTAAATAGTGCAGGTAACAAAAATTAAGGGGATGAAACGGTAGGCAGTGAAGCATGAAAAAAAGAGGGAAAAGAGCCAAAATAAGAGTTAAACAGTCTGGAGGAAGCAAAAAAAAAAGTAGCAAAGGAAAGAGTGCCATAGCATAGCCATAGAAAAAGTGATGGATGAGAAAGGGAGAGGGGGAAAGGGAGAACTAGGCGGGAGAGAAAGAAAGAATGAAAAGGATATTTCACAGAGAGTAATAAGATGAAAAAATGGTTGGGTTCACCTAAGTGAAGGAGTAGAGGAAATGCACGTGCAGTGAAAGTGAGGTTGTAGTGAAATAGGGACACTGAGGATTCGTGAAGCGTATAGTGACTTATCACAGTGGAGCTGATAACAAAAGTTGAGAAAGAGGGAAAGTGATTAAAGATGGGAGATGAAATAAATCAGGAAATAGAAATTAAAGGGAAGAGTGGGAGCAGAATAAATTTGTGATAAGATTAGGAAGCAAAAGTTTTCACAAATTCATTCATTCTTCATAATGTGTGTCCAATATCACTGATAACACAAGTCCATTGGATGATTATACACTACACTATGGAACATGGTTTTAAATGTTCATTATTGGTTTGCACTGCCTTATACCACAGCCTCGGCATACACAATGTTAGCAGGATGTTCAGCTGTTTAGGACCCTAGGATAAATTCTAAATACTCCAAATAGAGGGAAGTTGTAACATGTGTAATGTTTATGTAAACAAATGGAGAAATGAAATTAAAATAAGATGTACAGAGGCTTTTGCATCTTCGTTACTCAGAGAAAGTATCACAAAATGGTTTCATCTTCTCTTAAGCCACCACAATTTGTATACTGTCATTTGCTGTTATTGGTATGCGTGCCATGATGAACAATTGAATGCAGTGACAGCCTGTTTATAATGCTCAGATTGCATAAAACTGGATGTTGTAGCTCTGTTTGGAACATTGTATTACTGAGGCACATGTCCTTGCAGGTTGCATAATAAATGTTGGAAGTGTTTGTTGCAGCCTGTGCCAAATTTATACCCATCTGGACAAGTCCTGTCTTCAGAACTTCAGGCAGACCTTCGGTCGCTGCAGTTGGATTCTGAACCTCTACCTGCCGACCTTACCTCATACGACTTGATGGCAGAAGGTGACATGGAACAGTTGTCATTAGAAATTGAGAAAGAAAGGTATGTCAGTGTTACAAGAGTAGAAAGACACATATTATTTATTTATGTCAACAAACTTACTGTTGGTGTTTTTAAACACACAAGCCGTGTGTGGGCAATGTTTGAACTGGTTTGAGAATTCAGTGTCATTCTGGCAGGTTGTCACAGTAGCTTAATGGTTAGAGCACCTGCCTAGTAAGCGGAGGGTCTGTGGTTCAAATCTCAGCTGTGGCATTGAATTTTTAAGTTCCAGTTCTACCTCTCAAAGATACATATGTTTAAAAGAATAGCTAGACTTGTTCTTGATATCCTTACTCAAATATAGATAGATTAGAAAAGATCCAGAAAAAAGTCCTCCAGTCATCATCCTCCTTGGTAAATAAAATTAAAAATATTTAAGGAAACAAATAGTGTGGAAGGAAACCCTTAAAATATACAATATATTCATGTTGTGCAAGGATCATATGAATATTATGTTTAGAAACATACTTGTTTCTGAGATTCACAAAATTATGATTATGAATGAAAATGATAACACTGCCTTAACTTACCAGTACAAGACATGGCCTTTACTTGTATACATTATATTGTTAATGCGACATGATTTGGAACTGACATGTGTTTCCTGTAATGGACAGGGTGGAGTATCTAAAGAAGAGTCAACATCTCCAGGATCAACTGCGTGAGTTGCGGTCAGAAATCGAAGTGCTCAAAGTTGGTGAGAAGCAAAGTGAACTTGATCAGCTTCATGACGAGCAAGTTCGACTTGGTGAAACAAAGTATTCTACCCTCCGCAAGGTAAGATAACTTTCATTTTATTTCAACTGTGCAAAACCCATGTTTGAATTCATATCATAAAGCTGGGATTATGAAGTTAAGAAATGCTGCTGAATTACAGCTCTAATTAAGATACACTTAACCTAATGGGAACAATTGTTACTGGTAATTGTTTTATTACTTCATGCCAGTTGATGCTACTTACCACATGACATGAGACTTAAACTCTTCAGTTAAGTGAACCCTATGCAGCACATGCGTTCCACCATGCTGAGTGCAGCCACATTATGATAAATTGATCATAATCCCTGTTTACCACTCAGCCATGAATTACAGAACAACTGGGTGGGGCATCTGAAGTGTAGTCAGATAAAGAAAACCTCTGCAGTTCCGAGTTACATTGAAGCCTGCAAATCAATACTGTTTTCATTGTGTTGTTTTTGCTAATGCTCTGCTAAATGGATTTTCTCTGTTTTTCTATAGGCTTCCCAACAACATTTACATAGTTGAACTGGAACACTGACATTAATTTTCGAAACTGCAATACTTTGGAGTAGGTGGTCCCTATTCATTACTGTCTGTGGGTCATTGCATAGTGTACATGTTGGGGAATTGAAGAGGTGGGCGACCAGACAGTCAGGGCCACTGCTCAGCTTCTTGTCTTTAATGGTTTTAGATGATATAATGAGAAAGCTATGAATAGAAAAAGAGGAATACAATGTGGAATGAATAGATTGGAAGACTTAGATTTGGCTGATGATACAGGTATCATGGCACAACGCTTCAAAGGCATTGGAATGAAACTGCAAGATTAAAAACCGAAGCCCAAGATATTGGCATGAAAATAAATGTTGCCAAAACTAAAGAAATGAGAATAAATTACAAAAATACAAATAGATTGTTGTTGTTGTTGGCTAATGCTGGATTTCTGACAATGTCATTAATCCTCTTGCTCTCCAATATTTTTCACTGATGCTATTGAAGAGACCAATAGCAGTAATAGTAACCGCTTTTTAGAGAACACCATATTTTTATGTTTTGGCGGTCACATCGCTCTCTCACAACCCCCAGAATGTCTGGAGGACCACACCTGTCGTTGGTTTACGGGTCTCACCGACCTGACCGGGAGAATTATCAAAATAAATTCACCGACCGCTTCCTCTGATCACCAATCACAGGACGTATTACATGCCATGACAGGTCAGCATGTTGGGGTTAAGATTTTATAGAGAAATGGAGAGGTTGGAAAAATAAAGACTCCCTAGCCCTCGGGAACCCTAATAGCATCAGGGTCGGAAGAGAACAAGAGATGACCAAGGTAAGGTCAGATAGAAAAGTTACAGTGAGGAGCAAAACACCAGTAAGTGGAAGTAATGTTCTGCTCAGCGTGGGTACCTTGTGGTCGCTATTCACATATCCCCTAGACGGAGACCCCTGAGTCAGTAGAAACACGTGTATACATTCCTTTTGCACCCAAATATTTATAATTTGTCCTTTATGAATATGTTATCTATGTAATGTTTCATCTTTCTAAAGATTGCTGGCAATTTTGATTAATTCTCTTCTTCAATTCGTTGTTGTGATGAAATATGGTAAGTGTGAATTCCAGAATCAAAACTGTCATCTGTTATTTAACTTGGAAGAACTGATCTACGTAATCAAGTATATGTGAAACATCCCGAAGGAAAAATTTGAAAAGTGGTGAGAACACTATTGTATTGAATGTATTCATAAATTTTTGTGAGGAGTATTTAGATTTAGCTATTAAAGACATTATTGATTTAACGTCCGAGTTTACTGGTGTTACAGTAAAAAGTGTTAACTCTATTCATATGTAAAAGCACAAAACTGGAAAACTGTTATCATGTTTAAACAAAAAGAAATGTGGAAAAAGTGTGTTTGGCACAAAATTCGATGCTTGTAAGAGATACTGTGTCATAAGACGCACCAGTTTTACTTGGACAATGAACCACTAACTATTGGGAAAGTACTAGCAGTTGTTAATAGTGATACAACCTTACTTGACTTCAGAAGAAGTTTTAGTATCCTACTGAAGGAAATTGGATTTGAGTATGTAAATAATCGTTCAGGAATAAACCCTGTTTATGTGCATTTATGCCAGTAAGTTGGTTCAGATTTGAAGTACGCGTCTTCAGATAATGCATAAGCTCTACCAGGGCATAGTAATACAGCTCATAGACCAGTAGTATATAGATATAATGGACACAGTTCATCGGCAGTTCCCAAGAGTTCAATATGGCCGACATTACACTAAACAGCAGACAAAAGTATCGCAAAAAGCAGTCCTGCCAACGTACATAATAAAGGTATTTCTACTCAAATATCACAGGGTTAAAGTGTCACGCTTTCAAATGATAACAATGCTTGAACGTGTCCACACAACACAAGAACATACTCAGCTTCGGCAAATCTTGTTCTGCAATAACACTTTTGCATAAAATAATTTGAGTTCTAAATATCATAATATATATTTAATGCACTACTGTGTAGCAAACACAAAAATAACAACAGTAACTATAACTGCATATACTGCTCTAAAAGAACTCAAGACAAAATCACACAAACATGACCTGTACGTCCACAGATTAATTAATTAATACAGCGTCTAAACAGAATCTTGTTTTAAAATCTATCAGTTTGCCTCTCTGCAAAGCATTCATATGCTTCTGTGGCAACATAACAGAAGCAATAACACCAGCTATGGGCATAGCTTTACCATGGTTATATGTTACTAACAGTTGGCAACACTAATGCAATGTAACAGATGGAATATCACCAAATATAACCAGACTGCACCATAATGGGGGGAAAAGGTCAAGGTTGTTTTTTGGGGTATCTCAAGCTGTGCCTATTATAGACATGAAATAGAAAGAACTGATTATTTTAATTATTTGGGATGTATAGTATCCCAGAATGGAGGAGAAGATCAAGATATAACTAGCAAAATAAATAAAGCAAAAAATGCCTTTTATCAACCAAGAACAATATGGATGGAACTCACAAAATATACATAGAAATACTAAAATTAGAGTTTTAAAATTATAGGTACTATCTGTATTGTTATATGGTTGTGAAACATGGAGAAGACAATAAACAAACAAAGAACCACAAACTTTTGTTAATTGGTGCCTAAAATACATACTGAGAATTTGGTGGCCGAAAATCATCAGCACTAGTGTATTATGGGAAATTACAAATCAAATACCAATTGATAAAGAAACAAAGAATCGAAAATGGACATGGATTGGACACACACTGAGAAAGGAACCTGAAAATATAACTAAACAGGTATTGGAATGGAATCCACAAGGAAAAGGAGAATTGGAAGATTGAGAGTAACTTGGAGGAGCACAGTCTCAATGGAAGGTGATGCAAGTTTTGTCACAGAATAGAGTTTGATGACAAAGATTTGTTACAGCCTTATGTTCCACCTAGGAATTAAAGGAATTAATTGATTGATTGATTGCTCAGCTTCTTGGAGATTCTGGTATGGCAGGCATTAGTATTTTCCAAGAGTGTTTTCCGTTATCTTCTTTCTTGGAATTTTGAAAACAGTGTTGTAATATTCAATTTAAACCAAAAAGGTAAGTCAGTTAATAACACTTGACTTACCTTTTTGGTTTAAAGTGTTTTCCATTATTTATTTGTACTTTTTTCATGATAATTCTGTTGCCAATGTGTATGGATTTCTGAGTTTATGCATGTGTTTTCATTGCACAACGTACATCCATACTATTGCCTTGCCCCTCACTTCTCTGTGATCCCTAGTGTTGAAGATGTTGCAGTATAGATAAGCTCTTTCCTCCAAGTGCACTCATGTTATGGTCAAATAGTAACTACTGTATCCCCACGACAAGAAGGCTAGAGGGGAATGTAGGGCAGAGGGGGCTTGAACTGTGTATCTACTCCGGTAGCAGATCTGTTTACTAGGAAATGAGTGTATGAGAGTGCATATTTCTAGCTATAGGTGAGTTATGTGACAACATTGTGTATTTTAAACGAGGCTAGCATGCTTGTCATACTCGGAAACTAGGCATAAACACTGTGCGGGAAGCACAAAATGATTACGCTACACATTCCTAAGACTTGCCTTCTTGTCTTGGGTGCACAGTACTCTCTCCTGTATTCAGCTAACATACTTAAACATAATTCAACTAGGAATGCTATAAAGGCAAGGTATGTAGTTCAATGACAATATATGTGTATATACGAGGGTTGTCTAATAAGTAGGTTTCCCTATTTTATTTCCCTGCAAAATAAACTGTGCGCTCATGACATGTGAGGGCAGGCGAGTTTGACTGGTATGCATTAACAATGGCTTACTATGCATATCACAGTATCTTGGTAGTATACTGCCAGTTAGCATGGAGTAATCACCACAAAGTGTGTCCACTGATGAGCTGGATCTGTCAACGAGACAACTATCCCTGTTGACATCCATCTGTCTCTTTATCTAAGTTAAAACACGAAAGAAATATAGCAAGAGTCAAAGCCGAAAGAACCAAGTGTCCAGAAGATGTACAAAACTGGAGAAGAAAAGCAGCCATTTTTAAGAAAGAATTAATTACAGCAAAAAGGGTCAGTTTCACAAATTTTGTAGAACATATGGACTATAGGAAAGATGGAAATAAAATATACAAATTCCTTAATAAAACAAAATTATCAAAAAATACAACTGAACCATTAAAATATAATAACAAAAGCTTAACTACAGATAGGGAAATAGCAGAATCCCTTAACAAGTTTTATGCTCAGTCACAAAGAGTACCCCAAGTGTATAAAAAACAAGATAAGGCTATCCAAAAAACTATCAGAGAAACTAGTAAGCCAAAAGGTATACGAAATTATATTTTTATTCAGGATTTTAATGAAACAGAACTGGATTTAGCAATAGAACAATTACAGAACAAAAAATCTCCTGGACCTGACAAGATCCATCCAGAGTTTATTAAACACCTTGGCAGGAAAGGAAAAGAAATCCTACTTAAACTGTATAACACGTGTTGGAGAATGACTGTACCTTCCGACTGGAAAAAAGCCATTATCATCCCGATTTTAAAGAAAAACAAACCCTCAAACAATATTAATAGTTTCAGACCAATATCTTTGACCAGTGTTATTGCAAAAGTGATGGAAAGAATGGTGGCATCTAGACTTAACTGGTTCCTAGAATATTACAACTTAATTAATAGTTCACAGACCGGCTTCAGACAGAATCATAGTACAAGTGAAAATGTACTCCTACTAAGCCAAGACATCAAGGAAGCTTTCAATAGAAAGGAGGATACCTTGGCATTATTCATTGATTTTAAATCAGCATATGACTCAGTCTGGAGAAATAAATTAGTTGAGAAGTTGCAATCAATAGGTGTGAAAAGTAACATGCTTAAGTGGATAACTCAGTTTATTTCACAAAGATTTTGTGCCACAAAATATAATACATACATTTCCAAATATAAACAAACACACCGAGGACTTCCACAAGGTGCTGTTCTGAGCACAACACTCTTTAACATATATATAAATGACCTTCCATCAATAATAAAAACTTTAGAAACCAAAATTGCTCTATTTGCTGACGATGTAGTCATTTGGACTTCAGGCTCTTCAAAAAAACCTGAATTAATTAAAGACAGAATAGAAACAGCCCTAAACAAAGTACATGAATGGAGCTCCAAAAACCTCATGACTATCAATGTGGAAAAAACAAATTATGAATTATTTACACTAAAATACAAACCAGTTAATATTAGCATAAATTATAATGGTAAACCACTCAAAGCAGTTGATGATGCCAAATACTTAGGCATCACTTTCGACAGAAAGCTAAGTTGGAAAAAACATATAACAAACATCTCAGAAAAGGTTGAAAAGAAATTGCAAATCCTGAAAAGGTTAGCTGGTGCTAAATGGGGCTGCTCAAGGAGAGTCCTTAACACAACATACAAAATGTATATTAAACCAAACCTCTTGTACTGTTCTGAAGCTTTAATAACAGCAGCAAATGCTAACATCAATAAACTTGAACAAATACAAAATCAGGCTCTTCGCCTAATCACTGGAGCAGTTAAATCCACACCTATTGATGCCATGCTTGCCTTAACACGGACCCCATCAATAACAACAAAAATAGAAGAACAAGCATTGCTCCAACACGAGAAAATGTTACAACTGCCAAACTCTAAATGGACAGAAGAGAACCTCCCCCCTTCAATCCTTAAAACTCATAGCAGTTTCCTAGAAAAGGTAACACAGATTAAATCCAAATTGAACATTCCTAACACCAGAGAAAATCTACTTATAAGAGAAAATCCATTGGAATTATTGCAACCTAACTTCAGTTTGGAATTAATAGAGGAAATAAGTAAATCAGACACACCAAAAGAAATACAAAAACTAATAAGCTCTGGAAACAATCAATACTAGGTATCCCACAGAAGAATGGCTGCACATATATACTGATGGATCCTCGAAGGAAAACCTTACTGGAGCTGGAGTTACATGTTCACATTTTTCCTTTTATCATTCTGTTGGCAGAGACACAACAAATTATGATGGAGAAATAGAGGCTATATACATTGCTCTCCGACAATTATTAAATCTTCCCTTAAATAAATTTAACAAGGCAGTAATTCTTTTGGATTCTAAAGCTGCAATTCAGGGAATATGTTCAAATACTACAAAGAAGTCAACAAAAATTAGAGAATGCTACAAAATGTTAACACAACTCCAAAAAGTTAATAAGACTGTTCATCTCCAATGGATTCCAGCACACTGTGGAGTCATGGGGAACGAAGCTGCAGACTCACTTGCAAAGAAAGCCACAACAATAACACAAAAGTCTAAATTCAATTTCTCATATTCCTCAATAAAACGCTTGATCATTAAAAATTTTTGTCATTCATACCTACAAGAAATAGAAACAAATGCCAAAGATAAAAAATGGATTACACTACTTTCCAATCCAGATATAATCCCCCAGAGACCAAGGAAAACAGCTGTTGCAGCCTTCCGACTATTGACAAATCATGACTGCTTGGCAAGTCATCTCTACAGAATAGGTATCTCAGCCTCACCAATATGTGTCCTGTGTAACGATCGAGCAGAAATGAATGAAGAACACTTGAAGACCTGTGAAGCATTAAGATCAGAAGAAACTACAGTTCAAAAGTATTGGAAAGCACGAATGCTAATGGCTTCATTGCCAGATGCAAGGCACTAGAAAACAACAACAACAACAACATCCATCTGTCTATGGGGTAGGCTGCATAAGTATTAAAATGGCTCAGTATTGGCACGTGCAGTTTGTGGAAGGTTACGAAGTGCACAGGAAGACCCCAACATGTGATGATGGCATTATTGCAATTAACAGTATTGTGGGGAAAGATCGTCGCATTACCATTGACAAGACCCTAATGTGGGTGCCTTCTGGGGCTCCAATTGGATGCTCATGTATGCAAAGACCATCTGCACTACCACAAAGTCTATGCAAGATGGGTTCCATGTTTGCTGAGTGATGTCCACAAGCAGCAAAAGATGAATCTGGGCAGAATGTCTCTGGAAATGCATCAGAGCGAGGGAGATCTGCTCTTAAAACAGTTTGTCACTGAGGATGAGATCTGAGTCCATTTTCGATTTCTGAGACAAAACATCAGAGAATGGTGTGGAAGAAACCTGCCAAAAATGCCCCAAAAAGGGCAGAAGTCACACATTTGGCAGGGAAAGTAGTGGCAACCATCTTTTGGAGGAGTGTTATTCATTCACTCGTTGCCTCGAACACCACAGTGAATGCAGAGAGATACTGTCATGTCTTGAGGAATCTGCAAACTGCCATCAAAAGAAAATGTCTTGGACTTCTGTCTCACAAAGTTCTCTTCCTTCATGACAATGCTTAGCTTCACATCTTGAATGACCCAAGCGACTTCAGAAGGTTCAACTGCAAAGTGTTCTCGCATCCTCTATACTCACCAAATCTTGCCCCAAATGATTTTGAAATGTTCCTCCACTCAAAGTTTATGTTGGAGATCAATACTTATGAAATCACATTAAAACCGGTGTCCCACGGTCCAAATTTTTTTTACCTATCTTTTTGTATCCAATGGAATTTTACACAAAGGAAACAGTGCCTGTCACACTATGTTGCATTTTGGTCCAAAAGATGACAGTTCATGTAGCAAGTGTGAGAAATAAATATGGCAGATGCAAATATTAATTTAGCAATTGAAATATTAAGTATAGGTTTGGGATATATTCCCATGAGTCGGAGTAGGAAGAAAAGATGTGTTAGTAGTAAAAGATGTTGGTGACATGGTTATGGTTAGAAAAAAGAGAAGAGAGTGTGGGCTGAACTATATTGGATTTACTACAAAACGAATTGAGGTTAGAGGACCTGTATAACTATCACAATTTTCTACGAATTGACAAGTAGTTTTATCTTAGTATCGATGGACAAAAGATTTCCACTCATTTCATAAAAACAAAAACGAAGGATTCAAATGCTTAGATGAGGGATACAATGGCCTCCTGAGTTCAGGTTTCCATTTCTTGAATGCTGCAAAGCCATATATACGCAACAGCTGACTAGACGTTGCATGCGCAGTCCACCATATTGTTATGTTACTGACGCTGATTGGCTATTTTCATGTTGTTGGATGAAAAATTAGATGCAACTCAAGCGTGTTGAATGCAAAAAATAGGATAGAAATTGTATGCAGCAAAATTGTATCCAACTCTTAATATCTCACGATGCACTTTTGTTGTACACAGTGCTTTGGACCAAAATGTTGGACTATGGGACACAGGCATAAATGTGAACAGGCTCTCTGAATCGAATAGAAAAAAAGTACTTACAACACTGGGACTTTTTTTATTTTTCAATATAGTCTCCTTGTAGACCAATGCACTTAGTCCAGCGATGTTCCAACACCTTGATCCCATCTGGAAAATGAAATTCCTCCAGGCCTGCAAAATAGTTGTTAACTCGGGCTATCAATTCTTCATTTGAAGAAAATCTTTGTCCACCAAGGAAAATTTTCAGCTTCAGGAAGAGATGAAAGTCTGATGGAGCCATATCAGGTGAATAAGGTGGGTGTGGCAACAATTCATACCTTAGTTGATGTAATTTTGCCATGGCAATGGCACACATTGTCTTGATGGAAGACGACCTTCTTCCTTGCTAAACCTGGCCTTTTTTCACGTATCTTTTGGTTTAATTGGTGCAGGAGGTTAACATAATACTTTCCAGTAATGGTTTGCCCACTGGGGAGATAATCTACAAGTAGAATCCTCTTCGCATCCCAGAAAACTGATGCCATTACCCTTTCAGCAGAAAGAATTGTCTTTGCTTTTCTTGGTGGTGGAGAATCAGCATGCTTCCACTGCTTTGACTCTGCAGTATAGTAGTGGACCCAAGTTTCATCTGTGGTCACAAAACAGCACAAAAAATCTTGTTTGTTGTTCCTAAAATGTGCCAAGCATTGTTCCAATACTTCCATTCTTGCAGTTTTGATCCAGTGTCAAGAGTCGTGGTACCCATCTTGCAGATAATTTTTTCATATCTAATTCTTCAGTCAAAATTCGATATACCCTATCAGATGAAATTTGCCAAGTTTGTGCAATTGGCGATCCTCCATTACCATTTTGTGCACTTTTGCTATGATTTCTGGGGTAGTGACACATCTTCGCCATCCACTGTGCGGATCATCATCTAAGCTCTCCCAACCAAATTTAAATTTGTTTGTCCACTTGGCAACAGTTGAATATGAAGGAGCAGAGTCCCCTAGTGTATTCAGAAAATTGGCATGAATATTCTTTGCTTTCATACCTTTCTTTAAGAAATACTTAATCACTGCTCGAATCTCGATTTTTTCCATCTTCGCAAATCACTATGCAGGAACAACAATACAGTTGCATCACCACTACAGCTGTCTTCCAAGAACATTGTCGTGACACGTGTTTACAGGCAACAGTCGAATGAATATCACGTGAACACTCGTGGTGCTACAGCTGACCTCTCGTGGTGATTCCGAGAACTTATCAAACCACCCTTGTACAACACTGGTTTGGAACTCATGTGTCATGTTACAAAAAAACTGTTGGAAAAACATGGAAACTATGCAGAAAAGTAATAAAAGCATCGTACAGTGTAAATAAAATTATTTTAACATGATACATTATGTGTAATGTTTTTTTTTTTTATAAAATAGGGAAACTTACTTATTGGATGCCCTTCATATTATGTAAAACACAGAAAACTAATGCACATTATACTGTAGATCATTTCCCCCAACTTAATGTTACTATTACATTTCCATGACTTCCACAAATTTGAGAGATTTTTTATTTTTATCATCTGCCTGCGTGATGCACATGTCTCCCCATGACAGGGAATAGTATACAGAACATTACCACTTCCTTTACTTACTATGAGTAAACAGCAGAAGAAAGTAAAAATTGTTTATATTTAAAGTGTTTATCAAGTTGGCTGCCTCTGCTTGCAGAAGCTAATGTAAGGACGTGCATTTCCACTGCAGCCTTACCCCAAATAGCTTCCTCTCAACATAGTAATTATAAGAGTATAATATTTCTGTTTCCTGCTGCTGTGGAATAGCAGCCTCAGCAAGTGGAGAGCATCTGCACATTACGGGTCAGCAAGTATAAATGTTTAAATCCTTTACTTGCACAATCTACTTATAAGAGCTCCTTCTCATCTCAAATATTCAGCAACTTTCGTGTTTCATGGAGAAATAAAATTAGTCAGCCAGCCTCTTGGGTGGGTGTCATGCTCTAGAGGTGCTGAGGTGGAATCTCAGAGTAGATGAGGATTTGAACCATGGATCTTCTGCTCTACATACAGCTGCTCTTCACAACCACAAGTAACAGTAACGATAGCTAGAACAAGAAAGTTGAAATACATATATTCAAATGAGAGTGTTCACAACCAATGGGAAGCTTTCCCAAGCCCCGGAAACAGGAGCGAAGACTTGGCCAAGTTTTAACTTTGTGTTCTTGTTACCAGGCACATCATGTTAGATTCACATTGTGTGTATAAGGCTTTCTACTGTAGAAATTATCCAAGGCAGCTGTGCCAGAAACAGCCACTAGAGCTCTCTCTAGTCACAAGCTAGAAAAAATATCATTGGTCAGTTAGAAACGAGTGAATTCCCAATATGCAAATATGAACATCCACTTACTATTGATAAGCTGATTGATATTGTTGTTGCTGTGCTGTTGGGAACCAAAGTATTAAGTGCTACCTTGCCTGCCATTACCAGATGGTTGTTAACTACTGGGCTACCATAATTCATTGGCATGATATATAAAAACCTTAAAGCCTGGGACTTAAATACTTAAGATTGTGAGTTGCCATTGGGGTAACTGTCTCAAACATCACATTCCCTTGTGGTCTATTGGGAAAATGCAAACTAGATGAATTTAAGGCTATGCCAGCATGTTGCCATGGTAACTCGGTGATCAAGAGCAGCTGGGCATAGAGCAGAAGATCTGTGGTTCAAATCCTGGCTATCGCATTGAATTTTTCAGACTTTACCTACACACAGTGTGTGCATGTTAGAGAAATCAGTTATTGGTTTGCCTGATATATGGATACCTGGATAACACTTTTGTGGGGGGGTTTCCCCCTTAACCTGAAAAGATAAATGTCAGGTAACTTAAAGCTCTATGGAACGTGGGCACATTTGAGCGTCATTTGACCAATTTCATTCATTCATCTGTGAATATAACCTAACTAGCTGAAGGACACCAAATCATATCTCAATGGTCCTTGAATCTTCTTTTCAAATTCCTTTTAGTCTTTCCAGTGCATATTTTGTGCTGCATATTCTCAACAAGTTGTTATTATGAGTAGTGTTTTTCAACAGGTGATTGATTTCTCATGCTATATTTATTACATGTGTCATCGTCATCATCATTTTTACAGTAAAATCTCTGTTTAGCAGACCTAAAGGGGCCAGGAGCAGTCTAGAAAATTGAAAGTCTGTTAAATTGCAAAATGAATGAAAATGAAGCAAAAACAATTCAAACTGTTTTATTGGTACATACCATTTACCCTTGGTTAGAAGTCGTTCCCTGTGAAGCTGTGGGTTTGAAAAAAGTGTCAATACCCATTTGCGTCTCACTTGAATAATGCTTCTTTATGGTTAAGGAGCGAAACTGTCTGAAATGTTCATAATAGGTTAGCACTTGTGGATCTGAAGATCTTTCCACGTAAGAAATCACATCATTCATGTGGTCTCTTATTACAGATAATTTAGGTGCACACTTCAAAGATTCATCATCACTGTCGTTGTCTTCATCTTCATCCTCTTGTAGAACACTTGCAGCGATCCCTTCATGACTCAGAATCTGGTAATCTGTGAACGCCCGGAGAATGTCCAATTCAGACTGAAGCTAAGAGTCATGTGAGACCTTGAGCATGTGCACGTACATGTACACAGACTTTCACAAATGTAGCCGCAGACGCCTGAACTAGAATTCTCAATCAGACAAACAGCGGAATGCCACAGTTTAATCATCGCAGATCTTCTAAATTTCATTTAAATTTATTTTATAACCAACGCCAAATTTAGTCTGTTAAATCCTAAGCCCGTTGAACAGAGGTCCATTAAACCGACAGTTTACTGTATTCTTCTTCTTCTTCTTCTTCTTCTTGCTCTTGTTCTTCTTCTTCTTGTTCTTCTTGTTATTGTTGTCGGTGGCGGTGTTGGTGTTACTACTATTACTACTACTGCTACTACTATTACCACTACTGCTACTATTATTACTAGTAGTACTATTGAATCTCAGAAAGGTCCTTGCAGAGGTATTTTAGTTGGCAAAAATCCAACTCGCCTGAGGCGTCTGCGCAAAAAAAATACTACTACTACTACTCTTACTACTACTACTGTTACTACTACTACTAAATACGAACTGAAAGTTTATCTGGACTAACAAGAAGTAGATAGAAAAATAAGCTTTTGAAAGAATGGCTTTGTCAAAGAGTGAGTAGAGAAAGTTGTGTGAATGAAACACGTCAGATTTTTAAACTTTATTACAATTTATTAAGGAGTTGTTTATGTTGTGTGCAGGTGAAATCTGGCTCTACAAAAGCTCGTGTTGCCTTCTTTGAAGAACTTTAAAGGAATTGCTCAGGTAACAAAATGACTTGGTGCTGTCTACTTCCAACTTAAAGGTGCGTAAGATTCTTTCACAACATTGTTATGACTTTAGTGCTACCAGAGCAAAAGTTAGATGTGTTTATAATGTCAAAGTTCATCACATTTTGGGAATATTTCTTAATCCACTAATTAAATCAGTCATAAAAATGTAATGAATTATGCATAGTCTGTGACTATTGTTCAATAAATATGTTTTTAATTTAAAAAATATTTTTTGGCATGCTAATAGGACAATTGGTTCAACATATCAGCATGAGATTCAAGAATTTTCAAAATGCAATGTCAGTAGCATAGTTTTCCTAATACAGCTTAACATGTTCAGCTCTAATATGTATTTAAAATTATTTTTACTTTCTCTACTGGTAAGTAGAAGGAAGTATTGTATTCCACCCAAAAATTTGATGTTGAGATTTCACTGGAAATATATGTTTTGTGACCACCTGAATCCAAAAAAAGCATTTTTAGAAAAAGATCTGTGTGTGTGTCTGTGTCTGTGTCAGTCAATTAGTCAATCAGTCAGTCAGTCTGTGGACAGCATAACTCAAAAACAAACAGTCGGTTAAAAACCAAAGTTGGTATTTAAGTTTAATGTCTTTCAAGGATGTGACACAGAGATTTTGAAGAAAATAGCCCCACCCTAAACTACCCTTTACATAGAAAATTTTTCAACAATTTTGATTTTCTTGAAAATGGTTCTAATGATTTTGATTAAAATGCTGTATGTTTAAGACATTTGCATGAAAAGCGAAATGTATATTTTGAATTTTCTGGCTACAGCCTATGTAGCCCTGTTGGAATGGGTCTGACAATGGTTCTTGCAGTTAGTAAGCCATAAATACTTGCAAATATGAGTATGACAGTTGTTTTACAAGCAATGAGTTCTTATTCTTCAGGGCGTATCTGGTTTAGGTAAAATGTTACTGAAGAGGGCAAGGCCTTTTTTAAATAAATATTCGGTTTTAAAATATAATCTTTTAATTGATTCAATTGAGTTTGAACAAAATGCCATCAAATTAAATTTGTTAGGATAATGTGCAAAATTATTTTAGTGAACTTTTCGTAGCAGTTATATTCAATAGTCCTTTTAGATGACTTGCACCTGTGGAAAACTTTTGCGGAAGACTGTTCATTTTTTATGTACATACACTCAGGTTTTCTTGTGATGGTCATTTCTCATCATGTCTTTTTTATGTATTACACAAGCACATTGATACACACCATGTTTCCTTATGTTTAATATCATTTTATGATTTATTATTCTGTTTGGTTAGGATTATAGTTTTGGACAGTTATAAAATGCTCAAATATGATGGCAATAAATAAAATTAATAGGAGTAACATTACTCAGTGAACATAATATCAAAAAATATCAGTGATATACAAACTTCCTCTACTCCAGCTAGTAGAAGAGGTTCGACTAAGATTAAAGTGATTATTTTTAGCTGTATTAATTTATTTTTTTAGTGAGGCACATTTCTTTCGCTATATTTGTGTATCCGATGTTTTTTGTTTGTTCAGCTGTATTTCTAGCTAGTATATCCCTTTGCTTTTTCAGTTCTTCAGTTCTTTCAAAAGGGTTTGAAATTTGTTATTTTGCAGTTTCCAGAATGACTTTACAGACATTTTTGTTCACATGATCTGGTTGGTCATGCAGCTGTGAGTTTGTTCTTTAAATTTACTTTCCAGTTCAGTTTTATATTCATTCAATCTGCTTTTTTGAAGTTCCAATACAGATTCGTGTGATGTTGACTGACATTGGTATTATCTAGTTTTATATCGGCAATTACTGCTTTGTGACTGGAACAAAGAAGTTCAACTTAGAAGAAAAGTCTTCTATAATTTTTTTTTTAATCTTTGAAACAATATCTGTTGAAGCTAACAAGAGGTCTGGGTTACTGCCTGCCCCAGAGTAATGTATGAAGGTTGTGGGATCTTCTTTATTATATAAATCAATTCAAAGGTTGTGATATTAAAAAATTCTTCCACTATCTTCCCTGTAGAATCCACTTTTTCATAACGCCACCTTTTGGAATGGGCATTGAAATCCCCAAGTGTGATTGTTTTATTTGATTGGTCAATAAGTGAGGGATCTGGTTCATTCCTGAGAGGATTGTAAATACTGTATAAATGTAGATGTGATTTGTTATCCCATAAATTTAGCTTTATTAATCCAGATTTATCTGTGTTATCCATTTCTTTAACAATTTGAAAGGAGGATTTAATATCCTTTTTCAAGAATTGGGATATATTCTTCACCACTCTGTCCTCTATGTGATCTGCAAGAGGAAATGGATCGAGACCACCTTCAAATATGCCCGGCCACTTCTAGTGCCCCATCCATCAGTGAAAAATATTGGAGAGCAAGAGGATTAATGACTTCATTGCCAGAAATCCAGCATTAGCTAACAACAACATATCCTTTTTGACTCCAACTAATATTCCACTGTTTATCTGTCCATTTTTGGGTAGTAGGTTTAGTAAAACTGAAGTATTTAAGTTGATCATGTGTTAGATTTGTTTCTTGAATGAAAAATATATCTATATTTTTTTCAAATACAGTTCTATCGAGTTCTATTTTTTTTAATTGTGTGAGACCACCTGCGTTCCACTGAAGAATTCTGATGTTAGATCTTCCATTAATATAATGTTCTGGTTCTCCAGTAGTAGTCCCTGCCTGGAGATCTGAATGGGGGACTATTTTAACTCTGGAATATTTTACCCCTCGAGTCATATTTTACAAATTGTATTGGAGATAATTAGCAGTAAATGTAACTGCCTTTTAGAGAGCACCATATTTTTATGTTTTGATGGACAGATTGCTCTCTCACAAACCCCAGAACGTCTGGAGGACCACACCTGTCATTGGTTTACGGGTCTCACCAACCTGGCTGGGAGAGTTATCAAAATAAATTCACCAACCATATCCTCTGATTACCAATCAGAGGACATATTATATGCCATGACAGGTCAGTATGTTAAGGGTTAAGAGTTTATAGAGAAATGGAAAGGTTGGAAAAATAAAGACTCCCTAGCCCTCTGGGACCCTAATAACAGGCTTTTGTATACTACTGCATCCTTTTTTGGCCAGATAATCAGTGTTGTCATTGCTGGAGAATCCACAATGTGCCAGTACCCACTGAAAAACTATTCTTTTCTTTAATTTGGTGTGATGAAATAGATTTTTCCAACACTCGAGAATTCATTTATTTTTGGCGTTAAAGTGGATGTTATAATTAAGAATACAGGTAATAAGAGAACGAAAGCTTTTCTACCTAATTTAGTTAAAGAAGACCAATCAATGTACTGAATCGTTATTATAGTAAAATATTATTGAAGAGAATAAAAATGATCTACGAAACTAAGTAGTGTCATTTCCAAACGACTTCCCTGCACCCACAAGTCTTATCGGATGATAGCCGACTAAGCAAAGCAAAGTCGAGCGAAGAAGAAGGTGGGAGAGAAAGATTTGATGCGACCGCTGCATGCTATATATGTAATTAAAGCAGGGGGATAAAAATTAAAAGATGTATAAAAAATTATTTTGAAATGTTTTTTAATTGAAATTTTATTAAATTTTATATGTATATTTAAAAAGGGGGGATAGTAATGAAATTTTATATAGTAAATAAAATTAAAATTATTATTTTAGTAAAGGCAAACATCCATCTAGCTCCCGAGGATGCCCCCATTTTGTAGAGGAAAGATCAATACAAGGGATATGGATTAAAGAGAAGGTGCTCTTCTCAGGAGCCCGGAAGCCCTTTGTATACCCTAATCCTATATTCTGAGATCCAGCACCTATAGCTCAGTTGCAGCTAAACTGGTACTGAGAGGAGAGATTGTAACACAGACATGTGACATAAATAGGGCAGCAATATCAAAAAGGACACTCTTAACCCATAGCTCTATTCCAAAGCCTGCTAAATCAGCATGCACATCTGTGTTAATGTCTACAAAGTCCATAGTTAAGAAGAACACCAGTGTTACATAACCAACAAAAGCATCAAACTCAATATAAAAGACTAGAAAGCCCATAAGACACAGTGTCTCACCGATAAAGTTCAATAAAGATTATACGAATAACAACTTCCACAAGGAAAGTAGTAAATCCAATAAAAATATACCAAAGGGATATAAGAGTCCACAAACATCTCCTCAAAGGTCCTCTTCTGGGGATTGTTCAGGGGTGGACTCGAACCAGCATCTTTCCTATTTGCTGGTCCCTGTCAGCAACCAGTTCGAGGCACTTGAACCCAAGTTTGCTATGGGAAGATATATCTTTGCTAGAGGATATGGAGCTAAAGGATCCTGCTCACACTGTGATGAACTCAGTGAAAAATAGGCAGGATAAAGCTTCAGGAAAGGATGTTAGCTCTACATATAAGAAAAGGCCTAAACTGAATCGCCCACTGCCTACTTCATGGTAATGGAGAGTTACCTTACAGTACTTATCCCATACAAATAGTAGCATGGCTATCCTACAATGGCACATACATGGTGTTAGAACACAGTGAGCAAAGCTTGAGCTTTTGCTCAATAAGAATGAACCTTTGGTGCATGTTTGCAAAGGACTAAGCTGCATCCAGAAGACACTTTACAAATAAGGCAATACACCTGTGCAGTGTAATGTTACACCAGAATAGGGGGTTCCAGCACATGGCAGCGCTATGATGCTTGTCAGAGATAATGTATATATGGATTCTGTACCCTTACAGTCCAATATACAATCAGTTTCCACAAGGATTCTATGGCCATCTGTTCAGTTCACCATTTGTAACTTATATTTGCCTCCGTCCCATGACTTCTCCCTCATAGAATTAGAACATCTAGTTTGCAAGTTACTAACACCATTTTTGCTGGTGGGAAACTTCAATGCACATCACCCACTTTGGGGTTCAAGTCACACTTGTGCGAGAGGGAAGCTCATGGTTGATTTCATGGATAACTTCAACCTAACTCTCTTAATCACTGGAGAGTCTACACTTTAGTGACCACTTTCCATGTCTTATTAGTCTCGTAATGCAAAATACACATTCCACCCATAGGCCTAAAAGGTGCTTGGACCGTGTCAACTGGAACCTTTACATCCAGTTGGCCATGTTTACTTACAATGAGTATAATTCGGTGAAAGATTTGGTGCAGCATCTTATCAAGAGGATTCTTTCTGAAGCTGAGCAATCTATTCCATGGTCAAATTCCAACCCCCATCGATTTCATGTCCCCTGGTGGAAGATGAATGTCGGAATGCCATTCATGCTCAAAGGTGTGCTCTTAGGACTTTTCAATGTTAGCCTACCTTGGATAACAATATCCAATACAAGAAAATGTGCGCCAGGTCCAGCCAAGTCATTATGGATAGCAAAAAGACATGTAGCAAATTTGTAGCTTCATTTAACCGACATACGCCTTCCTCAGTTGCGTGGGATAAGTTAAGGTGCAAGTCAGTAAATCAACCCATATAACAGTTGCAGGCTTCAACACAGCTGCAGGAGCAGTTGTTGATCCATTGGAAGTGGCCAGCATGTTTGGCAGAGCTTTCACTCAAGTTTCTAGCTCAGATAACTACTCCCTGAGTTCCTTCCAATTAAAACTCAGGTGGAATCTCAAGGCTTCAAGTTTCACTCTAGAAACGTAGAAGGTTACAATCACTTTTTCACTATGGCAGAGTTAGAGCATTCTCTTTGACCTTTGCAAATATCAGCACCAGGTGGTATTCACGTAAAAATGTTATATCAACTCTTTGCTGAAGGAAAGGCTTTCCTGCTCGAGGTCTATAATCGTGTTTGGATTGACAGTATAGTTCCAGAAAACTGGTGGGAGGCCACTATTATACCCATTTTGAAAGCTGGAAAGGGTCCTCATCTTCCCTCCACCTACTACCCTAATAATAGTTTGAGGACTAATGACTTCATTGTCAGAAATCCAAAATTAGCCAACAACAACAGCAACATGTCAAATCCTACCTTTGTGAAGAAGGAATACCATTACTTAAAATCCTAGAATTCAAGTTTGAATCTGTTGGAATGCTTCCAATGTTCCCCAATTCTATTAAAGGTAAACACTGGACTGGATTAAAAGTGGAAATTGAGTCAATAACATAAAACAACAGTCATTTTTCAGACTCAGGGGTCTCCGTCTAGGGGATATGTGAATAGCGACCACAAGGTACCCAAGCTGAGCAGAACATTACTTCCACTTACTGGCGTTTTGCTCCTCACTGTAACTTTTCTATCTGACCTTACCTTGGTCATCTCTTGTTCTCTTCCGACTCCGATGCTATTAGGGTTCCCGAGGGCTAGGGAGTCTTTATTTTTCCAACCTCTCCAGTTCTCTAATTTCTCTATAAAATCTTAACCCCTAACATGCTGACCTGTCATGGCATGTAATACGTCCTCTGATTGGTAATCAGAGGATATGGTCGGTGAATTTATTTTGATAACTCTCCCGGTCAGGTCGGTGAGACCCGTAAACCAACAACAGATGTGGTCCTCCAGACATTCTGGGGGTTGTGAGAGAGCGATGTGACCGCCAAAACATAAAAATATGGTGCTCTCTAAAAAGCGGTTACTATTACTGCTATTGCTCTCTTCAATATCATCAGTGAAAAATATTGGAGAGCAAGAGGATTAATGACTTCATTGTCAGAAATCCAGCATTAGCTAACAACAACAACATAATTAAAATAGCTGCTCTTGAGTCAGAAAGAATCACTGCATTCTGGTGTAGTGCTATTCTGTACAGAAGATTTTTCGTGAAACATGAATGCCATTCAAAACATCTTGTCTGACTCATGGCTTCATTCCTATAAGCATGTTTCAACATTCCATGGATGATGGTTACCAAATTCCCAAGTTTCACACACAATTTTATATTTGCTCTCTGTTTCCAATTTTCAGCCCATTGTGATTTCACCAAGGGGAGTGTGCACTTGCTAAATACAGGCATCAATGATGAAATTGCTTTGAAACCTTGTGTAGCTCATCTTCAACGCTGTACGCACATATCAATCACAGCAGACACAGTCCTAGAATTTAACCCTTTCATGCCTGAATTATTTTGCTACTTATGCCGTTCTTCCTCTAATTCGAAACCGGTTTAGATTAGGCGGTCTGGGACACCTTTAGCCTGCTGACTTGATTAGCCATGATCGTTAAGGCAACACGTAGTGCACTGGCCATGCACTCAAAGCCTGAGGTCGTGAGTTCAAGTCTCGGCAACCGCAGTCAAATGTGCGTGTGGGAGGGCCCACCTAAAATAATCAGTGTGATGGCACGCGTGGATGATGAGGGGGTATCATTTGACTGCGGTTGCATGGATTTTGCTTCTTTTCTTATATATATATAAAAAAAACACTACAATATAAATTGTAAAAAAAATAATTTTTTACAATTCAAAAGTCTCAAATATGTATTTTTAATTGGTGACAGACAGTATAACTAGAATATAGCAGAAAAAAAAAGTTAAAACTAGTACAAATAGGAAAAAAAGCCTATGTATCTTATAATACACACCAGGCATGAAAGGGTTGAGACAGAATATTAGAAGACCCCAATAGAAAATCGTTCATGTAAATGTTTGTTAAAAGTGTATAAATATTAGAATTGTTTGTGTTCCATAATAAAAATAGGAGACGATAATTGGGATCACTTCCCTAACGAGAAAGAACTATTTGCGCGGATGAATATGAGAAAGGCGGTATGTTGTGTCAAAAGGACGCCAAGAAATAGTTGACTAGCTTACCCAACGTGGAGCTCGAATTTAGGATGGAATGCAAATTAGGGGAATTGAAATCACGATAAACATCAAGTGACGCCATATCATCGCGCCAAAGGAAAGAAGATGCCATTAGACCATCGTTTGATATCAAGATCAGAACGCCAATGAATGGATAATCAACGATGCATCAGGACACCGATGCACGGATAATCAACGCGGGAAAACACCGGAGATCATCTAGCGAAGCCAACTGCCCAGGGGACGTACATAACTGGACGAAGCAACGAAAAAAAAAAAGTAGGATCAAAAATTTTTGTTTTCACATACAGTTTATTTTCATTTTTATGTTACTGAGAAGCGGCAAAGTAGTGGGAGTTTTAACCCTAAGTGAATTGAATAAAGAAATTAAAATGTCGCGAAAAGAGATAGAAACAGGAGTGGGGGAAGGGGCAGATAGGCCTAGTTATCAAATAGAACCAGAAAGTGAGGAACAGCTAGCAATAAGCAAAGACCAAAGGTTAATGATGATCATGTTTGAAAAACTAGAACAAAGTTTAGGTCAGAAAATGGAACAAAATAAGGTAGAATTAAAGCAGGACATAGAACAAAGTTTAGGTCAGAGTATAGAACAAAAACTAGAACAAAACAAAAAAGAAATAGGTCAGAAAATGGAACAAAACAAGGTAGAATTAAAACAGGACATGGAACAAAGTTTAGGTCAGAGTATAGGTCAGAAACTGGAACAGAATAAGGAAGAAATAGGTCAGAAAATGGAGGAAGTGAGACAGAACTTAGAACAGAAAATGGAATTAGGAAGACAGAACTTAGAACAGAAGATAGAATTAGGAAGACAGGAGTGTAAAGAAAATATGAAAGTAATGGAAAATAATTTGAAATTAGTACATAAAAACTTAAATGAGACAAAGGAAGCCTTAGAAGCTAGGATAGAAATCATAGGAGATAGGATGGGAAAAATAGAATCAGAAATGAGAGAAAATAAGATTGTATTAGAAGGAGAAATTGCTAGGTGTAGAGAGGAAATAACAGAATGTAATACAAGTGTAGACTGTAAGATTACAAATGTAAAAGCAGAAATAACTGAGGAATTAAGGAAAGAGATTGAGGTAGTAAAGAAAGACATTATTAATGAAACTGTAGAACAAATTGTACTATTCCTCAGCGTATTATCCCCAAGGAAACCCAACTGAAAGAACCATGAGGGATATAAGCATATATTTCCGCCTACTCTGCCACAGAGACCACACTTCCTGGACGGAAAAATCGGGTACATAGAGGAGGTGATTAACCATTCGGTGAACCCCACGACCAAGTTCGCCCCAATCGAATTGATGACCAACACGAAACCCAAGAGATTGACAGTTGACATTGACACTACGATGGCTGCTCAAAGGGAATTGTCAGAGAAGGAAAAATGTCAATTGGCATTCAGAAGATTACAGCAAAAGGCTGAAAAAGGGAGGAACAAGGTAAAAAGATTCGTCAGGAAATGGTCCCCACAAATTGGAGAAAAGGTGCTCTTAAGAAGTCACAAAGCATCCAAGGCATCTGAGAAAAGGTCTGGAAAGATGGAGCTATTGTACACTGGACCACTGGTCATAACAAAACAGCTGGGTGACCACACGTATGAGCTACAGAATACAAATGGCAAGATACCATAAAAATAAATTAAAGCCATACAAAGAAAGGACCAAATAGTCTTTGCCAACAAATATGTAAGGCAGGAATAGTAGAGATGATGGAAAATAACAATTTTTAATGGGTTACTTATAGAAAATTATGTTCAGATTAGAAAATACAACAAAAAAGAAAATCAACATAGTCATTGGCTATATTGACCACAAAGAGCATTGTCAACAAAGACAGATGAGGACACTGATTGTCATTAAAGAAATGAATTATAGCGACGGAAGATAATGTGTTTTTGACATAAGGATGTCAGGGACAAAAATAAAAAGGAATCAATTATGATGACAAAGATATAATATTTCGACACAAAGATGTCGAGGGTGAATTGAGAAGAAAAATAATACAATTGCAGAATAATTATAAGTATAGAAGTTTTCTCTTATAGAAATAAGAGACAAAGAAGTGACAATTAGTGAAGTAAGAAAAACCATAATCAGAAAAGCAATGCCCATGAATTAAGATGGGTATAGCCAATGCTAAGCTCGAAGAAATATTGAACCAAATAATAATGAATAATAACCCAATTAAGAAAAATGGTACCATTAATAACATCAGAGTTTAAGAACCGACTCAATAACCTGCCTATACATAATAAACTTACAAGACAAAGAAGGCAAAGAACTGAATAAAATATTGCCATAAACATGATCATAATCATTAGCTCAAAATTTGTATCCTGTTTTTCTCTCCTCATAACAAAGAATATAAGTCAAAAACCACATAATAAACCATGATGCACTTAAATTATATTTGTGTCAATGTCAAATGTACAATAACTGAGTATGTGTTGTATAAGAACTGAATATGTGTTGTACAATAACTGAATATGTATTGTATGATAACTGGATATATTGTGTAATAACTGAATGTGTTGTACAATAACTGAATATGTATTGTATAATAACTGAATATGTGTTGTATAAGAACTGAATATATATTGTATAATAACTGAACATATGAAGTACAATAACTGAATATGTATTGTATTATAACTGAATGTGTTGTACAATAACTGAATATGTATTGTATAATAACTGAATATGTGATGTATAAAAACTGAACATATATTGTGTAGTAATTGAATATGTGAAATTTATAAAGACATGCTGTGTCATGCCAAAACAAAAGACAAAGACAAACAGCGAAGAAGACTGTAAAGAAAAAAAAAAAAAAATATTGTACAAAGTGATTGCATCAGAGGAGTAAGGAGAAGGATTGTATTGTGTTTCAAGATTGTAAATATAGGTGACAACTTGAAAAACAAAACAAGGGGCATATGAGACAGAATATTAGAAGACCCCAATAGAAAATCGTTCATGTAAATTTTTGTTAAAAGTGTATAAATATTAGAATTGTTTGTGTTCCATAATAAAAATAGGAGACGATAATTGGGATCACTTCCCTAACGAGAAAGAACTATTTGCGCGGATGAATACCGCGGATGAAGATGAGAAAGGCGGTGTGTTGCGTCAAAAGGACGCCAAGAAATAGTTGACTAGCGTCGGTACCTCCGAGGTAGATGGACGTATTTTTATGTGTACGTGTCATGAAACAGTAAAAGTGAATTCATTAAGTATTTAGAGACCTTTAGTTAAATTTTGGCGACGTTAGGGAAGTTGTTCCACTAACATAAGACTTTTTAATGTGATGTGATTTATAAATTGTGAACAAGAAGGTGTAAATAAAATGTGTGACTAAAGTTGGACCTAAGTGTATATGCATTCCATCTGTTACCACGACCTTGTAGATAGAAAACGAGTCTCATAGCACAGCCCATTCCATTAGTTTCATTAAAAACAGCATCAGGGTTAATGATCACACCACAATATATTTAGAAATCAGACACCTTTTTGTTAACAGGATGTTGTGTTTCTGTTTCAGGTAATTATGCAAATATGAAAGTAATCAAAGTGCTAAAACAAGATATTTACGTGAACTGTGCAGCTACTGAACTTGTTTACACAGGGCCCATAAAACAGCTGAGAAGCTTCTTGCATTGGATTGTATGGCCTTAGAAATAGTGCATGGGTGTACATTAGAGCTGGACAACTTGCTGCATAGTGTAAAATAGCAAAACCAAACCATTTTATGTTTAGCATGCTGGACTTCATTCTTTTCCCTTGCTTTGTTTAACATGTTTATTGAATTTTAAATATATAGGTTGGTTGAGGTATATGTCATCCTGTGTAGTCTAGAGTTAACGTGCTAGCCTCTGGTTCTTGAGTTTGCAGGTTCAAACCCTGCTGAGGGCATTGTATTGCTTCAGGTGTAAGAATCCTTGAGTTTTTATTTATTTACACTCTTTAACTGCTATGGTTCTCAGCTTCCCATTCTATACTGGAGTGAAAGATCATTTAATTTTGCTCAGGGGCCTCTTTGTCATGCCTGAGGTTCTTTTATGTCCTGTAAATTTATGTCATGGGACCACTGGCTTTACTTCCCTTCTGAAGGAACTCATGCTAAGGATTTTTACGCCCAAATAAATCCATCGCCCTCTGCCAGGTTTGAACTCACGACCTTGAGAACTAGTCTCTTTGCTCTCTGTGTCATAAAATTCATTAAGGAGGAGGACTTCACAGGCTATTCACAAAAACTTTATTTATACTTTTTTATTTATGCCAACAAACTTACTGTTGGTGTTTTTAAACACACAAGCCGTGTGTGGCCAATGTTTGCCATCTGAAGGTTATTTAATCCTGGGACATAAAGTACTTACAATAGTAAGTCACCATTGGGGTAATTGTCTCTGATGTGAGACTGCCTTTGTGGTTTACCAGGAGAAATACGAACTGGTTTGAGAATTCAATGCCATTCTGGCAGATTGTCACAGTAGCTCAATGGTTAGAGCACCCACCTGGTAAGCGGAAGGTCTGTGGTTCAAATCCCAGCTGTGGCATTGAATTTTTAAGTTCCAGTTCTACCTCTCAAACTTTATTTATATGTTTCTTGTTGGCAACATCCCAAAATGTACAATATTTTAAGGAACAGTATTAGTCATTTCTGAACAAATAAAAACCAACAAAATGCTTTTCCATGCAAGGGTTGTGTTGGGGCATTTTCTTGAACATCTTCTCTGGCATCCTTAAATAGTGTTCTGATTCAAGTATAAAATTCTCTCTCTGTCTCTCGCTCTCTCTTAAAAGCAGCATTCTCTTGCTACAGTGCTCACATACGAGCAAGAGACATTGAAGAAGAATTAACAAGCTTTTGTCCAACTCTAATGTAAATAGTTTGTATTTTCTATAGTATTTATGTCACTATTTTAATTACCAAATATTGAACCATCATATCTTGTCAAGAGTATGTAATATCACAGTCTGCTATGTACATATGCTCATGAAGCTCCATATGCAGAGAAAATCCATTACTTTGATACTAGTACTCTTGGCTATCTACTAGGATCACCTCGGCAAATAACAAAATCTTCAGGCTATTGTGTTCTTTTTGAAAAATAAACATCTTTCTCCCATTATTTTAACTTTATAGAGAATATTTAGTTTAGTATTTTAATGAAGTCCTCCATAAACTGAAGACATGACAAATAAAAGCAATAATAATTATGAGGGCTATTTTTTTCAACTTCCAATAGAACATGAAATCAAAACCAATGTAAATAGAAAAATAGCTTTATTGGCAAAAGTTCACCTCAATTATAAGCTTCTTTTTAACATTATCATTATGAAGAATGAAACACCACCATTCCAATACCCTCCGCAGAAACATTTATTACCTGTCTCTTGAGCCAAGTCTGTACAGTGCCCTTTAGATCATTGAAGTGGACATTCTATCCCCCAAACAGTTTTTCATATTGTGTAAAGATGGAAGCCACTTGGTGCTAGGTCTGGGCTGTAGGGAGAGTGTTAAAACATTTTCAACCCTATCTTCATCATGAGCATTTGCTCGACCATTTCTAAATTTCCTGCATCACACCATCACTCATCATACACATGGCTCATTCTGTGGTGGATTCCCACTACATTATGCCCCTACTCCTGTACAAACAACATTGTATAACTTGCATTGGGCAGAGAACCCTGGGGTAATCTGTAACTGCTGGTAGCCAAATTCTGGCCAGTTGACCTTGGCAATGATGTTGATAGTGGTAAGAAGACAACAAATCACACTATACGATCCCCCATTTCCCATCACTATTTGTGCCATTGTAGGTGCTATCAGAGCTTGAAAAAAACCAGCCCTTGTATTTTCAGAGTGTGCATTATGACATTTACTGAATGATGACCGTTTGTTTTAATCCATAAATTGTGCCAACCACAACTGTATCATTAATATGTACTTACATTTTAATGTAGCTAGAATGTCTAATGAACTCATCTTTGGGAAATTAGAGGAAGAGTAAATCTCTCCTCTTTTTCTTGCTGTTAACACAATTTATAGCATACAAATGTCTGCTGCTTGTCCCATTGCTGAACATTTTACATAATATTCTTTTCCTCTTGAACAAGAAATTAACATAGCTGTTTGGTATCTGCTAGTAATTGCACTAGCTTGAGCTTCATGATTTATCATAGAAGATTGTGAAAATAAAGTAATTCCATTTTGCATTGTTCAAACGCAAGAAAGACTTATGTTTGTAAACATCTTCCATGCTTGTATATTGTAAAATTATCTCTTTGAAATAGTTTTGTATCTCTTTTGGAAACACAAAGGGGCATATTGGTGTTGAAAGCAGAATGAATAACTAGATGGACAATGATTCCTTCATAAATGCAAAATATGTATTAAACACTATGCTGGACAAGTAGACATTGGTAGTTGTTTACCTGCTCCAGATGGACCATGTTACATATACAATCCTGTGGCCGAGAATGCACCTAGGATCACTCTGCGCTTGACGTTTTGTAAACACATGACAGAGCTTCCTTAGCTACTCAGGGTGTACTTTTGGGATTTCAACAAGTTGCCATTGTTACCACCCAATGTTAATTTTCAATATCAATATCATTTATTGCATCCCTTAAATCATAATAGACCAGATACTAATTTTCACTGTATTCAGCACAGTGTGCTAAAGAAATACATAGCCCTTAATTCAAGAATGGGTAAAAAAGTATGATGAAATTTATTTTATTAAGTGAAAGGTTACATGTTTATTGGAGTCCTTGAATAATACTGCTACATCTAGTTAGGAATGAGAAGTATTGCTCATCTTCCAGATTAATAACCAGCTGTCTACAATATGGTTACAAACCAGTTGTTTTTTATGTTCATTTAATGGCATTCTTAACAGGTAAGGGTACCATAATACTCACAGGGTCCAGCAGAATGGAAAGCAGGATATAAACAGAACTTTGAAACGAATTAACAAATTTATTGAAACGTACACTGAAAACAAGGTTATGTACCATTTTATCACAACTTTGGGCAACTTCATCTTGTTCTCATAGTTCCTGCACGACCTGTAATTTGTATCAATGGAAGTGCAGGTCATTATGGATGAGGCACCTCAAGGCATGTCTTGCAGCGGAATGCCTAGGACTTTGGACGAGTGCTTCACGGGCTTCCTCCACTTGCTCTGGTGTTCCCTATGTCTTTGGACACCCTGGGTTTTTCTTCTTTGCACAGCATGCAGCAGTCCAGAATTATTGCACCCACCATATGATCCCCTGATGATCTGGGACTTCATGGTGTCGTCCCAACCCGAAAGGGCAGTGAAAGAGTAGTTGTTCCTTTATGAGAGACTCATTATTTTTTAAATACACCTCTACGGTAATTGTGTGATACTCTGGACTCCACAAGACCATAATTATATATGGCAGTCCTTTTTCAATACAGCACACAAAGTAATTTTGTGCATGCGCAAGCAGCGATGCCATACCACGTGTCTCAAATCAGATTATTTATTCTGCATTCTGTATTATCTTGCATTCAGAAGTATTGTTTTTTAAGAGCTTTGCCACTGCTATGTTTAATTACACTACTCCCACCTGCTACACACTCAGCCATAATGATACTGGATTAGCACAACCGTTGCTTCATTCCAGTAAGCAGTGCAGAAATATGAATTGCTATGATAATAAATAGAAGCTAATTGTTTAAATTATGTTTAAAGGAAATAATTATTAAAATACAGTGAATGTTGGTGAACATTGATGGGACAAGTGTCACCTGCCGGTTCATGGCTCCAGTGCAACAATTTCTGGTCTCGCACACTACAAGCACTTAATAGATAGTGTCACCGCACCCGCCGCATCTAATTGCCGACAGCCGCAATTGTCACCCATCGCATTATTGTCGGCACTACCGCAAAGGAGCCGAAGGAAAGAGACAGAGAATGGCCGCATTGTTGGGGCGCTTGCCGAAAGAGAGAAAAGGATAGAGGCTACTGGAATCTTCTACTTTGTACTCCAGCGCAATAAGTGAACGTTCCTGAAGCTTCCAGAATAGTGCCTGGGAGATATAAATAGCGGTAAAGTGTGAGAAGAGTCAGTCAGACGTATGTGAAGGTTGAGTAGTCGTGCCGACGGAGACGGACAGACGATGTGAGGAGTTGTGCCGACGGAGAAGAGTTAGTTCTTTGTGTTACGAGTTCGGAGCCGTGCTGTTGGAGAATCGAAAAAGACTTTCTTGCTGTTGCAACGAGTGTACAAAGTTACTGTTTACGGAAATAAAAGTGTTTCTTTATCTCGACTACGTCTGTCTACTTTACACACCAAAAAAAAAAAGTCACAATATTGTGTATTTCCTGCTTCCTCAGATACAGTCAGTGCGACATTGACCTTGGAGTTAATGCGTTATACATGTCCATACTACTATATGGTTATATATCCACAATGCGACTGTGTGTACATGTTAAAAGCATTTTTCAGAAATAAGAATTCACGTGGAAAAATCTGATGTGTTGCACTCACATGACTTTCTCTACTCTTGTACTAACCATTCTTACAAACTCTTATTCATATTATATCTTCTTCGTGTTAGTTGAGATAAGCATTTGCAGAAATTATGTTATTGCTTATTTCCTTGTACGTGCAAGGGGAATATGGGAATACATCAGGTTTTGAGCAATAGTCAAATCTTTTAAAACTTTCAAATTCCGTTCTCTCACAGTTAACTTATAAAATATGAATAACAAAGTTCCATTTGACAGAAGTGTAAGTTCTCCAAAACTCATACAAATAACAAGAGATGTCTCCGAAATGGTTCACTCTACAAAAACATTTTTGTAGAAATAAATTGTGTTTTAGCAAGATCTACATTTTTTGTACAGTAAGATTTGCTCTATCTCTTACAGTTTACCAGTTATGCAAAAGTCATCCAGAGTAAATAGGACTACATGGGCTATAGCCAGAAAATTCAAGATACACATTTCATGTGTCATAAAAATATCTTACGCATATGGCATTTTAATCAAAATCATTGGAGCTGTTTTCAAGAAAATCAAAATTTTCGAAAAATGTTCCATGTAGAGGGTAGTTTAGGATGGAGGAATGTTCTTCAAAATCTTTGTGTCGCATCCTTGAAAGACATAAATACCAACTTTGGTTTAAGAGGTAGAACTGGAACTTAAAAATTCAATGCCACAACTGGGATTTGAACCACAGACCTTCCGCTTGCCGGGCGGACGCTCTAACCACTGAGCTATTGTGACAAACTGCCAGAATGGCATTAAATTCTCAAGCCAGTTCGTATTTTTCCTGGTAAACCACAAAGGCAGTCTCACATCAGAGACAATTACCCTAATGGTGACTTACTATTGCAAGTACTTTATATCCCAGGATTAAATAACCTTCACATGGTAATTATTATTTATTTATGCCAACAAACTTACTGTTGGTGTTTTTAAACACACAAGCCGTGTGTGGGCAAAGTTTAAGAGGTAGAACTGGAACTTAAAAATTCAATGCCACAACTGGGATTTGAACCACAGACCTTCCGCTTCCCGGGCGGACGCTCTAACCACTGAGCTATTGTGACAAACTGCCAGAATGGCATTAAATTCTCAAGCCAGTTCGTATTTTTCCTGGTAAACCACAAAGGCAGTCTCACATCAGAGACAAATTACCCCAATAGTGACTTACTATTGTAAGTACTTTATATCCCAGGATTAAATAACCTTCAGATGGTAACAGTAAGTAACCAACTGTGGTTCAAATCCCAGTTGTGGCATTGAATTTTTAAGTTCCAGTTCTACCTCTTAAACTTTGCCCACACACGGCTTGTGTGTTTAAAAACACCAACAGTAAGTTTGTTGGCATAAATAAATAATAATTACCATGTGAAGGTTATTTAATCCTGGGATATAAAGTACTTGCAATAGTAAGTCACCATTAGGGTAATTGTCTCTGATGTGAGACTGCCTTTGTGGTTTACCAGGAAAAATACGAACTGGCTTGAGAATTTAATGCCATTCTGGCAGTTTGTCACAATAGCTCAGTGGTTAGAGCGTCTGCCTGGCAAGCGGAAGGTCTGTGGTTCAAATCCCAGTTGTGGCATTGAATTTTTAAGTTCCAGTTCTACCTCTTAAACTTTGCCCACACACGGCTTGTGTGTTTAAAAACACCAACAGTAAGTTTGTTGGCATAAATAAATAATAATTACCAACTTTGGTTTTTAACCAAGTGTCCGTTTTTGAGTTGTGCCGTCCACAGACTGATAGACAGACCGACACACACACGCACAAGCACCGACATTTTTCTAAAAATGCTTTTTTTTTTTTATTCAGCAGGCCTCAAAATACATATTTCCGGTAAAATCTCAACATCAAATTTTTCGGTGGAATACAATACTTTCTCTACTTTACTATATGTAGCAGAGAAAGTAAAAATTAGACGAAAATTTATGCTTAAGTTTCCTGACAGACCACTTCCATGTACAAATACAATATTGAACCTAATGGATCAGTTTAACAAAACAGGCTTTGTGAATAACAAGAAAAGCCAACAAAATGTCACGTTCTTACTGAGGAAAAGTCTGACAAAATCAGTGCTGCCTTGGAAGCTTACACTTCCAGCATCTTCTATGATAAGGATGAGTAATGCATTCTGTTATTTAATAGCTTGTGTTCAATTTCTACTGAACACATGCAGCATGAGGGACCCAGAAGTTGTTGCGTGATCAATAGAGTATTGGAATGTATAATGAAACTTGTGTAAAACCTTTTCCCATCACCATGTTATTATTTTTTTGTGTGAAGAACACTACAAATATAAAATCTGAAGGCAGTGAAAACAAAGGAAACACATGATTACAAAGCATAGAGTTCTAAAAACATAAAGGCAGTTTCTATTTATATTCTATTCCCTAACATCCTCACTGCCCTGATCAATCTCAAAGGATCAGTTTTACAGGACTTTTCTGATTCTGCCATTTCTTCAGCTTAAAATAATTGCCTGACACATCCTCCATTTCACTCCGCTGCAATTTCTTGTATATAGATCTGGTATCCTCATCAGTCAGGGAATGCTGAGGACTTGTAAGTTGGTGGTCCGATGGACTGCTGTTAGAGTTACTGGTGCGGCAACTCTTCTGGATTCCATGTTTTGGCACCAATATGTTGCAATCTCCCATAGTGTAGGAAACGCAACTCTTCTGGATTCCATGTTTTGGCACTAATATATTGCAATCTCCTATAGTGTAGGAAACGCAACTCTTCTGGATTCCATGTTTTGGCACTAATATATTGCAATCTCCCATAGTATAGGAAACGCAACTCTTCTGGATTCCATGTTTTGGCACTAATATATTGCAATCTCCTGTAGTGTAGGAAATGCAACTTTTCTGGATTCCATGTTTTGGCATTAATATATTGCAATCTCCCATAGTGTAGGAAAGGCAACTCTTCTGGATTCCATGTTTTGGCACTAATATATTGCAATCTCCCGTAGTATAGGAAAGGCAACTTTTCTGGATTCCATGTTTTGGCACTAATATATTGCAATCTCCCGTAGTGTAGGAAATGCAACTCTTCTGGATTCCATGTTTTGGCACTAATATATTGCAATCTCCCGTAGTGTAGAAAATGCAACTCTTCTGGATTCCATGTTTTGGCACTGATATATTGCAATCTCCCATAGTGTAGGAAATGCACCTCCTCTCTGGATTCCATGTTTTGGCAATGATATATTGCAATCTCCCGTAGTGTAGGAAATGCACCTCCTCTCTGGATTCCATGTTTTGGCACTAATATATTGCAATCTCCCATAGTGTAGGAAGGGCGACTCTTCTGGGTTCCATGTTTTGGTACTAATATATTGCAATCTCCCATAGTGTAGGAAATGCAACTTTTCTGGATTCCATGTTTTGGCACTAATATATTGCAATCTCCCGTAGTGTAGGAAATGCAACTCTTCTGGATTCCATGTTTTGGCACTAATATATTGCAATCTCCCGTAGTGTAGGAAATGCAACTCTTCTGGATCCCATGTTTTGGCACTAATATATTGCAATCTCCCGTAGTGTAGGAAATGCACCTCCTCTCTGGATTTCAAGTGTATATGTTGCTGTCACAATTATATCACTTCTGTCTTCCCTTTGTAATGTAGTAATGCTTTCTTTATTTTATATAACCTGCTTAAACTTCTTGTCAACCTGCTCTGAATTTTTACTTTCTCTACTGGTAAGTAGAAGGAAGTATTGTATTCTACCCAAAAATTCGATGTCAAGATTTCACCAGAAATATATGTTTTTAGACTCCCTGAATCCAAAAAAAGAATTTTTAGAAAAAAGGTCCATGTGTGTGTGTCTATCTGTCAGTCTGTGGACAGCATAACTCAAAAACGAAAAGTTGGTTAAAAACCAAAGTTAGTATTTAACTTTAATGTCTTTCAAGGATGCGACATAAAGATTTTGAAGAAAATAGCCCCACCCTAAACTACCCTTTACATGGAACATTTTTCGAAAATTTTTATTTTCTTGAAAATGGTTCTAACGATTTTGATTAAAATGTCATATGTTTAAGATATTTGTATGACAAATGAAATGTATTTTCAAACTTTCTGGCTGTAGCCTATGTTAGTCCTGTTTACTCTGGATGACTTTTGAATAACTTGTAAACCATAAGAGATAGATAAAATCTTACTGTACAAAAAACTGTAGATTTTGCTAAAACACGCAATTTATGTCTAAATAATTTTTTTTTTGTAGAGTGAACCATTTCGGAGATATTACTTGTTAATTGTGTCAGCTTCGGAAAACTTAAAAGTAAAATGGAACATCATTGTTAAATTTTTTATAGGTTAAGCATTGGAACATAATTAAATTACTCACAAGCCACATGTTGGTGTACCATTCTTTTGGAATGTATTTAAATAGCGGTGGGTGTGGTAATTTCGTTCAGCCGAACTAGAACAGTGGTGAGCGTGAACAACTCTCTTTTCTATTTCCTTCGTGTTCAGGGCGTGGTACTGGTCAGCACTTTATTTAGAAAGATTAATTTTCAGTTCCACATTGAAAGTTGATTTATTGTTTTGTTATATGATAAATATATTGTACAATTTTCCTGGATTGGCATCCTTTCTATCACATGCATGGGGTTTACACTTCCCAAACACGGACTACGTGTAATTGTAAGTTCGTAATTCTCTTCTATTCGAGCACCGCTTAACAAAAATATATATTTGTCCTTTGCGTTATTATTTCAGTTATCTACCACTACACAATATTCATTCAGTTTAACACCATATATAGATAAACTTCCAAATCATATACAGACTTCACGTTTTCCATCCGACGCCAACCCAAGCTATTTAAGAAGAAAAAACAATTGATAATGTACATTTTTGCCGACTATAAACATTATTTCTAATTTTAGGGGGCCTTTTCTGCCGCCTCTATAACTTTGCATTTAACCATACCAGAGGGCTTACGCGGAAAATATCGCCTCAGCATGCAAAGAGAACGGGATCTCAAAGCTTTAAAATATTTTACTATAGCTCAAAGCCTACTGTATTCTAATATTCCTGTTGCACCTACAAGAAAATAAGAAATAAGATAATTTGTACAAATGCTTATCTCCACTAACATGAAGGAGATATAGGAATAAGAGTTTGTAAGAATGGTTAGTACAAGAGTAGCGAAAGTCATGTGAGTGCAACACATCAGATTTTTCTCCTTATATCTTCATCTGTACTAATTTCTGTAACTTCTTTCATGGTTTGTCTACCTTCCTTTGCTCTCATTCTAAAGTATCTTTAATTTAATTTTTGTTTAGCTTTGTGCAACATTTCCTGATTGTTTCTTCTATCTTCATTATTTCATAATTTTTCTCATCACTTGTCGAATCTCCTCTACTCTTTCATTTTAATACATAGTCTATTCTGAGACAAGTTCAGCTGAATATTAGTGTAAGTGAATTCTTATCTGTGTGCAGTAGCAATGCATAGTGGTTCATGCTTTCTTATTCTGAAAGTTTGTGGCTGTGTGATCCTTTCTTCTCAGGAAAACTGCATCTTCCGTGGTTATATGCACCTTTGTATGATTGCATCCCAGGGTTTTGGCACCAAAATGTTGCATGAGCAATAAGAGTATTGGCATAAAAAAATTCAAGTAAAACCTTTTCTTATCACCATGTTTATTATTCTTTCATGTGCAGAACAGTACTAATATAAAATTTGAAGGCAGTGAAAACCAAGGAAAATCATATGATATAAAACAGTTATAGAAACATGAAACCACGTATTGTATTGTATATGAGTCATTCCACATCAAATTGTACAAAAGATGGCAAAAAATGACCTTGATCTCTCAGATTTTCTTGAAAATTTTTTTGGTGATTTGGAACAGAATACATTTGACCTGTGTTTCTTCGTTTTATGAAAAAAAAAATTTATTTTGGCTGAAATTAATTTTTGAAGTGGCCTAAAAATTGTGTGCTCCTTACCCTTCGATCAATCATACCTCTGATTGTAATCAAGCAAATTACTTGATCTTTGGCTCAAATTAAAGATAAATCGCAGTACTTCGTGAGGTATTTATTAAAAAACTTTATTAATTATTATTAATATTATATTTTATACAATTAAGTTTTTAAATAAGGAAAAATTGAAGCTATTAACAGTGAAGTAGCAAGATTCTAAAGTAAGAACAAATTAGAAACTAAAAACTTCACTTATCTTAGTATTATTTGCTGCTGACCCAAAGCCATATATGGCTTTGAGAATGAGCTGGACATAGCTTGAAACCCAGGGTCAGCAGCAAATAATACTAAGATAAGTGGAGTTTTTAGTTTCTAATTTGTTTTTACTTTAGAATAAGTTTTTAAAGTTAGATAATAAAACAAACTTTTAAAAATCTGAAGAAAAAAAACTAAAAATACACTAAAGTTTATTCAATATTCTCAGAAAAAGCCACAATGCAGTCTCTAATAGTTCAGTTGTAATTAACTTTATAAATCAGTGCAGTGGACTCGTGTAGCAGCGGTGATGGCTACTGTAACCTCACACAATTACCACCTTCCATTACGGCAACTGTCCACTGCTTAAGGTTCCATGAACATTACAACAGTACAGTAAGGAGGACACTGCTAGCTGATACTATTATATGTACACTATTAGCATCTTAAAAATCTTTTTAAAATGTTTCCATACAACACAAAACTTTAAATTTCTACTCGTCTACCTCCTTCTTCGAAAGAAAATTATTTCACTAAAGCTTCAGTTTTTGACAAAGGAATGAAGGGGTGTAATTTTAAAGCATAGCTGGACCCATCGTTTTTGGCTCCTGACCTTGACTGGAAGTCCTGTAGGCAAACTCATATCTTTTGTCTCTTTCATCAGCTCATATTGTACAATTCTGCAAATGAAACCATGCGCAACATGGGGAGGGAGGGGGAAGGTAATGATGTCTGCATGATCTGACACAGTCCTTGCTAATTCACAGGTGCTTTTTACTGCAGTGTGCAGTTGAAGGCATAGATCTTTGCGATAAGTAGTGAATATAGGTCATTTTTGTGAGACATTGATCATAGGTAACTCAACTATGCCACCTGTACATTCTAAATTAGGGACCAAAACATTACACAGTCAGAGTAGAGAAATTATTTCACATCTATAGGTGTACAAGAAGAAAGAAGCTAAATGCAAGGAACTGGTTAGAAGATTTCAAAAAAATTCAAAAAGTTCAAAAGCGTGTATCAGATGCCACAGGAATATCAGAAAGAAGGTACATTGTGGAGACATTTTTCTGCATGGGCTGTACTGCCTTAGTAAGAAGTTATGTGAGTAGCATATGAAGCTGACGCACCAATTCACATGCTGTCTGCAGTCACCTGGCTTGGTACTCGCTTTGAAGCTTTACATTTACTTCCTCCAGGGGCCAAGAATGGCGAATCCAGCTGTACAAACAGATCTCTACTTCATGTCGTCTGTGAGCGCTTGCAGGCCCCCAGAAAAAAAATTGTAGCAAATGCACTTATGCACACTCCATAGTTTTTAACATCTTATTTTATAGATAAAATGTCAGGGAATAAGTGTGTATTTTTTTTAGATTTTTAACACATTGATTTAAATTCTGTTTTTGGTTTTACAAAACATACAATAAAAAAAGACAGTCCAAAATTTGTGTGTAATAACGATTGATCGAAAGTTGTTAAAAGTGTTGTATTTAACCTTTCCAGTGCGCCAAGCCCCAACTCTCAACTCCATATGGTCTTAGAGTAACAAGTGATTTTATATTACGGTGCGCGCAGAAATTACTTAATTTCTAATAGCCATAACTAAGCAAGTAATTTAAAAATATGGAAATAAAAAAGTACAGGTCTCCTTATTTGATGCCTATTATTCATAAAAAAAATTTTGAACCTCCTACGAAAAAGTCATGTTTTACAGGTGTGCGATTTGACGTGGATTGACCCATATATGAAACTTTATATCTATGTTCTGAAGCTTAACAAACTTTGTACTTGAAATTTTATTATACTTGTACATATATGTAATTTTGTTGAACCACTATGTGACTAGTCACTTGTTTATAGCACATTTGCCCAATTTTCTTGTAAACGTATGTGACAATAAATCAAATCAAATCAACAGTTGTCATGCCAGACCAACAGACTGGCAGCAGGTGACAGTTGTCCTGAGATTCACCATATTAGCACTATTCACTGTCTATTATTTGAAGTATAAAATGGTTGATAATACATGCAATGCAGTAAAGAACAAAAGGTGTGTTGTGGCAGTAGACATGTATTTGTTTATACCCAAACCCTTTCTTGGGTTTGATGGAGTATAGTCATTGTTTAATATCATAAGCCCACTTCATTTTCTGAAAGTTTACCATCCAGAAGCAATCAAACTGTCAACGTTCTTGTTGTGAGATCCAATTTGTATATATTTGAATGACTTAGTGGCACCATTCTGCCTAAGTTAAATTCTTGGACTGCTGCATGAAATATGCATTGATGGTAAAATTATCCTCGGATTCCAATATAAATGTAATTTTGTCACTCTTAGATATGTGCAAAATAGTTAACAGTCAACATGTTTTTGTCTGTCACAGAGATGATAGTTTCATTTGATTCTGTGAGGTTGAGTAGAGTGTAGAACGTGTACATTCCCAATGACTAGCTTCTGTTATATAATTATTAAAATTAAATTGCCCAAAATTGCTCTCTAAGACAAAAATCCCCTTGGAAGAACATGATAGAAGCTGCAAACTTGGAAACACATAATAATAAATACTGGAAATTGATGAGAGTGTTGTTGGAATCAAATTAAAATAGTAATTTTAATTTGGAACCACATGCTATTTTTTTCATTAGATGCTCTCAATCAGGACATTTATTCATTGCACCTAACTTGAAAAAGTTTCTGGCAGTTAAAATAGTGATGCTCATGAAAACACTGAAGGACTGAATGTAATGGTTGTTTAACTCTTCTGCAGCACTTATGCATTCATTGCACAAAGCAGAGATAGATGATCAGCCTATTGTATAGTCTTCATTTGGATGCATGGCCATACTACAGGGAATTGCTTGTTCTGCACTGCACTGTGTGTAACCAACTTTATTCCCCCTTCATGTGCCAACAAATCAGTTGATGCAAGGTCTTTGTACAGTCATGGTGTGTTAGTCAGGGTTGCCAACTTGTACAATAATTATGGGAGCATATGATAATTTTAATGCTTGTGCACATGGTTGCCACCCATACGATAATTATGGGGGTGTACGATAATTTGATTGTATGATAGTTGTATACCAGCGAAATGAAACTAATTACAAATAGCGACACCACGTTTGCCCTGATGGCCTGTTTCCACCTCTCTAAGGCACCCGTTTCATACCCTATTAAGCCTCCTACCCTTTATCCTCTTATTGTCAGTGCGCCCAGATCTGGTAATCTCAATGAAGAAGGCACTCTTGAGAAAATTGATTATCAATGGAGAAAACTCGGAATAAGTGATATTCTGTGTGAAATAAAGAACATGCCTGAACCTGACAGTTTCTGGAGTGCTGCTAAACGCACATGTCACCTTCGTGGAAATACTGCTTTCAAAGAACTAGCGGCCTTTGCATTATCAGTGATTTTGTTGCTCCACAGAAGCCCTTCTTGTGAAAGAGTTTAGAAAAAATTGGGTTTAATAAAAATCAAAGTTAGAAACAGATTGGTGGTAGATACAATAAATGAACTTATCCTGTCATCTCAGCTTATGAAAGAATGTGGTAGATCCAAAAATCACCGAGAAGATGTTAAGGTTTATCTCAACAACAAATTTGTATAATGCTGTAATGGTTGAGGAAGATGAACTGAATAGTGCGAGAAACATAAGTGCTAAAGTTGTAATACTGATTGAAGTCATCAGTCTTGTAAGTGGATACCATAAACATCAATACTGTTACATTTTCATAAGTGTTATACTGATATTTTTATTGTTGTAGCATTTGGTTTATGATGTACAATAATTTTGAATCCAAATCTATAATTTTGTGTGGCTATTATGATAATTTTACTTTTAAATGTTGGCAACCCTGGTGTTAGTGGTATTATAAAACCCATATACTTTAGCACAGAATCTTAATGTCTGATTCATTCATGGCAACAAATCCTTGTAGGAAAGTGAGACAGCAGTTTATGCACAAATGCCCTGCTATAACATTTGAAGCTTTCATGGTGATGATTATTAATTAAAGCTGCTAAGGTTACCAGCCATGTAATATGTATAAAATTGTTCAAGCTTTTAGCCACACTGAACTCCATGGAAATGAATAATTAATAAATAAATGGCCATCTCAAACTCATGGCCTTTCTTTAAGTATTCCTGTCAAGCTGTGCTCAGTCATAGGCCATTGTCTCTATTAAAATTACTTGACTTTAATTTAATAGGGACATCAGCACAGCTTGGACAGGAATACTTAAAGGAAGGCCATGAGTTTGAGATGGCCATTTATTTATTAATTACTAGCTGTACACTGTCACACTTTGCAGTGGCACATTATGGATGCATGGATGAGAAATGAGGAACAAAACAAAGCATACGTTTCGAAAAAGTTTAATTTGGCAATACTTGTGGATATACAATATTTTTTGTTTTTCCATTGTTTGCATAGTTATAAATTCTAATTGGTTGGGATCATAGGAATTCGAGAAATGAGGACATCTTCGCCTTTGAAAGGCCCAGTTAATATTGTTGCTTCCACTACGTTGTTCATCAATTTCTTAACTGCGAGCCTCATGCCGTTACAGAGTTTTGACTGATTAACATTACGCAACATGATAATCAGCACACCTATTTTCAATTTTAATGTGTGTGATGGCATCCCTGGCAGATCAAGAGAGTTCAAAAACTCTGATGGGTTATTAAATACTTCATCTGCTTCCACAATGGTGTTGTGGCGGTTCCTAGTGGAAAAACCCAGAAACTTTTGAGTGCAGTCAATGTTCTTTGTTTAACATCTTGGTTTTATTTTCTATGTTGCTATCTTTTGTTTTACTTTGTTAAAATCAATAAATAGTTTGGTAACACGCTCATCATCAAGAGTCGTCCGATATGACACAATGTTGGAGGACGTTAATTTAAAAAAAAAAAAAAAAAAAAAAAATCATCAAGAGGTTATTTAATAAACCGCATATGAAAACCATAGTGTCTATCACTTTATATATAATTTCCTTACTTTGAATGCTGGATTGTATAAAATTATTAAGCTGATAGACATCTTTATTCTTCACGGCAAGGACAGCTCATTCAGTGATACAGTCATGATTCCTATAATTAATTTGAATATTAGGAAATACTTTTTCGATAACTTCTTCTTTCGATGTTACTAAATTATAAAAATTATTAGGAAATTATATTCGTCTTATCTTATCTATTGGCAGCTGTCAGTTTCCAATGTCTAGTAACTGTTGTGAGAATACCTCGGCTTATTTATCATTTTGAAGCTGGACACGCATATTCATAGTCAACTGTAATGTATATACGTGTCGCCACAATGTTGAAGCATTTATTTCGTTCGCTGGTGTCGATCAAGAAATTACAGGCAATGTTTGCCTAGAATCTCCTGTGAGCAATATCAATGCATTCCCGAATGGTTGATCGATCGACCCATAGTTTCAAGCAATTTTTTATGTACCGTCATGCATTCATCCCAAACAGTTACTTTACATTTTCATAATACTTTTCCCATACCAGACGCTTTGGAAATATTGCATGTGGGAGTTGCAATGGTTTGTATGTTCAGTGGCAACTTCCATCCTTCCACCTGGTAACAATGTCACAGCTATTCCAGACAAAGCGACAGCTAAGGCTATGTCATTCTTTGATCGGACCGTTGCCAGAATCAATCTCATAAGAAATGTTTTCCCAGTTCCTCCTGGCACATCAGGTATGTTACTGATGCAAAAAATAGATAAAAACAATCTTTGAAATGGATTGTATATTGTATCAAAATTTGAGCTAAATCGATGCAGAACGTTTTGAGTTTTTGAAGTGTATACAAAAGCAACGTAACATTTTTATATGTATAGATTCATTTCCTGATGATGGCCACAGAGTTTAATATGGCCGAAAGCTCGAGCAATTATATAGATATTGCATGGCTAGTAACCTGAGAAACTTTAATTAAATGCCCTGCTGTTCATGCACCTCACAGGGAAATGGTTTGTAATCTTGTGAATCAATTAAGGGAACACTTGGTGACATGAGAGAGAGGACAGAATAAAATGCAAAGAAGTCTTAGAGAAAGTTTACATAGAAATAAGGAATTTCACAAACTTTAGCTTAGACTGCCACTAAACTTTTAAACTTCATTATTCTGTAAGGTACCTATAATTCAGTGGTAATGTGAGTAGAGTTAAGGCTGGTCCATAACCATTGGTAACGGTAACAATAACCAGAACAATAAAGTTGAAATACATGTATTCAAATGGAAGTGTTCACAATCGACAGGCTCCAGGAATGGGAAAGAAGACGACGACCCAGTTTTAACTTTCTTGTTTCCATTGCCATGTAGAGCATGTCATATTCATATTGTGCATATTAGACTTTTCACTGTAGAAATTATTCAAAGCGGTCATGAAATGAAACAGCCATTAGAGCTCTCTCTAGTTGCAAGCTGGAAAAAATATCATTGGTCAGTTAGAAACAAATGAATTCCAAATGCACAATATTGACTTGCACTTTGTTGTCGATATGCTGATTGATAATATGGCTTCCTGTTGCTGTTACCGAGCTGTTGTGAACCAAAATGTTGAGTGCTACCTTGTTTCTCATTGACATTCTGGTGACTGAACCAACCTGTAATCTCTGCAGTTAGGTGCTGGATAATGTGCATGATTGCTCTATTGACCTGTGTGATTTCATTTACATGCTCATGGAGGATTAAGGAGTGACAGATATGTGAACATCTTCTATGAAGGTATGCAGTTTTTATTATAATATGCATCAGAAATCCATTCCCTTGAATTTAAAGGGCTATGAATATCTGAGTCTGCTGCCAAACAGCGTGCTTGCTGGTGCCATTAGGCCAGTCATGCCTCCAAACAAAGGCTCTGTAGTACATATATGCCAGAAGCTTTGTATAGTCGCAGTGACCAATTTTAAAACTGTAGCACACTGAATGCAGTGCATTAATACTTATATTAGTGAATATTCAGATCAGAGCCTGGGCATCAGATTCCTTTGAGTCAGTTTAATCTACAAAGACTGTAAGATAAATGATTGGATGTTTGATATTCCTTTGTTAAATATATACTACAATAGTTAAAACCAGATTTTCTGTAAAAAGCACAAAAACAAAATAGATAGTTGGAATATGTATTCATTGTGATAATGTTATGCAACAAACTATTATGTAAGACAAACTTTTTATATGTTTTGTATGTTCCAGTATACACAAAGGTTTTAAGCAGAATTCCTTTACAGTTGAGCTGTAACTCGAATGGGTGTTAGTTCAGATTCTTAATTTAAGAAACACTAAGTATGAAACTAAATAAGTTTCAGTGAAAGACACTAATTGCCAATGTGTTGATCAGCTGCATATATTGAATCATTAGTAAGTTTTATATGTTACATAAGAATTAAGGTTTTTGAAAATGTACATGAAAAAAGTTGTACTTATTTCTTCCTGTATAGCTACCTTTAAGGGCAATTATATTTTTCAGGCAAATAGATGTTTATTTTTGTAATTTGTCAAAGTTTCTGTACAGAAATTTCTCCTCAGATGTCTACATTATATGACAATAGAATCTGTGATTGCAGGCTGTAATTTCAAACAGTGAAAGGTGTACATTGTTATTAAATAAAATTAATTGTAAGAGAACATTTTTATGAACAAATAAAATAAAACTGCCATTTATGTATATATTTATTTCAAAACTAGTCCTTGCCTTAGAAGAAAAGATTTTTTCTTTCTTCATTAAAATATCGCATATTTAATATTTTTTCCTTCTTTTATTCCACATATAACTACAATAAAATCCTGATAGCCATTATAATGCAGAGGGTAGGGTGCACCTGGCAGCGGAGCAGGTAGGACCTACCTGAGAGCTCGTCAGGACCGGTTCTTCGCCATGCCCAAGAAGAAACCTCGCAGCACAGCACCGGTTCCTGCCGGCAAAGTTCCAGCAACTACAGCCGATACCAGCGCCTCAAGCACACAGACCAGCCAATCAACAGCAACTCCTGACGCATCTAGCAGCAGTACTGTGGCAGCGCCGCTCCCGGTCTGTGCTACGGATCCACCGCCGACCACTTCCAGGCTACCGGACAACTCCGGCATCTCGCCTGCTTACAGTAGCAATGCTTCGACTACCTCACCGCCGCAGCCAGCGCCCCCTGTGGCCCAATCAGGCCTCAGTGTGGTTATCTACGGAGTTCCCAGAGACCTGCCAACGCGTTACATTCTCGCCGCCGCACAGCACGAGTGGACCTCAGCAATGAAGGCCACGCGTCATCCACCCTCATGCGACTAGTCTTCGCCGATTCACGCGACCGCGAAGCTGCCTTACGCACGGGTCTGCCCCTGTTAGGGCGGTGCTTGCGCGCTGAGGCGAGCCGAGCGGAACGCCAAGTACCCTGCCACCGCTGCTGTGCCTATGGACACGAAGACACCCACTGCACCGCCGCTCCTCGGTGCAACTACTGTGGCGCCCAGAACCTCACCAGCGACTGCACATCACATGATCTTCGCAGACGACGCCGGTACTGTGCCTCCTGCAGTGGCTTTGGCCACTTCTCGGGACAAGCACAGTGCCCACTGTATCCCCGGCACGGACACACATACACACCAGCACATCCCAACGCAGCTTCACGGCCTGCACAAATGACAGCACCTTACACCGCAGCTCCACGGCCGTACACACGTGCGACCCCAACCACTACAGGAACACCACCAGTCACCGCAGCCACAGTCACATCGCCACAGACGGTAGCAGTCCCAGCACCCGTCGTCGCCGATAGCATCCTTTGAGACGCGGTTCAGGGCCTCCACTCAGAGGTTCTGAACATTGGCTCTCGGCTGGAGGCTATCACACAAAACAACACGCCGGCAAACAACACCAACGTCACTGAGCTCCTACAGCGCCATGACCACGCCACTACCAACGCCCTAGCAGCAATCCAGACACACCTCACGGAGCTCATACAGATTCTCACCAAAACCAGCGAAGAACTCGCCCGACTACGACAACACACTGAGACCATCTACCGCAATACACAGAAAATCCAAGACACCACAGAGACTAGAGTCAACCAGATATACGACTTCATCACACTCCCCAGATTTCCCATTGGTCCCCCAATGCCACACATAAATGCTCCAAGTCGTAGGTCAATGTCAGGGTATCCGCCATGATATTAGACCTGCCTCCATGCACCACCCATCATAATATGCACCCACAATTTTCCGGTTTGCTTCGGCGGTACCGGACCACATGTCACCCCTGGTTAACAAATATATTGTATCACCACAGAATAACTTTAAAAAAAATATTTAAAAAAATCACGATTAATCAAAAATGACGGATTATCCATTTTACTTAACATAAGTTGTTGTTAGCTAATGCTGGATTTCTGACAATGAAGTCATTAATCCTCTTGCTCTCCAATTTTAAGATACTGAAGAGAACAATTAGCAGTAATGGTAACCACTTTTTAGAGAGCACCATATTTTTATGTTTTGGCAGTCACATCGGGTCTCTCACAACCCCCAGAATGTCTGGAGGACCACACCTGTCGTTGGTTTACGGGTCTCACTGACCTGACTGGGAGAATTATTAAAATAAATTCACCAACCATATCCTCTACTTAACAATTCAATGCCACAGCTGGAATTTGAACCACAATGGCACTGAATTTTTAAGTTCCAGTTCTACCTCTCAAACATTGCCCACACACGGCTTATGTGTTTAAAAACACCAACAGTAAGTTTGTTGGCATAAATAAATAATAAGGGTCCCTATTTTTTACTTTCTCTACTGGTAAGTAGGGGAAGTATTGTATTCCACCCAAAAATTTGATATCGAGATTTCACCAGAAATATATGTTTTGAGACCCCCTGAATCCAAAAAAAGCATTTTTAGAAAAAGGTCCGTCTGTGTGTGTGTGTGTGTGTGTGTGTGTGTGTGTGTGTGTGCGTGCGTGCGGGCGGGCGGGCGGGCGGGCGTGCGTGCGTGCGTGTGTGCGTGTGTCTGTGTCTGTGGACAGCATAACTCAAAAACGAAAAGTCGGTTAAAAACCGAAGTTGGTATTTAAGTTTAATATCTTTCAAGGATGCAATGTGAAGATTTTGAAGACAATAGCCCCACCCTAAACTACCCTTTACATGGAAAATTTTTCCAAAATTTTGATTTTCTTGAAAATGGCTCAAACTATTTTGCTTAAAATGTCATATGTTTTAGATATTGTGATGACAAATGAAATGCATATTTTGAATTTTCTGGCTATAGCCTATGTAGCCTGTTTACTCTGGATGACTTTTGAATAACTCGTGAACCGTAAGAGGTAGACAAAATTTTAGTATACAAAAAATGTTATTAGCTAATGCTGGATTTCTGACAATGAAGTCATTAATCCTCTTGCTCTCCAATATTTTTCACTGATGGATGGGGTGTTAGAAATGGCCGGGCATATTTGAAGATGGTCTCGGTCCATTTCCTCTTGCAGATCACATAGAGGACAGAGTGGTGAAGAATATATCCCAATTCTGTTTAAATGTTTTGCCAGACAATCATGTCCTGTAATCAACCTGAAGGTTGCAACTGCCAAACAAAAAATGTAGGTCTCGCTAAAACACACAATTTATGTCCAGATAAGTTTTTTTGTAGAGTGAATCATTTCGGAGATATTTCTTGTTATTTGTGTCAGTTTCAGAAAGTTAAAACTTCCGTGAAATGGAACATCGGTGTTCATTTTTTTATATGTTAAGCATGCAAAGAGAACAGGATCTCAAAGCTTTAAAATATTTGATTGTCGCTCAAAGCCTAATGTATTCTAATATTCCTCTTACACCTACAAGGAAATAAGCAATAAGATAATTTGTGCAAAAGTTTATCTTAACTAACACGAAGAAGATATAGTAATAAGAGTTTGTAAGAATGGTTAGTACAAGAGTAGAGAAAGTCATGTGAGTGCAACACATCAGATTTTCCTAATAATGATTAATAATGTGTCAAAATGGAAAATTAATATCCAGGCCTATGGGCTGTGGTCTAGTGGAAAATCTTCCAGACATTTCGTTCGAAGCTGCACTGAACATCCTCTGTGGTAGAACTCTGCTAGTCTTGGCGACAACTGAGAGTACTAGCAGAATACTATGGTCACACCATTGAGGATGTTCAACGCAGCTTTGAACAAAACATCGAGATTTTCCACTAGACCACAGCCAATAAGCCCACATAATCATTTTCTATTTAATGACACCGGCCATGAAAGCTTATGCAATTTGATGCACCAAAATGTTATCCCTACCATACAATTGCATATGTGATTGTATCAACATCCTTCCTTAATCTAAATGAAGACTTAAGATTGCTGACTTAGTCTGTAAATGAAACCATGCAACAAGCTCACACTTAGTTTAGAAGCTGTGGCTTCCTTAGGAATGCCAGTAAATCATGAAACATTATGTTTAATTTAACACATTAAATGCTAACTGCGAGAAGATGAAACTTCTTAGTATCATGTTTATAAGTAGCTATCTATACCGTAATAAGAGAAGGATAACACATTATCAGCATGTTTAGTTTGCATTCTGTTCCTCCAAGTGCCCTACAATTGCAAAGATGGATACAGAGAATGAAACTGAAACTTGTCCTGTGTTATGAAATGCAGCTTGTGATGTGCACAATAATATAAACACACAAATAAAAAATCTGATATGTTACACTCACATGACTTTCTCTACTCTTGTACTAACCATTCTTACGAACTCTTTTTCCTATATCTTCTTTGTGTTAGTTGAGATAAACATTTGTAAAAATTATCTTATTGTTTGTTTCCTTGTAGGTACAAGGGGAATATTAGAATACAGTAGGCTTTGAGTGATAGTCAAATCTTTTAAAGCTTTGAGGTTCCGTTCTCTTTGCACGCTTAACATATAAAAAAATGAACAATGTTCCCTTTTATGAAAGTTTCAAGTTTTCCGAAATGGACACAAACAACAAGGAATATCTCTGAAATATTTCACTCTACAAAAAAATTATTTAGACATAAATGGTGTGTTTTAGCGAGATCTAGATTTGTTGTATAGTAAGATTTTGTCTATATCTTACGGTTAATGAGTTAGTCAAAAGTCATCCAGAGTAAACAGGACTACATAGGCTATAGCCAGAAAATTCAAAATATACATTTCATTTGTCATACATATATCTTAAACATGTCATTTGAATCAAAATCGTTAGAGCCATTTTCAAGAAAATCAAAATTTTGGAAAAATTTTCCATGTAAAGGGTAATATAGGGTGGGGTTATTTTCTTCAAAATCTTCGTGTCACATCCTTGAACGACATTAAATATAAATAGCAACTTTGGTTTTTAACCCACTTTTCGTTTTAGAGTTATGCTGTGTACACGCACATGCACTTTACTGAAAATGCCTTTTTTGGATTCAGGGGGTCTCAAAACATATATTTCCGATGAAATCTCCACATCAAATTTCTGGGTGGAATACAATACTTCCTTCTGCTTACCAATAGAGAAAGTAAAAATTTAATGCCATAACTGCAGTTTGAACCATGGATCTTTCAATTTATGCAAAGCTGCTCTAACCACTGAGCTACCAATATCAATGTGTATTTTCTCAGTAGATCACTAGGAAATCTCACATCTGAGATAAGTACCCCAAGGGTGACTTACAATCTGATAAATAAAATAAGTACAAACTGGCTTCAAAAACACTTCTAATGGAAGGCTGTTACTATTCAGTGGACAAATTTATTTTATAAATATTTATGTAATAATCTTTTGTATTGTATTTTCTATCTTCTAATTTTAATAGTCTTATTGTCTGAGTTTTAATACTTTATACTTTCAAATATTTGTAATTTTCATACTTGTAAGCTTGACGAAGTCAGTATCTTGTATAAGATCAAAATGGTGAATAAAGTGATTGATGGATTGATTGATGTCCCAGGTTTAATTAACATTAGCTGGTAAATGTTATTTTATGCCAACAAACACTGCTGGTGTTTCTAAACACACAAGCAGTGTATAGGCTACGTTTGAGAGGTAGAATCAGAACTGAAAAATTCAATGCATAGCCAGGATTTGAACCATGGTCTTCCACTTCATGTACAGCTGCTCCAGAGCAATAATCTACCTCACACATAGAGCTTGCACCTCCGCCGCAGTGCATCCAGAAAATGACAGCCCTCTGTTTTTCTTGCACCACTTTTCGTCTTTTGACTTTGAAAGGCCACTGGTTTCATTACCTTGGCTGACAATGTGTAAGCCATCATTACCTGGGTAACACATACTATGAATTTCAGCATTTGTATCCACTGGAGGCCACACAATTGAACTCGTCTATTTTTTTACAATGTCTGGAACGTGCAAGATGTATGATCTAAGCAACCCAAAAAATTTAGAATTAGCTCTCCATTTACCACAGAGCAAGAATATTGTTAGATGAAAATGTAAAAAAGATGGTGATAGTGATGCAGATGATTTACAACCCAAGAGAAGAGAAGAAAGTTCTGACACGGAGGAAAATGACACAGAAAATGAACCTGTTATTAGCAATATTAAATATAGCTGGCATAAATGTTCAAAGCATAGCAATTGCAAATGGACTAGAGGTGAACAAGAATAGATTGCTTCTTAGAACTTTGAGCAACTGGTATCAGAAGAACTTTTACGCAGGAGCATGTATCCAGTAGGACTGCATAGAGAACTACAGTTGAAGATCCAAAAATACCAACCTGAAACTCAAGGTGCACATGAAGAAACAACAAAACTTTCTGAAAAGAAGCGTTGTGACACATGCAAGCTTGCTAAACCATACATCTCCAGACAGAACTGCAAGAAGTGTAAAAAGTATTTTCGTTTGGAACATGGTAGAATGATATTTAACAAGTGCTTTGCAAGTTTGGGGTTGCAAAATAGGATAGTGTAAAACAGGAAAACAGAAAGAAAAGAGAAAAGAAATAACTATCCTATGTTGTAATAAGTAAAAATTGTTTGTATGTTATATTTTGATGAAATAAGTTTTCTTCTTTTATGCTATGTTTTAACATCTACTGCCTTTTTTGTTAATACTACATGGTTTGGTTATTTTGTTTATGCTAATGCACTTTATTAGGATTAAATGGTACTGCTACATGCGCAGCTACTCTAGCCACTGAGGTACATGGCAACTTGCCAGTATGACACTAAATTCCCCAACCAATTCATTTTTTCCAGGTGGTATAAAACTTAAGTATTAAGTCAAAGAAAGTAATCAAATCACTAACAATAATAATTCAAAGAAAGTCAGAATGAATATGAGATGCAGATGTTCAACAAGTTACCAACACAATTAAAATCTGTTGTCAGCTCAAAAAGACTATTTAAATGTAAGCTAAAAAAATATTTAATAGACAAAGCCTTGTGTGATTTAAATGAACTGTAAATGTGTTATTATTTTATTTATGTCAACATAATTTATGAATTTATGAATATGTAAATTTGTTATATTTGTAAATAATTTGTATTTGTAAAATTGTATAACTGTATGTATAACTGACATGTCCAAAGCCAATGTAAAATTGATAAACTGGCGCAATATGTTGTTGTTAGCTAATGCTGGATTTCTGACAATGAAGTCATTAATCCTCTTGCTCTCCAATATTTTTCACTGATATATGGGAAGGGTGCTAGAAGTGGCCAGACATATTTGAAGGTGGTCTTGGTCCAGTAGAGTTGTGTTTAAGGGCCCATCGACAATTAGGTTATAAGGGACCAAAGTCCAAAAGTAAAAACAAGCAAACTACTACTAAAAGTTCACCCCTAAAATGTTAAAAAGTCAAAGATAAAATAACTAAAAAATTAATGTTAAAAGCACTAAAATGTGAGCTAAAACGGCTAAAAGTTAAAACAGGTAAAAACGTAATTTATCAAAAACTTTAGCTGGTAAGACAGTTAAAAAGAAAAACACCATAAGTAAAATGTCCTACAATTTTAAATCTGCCAAGATAAAAGCACCTTAGACTTGCTTGCCAAAATCAATCTTGGCAACAAACTGCGGTACTGCATTTACAGCTACAGGGTTGTTGCCTAGAACAGAGCACAGTGTAAGACCCAAGCCAGTCTTGGTCCATTTCCTCTTGCAGATTACATAGAGGACAGAGTGGTGAAGAATATATCCCAATTCTAAATGAATATAAGTACATATAAGGCAATTAAATTAGAATATAGAAAAATACAACAAGAAAGAGGGCAATATTCTGAAACTTATTTATAAATGATTTCTTAAAATGACTATGGAGCCCTGTATTGCTATGATGGCAATGTTGCGTAGCCGTCTCTTGTCCAGCCCTAGGGAAGTCCACTGTTGGACTAGGTGTTTTGGAATTGTGCCTCAAGTGCCAATCATTATTCCATGTACAGAAATGTTGCTGTCCCATGTAGTATGGTACTATGCATTCATATATGGCCTTTTTTTCTTTGTCCACTTCATTTGGCTGGCCAGCATGCATCCCAAGGTCTAGTATTATTCCCTTCATACTAGATGGTCTGTAAGCTGTCATGTCTATACGTTATTACTCCCACCCGTGGCCAAGCCAGGGACTTCTTCGCATACTGTGTACCCATGGTCTCTCATTGAGTTTGCTATCATATGTCGGATGGAGTGATGACAAAACTTCTCTGTGTAGAACATGGGCAAGTGTTTCATACTGTCTGTGGCAGTGCTGACAGAGAGTGTCATCCTGGGACCTACTGTGCAGAGAATGGACTGCACAAACATTTGCAGTAATTTTGATAGCTTCTTTCCATTTTGCACAGCATAATCCTTTGTGGTCTCTTATCCATGTTTTCCCTGGTGTATATTTCTTGAAAAGCTCCACTCCCTTTCCTTTGTGGGGAAGCTCCTTAAGTATGGATTGAGCCTTTGCAGTGTTTGGCAGGTTGGTATGCCATGACAATTTGATCACTCATTTTCGCATCCAGATTCTGAAGACACTTCTAACTTCTTTGTAGCATTTATGTAGCTATTGTTGGGTTGCCTAAGAATGTTACATATATTGATATACTGTAATTTTGCTTTCCATGTTGCATGAAACAAACCAAGACCTTTTTGTTTACTTTCCAAGTAGACCATATGATCAGGAACATCAGTTGGAAGTTGTAACATTTCCTTCATTCCACTTTTGAGTATTTTGTCAGCATCAACAAGGAAGTTTTCGAGAATTTGTGCTATAGAAGTAATTTGGAATGGATATATAAAAGTTGGCGATACTGTGGTGTTTAAGATAACAAATTTCTGATCTTGTAATAATGGTGAATTGACAAGCATTCCTATTTTATTTTGAGTCTTTAATGATTTGGTATCAAGCTTTAGTTCATTGGTAAAATTCTCTCCTAAGAAGCAAATTGGTTTACCATTGCAGTGTGATGTAATTTTGCAATCTCCATAGACTGATATAAACTCAGATAAAATACACATTTGTGGTATAACTTCTCAGAATTACACTGTAGGGACATTTAAATAACACAGGATCAGGTAATCTGCATTTGCCAAAGGTCTTTGGTACCCTTAGCAGACAGACAGGGAGGAGAGAATAACGGGAGATGGCATGTTTTCACTATCCATGCAAGAGAGTTGAAGCCAATGACCACGCCCCCTCTGCACTACAGAAAGATGTCTGCAATTGAAACCTGGTTGGCATGCTAACCAAATTATGCTACCGCATCCACAAGCAAAACTCCTTTATTTCATGTAATCGTCAAAAAATCATACTTCAAAAACGTACTTAGGGCTTAATTATTCTACTGGCATACTTGGTAAGTATTTTTTAAATAAAAATAACTCTCATACATGCTGGAAACCACAATAAACTTACTGTATTGGAACAGCACATGTTATGTGCATGGTAATCAAGGAAGGAACTTTATGTACCAATAAAACACATGATTAGTATCCATTAATATATTCATGTATTAGTACATCTAATGTAAAGCACATTAATAATTGCATGTAATTAAAATATTTAGATACCTAGATCAATTAGGTTTAATATTACAAGGGCACAAAACCAACAAAATATATGGTAAAATCATGCTGTATAACCTAGAATTTGCTGTTAAAACTATGCAAGAAAACCAATTAATCTGTCAGTCACAGACTATTGAATAGTAATGCACTTATAACATGTTCATTATGACAAACTAATGAAATGTTACTGGATTTGCTAACAGTGGCTAAAAATAAGAGTGTGTTATTGCCACTGGATATTTATTGCATTTTGTTTTACAATACTTATGTTAAACACACGTTTCCCTTACAAAAAGGAGTTAAAGAGTCTACTTTTACACTTACCTATTGAAGGTAGTATCCTTATTCTTTGTTTGCTGATTTATACATCCATATGCACAACATACAGACATTTTCACGTTGATATGTTTTGTAGTAGAAGCGCTAGTATAACAAAAACAATACTAAACACTACTAGCATGACATACTACACTAGAACACAACGAATACAACCAATTCAAAGAAGTACAAGCAAGGTGCCTACTAGAATGTTCTGTGCAAGGTGCCACGTCCCCTCTGTACTTCACTGGGCATCTCCCGCTATTGTCTCCTCGCTGCAGACAGAGTAGCTTTCATCAGTGACTATAAACCCCCTAACTATCAGTTAAACACCACTTTTCTTTCATTACTTTTTCCCAATCATGGCCGCACTCTTTTATTAGGTGATCTGAACAGTAAACACATATCATGGGGCTGTAGAACTACTAACCCCAATGGTCGTCGTCTTCAACACTTTCTCAGCAATTCTCTTTGCAATATTCTGGCTCCTCCTGACCCCACTTATTATTCAAATAATCCTAGAGTATCTCCAGATATTCTTGATATTGGCATTTCTAGAAACTTGAATTTGCCAATTTTTATGACTTCTTTAGCTGAACTAGATTCTGACCACTGTCCAGTCATGGCTACTTTCTCCCATGCTCTCGATTTCGTTCCTCCACCACCAAGACTTATTAATGGCTTCGTACAGTGGAACGTTTTTCAAGAACGGTTGGATTCGCCTCTAACAACTTCGTATCACATAGTTACTAAAGAAGATCTAGATGCAGCAGTTCAGCATTTTACGGACACCATCTGCTCCTGTGTTCGCCAGTCCACGGTTTCTTCTAACCATCCGTTTACTTACCATCTACCTCTCTTTATTTCTGCTCTCATCCAAAAGAAGAATTATATTCAACGTCGCTGGCAACGAGAAAGGAGTCATTGGCTGTGCCGAAGATTAAATGAGCTGATACGTCGTGTAAAACTTGAACTAGAGCAACATCGATTTCAAACCTTTCAACAACAGTTAGCCAGCATTTCATCAGAGGACCACATGTTATGGCACACGACTAAACGTATTCTTCGGAGACCTACTGTTGTTCCTAGTCTCCATTATAATAATACAGTTGTAACGTCTACTACTGATAAATGTGATATTCTGGCCTCTCATTTCGAACAAACATTTACTTCTCATCCTAATTTCGATGTTCTTATTTCGCAATCTCTTCGGAAAGAACTTGATGCATTCCAATCACAATGCACTGTTCCTATTCGACCATCTTTTACCAGTCCTGGAGAATTATCGTTTTTTATTTCTCGCCTTCGGAATAAAAAATCTCCCAGACACGATTTGGTACCAAACATTGTATGAAAGAAACTCACAAAAAAGGCCCGAGCTTATCTTTCTTCTATTATGAACTCTGCATTACGCCTTGGCCATTTTCCCACCTCTTGGAAACTTGCTCAAATTATTGTCTTTCACAAACCCAATAAGCCTCAGCATTTACCATCAAGTTACCGTCCAATTAGTTTACTACCAACTCTTTCAAAGCTTTTTGAGAAGGTTCTTCATCGTCGTTTATCTAAATTTATCTTTAGTAATAATGTTATACCTCCATTTCAATTTGGCTTTAGACCACATCACTCTGTTACTCACCAACTGCTTCGATTCACTCAAGCTATTGCTAATGGCTTTGAAAATCGACAATACACACCGTCTGTGTTTTTGGATATCGCTCAGGCTTTCGATAAAGTGTGGCATGATGGACTTATACTGAAACTGTTTCATATAGGTCTTCCACAATACTTGCTAAATATTGTTTCTAGCTATCTTTCAAATCGAAAGTTTATGGTCCGCATAGGTGGCACCTCTTCTTCACTGAAATCCATTCAGGCTGGTGTCCCTCAGGGCTCCATCTTAGCTCCACTTCTATTTAACGTTTTTACTTCGGATCTTCCAATCTTCGAACATACTGAAGTGGCTTTATATGCTGACAACGCAGTTCTTTATTACTCCAATCATGACCTTCATATTGCTATTGCTACCTTACAAGAATCCTTGAACTCTCTTATACAGTGGTGTTCCACCTGGCGCCTTTCTTTGAACCCTAATATAACAGAGGCAAAAATTTTCTCTCTTCGTGTTATTCGTACACCCCCACCCTTGTATATTCATAACACCTGTATTCCTTGGTTACCTTCTAATGTTCCAGTGAAGTATCTTGGGGTGTTATTTGAAACTAGCCTTACCTGGCGTCCGCATATCAATCGTACTGTTAACCTTGCTTCAGCCCGGCTTTCTCAACTTTATCTACTACTCAATAGACTCAGTTCTCTTGGACTTGATTCCAGTTTATTACTCTATCGTTCCCTTATTCGCCCTATTCTCACTTATGCTGCTCCTATCTGGGGTGGTGCTTGTAAATCACACCTACATCGGTTACAGGTAATTCAAAACAAGGTCATACGGCTCGCTACTAATGCTCCCTGGTTCATGCGCAACCAACAGCTACATCAAGAACTATGCCTTCTCCCCATATCACAGTTCATACGCCAAACAGCACGCCGTTTTTTCATATGCCTACAAGAGGTTCCTTGTAAAATACCATCTCAGCGTCAGAACACACCAGTCAACATGCCTTCGTAAACGCTTGCCTCAAGATATCCTGCTCAGTTTGACCTCAAGCTCAGAAGACTCCGACCTTTAGTTTTTTCACAAAATGTTTAAAATGTTCTCCTGCACATTTGCCTTGTATCTGTGATCTATTATGTTACTTCCTCCTTTATGAGACAAACTATAATTATGTTCGAGGAGCTACATTGATGTAGCCAACCTCAACAACTTTATAATGTTCTTTATTTTATGTTATTCTCACAGATCTGTAAAAGCATTATTGCTGATCGATCTTAATAAAAATTAAAAAAAAAAAAAATTAAAAAAAAAAAAGCTTTCAAATGTCATTGAAGCTTCTTTGTTTCTTTCTGAATTACCGCAGTAACCCAAAATTCAAATGAAAGAAAACTGCGAATAAGAACATTAGCCAGTGAAGTGTACACATCTGAGATTCAAATCCTAGCTCTCGGTACTAGAAAAATAACTGTGCTGAACTATTCACGACTGACTAAATATAGAAATATTTTGTTCGTTTTCTGAAAATTTTGCTTTTATACCGTCTCACGCTTCTTTAAATAAACGCGCCTTAGAGACGACTACGTAGTCAAGGTGGATATTATTAAGACTTTTGAAAGCTTTTTATTTTTAGTTAAACGTGTTGAACTATCAAAGTGTAAATAAGTAACTCCCCAAAGGGTTAATTTTTATCAGTTTTGTAATTCAAATACAATAAAAATACAAATTTGAGTAACTTTTTCCTTCCGTTAATCGAAATTTGGTATTAAAAATGGCAGCGACCCGTAGGCTGCAGAAGGTATGTACACTATATACATTTAATAGTTTGATAATTAAAATAGAATGCACGTACAATAGTTTTTGATAGACATAATGCACAAACTAACCAGTAGCCGGTGGAAATATTTATCAGTGGAAAAACATACATCAATCATTCAACTTCCGCATGCTTTTTAAACAGCCTATGTCATTCCATATAAGATTAAGATTTACGTGAGTCAGTACTATTTAAACTTCATTGAGCTGCTTGAACTGCTACTGTTTAACATATGTATTATTATAGTTATAAATTGAAATTTTCAGTTATACATGCATCTCATTTTGCCGTACTTTTTCCCTTATTTCTTTTCTTTCTTTTTTTCTGTTGCTTCATAGGAATTGGGCGACATCCGAACTTCAGGAATGAAGTCATTCCGGGATATTCAGGTGGATGAGGCTAATATTCTCACTTGGCAAGGTCTCATAGTGCCAGTAAGTGTTCTGTGTATGGAATGAAATTAAAATAAACCATTATGTGGTCAAACATTCGGTTAATAGTTATATTTTATATTTCAGGACAATCCTCCTTATAACAAAGGTGCCTTTCGTATTGAGATAAATTTCCCAGCAGAATATCCATTCAAACCACCAAAAATAAATTTTAAAACAAAAATATATCACCCAAACATAGATGAAAAGGGACAGGTGTGTCTGCCAATAATTAGTGCTGAGAACTGGAAACCAGCAACCAAAACAGATCAAGGTATGTTAATATTAAGTTCCTAGTGTCATTGAAAGTAGTGTCATTATAATCATTTAACACACATGTAGGCATAATGAATCCAGTGCAGCCAAATTATCTTTGCTCCACCTACAGCATTAGAGTTGCTTCATCCCCAAATTGCAGAAACTACCTAACTTAATTACTCTTAACTACTTTTGCCCAATTGCTCTGTGTGCTGTGCATTTCATTTACTGAGGTGCTGATGTCGCATGTGCCAACATGACAAACCCCAACATTCTTACATGAATGCAAATGCAAGGCATAACCCGGCTCCTGGGGGTCCTAAGCGCAAATGCATGTCAATCACTCATACTCACAGTACTCACAGGTGCTGTGAGATTGTACGCTGCTTACCTCTCAACACCCTTTTCCCCATGTGGACCAACTTATGCATTGAAACAAATAGGATGAACAATTAAGGTGAACTAGAACCAATATTTTTTTACAAATTACAATATTAAATGTCCCTTACAATTGTTTACCTTTTCAAAGATGTTGGAAATGATCTCCGTGTACTCAAAGGCAACACATTAACAGATTATCACAAAGATGTTGCAGTTCTAGGGATATGTTGGCTATTTCTTCCCGTATATTATTTTGTAGTTCTGTCAATATTTCTAAGTACATTCTCCTCTAACTTGTAATTCTGTTAACCGCAAGACTAGTTTTGGAGAGAGTTTTCTCCATCATTCAGCTGTTGATTGACTGATACATCAGCTGCCGCCCCCCTTCTCTCGTTGCATGATCTGCTGTTCTTCTTGGCCAGTCGTAAGACATTGTCTATGATTGTTATGTCAAAATTCATCAGCTGATCTCGGTCCTTAATGATGTAAATGTTTTTCCACATTGTTAGCTCCCAATTATTTTTTGCTTGTTTTAAAAGTTGGATATTTAGGTTAATATTATGATTGCAAGACCAAAAGTGATAAGCTATGGCTGATGTATCTGAGGTTTACCTTTACCTTTTCACTAATCTTAACCTGCTCCCACCCTTAAATTTTTATTTCTGTTTTTCTGTCATCTCCCACCACTATTCCTTTCCCTCTTTCTCAACTTTACTCATAACTTCTTTTCATCAGTTTACATTGTACACTTCACTAGTTTTCATGTCAGTACTTTGCTACACATAACACTTATAACCTCACTTTCACTGTGTATAAAACCCTCTGCTTCCTCATTTATTGATTACCCAACCATGTTTTAAACCTTGTTGCTCTTGGCGAAATACCCCTTTCTTTCTTTTTTCTCCTGCCTAGTTCTCCCTTTCCCCCTCACCCTCATTGGTATCGCTTCCTCTCTGTGCTCTCCAATGCCCAAGGTTGTCATCCCCCACCTTGGCTTTTTCCTCACTTTTTTTCGCGTGCCACATCCTACCATTTTGTCACCTTGCATTTTGCTCACCCCTGACCTTGACTTTGACACGTGTTGCAATTTGCTGAGCAGTCATCTGTTCTATGACATTTCTTGCTGGTGTTTGGTTGTTTCCTTGTTTTTCTTGGTGCAATGACTGCTGGTCCTGCCTCTGCCCGTCACTTGGTCCATTCTTCCTTTCTGTTGCTTGGTTAACTGTGTACAGCTCAAAGTTTTTAATGTAAACTGTCTTGCCTTCATTTCTTGCTTCTCTTCTCTGATTAATTAGCTCCTTCATTTGCGCCCTCTGTGCATACGTTAAGTCCTTGTTGATGTAAATAGCTGATCCTCTCAATTTTCTTGCCTGTTTTAGTACTTCTTTAGCCATTTGTGTGTTTGTAAACTTCACAAGAATATTTCTTTTCCCTGGTATTTTGCCGATTCTATATGCGTCACAAATCTTGTAGCCTCTCAGATGTATTTCCAATTTGTTCACTAGTAGATCTTCTAAATCTTGATATATCCCCACTCCACGTTTTTCTTCTACTCCTGAAATCACTACTTTGTATTTTCTGCTTTTATCTTCCATTCTTTCAAATGTTCTTTTTAAATTTTGAATTTCCTGTTTTAACATATCCATTTCTTTGTTTCCCCTATCGTATTTCATCCACTCTTGTCTAAATCTCTCTGCCAGTCCTTTATCTCTTACTACAACTGTTTCGTTTATCTGCCCTTTAGCTGCCATGTTGCTTAACTCCTTTTTCACCTCGGCCACAGGAGCTTCCTTCACTATACGTCCGCTCAGTTCCACTGCTAGACCCGTATTCCATGTTGAAAGTAATCATAACTGGCAATTCCCATACATAATTATCAATTTTTATTTTTTTTTATTCTGTTTCTTTGGGTTTTTTGTAATGTTCTTTTTTTTTTCTAAACCATCCTGGTATTGAAGTGAACAAAGCAAAAAGGAAATTATTCAAATCGGCCAAGATATTTCAAATTTTTGCAAGATGGCAATTGATTTTTACATGTATAGATTTCTAAAATGTTTTTATTCTGGTTTTCAAATGACATTTAGTTTTACCAATGTAAACCCTCTCACAATCTAGACAGCTAAATTAGTAAATGCGAAATTTTTTATAATGTGAAATTTTATCCTTTTTTAGGAAAATTTATCAAATTTTGTATATGTATTTTAAGGAAGCAAAGTTATTCTATGTCCTTTAAAAACTTTTGTAAATTTTTTATTAGCTCAAGGATGGTAAGCTTTTAAAATACAATCATCTTTTATTTTCTTTTAGGGTAGAAACTTCTTTCAATATTTAAATTTCTGTTATTTTTATATGTATTAAATCTGTATTAAAACCATTAACGATTGCGACCAGCATAAATAGTTGACATTGAAAATATGATTGATGAATCATAAAATCTGGGTATATCTTTAATATTCACAGCTTGTCCCAAAGATATTTGTTGATATGCACTATTTTCTATTACTAATATACGTTGGAAAAATAAAAACACATGCATGTGATAATTCCTTAATGGTAGAGATTGAGCTATACCTGTGGATAAAACCACTAGGGCTGGTATTATAAAGGAGGTTTAAACTCATGGTTAGGTTTACATTGTAGTTTAAGGTTTTATTTGGTCTGTCATCTGTCAAGGGTGACTGAAATTACAATTACAGGTGTGTCTTTGATGGAATCTCTATTGTAGTTAAGTGGGTCCAGTTTATAGAGGGCACAGCTTACAGGGATACCCCAAAAACCAACTAACATTTTCCCCCCATTATGGTGTGGTCTGGTTGTATTTGGTGATGTTCCATCTGTTAGGTTGCATTAGTATGGCCAATTGTTTTCAAAATGTAACCATGGTAAAGCTATGACTATAGTTGGTGTTATTGCCACAGAAGCCCTTGTTTTTTAACTCATTGTAGAGAAGCCAACTGATAAATTTTAAAACAAGATTCTGTTTAGACCCGTATTGATCTCTGAATGCCATTATATTGCTCGTTTGCGAGATTTTGTGTTGAATTGTTTTAGAGTAGTATATGCAGTTATAGCTACTGTTATTTTTGGGTTCCTAACACAGTAGTGCATTAAATATTTATTATGATTAATGTTTGAGAGGCAGAATTGGAACTGAAAAATTCAAAAAATAGTACTCTGTACATTAGGGACAGAATGTAGCATAGATACAGGTATGGGAGTAAAAGAAACACCATGACAGACTTAATTCAGCAATTCTTTTAACATGGTCATGGTATATGATTTTAATTACTAAATTTGTACAAAGTTACTGCACAGAGTTATTATCTAATATGAAGTTGTGAGTGATTTAAACTGTACTTCTCACATTGCATACTATAGTGCGTCTCACCCTTAAAAGACAGTACACGTTAAATGGAGCGCAGTGTTGCAACATGTACTAGTTGCGAATCTTTCTCCGCGAGCGACTCGAGGTGGCCTGAGTCCTGTACTTAGTCCTTCAATTGCTGCTTGACGAGACGGGCACTTTTAACTTTGGTATCCCTCCACGCCTTTGTTACTGTATGACCTAAATTTACAAATGACTCGTCTGTATAAACAATTGATTTCCCCTGGTCCCTAAACCTTTTACGTCTTTTAGATATTTATGTCGCCATCTGATGATATCGATATCGTCTCTTTCTATTAATATGCACTTGTTACCCTTTCTTTCATATTCGAACCCCAAATCAGAGTGGCCCTTGAGAAATTTAGTAGGGTCTCATCACTGTTGAACTGTGACAAAATTATATTCAGCGTGGGTGGAATATTTGCAAACAGTAAAGAATGAACAATTCGCCGCACTCCACCTTGCACTATTCAATCATATTGCGTTAACCTAGCGTTTTGTGTAGTCCCGCCCTTTTTCGATGGCGTTCTTAGAGGTCCTTTCATTAGTTCCTTTTTAATCATACACACTACAGCTTCTGAACACCCGATAGCCTTAGCTGTGTTTCTTTTACCGCCTTACTTACACGCATTTTACTTCAAAAATAATCTAACACATTCATAATTATTTGGCGTTCCTTACTTCTTTATTTACCAACATATCGTCCCTTCCTAGCCTCACCCTCCATAACTACAAATATTTACAAAAATATTAAACAAATAACGCAATAACAGCTCACAGTTACACACACGGCTTCTTTCGAACTAATGCTAGTGCTGCTCCTTATACTATCTTCTGTGTCAGGCCTGACGCTGAATAGATGAATACCTTTTGTTTGCCTTACTGGATAAAAGAAAGAGGTTACTGCCTTTTGGTTTATTTTAAAAACTTTCTCCAACCTTCCTCAACATTTGTTCTCGCTGGTTCCCTGATGTAAACTCAATAACAAAACAGTTTCACACTGCGTAACTTTTGCAGTGCACATATATAAAATTTTCCGAAAACATTTAATTTAAAAAATTATAACACTTAACTGGGTAAACATAGAGAATTCAAAGTAGGCAGGTAGTAGCACTATAGTTTACTCTACCTAAGAAAAAAATATAGATGCATTCTAGCAGTTAGTTTGTTAGTGCGTAATGAGTGTAGAAACAGCAAATGTCGGACTTCTATTGAAAAAAACGTTTTCTGAAGAAATTTGGGCCTATAGAAATGTATAATGACTCTGAAAAGGATATAACCTGATAGAGAAAAAAATTCTGCATAGGATAATGTGTTTAAACCTGAAATTTATAACAAATGAATATTTATACCATGCTATTAGGAATCTGGCAACAGAGCGAGGGTAGAAAAGGACGCGGCTAATGGCAATTTGTATGCGCTAGATAGAGACAGAGATGTCCCATTTAACTCCATACTGTCTTCTAAGAGTGAAACGCTATATATAATACAGCATAAGATTCTAATGTTTAAGGTCATTTTGAGTCATTGTTTACACTCACCTTGACTTAAATTGTTGCAACATTATGTACAAGAAACAGCAATACTAAATGGATTCAACACAGCCACCATTAAGAACATGTCAAAAAATGCAGAAAAGCTCAAGATAATTTCGCAAACCACTACGTTAACACCACTCACAAATAACAACTGGAAATTTAATCAATTCACCTACCATCCCTGGGCCTTCAGGAAATTTGAAAGAATCTTCAAAAAGTTAAACATAAAACTGGCACCACAAAACAAATACAGTTTAAAAAACCTGCTGAACAAGCCACTCAACAATACCATCCCTTACAATCTAAAATCTGGAATTTACCAAATCAACTGCAATAGTTGCAAAAAAAAGCTATATAGGAAAAACAAAAAGAAATTTGGATATCAGACTAAAGGAACATCAGAGGAACATAAAATTAAAACAAAAAGAAAAGTCTGCTATAACACACCACTTTTGGAATGAAAACCTCAACATTGGTCTCAATATAAAATTGTTAAAATCTCTAAATTCACCAATAGAACTGCACATCTAGTAAAAAATTTACATAATAAAAAACAACAATAAAGTGATTAACTTCGAAATCCCAGCTTTAAATGAAGTGTTAAAGCTCTGTACCCCTAACACCAGATGGCAGCAGGATGATAGTAGCAGAGAGGGGGAAGATAGCATCAGTCACCCAACGGCTGATGATTTTACCGAACAGTCTTGAAAACGTTTCCTGTTTATAAAACAATTTAAGTGAAGGTGTGTGTATTGATCAGGAAATTGAAATCAAATACCTTGTAGCATGGGACCACCCCTAAGTGAAGGTGAGTGTAAAAAAGTGACTCAAAATGATCTCAAACATGAAGAATACTTCATTGTTAATAGTTCTTCTATATGTAATATTCATTAGATCCTAACCCATTATTGCACAAATTATTTAAGTACATATGCTACCCTTTCTGCTACTCTTAAACTGAGAGATAGAATCAGGATTGAAGAATTCAATGCCATAGCTGGTATTTGAACCACAGATCTTCCACTTCACCATGGCAACTGGCAGTGGTATTGAATTTTTCAGTCCTGATTCTACCTCTCAAACATTGTCCGCACACAGCTTGTGTATTTAAAGAAAAAACAGTAGTAATTTGGTTGGCATAGAAAAATAACAATCACCATCTAAAGGTTATTTAAATTCGGGACATAAAGTACTTATGATTGTAAGTCACCTTTGAGGTACTTATCTCAGATGTGAGATTCCCTAGTGGTGTTCTGGGAAAATAAGAATCGGTTGGAGAACTTAAAGTAATACTGGCAAATTGCCATGGTAGCTCAGTGGTTAGAGCAGCTGCTCATGAAGTGGAAGATCCATTGTTCATATCCCGGGTATGGTATTGAATTTTTCAGTCTTGATTGTGCCTCTCAAACATTCCCTACACATAACTTGTGTACTTAAAAAATGCAACAGTAAGTGGGTTGGCATAAAAAGTGACAATTACCATCCTAAACTGATTCTTATATCCCTGTCTTTACATACATTAATAATGGCTGTGATCGTTAAAGTGAGGCAAAATGGGTTGGCTATCCATTCAGAGGCAAAAGCCGCTAATGCAGATCAGATTGACTGCAGTAAAATGTTCCTGAGATAAAGGATTAGGAGGGCACATGTAAAATAGTCAGTGTGATGGATAATAATGAGTTACATTTGACCACAGTATTTTGCTCTTTAGTTTTTAAATAATCATAATAATTTAAGAGGTAGAACTGGAACTTAAAAATTCAATGCCACAACTGGGATTTGAACCACAGACCTTCCGCTACTTAAATTCTCAAGCCAGTTCGTATTTCTCCTGGTTCAAATCCCAGTTGTGGCATTGAATTTTTAAGTTCCAGTTCTACCTCTTAAACTTTGCCCACACACGGCTTGTGTGTTTAAAAACACCAACAGTAAGTTTGTTGGCATAAATAAATAATAATCATAATAATATTGAAATAATGCAATATTTTTATGATATAAAATGCCTACACTATTTAAATACTCTAAAACCTTGTCTGAATATCTTTTTTGCCAATTTGTAATGCTATGCAATAAAAAGTTGAGATTGCCTCTCGATTGGCCAAGACAAGCTCAAATTTTAGGAGACTTGCTTAATTAATTGATTTTGTGGCCCCATTATTTGAAGGGTGGTTCACAATAACTAAGAATGGTAACCAGCTTAAGAATAATAAAATTAAAACATGTGTGAGCTTTTACAATTAACAGTAAACTTTGCCTGGTTCCTGAAATGGGAAAGAAGGACTTGTCAAATTTTAACTTTATGGTGCTCAGGCACGGTATATTGTACATATGTTAGAACTGTCTAATCACAAGCAGGGAAAATGAATCAGCAGATGTGCATTGTGACCACAGATGCCAACTCTCTCAGATCCATTGAGCATTGATTCTAGCAAAAGCATCTGTCATTTACGTGCAACTCAAAACTGTCAATTGCCTCAGAAAATACAAGGATCGTTCAATAAGTTATCTACCTGAGTATGAAAACCAAATCTGATGATGAAACTCACCGGATTATTTTTCAATATAGTCCACCTTGACTGCAACATACTTAGTCCACTTTGCCCCCAGTGATTGAATACCCTCCGAAAAGAAGAAACATTTTGGGTTCAAAATAACCTGTTACAGCTGCCTTGACTGCTTTGACATTGGCAAATCGTCACCCATGCAGAAATATTTTGAGGTTTCTGAACAGAAAATAGTCACTGGGAGCCAGGTCTGGACTGTAGGGTTGATGGCTAAACTCTACAAAGCCACTTGTATAGCAGCCTGCAATATGCAAAGGTTGCAGGTTCAAATCCGGCCCAGACCGATGGTTTTTAAGTGTGCTTAAAAATGACAGCTCCACGTCAGTAGATTTACTGGCATGTAAAAGAACTCCTGAGGAACCAAATTCCGGCACACCGGCGATGCTGATGTGATCCTAGCAGTTGACGGCGTCGTTAAACAACAAATTATTATTATTACTGCAATATGCGAGACGTGTGAAGGTGCATTGTCATGAAGGAGCGGAACACCAGCTGACAACTTTCCAGTGTTTCCACTTGATATTCATGCGGAAGCATAGGTGTTTGTAGTAATGGTTGTCTTGTGTGGCATGAATTTCAAAAGTGGAACACCTTCTCAGTCCCAGAAAACTTGCCATAGCCCTGCCAGCTGAAATGCCCAGTTCATGAGCTTTAACATGACGATGTTTGAAAATCATGTTCTCCACTTTTTGGCACATTTCCTTGAGGATGCTTCCACTAATTGATCTCAATATGGATAATCTTCAATCGATTCTCTGCCCCACTTGAATTGCTTGGACTAAAACTTTACTTGGTAGTAGGACTATGAAGCATTACCATATATAGCAGTCATCCTTTTATGGATTTCTTTCAGCTTCTTCCCTTCCTTTGTGAGGGATTTTATCATGGAATGAAGATCCAAATCCCTCATGTTCGTTGCAGACCTGCACGCTGCTGCACTTGCCATCCTCTCATGGTCAGTACTTACCACAGACTGATTTGTAACCGAGTCCCAACCTGCATGTGCAAGATAACACCTGATGTAGCAATAGAAGATGGGGTAGATAACTTATTCAACGCCCCTCGTACAAAGAACATAAACTGTTTGCTATTAATAAGGTAATAAACCTTGGTACAATAGACAAATTGGAAACAATATGGATCTGCATTTGGAATTTTGACATTGGCTGAATTGCAAGCAGTTGAAAAATATTGATCACTTACAAACAAATGACGTCCCAATGCACATAATTACTTTCCACTTTGCTATGTATATGTGATCAGTATGCATTTCCACTCTTGTTACCAGAATGTTGTATGTTTTGCTTCCCATTCTCAGGCTAATGTGACTGTTTTCTGGGAGCTTTTTATAAAGCACCACAAGGGTAATGTATTATATAGGAAGCTTTCGATCCAAAGCTTTGTGCAAAAGTAGTTATTTTGAGGTTTATAATGCTAAAATATTATAAAATTTGTTGCAGTTATCCAAGCCTTGGTGGCTCTAGTCAATGATCCAGAACCAGAACATCCTTTAAGGGCTGATTTGGCAGAAGAATACCTGAAGGACAGAAAGAAATTTGTGAAAAATGCTGAGGAGTTCACGAAGAAACACAGCGAAAAACGACCTTCTGACTAGAGACCAAGTGGAATACTGTGATAATGAAGATGTAATAAGCAAAATATTTCTCATGGATTAATTCTGCCTAGGTCAAAGTTAAGACCAATAAACCACTTTTACCACAGCGTTTCGGTTATCGAGGAGAATGGCATAGATATCAACAGTGTAACATAGTATGCGGGAATAAAAAGGGCTTCAAATTTATTTATTTTTTTTTTTTTTTTATTTTTTTAATGAATCAAGCTCCATGAGAATTCTCATCTCAGGATGTTTGACTTGTGCCCGTGAATCAATTTTAACCTAATAAAAGTTCCCAATATGTGCATTTATATGAAGAAAAAAATAAATAAAAAATAAAAACTACCAGCAAAGCTACAACTAAAAAAGTGTGATGGTCTTGAAATAAAGTAATGGCTCAGTTCACTATTTGAACACTGTAGTTTCCTGAGTGATATTAGCAACCCACAAGCTTGGGAATTTATTTATGTATAGAACTGGCAGCGTTGTTTGGTGCACCTGATTACACGCATAGCGCACTGTTTGCAGGCTGAGACACTTACGCCTGGTAAGGAGCGGAAAGAAACCTATTCATTTCAAGTTCATTTATGGCATGTGGTCAAGACGAGTTTGATATTTTGCCTTTAGCAAAGATTGCTTTGCAGTACCAAGATAAGATGTTGGCAATACTTAATGGTATATTTTGCAAGTTTGCTGGTATATTAAAATGTATGAAATGTATTTTAATTGTTGCATAATTTTCTGGATGTCATTGAATTAATTTTAAAGAATTGATGTTGCTTTTTAGGTGACAGAAAAATAAAAAAACTGAATAATTTCCTTATAAATAAAACAAATGCGCTTGTAGTTAACCTTAAACATTAACTTTTTCAGGTGTTTAATTATAACACATTGTTAAATGTTAATTGAATTATATGCCTATTTTGCAAAATGTGATTGTGATTATTATTAGTATTAGTATTTATTATAATTATTTTGCAAACTGCAATAGTTCTTTTTCCCCTTAGTTTTTTTTTTTTTTTTTTTTTTTTTTTTTTTAATGCTTGAAATGCTGACAGAATAGTTATTGAAAAACAAAAGAAAGAAACCACTTATTTTATAATTTTATTTCACCTTACTATGCACTTCAGCTAAAACAGCAATAAATATTTAAATAGGGAACAATTGTAATGCGTGGGGTGATAACTCGTGCATGTCTTGAAGCAATATTTTTTAAATGCTACATACATACATGATGTTGATCTCAGTGTCTTTGCTTAGTTGCACAAGAAATGTGTCAACCTGTTAATTTTGCATTTTTGCCCCTTCCTCCTGGATTAATAGTTACTACTTGGGACATATAGATACTGCCCTTGTGTACACACTTTTTGCTTATAAACATAATAATAGTGATGGAGATAAAATCCCAAGTAGTAACTTGTTTAGTACCAAATTCTTGTTTTGAATCTCTTATTACAGATGCCTGAAGTGTTCTGGAAGGTAGTGTAAAATACAGAATAAAAACTTTCAGAAAACACCTTTTGTATATTTTTCATTGCCCAATAACTTAAATCTGTCTGAATTCTTCTTTTGCTAAAAATTTTCTTGGTGCCTGTATTTCAATTGGCATATAAACACAACTTCTAAATGGGTTCAAAAATGTAATAGAAAATGTGTACTATGACTTCCTCGTGTTCATAGTCTGGAGGAAGAGCATACTCTAGAACAGCCAATCAAAAAGATTTGAGCAGCATCTAAATTGACAGTGGAACAGAGAGCGATCAAAGAAAAATGAAGATGGCTATATGCTGCATTAGATTTGTAACCTGTAAGCTCCAGTAGAGCATTATTTTGAAGGAAGTAAATGCCTATGTGGCTCATTATTATTTAGGCATGCTTCTGTGGAATACAATGCAGCAGATACCCAATGCAAAGATTCTTGTTGTTCCACTTTTATGTGCAAATATAGCAAAACTAATCAATCTGTAACTTAACTACTGAGTAGGGGCAATATTGAATAAAACAGGATGTAAGTGACTATTGTTTATTTATGCCAACAAACTTACTGAGACTGCCTTTGTGGTTTACCAGAAAAAATACGAACTGGTTTGAGAATTCAATGTCATTCTGGCAGGTTGTCACAGTAGCTTAATGGCTAGAGCACCCGCCAGGTAAGCGAAGGGTCTGTGGCATTGAATTTTTAAGTTCCAGTTCTACCTCTCAAAGGATGCAAGTGATTTTATTTCAGTGGAAGAAGTTGTCACTTGTAAAAAGCTAACTTAGAAATGGTTAGCTGAATGTTTAGTCCTGTACTGGTGCTGACAGAACTGGATGTTTGTGGTTTGCGTATCATATACAGGGTGAAACAAGTTCCTCTACCATTCTCTATAGTGCATGGCTGCATAAGTAAATAAAATTGTTTGAAAGTCCACCAATGTGTCACCATTTCTTTATCATTTACTTCTGCAATTAACATAGAGAAGTAGAGCTTCAAAACATGAGTTACTCTTGTCTTTTACATTTGTGGGTAAAGTGAGTCCTTGAACCACAAAATTAACATCAAATAGTTGGATTCTAGTGTATCTGTTGGAATGTGCTTGGCAACATTGGCATGCCTATAGAGCAGAAGGTCAGGAACACTGACAGTAAAAACACTACCTACCTGAATACTGCTTGAAAAGAACCCACAACTCCCCTTGTTACTTGCAGTCATTAACGTCCTTCAACATAGTGTCATATCAAACAGTGAATGGATGAAATAGTGCTCAAATTAGTCCAAGGTCCATAGAGTTTTAAGTTACCCATCATCCGTCTTCTCAGGATAAGGGAAAACCTCAGAAGAAACCTTATCCAGATAATTCACCTTAAGCCTGATTCAAACTCATGGCCTGTTGGATGTGAGGCGGACATGCTACAGAGGCAGGTGTTACTTGTAGTAGCTAATAACATAATAAGACATGATGAAAGCATATTCAAGGCTGCCCTGAGTGTGAATACTGCAAAGTAGTAAAAGTCACATTAGTAAACAAAACATTCACTTCTTCAGTCCTATGTTGCCGAGTGCACATCTCCTTTGCCATCCACAAGAGATGAATTTATTGGACTTTGTCATATTTGAATGCAAACTCTGCAAGAAAATTATACAGGTGTTCTTTCTTTTTAAGTCATTCTGCATTTAATGCATGTGCATAAAGTGCCATTCCTCTTATTTACTGTCATTCAAAACACCATCCTTGCAATTATATAGAAACTTCTAGCACCCAGAACAGATTATTTATAAATCTTTGTGTTGCACCCTATAGGATGCTGAACATAAATACAATGTTTGGTATTTAACCAAAGTGTTTTGACTAATGCAGTTAAAGAGACACACATACCTTTTACTAAAAAGATTTCTTTTTTTTATTGGATTATAGATACTGTAAGCCTATATATAAATAATGATAAATTATTATTCAGGGTACCAAAAACCTGTATTTCTAGTGAAACTGCCTTATCAAATGTTTGGATAGAATGCAAAACTTCCCCTACAATTATATCAAAGATAAGCAGTAGAGAAAGTAATATACAAGGTGTTAGGGGTATGAGTGCGCAGACTTCAAAGGCAATTTCCTGGCGTTAAACTGAAACATACGTTCCTGTACCATTTTCCTCTATAGTTGCATAATTTCATAAATAAAAATCTAATGTGCTGCACTCACATGACTTTCTCTACTCTTGTACTAACCATTCTTACAAACTCTTTTGCCTATATCTTCTTGTTAGTTGAGATAAACATTTGTACAAATTATCTTATTGCTTATTTCCTTGTAGGTGCAAGGGGAATATTAGGATACAGTAGGCTTTGTGTGATAGTCAAATCTTTTAAAGCTTTGAGATTCCGTTCTCTTTGCACATTTAACATATAAACAAACTCGTTATATGGCTTTGAGAATGAGCTGGACACAGCTTGAAACCCAGGGTCAGCAAATCATACTAAGATAAGTGAAGTTTTTAGTTTCTAATTTGTTCTTACTTTAGAATCTTGTTGCTTCACTGTTAATAGCTTCAATTTTTCCTTATTTATCGTTAGAGCTATTTTCAAGAAAATGAAAATTTTCGAAAAATGTTCCATGTAAAGGGTAGTTTAGGGTGGGGCTATTTTCTTCAAAATCTTCATGTCGCATCCTTGAATGACATTAAACTTAAATACCAACATTGGCTTTTAACCGACTTTTCATTTTTGAGTTATGCTGTCCACAGACATACACACGAACCTTTTTCTAAAAATGCTTTTTTTGGATTCAGGGGGTCTCAAAACATATATTTCCGGTGAAATCTCGACATTGAATTTTTGGGTGGAATACAATACTTCCCCTACTTACCAGTAGAGAAAGTAAAAATTAAAACTGGTCATAAGTGTGATTGCAAATATGTCCCCACTACGTTATCGTCTACTTCTGTAATTAGAACAGCAAGGTAGAGCTACAAAAGATGCATTATGTCTTTACTATATGTTGCTAAAATTATTTGTTTAGCCACAAAATGATATGAAAGGACTGGATTCCAACGTGTGTATTGGAATAAAGTCGTGGGCTTACACTTGGCAACCCCGCAACATTAGCCCATGAGAAGCGCGAAAAGTGAGAGAATGAGAGGTAGAACTGGAACTTAAAAATTCAATGCCACAACTGGGATTTGAACCACAGACCTTCCGCTTACCGGGCGGCTGCTCTACCACTGAGCTATTGTGACAAACTGCCAGAATGGCATTAAATTCTCAAACCAGTTTGTATTTCTCCAATTGAATTTTTTAAGTTCCAGTTCTACCTCTCACATTGAATTTTTAAGTTCCAGTTCTACCTCTCAAACTTTGCCCACACACGGCATGTGTGTTTAAAAAACACCAACAGTAAGTTTGTTGGTATAAATAAATAATAATTACCAAGTGAGAGAATGTTGACAGTACAACTACCCCCGTGACATCCGTGCACAACAGCAGGTTCTGTCAGTGCTTCAGGTGCTTTAAATGCATTCAGAACTATGGCAGTCTTTACAAATCAAGATTATTTAGATATGCTTCTTGCTTAGGGCAAAACAGATTGCATCACACATGAAGCGCAATGCTTGATGATCTTCGCATACGTGTGTTTGAAGCAGCCCTAGAGATTGAGCAGAACACAGAAGCTCTAACGAGGGTAGGGCAAAATTGGCTAAGAAGATGCAATGCCTGCATAGATTCTCACGGAGCACTGTAAAAGACATTTTGTTGAGTTTGCAGTTATTGACCATTAATTTCCTCCTTCTCCTCCTCCACCTTCTTCTTCTTCTTGCCTTAGACCATCTAGGCTATTCCGGCTCCAAAGTCGTGTTCTTTATAATAGATTTTCCTCTATAGCAAAAGGTGGCTGTTTTTAATTAAACGAATGAGGTATTTCCATACTTAACATTTGAAGTTGCTATCTTTGATCATCCGACTACACCTTATGCGTAGCCTCTTATGCAGCTTTTAGTTTAGTTCTCGTAAATACGGTTGAATAGCTTAAAAGCAAACCACCCCATCCCTCGTTACTGGCATTTGCTGACAAGAAACACACAGGCACGTGGTGAATCAAATTTCGAGCACTAGCCTAATTTAGACCGTCACCCGTTGTAGGGGTATTTTGAAATACAGGAAATACAGGAGTTTTGCTAATCCAAACAAATTGGAGATGAGGTTACCTCAAATTTGGGATAATTCGGACTATGCAGAGTACCATAAGGAAAAATCATAAAGGACGAACTCAAACCCATAACTAAAGATAAGTCATTTGTTACAAGGTTTTAAAATGTAAATGTGTTTTGTCTGGGAGGAAATAATTGCCTGTATTTGGAAGGTCTTTGGGGGGGGGGGGGGGGGGGGGGGGGCAAAGGAGCCCTTTGAGGGTCTTCTGTTTCAGAATGCTGTGACAATGTTGTCAATCTATTGCTTCTGGCTGTGCAGTACCACTTCCAACGTAGTGAAACCCTTACTATACTATGATACAACGTTGCCTTAAGTCTTCCATTTATTCTATTAACTTCAGTAAGCCTTACTTAGATAAAAAAATTTAAATCTCTTCAAAACAGTATTTATTTTAAAAAAATACATTCTTTTGTTCAGTAAACCATTTCAAAGATATTCCTGTTTATTTGTTTGAATTTTCTGATAGTACTTTCTCACATGTAAAGTAATTTTTTTTAATGTTCTGGTGATACAAAGAGCATGAAATTTTGAAATCATCACATAGCCATCAGCTCTTAGAAGATTTATCTAGCCGTTAAATCTACGACATCCTATTTCCATTGTAAGTACCTGTAAGGAAAAAATGTAGTAAAACCTTCAACTATTCTTGAATTGGCGACTTATGAAAAGTAAAGGGTGTTGTAGACACAGTGTATAGTCTGTCCTAGAATTAGAATGACATCACACTTAAGGTGTTACAAGCAATAAGCAGCACCAACTGCAGCTGTTTTTTTTATTCCATTTATATCCTGCCTTTATCTGCAGAGGTCATAGCTGCCTTGCCTATTGGCAAATGGTGTTACTTGTTTAACAGTGGGCTTTTTTGTCTTTGGGGTTTTTTATACATTGAATTCACACTTTCATTCATACTTCCAGACTCAAGGAAAGATGAGGAATAATCTTGGCTGGAGAAAAATTCCTACCCCCTTGCCGGGAATTCGAACCCGGGACCCCTAGCACAGCAGGCAGGTGCTCTACCAACTGTGCCATGGGGCCAGCCTGCAACTGGTTTGTCAGGTATCTTATCGGACTAAGTGCACTCCACATGGATAATAAATTGTACTACTTCTGGTTGGCTATTGGATATAGTAGTGTCAGTTCCACTTTGGCCAATCAATGCTGTATGTTAGGCGAGGTACCACTAGTAATATCTTCGAGGATGTCAAGCAGGCAGTTTGCAACTATTGTATAAATCACAATGTCATCCAAAATGTATATTATTAGCCACATTGTTTTACATCATCAGTTACATATATGTAAGTAGATAAATGTTCTAACACCCATTATAAAGAGAAGAAATGTTACAAATGCAGCATAGTAAATTAACACTACAGGGTAAAAGGAGCATAACGATTACGGAAAAGTTGTTGGAATTCAGTCATAGGCATATATGCAAGAAGAGGCTCCAAGATATCCCATTATGCATTTAGTTAATCCTTCCTTATACATACATGTTCTAAAACATAATGAAGTGAAGATAATAATAAGGAAAGAAAAAAAAAAAACAAGTGGAACAAAGTATTCATACGAAAGTGTTCATTTGTGTAACTAAGTCATACAAGAACTAGGTGCCAAAATGTAACATGACGTTTCTCCATGTTTTTAACTGTTATGCTGCCCTCCCCCCTCCCCCCCATCAGTGTATTTGCTTTATACTGATCAGTTTTATTTCAAGCAAATCCTGCATCTTTGTGTTTGTTTACTTGCATACTCAGTATGTGTCAATTTAACAATCATTTACGGTTACAAAACATTTCTACATAAGATAAATAGTTCATACTGTAACAAACGACAAGTCCAGTTACTTTTTATGAAACTTTATTTTCCTTAAAACAATCACAATTCACAACTCGTGACCTTGCAACTTCCAGCTGTTCTGTTCTGCTGTAACCATGACAACATGCTGCTCACAGCTAGCTCTGATAATTCTACTTTATTTCCTGTGATGATCAACTCACTAAAACTGTGTCAACATTGACTGACCGACTCTGTGTGACTTAAGAGGTAGAACTGGAACTTAAAAATTCAATGCCACAACTGGGATTTGAACCACAGACCTTCTGCTTGCCGGGCGGACGCTCTAACCACTGAGCTATTGTAACAAACTGCCAGAATGGCATTAAATTCTCAAGCCAGTTCGTATTTCTCCTGGTAAACCACAAAGGCAGTCTCACATCAGAAACAATTACCCCAATGGTGACTTACTATTGCAAGTACTTTATATCCCAGGATTAAATAACCTTCACATGGTAATTATTATTTATTTATGCCAACAAACTTACTGTTGGTGTTTTTAAACACACAAGCCGTGTGTGGGCAAAGTTTAAGAGGTAGAACTGTGGTTCAAATCCCAGTTGTGGCATTGAATTTTTAAGTTCCAGTTCTACCTCTTAAACTTTGCCCACACACGGCTTGTGTGTTTAAAAACACCAACAGTAAGTTTGTTGGCATAAATAAATAATAATTATCTGTGTGACTTGCTTATATAGCCGTCGTTTCATGAAGCTTCTCGAACTGTCTGGAATCGGGCTTTGTTCTTAGCCAACATGGTCACGCGCTGTGTAGTAACGTAGCAGTGTGAGGTTGAGCCTGCTTTGATGTGCGGCTGCCGGCACGTTGCTCCGTCAGGGCTGGTCAGTCGTTGTGGGCCAGATCCGAATATATGACCAGTGTCTTCCCTCGAGGCATCCTCAGGATGCGGTACACTATGCCCTTTTCATGGTACAATCCTTATATTGTTGTTGCAGCTAGAGAGAGAGCCCCTTGGTCTGGGTAGGGCGATATAACCACCCCAAATCACCCTGCTGGAACCCTAAGCTTTTGGCTTTCCAGTTGTACAGCGTCTTCATCTGGTCGCTCGCTACCTGGATGTGTTGACATCTCGTGTGCATCGTGGAGACAGTCCACAAGGTTCCCCATGTAGTTGACTGCTGACTGTCTGGACCCAGGGAGAAGGTCCAAACATCAGGTCGCATGGAAGGTGCAACTCTACCGAAGACCAAACTAGGTGCCATCATTCCTGGTGGATGAACAATAGGCCACCAAGAACAATGGCCCTCGATCATCCCAGACCTTCTGGTGGTGGCAGCGGCCTTTCTCAGAGGTTTGAGGGTCACATTTCGACCATGCATTCGACTAGCTGAAGAAGCATCGTGCCTGTCTTGTGTACTCCGAGTCACTAGCATTTCTCTCATCAGGTTGGACTGCCCTGATCACTGTGTAGTTCCAGCAGCACTTCAAAGCAGCTGAGCAGTTCTTTCACTTGGCAGTCCGCGATAATATTTGTAATATTTGCTTCCTGATTAGGGCCCACTTGCATCTCCTGATGAAGCAGTCCATGTGGCCGCCAGCAGATATTTGTTGCCCCTATCGAAGACAGGGAATGAGTCATGTCAATGTGCTGGAAGGATGCTCCCACGTTTTACTGCTGCATGTAGTTGGATCAAGATAGTCTGCAGAGGAACCCAAATGCACCTCCCCCAGGACTTACACGATCTTACTCTGATGAAGCACTGGCTGTTCTCTGTTGGTCTTTTCATCAGAAGACTACCATATCCGGTATAACTCACTGTCCTTGACCCTCAGTGTATCCCATTGTGTCCAGTAGAGTTTACACTCGATCGGCCTAGTTCTTGCTTTCAATTCTCGGAAGAGTATCCCTAAGTGGGTGTTCACCAGCTGCTCTCTGCTCAGGCCTACACTTCCTGCAGGCACCGCCAAAACCATACACACAGCTGCGGCATGCTCCTACTCTTATTGCAATGGTCGCACTCCTTTAGGCAAGGTCTTCTTAATAAGGCATTCAAATTAAATTGGCTCCTTTCCTTCCGGTGTTCTGAGGTGAAGTTTTACTCCTGGAGCCTCTGGATCCAAAGGGCTATCTGACCCTCTAGGTTCTTGAAACTCAACAGCCAGGTGAGGGCAGAGTGATCAGACCTCAGGTGGAATGGTCAACGCTACAGTACTTAGGTAAATCTGCAGCCCCTTGACTACTGCCAAAAGCTTAAAAGCTTGTGCCACGTGGCGCAGGAGTTCTTCTCGACCTTGGAGAGCATCTTGCTTTAGTAGGCTATTACTCGCTCCTGTCCATCTTGGATCTGGGATAGTACACTTCCAAACCCACTGTCCCTGGCATCAGTGTACACAATGAAATCGCAGTCTGGTAGGGGAAAACCTAAAACGGGTGCACTGCACAGTGCTGACGTAAGTGCCTGGAATGTACCCTCATCTTCCGTGCACACGTAAGGCCGGTGTTCTACCGCCAGACAAGTGAAGTGCTTTGCGATGTTGGAGAAGCTTCTGGTGAACAAGTGGTAGTAGCTGTACAGACCCAGAAAACCGCGTAACTCTGGTTTATCCTCCAGACAAGACCAATACCTCAACTCGGGCCTTCTCCGGATCCATGGCTACCCCTATTCGTGAGACAAGGTGGCCCAAGTAGTGAATCTTCTTACTGAAGAGCTGGCACTTCTTCGCATTCAGCTTCATATTGGCTGCCTGTAATCTCTACAATATCTTGCTCAGCTCCTCCAGATGATCTTCCATGGTGCAGCCGATCACAGTGATGTCATCCAGGTATAGCAGGCAGGAAATGTAAGTCAAGCCTCTCATCACCGACTCCATTAGGTGCTGAAACATAGCAGGCACGTTGTAGAGGCCAAAGGGCATAACTGAACTGACATTAGCCCATCCAGAGTGCGACCTTCCCTTGTCTCTAGGATGTAGAGCCACCTGCCAGTACTTCCAAGGTTGAGAACCAATGGGTACCAGCAGAAGTGTTCAGGGTATCTGGGGTAAGGGAAAGCACTCCTTTCGGGTGACAGTGTTCAGCTTCCGGTAGTCTGTGCAGAAGCAAAATTAGCCGTCCTTCACAGGAGTACAGGGTGGCACTAAAAGCTGTGGGACATCCAATGATCCCCCTAAATGTAATCACCTGTAGCATGTCTCACATCTCTGCTCGCTTTGCCAGAGGAACACATCTCGGTTGCTGCTTGATGATCGGGTATCTCTGGTATCGATGTAGTGGAACACTCAGTTGGTGTGACTGTAATGGCTGAAGATTGGCTGGTAACATCCAAGTAGATATCGGACCATCTCCAGGTTCTCCGGGCATATGGTCAGCCGCTCTCTTTAACAAGTCTTTCAGCCAATACTCAATCGTTTTCTGCCTGCTTGTCCTCCACGAGTGGACAGTCCCTCATCTGGCCAACCGCTTTCACACGCCACTAGAAAATCTCCATAATCATTTCTGGATTGTTTCTCTGTACCTGTCACTTAAGATGCTCCTGGTCTTAGAAGTCCAGGCAGTTGTTACCTAGTCTGCCTCCATCCTCAACACATTGTGGATGGTATTGTAGTCACCGAGCATTAGATGCTGATATATCTTGGCATTATGCATCCTGTCTATGAAGGATTGGGCAGCTTCCTGGGATACGTAGCCGGCCGGGAAGTTCACCAGTGGTTCATTGGCCAGGGTGAACGCCTGCAGCCTCGACTTTTGCTGACAGCGGCCAGACTGTGGTTTTCAAACCGACTTTCTAGAGCCTCCCAGATGTTTCTGGATGCTGTCGATGCCGGAAGCGCATTGAGTACTTCTGCTGCCTGTCATTGGAGGCCATCAGCTGTGCAGCTTCTTGTTTTATACCATTGGGATGGCAATGGTCAAATTGGTGGCGGAAGGCTTCAAAGGTTGATGTACCCTGGATGGCTTAACACACACTGATGTGTCGCCTTTTGGTGCCTCAACCTTGAAGTTCTAAAGTCTAGTCCTGACATTCACTTCCTTGGCACTGTTGTCTACTCTTGCCTTCCAGGACACCAAGTAATTCCCACAGGTCCTCCAGGGTGTTATGTTGGCCAAAGCATTTTACCTTCCCCCATGTATTTCTTCACATTCTGCCAGTTCATCAATCTTCACCAATAGCTCCATCTTCTCCATTCCAAAATTCATTTCCATGGTCATTTCTTTCATCATGGCATTCATATTGCATTTCTAACCATCAGTATAGCAAAATGACAGGTTCAATAGTTTTATCTCTTGTAAAACTGATCCACAATTAGTGACCTTGCAACTCATAACTGCTCTGTTGTATTGTAACCTTGACAGAAAACAATGCTCAACTGCACACAACTCGCAGTTAATTTCTCGGTCTGAGCTGATACAAATAAAGATGAGAATTACAGCAACTTTTCTGGAAGTCAAAAGTTTCTCAGCTTCTCTTGTAAACAAGTACCTGCACATCAAAGACTTCTAGAACTGGTGGAAACAGCATTTGTTCCGAGTCACCCATTGTCACCATGGCACTTACCAAGATAGTGGTGTGAATTAGAGGATACTTGATATCTCTAAGTGCAGCCACCATGACAATATTTTTCTTTCTTCACCTGATTACCCTCCCCTTATATGAGACTTACACCCCTAGGAATTACAAGCCAGTGCCTAGGGTCAGATGCTTGTTAGGGAGCACAGGAACCTATGGACCAGAGTGTAAACCAAGGAGTGAGTGGTCGGCCCAGCACCAGGTATGATAGTGAGGAAGAGGAGGATATGAAATGCAGGTGAAATTGATGTTTGGAAAGGTGATAATGGAGTAATTGGTGGAATGAGTGGCAGGGGAAACTGGAGAACCCGAGAAAGCCTGCCGTGACGCTACTTCGTCCACCATGAATACCACATGCAGGTCCCTGGGATCGAACCCGGGCTGCCTAGGTGGTATGCGAATGCTCTAACCGGTCGCCACAACGCAGCTGACAAGGTTTTTAAGAAAATCATTACAGTTATGTTTTTAGAAGACAAGCATTTGGATAAATTTTGCATATTAGAGGAGTAAACGGATTGGGGAAATGCTTTGAAAATCTTTGTGCAACATGATTGGAAAAACAAAGTCTTATTTTATTTGTTCTCCCACAGTATGCCTAGTGAGATCACTCCATGGTAATGTGTGACGCTTGGATTCAGGATATCGTGGGTTCAATGTCCATGACCAACCTTCCTGACCCATAGGTTTTTTCAGGGCTTTCTCTGGTTGCTACGTGATGCTGCAAAGGACAATTACAACCTTTGAATTTTCCATCCCTCCATTTCATTTCACTTTGGTCTTTCAGGGTAAGAAGTGTTGGTGATGGACATGTTTGACACTGTTGTGTGGGGATTTTGTGAACTCCTGTTCTAGAACAGATGGGTGGCGTAGTCACCTGACCTGTTGGGGTAGGTTGCTGTTGAAACCAATGAGGCAGCCTGGCGACCCTGGTGTTGAGATAAAACGATCTCCAGCACACCTTAAGGACACGCACACCCACTCCATTTACTTGCCAGGATTCCAACATGCCCTTAGAGCCTCAAACAGTTGGCTCAGTGTGGAATCCCCTCCTCCACAGTGATATTGAAAATGTTTTGCAGTGTGTACATCTGCTTAGATGCACTGTGAAATGAATCAGCAGTGGAGGGGAAGGACTGTGCCAGAAAAGTATGGTGCTACAGAGACAGAGATTTGCACACACTACTAATGGATATAGACTGCAGCTAGTTGCTAGCAACTTACTTTGTCGTTAGTCCACTAGCTATCAATTTGAGAAGTGTGAAAGAATTATTTTTGCAATCTGCAGCGAAGAACTTGAATTTTATCAGAACTTTCCACATCATGGATTTCCTTGTCTTCACCAAGAGACTGCTAAACTTATAAGCATGTTCTGTTCTGCATGTTATGACAATATTTTTTTCAGTATTTAAGCCAAATAAACCAAGGTTATGAGCAGGCATTTCAGATTGAAATTTAAGAACTTTACCCATCTATAACACATACATTGAACCAGAGTTTCCAGCAATTGTTGGCTCATGAAAGCAAGACTAATTAGAAGAAAAAACAAAAAACCAATGTTAATTTATATTTTGTGTATGTTAGCAAACATATGCTACTTTTGTAGTTGTATAGAAGTAGCCTAAGAGCCAATTTGTATGTATATGTATCTGCCACAATTATATTTTTCCTCTTGGACAAAAACACAAGTTTACTGTTCAAAATAATAACCACCATACTTTTAATATGCAATTTTTCTCTTCTTTCTTAGATCTTCCTTTAATGTAGCATCCATTTTATTGATAGTTTACAAGTTTTATATTAATGAATGAATGAAAAAAAATTTGATTTTCTGGTAATTTGTAGTGACAATTATAATACCTGTTCTCTATAAAGTCTTGATCAGCAACAGAGGAAACTTCACTGTTACGTGAAGAGGAGGGAAAACAGATGGGAATGAAGGTTGACATACTGTGCCGAACTGTAGACACCATTGTTCTACCATGTATATGTGTTGCATTCCAGACAGAAGTTCATTATTTCTCCAGAAATACTGTTTAAGCAGAAAAAGAACACATTTTTAGAAGTGTGCATGCATGTGTTTGTGTTTTTGTTTTTCCCTTTTAAAATCTTTTATTGTTCCACATATTCCATTATAGTTTCTAATATTACATGTTTGGTTTGCTTTTATATGCTATTGATCTATTTTATTCTCTAAATATCAGATATTAATTATTAAATAATTACTTTGATTATACACATATGTTCTTGAATTATGGTTTCCTTAGATCAATAACATATACAAATGGCACATTCTTTTAAGTATTGCCTCACTAATTCTCTTTTGGGTAGTGTCCATGCTCCTTTTTTAATTTTCTTCTGAGTATTTGTTTTTCTTCCTCCAGTCTGCTGCAGTAATATACATTATGATCCATTGCAAGGACAGCTTGGTTCTTCTGTAGTTTTCGATGCTCTGTAAGCAATGTAGTAAGATTTTTTAAAGCTATTCTTAATTTCATTCTTTGACTCTTCACTATTAGTCATATTTTGCCCTTGTGTTTCCTAAGCTTTTAAACTTTGTCTTAGTATCTTTCTAGTAGTGCTCTTTAGAATTCTATTAGAGTCAGAGTGAGAGTGAGTGAGCAAGAGTAAGTGTCAGCGTGAGCTAGTGAGTGAGCATGTATGCATATGTGCATCATTTAAGTTGAGCTGAAAATGTTTCTGATTCAACAGTTAGGTCTTTCAAAGAAGATGGTAAATAACACAGACAATTGAAACAAAACTTGACACTGCAGTTTCCAAATTAAAGATTACCATTTTGGGATACTGCTTACAATGCAATAAATAGATTTTATCAGACTAGGCCTGTTCATGATGCTATAAGAAGCAGTAGACCCAAATTATTTATTTTGGGCTGCTGCAAAGTCAATACATGGTCTGAAATTGCCAATAATAAATTACTTAATTCAATGATGAAAGAAACTTTAATTAAAGTGTTTAACAGTAAAATTAAACATGTGAATAAATAGAATAGAATAAAGGCTATTTTTAACATCATCTGTGAATGGGTAAGTTAATTATGATGTTTATTCCTTTGTTTTCTCTTATTACTTCTTTCTCCAAATTGTTCCACCACTATAGCATCACAAAGGAATGGAGTTAACATTCCTACCTCTTGCTTATTCTGCTACTGTGGAGGGACTTAAAGATCACACTGTATTTGATTAACCTCCGGCAGTCGTATTAAATCTTTCTCTCCCACCTTCTTCGCTCGGCTCGGCTTAGTCGGCTATTATCCAATGAGACTTGTGGGTGCAGGGAAGTCGATTGGAAATGATATTACTTTGCTTCATAGATCATTATTATTCTCTTCAATAATATTTTACTAATAACGATTCGGTACAATTATTGGTCTTCTTTAACTAAATTAGGTAGAAAAGCTCTCTTTCTCTTATTACATATATTCTTTAACCATATTAATTCTTCTTCTCTATACTTTAATCCCTGTTGCTAACCGTTGTTTTTTGTCGTTAAGTGAAAATTTTTGTAACAGTCTGGGTTCATCATTTGTTTGAACCACAGAAGCTGTAATATCCGGACATTGCCATGCTGTTCATCCATAGCATACTTAAGTATAAATGAGAGCTGTTTTACCTAACATGTATATATATAATTTAACATTCATTCTTGAACAATTCTTAAAACATTGTATAATAAAATTAAATATAACAGAAAATGGTGAATTTGGGGTGTGACCTAAAACTACTGCCACAAATGCCCCTTTATTTACTTGCATTTCGGTTTAAATTGTTACATTATATTATTATAACTTCGAAATGACAAGTAAAGAAATATTCCCCACGTAATTAAGTTATATAATATAAATGGAACATAACATATGTACATACATGAAACACTTTCATATTAACATAAACATTTGTATGGGCTTATGTGTGTGTTTTTTTTTTTAATTATTGTTTTTCTTCTCCTATATCTATAACTGGACGTAAGTTACACTTATGGTAATGACCATATGTTTTTCCATTTTTGTCTATTAATTCGTATGTATTATCACCTAATTGTTTATTTATTTGATAAGGTCCTCATATAACAAGAATTCAAAATTTGCAAAATGTCATCCTTTAGTATTTCTTGAATTACCTCATTAGCCTCTTTCCTAATTGAATTGGGAATAGTGCGACATTTATGGGTAAATGGCTGTAATCCTTCCACCTTGAATGTATGGATATATTTATTACAAAGTCCAGGCTTGTTACAAAATATATTTTTATATTTAATGAGAATACTCAGCAATTGTTTTTGACCTGTATTAAGGCCATAACAATCAAGTTTATTACGTAGAGCTACGTTAATATCTTGCTTTTGTGGTAGTTGTAAATTACCCAAGTAATTAATGGATTCACTGGTAGAGAAATCAATATAATTGTCTTCACAATTAATACAATGGATGTTATCACAGGCGCCGTGTAAGTCATATGTACGACTTCCTCCTTCGTCTTCTAAATCAATTTTAACAATTCCATTAAAATCATTTATTATTAAATTTTCCACAAAAAAATCTTTCATTATTAATCTCCTTTTCTTTGTCCCTTCTATTATCATTAACATCATAACTTTCTTCCAATAGAGGAATATTAATCATTTCATTTTCACTTTGAATTGTTAAATTGCGCCTATCAAAATTAATTATGCTTTTCCAATGATATAGTATATCGCTACCAATAATAAAGTCTGTTATTAATTTGGGTACCACCAAAGCAATCATTTCGTATTCCCACGCTCCTACGTTTAATTTTAACACGACTTGGTGTCGTATTCTTTCTTTCCTTTTACCAATGATTACGCTACAGTAAACGTTACAAACTGGTAAATAATTGGCCTCTCCTGACTTTTGTATTTTTAGAAATAGATTTTCGTTCACAACGCTGGTACTGCAGCCTGTATCTATCATTGCTCGATACTCCTGATCCCATACATTTATGTTCATAACCGGTGGGTTCATAAGTTTCGACTCGTGTTATTATTTTTCTGGTGTAATTGCTTGTTATTTTCACCAATTAATGTATTTAAATAACTCCAATTTCGAATGTCAGTGTGTCGTATACAAGGACCTAGAATAGGAGTCGAATTCTGGTCCTCTCCTAGTTTTCCTGAATTTGATTGGTAGACGGTCTGGGCATGTTAGTCTCCACCGGAGGCTCGGTATTACAACCTATGTTCACTCTTATATTTTGATCCGTTTCTCTATATTGTTCTAAATTTTCGGACCTTGGGTGCCAATCATTACGGCGTTGCCAATAATTACGCCTATCATTATATTTATATGGGTTATATGAATTACCATACCACGGCCGGTTTCTATCACGTCGATTTACATGTATATAATTTATTTGGTTTTTATTTGGGAACCGTTGATTATTTCTGGTGCCAGAATTTAGCTGTGGGCTATGTGTATTTCTAAATCTTGAATGGTTTCCTTGTTCTTGCCTTATTCTATTGTCGGGGTTATAATTGTTTTGGAATTGTGCCCCTTCCCCACTGGATGATGGATTACCGGACCTTCTTTGAAACAGATACCTTTGATGATTGTTATTACTCCTATTTTGGTCTTCATTGATGTTCTGGTTATTAGGATTTTGAGTGTACCTTCATTTCTTTCATTTAAGTGGTACTGATGTCGTTCTTTAGGAACAGATTGGTTTTCGAATTCTGTGAGTAATTCGATAACATCAGTGAAATCTACTGGCCTAGCCACTATTAAGCTCCGTCTGATGTTATCCTGAAAATGTCTGATAACAGCGGTTAAGATCTCTTGATCTGATAAAGGAGGGTCGAGTAATCGTGACCGATTCACTATGCTCATAAAGTAATCCGTAAGACTTGTATTAGTCAATGGATTGTACTTTCCAGTTGCTAGTTCAACACCAACACTATTTTGTCTTGCCAGGCTCCAATAACGTGCTAAAAATAAATTTTTAAAAGATGCATAACATTCATGTCCTGCACCTGTAGCTCTAAGTCACTGTAAGCTATTACCTATTAACGATTTTACGATCATCTTCAATAATTCATCAGGTATTCTTTTGATTATAAAATAATGGTCAATTTCTTTTAGAAATTGCTTGGGATTGTCGGTTGCTTTTTCATCAAAAATAGGTGGAGTAATTTCGGACAAGACATCCTTATTATAACCAATTTCATAATTTTGTTGTGTATTTCCAGGAAGGAGTGAATGGTGTAGGTAAACTGGTACATCAGTGTTAGTGTCATATTGTGTGTGTTGATTATCTGTATGTATATTAGCCCTTACATCACAGTTATGCATACAGTCTACATTTGTATCATTTTCAACATTTACATTATCATTGTTATTTTTACCTTGTGTTTGGAATGCTACCACTATTTTATTCAAATTAGTTGCATTTTCTTTTTCTTTGTCTAAACGTTTTTGTATTGATTTTATTTCATTATCCATTTGCATTTTGTGGTCTCGTATTTCAAGCATGAGGTCTTTTTTACAGTTAACATTTTCGGTCTTTATACTTTCTACTTCTTGGCATACAACATCTCTAAGTTCGATAATAGCTGCTGCTTGTACAGAACTATATTCTGTTTTGGGATATATTCTTCACCACTCTGTCCTCTATGTGATATGCCCGGCCACTTCTAGTGCCCCATCCATCAGTGAAAAATATTGGAGAGCAAGAGGATTAATGACTTCATTGTCAGAAATCCAGCATTAGCTAACAACAACAACAACATATTTGGTTTGTTTGAGCTTAAGTTTGTCCAGCTCTTGTGATTGGTTATCAACTTTGTTGCTTATTTTATTAATATATTTTTGTTCTAATTTAAAATTTTCTATACTTTGAGAATTTTGCCTAATTAATTTAATTTGTTCATTAGTGATCTCAGCCATCTCACATTTCATCACAGCCATTTCAGATTTCATCTCAGACTTCATCTGACTCAATTGACTGGTGAAACCAGATCTCATCTGATCTAACTGACATTTAAATTACTCATTTGGTTAGCTCAATTATTAATTTGGTCGGCCATTTGAGATTTTAGTTGACCATTTGAATTATTAATTTGGTTAACCATTTCAGATTTAAGTTGACTATTTGAGTTATTAATTTGGTCAACCATTTCTTTGAACATTAATGCCATGCTATTCAGGTCTGTATTTTGCACACTATTGCCTTCACCGCTTGCCTGGTTGTGGTCGTCTTCCATCTTAACAGATCTCGTAATTTTTCCACTATGTAAAAACATGCATAAATACAATAGCAAGTAATATGCACTGACTTACGTTCTGTCTCCTTAAATATGTATATGTATATAACGATATCCCAGATGGTAACAAAGCTCATAAGTTCATAAAAAATGTCAAGGACAGGAAAGAAAACAACAGCACACCTATCATACACAACAATAAAAGGTTAGTAAATGATGCAGTCATAGCCGAAACATTCAATAAATATTATGGTATTTCACACAAAGTAACAGGAAATAATAAAAAGGAACGTAAAGAATTTAAGAAAGATTTGAAACAAGAAAGAGAATGTAATCCTAACACTCAGTGCAATATCTTTTTTCAAAATTTTAATATGCAAGAATTGAACATTGCAATAAATAATCTAAAAAACAAAGTCTCCTGGACCAGATCACATACATCCAGAGTTCATAAAAAACCTTGGAAAAACAGCAAAACAACAACTACTGAAACTCTACAATCTATCCTGGAAAACCACTGTACCTGCTGAATGGCAAAAAGCAATAATTGTCCCACTCTTGAAGAAAGACAAAACAGCATCAGAAATAAAAAATTATAGACCAATAGCTCTTACCAGCATAATAGCAAAAGTGATGGAAAGAATGGTGTCAAACAGGTTAAATTGGTTCCTAGAATCACAAAATTTAATATCCCCATGTCAAGCTGGATTCAGAGAGTTCCACTCTACAAATGAACAAGTCTTACTTCTCAGTCAAGAAATCAAAGACTCCTTCAATAGAAAAGAAGATAATTTATCAGTTTTTATTGATTTTCAAAGTGCATATGATTCTATATGCAGAACAAAACTACTAAAGAAAGTAAAAAAAATAGGGATACAAGGTCCAATGTTTTCATGGCTATGTCATTTCCTAACACAACGCTTTATTGCAACCAGATATGGAAGAAATATATCTAAATATAAACAAGTACACCGTGGCTTGCCACAAGGTGCAGTGCTCAGCACTACACTTTTTAATATATTTATTAATGATCTACCACAACAAATACAAGAATCAGGTGTGAAGTGTGCACTATTTGCTGATGACTTGGTAATGTGGACTTCAAAACCAAAAAGCAAAATTACAGAACTGGAAAAAACCATGCAACAATCCTTAACCAACTTAGAGGTGGACCAAAGAAAATTTAATGACTGTTAATACAACAAAATCAAACTACCAAATCTTTTCACTAAGAAAAAAACCACTACAAATAAAACTAAATTTTGAGGGTCAACAATTACCAGAAACAAAGGAAGCAAAGTATTTAGGAGTTACATTTGATACCAAACTTACATGGACCAAACAAATAGAAAATGTAATACAAAGAGCAGAGAGGCGCCTTTCACTGTTAAAACGTCTAACAGGAATGAAGTGGGGATGTTCCAGAGCAACGCTTAACACAACATACAATGTATATATAAAACCATTATTTACTTACTGCAGCGAAGTTCTTGTAACAGCAAACACAAAAAAAATTCAAATCTTTCAAAACCAAAGTCTGAGATTAATTACAGGTGCTATCAAAACCACACCAATAGCAGCTATGGAAATACTAACCAACCAATACCCCATTGAATATGAAATAGAAAAAGCGGCTCTTATTCAACACGAAAAGTTGATCAGACTCCCATTCAATACATGGCACAAGAGGAATTTTACACATACACTAAAGACTCAGGAGAGCTTTCTTTCCAAAATTCAAGACATCAAGAAGGATGTACACCTTCCTAATTCAAAGGAAAACTTCATATCTAAAGTCAATCCAACACATACATTAGACATCACATATTATTTACACCTGACAGAAGAAGTTAAAAAAAGTGATACTCCAACTAGTGTTCTAAAATTATTGGCATTAGAGACAATCCATACTAGATTTCCAGAACATGAGTGGCTCCATATTTATACTGATGGATCATTGATATCAAACCAAGATGGAGCAGATGCTGGAGTCACTGTCACCTCTTTTCCTATTACAAATCTTTAAGTTATGTAACTACTAACTTTGATGGAGAAATTGAAGCAATTCGAATGGCCCTACAAAATCTTTTGTACAGAATTTCACATTTTCAGCAAGCACTTATTCTCTCAGATTCCAGGGCAGCAATTATAGCAATTACTTCCAAGTTGTCACCAAAAAACCAAACTATTATAGAATGTTGGAAGATGCTTAGCCATCTAACATCACTTCAAAAACACCTAGTCTTCCAATGGATACCGGCTCACTGTGGACTGAGTGGTAATGAGAAAGCTGATTTTCTTGCAAAAAAGGGTACCAGCGGTGTACAAAAATCTAGAGTTAATTTACCATTTTATGCAGCTAAAAGATTAGTGAACTCTGAATTCAAAAAAATTATTGCAAAATATTACTATGAAAAATCAAAGAATAAAAGATGGGAACTACCAAACATTCAAACAGTGATTCCGGAGTATCCTCGAAAAACAGCAGTTGCAACCTTCAAGTTGATTACAGGACATGATTGTCTGGCAAAACATTTAAACAGAATTGGGATATATTCTTCACCACTCTGTCCTCTATGTGATCTGCAAGAGGAAATGGATCGAGACCACCTTCAAATATGCCCGGCCACTTCTAGTGCCCCATCCATCAGTGAAAAATATTGAAGAGCAAGAGGATTAATGACTTCATTGTCAGAAATCCAGCATTAGCTAACAACAACATATAACGATATCCTACTGGTTGGAATTTCCAGTCCTAGAGGTCGTGTTGTCGTGTAGTACTGCTTCCTTCCCAGGGCCTAATCCAATCTTCTTTTTTCGAACCACGGTTGTTAAGTTCCAAAATATGTAGCGGGTGCCAATATCTTCCTTTGAATTCTTCCCTTTCGTGTCGTACATGTTGGGCGCCAAATGTGCGGCGGTCGCATTAAATCTTTCTCTCCCACCTTCTTCTTTGCTCGGCTCGGCTTAGTCGGCTATTATCCGATGAGACTTGTGGGTGCAGGGAAGTCAATTGGAAATTATACTACTTTGCTTCATAGATCATTTTTATTCTCTTCAATAATATTTTACTAATAATGATTCGGTACATTGATTGGTCTTCTTTAACTAAATTAGGTAGAAAAGCTCTCTTTCTCTTATTACATATATTCTTTAACCATATTAATTCTCCTTCTCTATACTTTAATCCCTGTTGCTAACCGTTGTTTTTCGTCGTTAAGTGAAAATTTTTGTAACAGTCTGGGTTCATCATTTGTTTGAACCACAGAAGCTGTAATATCCGGACATTGCCATGCTGTTCATTCATAGCATACTTAAGTATGAATGAGAGCTGTTTTACCTATATAATTATATATTATATATAATTTAACATTCATTCTTTAACAATTCTTAAAACATTGTATAATAAAATTAAATATAACTGAAAATGGTGAATTTGGGGTGTGACCTAAAACTACTGCCACAAACCTATACTGATTTTAAAGGAATATATTATCTTCCACTACTTTACATGCACTTACATCAAAGGTATTACAATGATGTAGCTCCTGTATACAACATCTTTCACAGTAAGAAGTACAGTAGAGTCCCACTAATTCAAACTAATTGGGACCGAACCCTGTTTGGATTAGGTGGATTATTGACAAATACAAAACATACTGACTTAAGCATTTGTGTGTTAAGTATGAAATTATTGAAAGTAGTGTAACTTTTGGGTTGGTTGTGAAGTAAAGAAGACCGATGTAGTCGAGATAAATAAACACTTTTATTTCCGTAAACAGTAACTTGTACACTCGTTGCAACAGCAAGAAAGTCTTTTCCGATTCACCAACAGCACGACTCCGAATTCGTAACACAAAGAACTAACTCTTCTCCGTCGGCACAACGCTTCACATCGTCTGTCCGTCTCCGTCGGCACGACTACTCAACCTTCAAATACGTCTGACTCCTCTTCTCACACTTTACCGCTATTTATATCTCCCAGGCACTATTCTGGAAGCTTCAGGAACGTTCACTTATTGCGGCGAGATACAAAGTAGAAGACTCCAGAACAATCTATCCTTTTCTCTCTTTCGGCAAGCGCCCCAACAATGCGGCCATCTCTGTCTCTTTCCTTCGGCTCCTTTGCGGTAGTGCCGACAATAATGCGATGGGTGACACTGCGGTTGTCGGCAATTAGATGCGGCGGGCGCGGTGACACTGCTCCCTTCTCAGAGCTGGTCGTCCCGACCAGCACTATCACTGCGGCATCTCCCTTACGCCCCGGTGGACTATCCCATCGAACCTCTTCTCCAGGAGGCACGATCCTAGGTATCGCTGTTGGATAGTGTCCCTTGGTCTGGGTAGGACGACGTATGCCATCCTGCTTCGGTCAATGTACAATGTCCCACATCACGGCTTAGCCTTTTACGGAGAGCTTCACGATTCGGTGCAATATGGATGTATTATAAGGAAGATTATTGACAAAAATGCCTTAAACACTTTATTTAATTACAGATATTGCAATATACATGAATATTTTACATCTTTTACCACTAATGCATCAATTCATTGCCATTGTTTCTTTCATTGTTTATTTTTCAGACAAGTGAAGTCAGTCTCCGTTTTTCCATCTAGAATCATTCCAGAGGGCTTAGGCAAGAAATACCACCTCAAAAGTAAGAACAATTCTATCACCCAGCCATATACAATCCATGTATATAACAAGAGCATTCTGATGAAAATAATTCTTTGCCATGTTTCAGTTTGTGGTAAAAAGTGGTACATGCCACTGTATTGGTGTTGCTATGCAATTGCCTGGTAGTTACATCATTACAATGGTGGAAGACTAGACAGCTCTCATTCCATTGTAGGGCTGTAGAGGTTACAACAGGAAGCGAAACAGACCATCTAGCTTAGAAAACGTTGACTCAAGATATGATAGAATTGATCACCTCATAACAATCCAACAAAAACAAGATGCCATCCTTGTCATAAAAAAGTTTCACTAAATGCCAGAAGTGTAATCTTGTGCTTCATGTAGCATGTTTTGCAAGCTACCATATAAAAGACTAAAGAATTGTACTTTAAATCCTGATAAAATATATTCCAATTGCAAAGCGATTATAAAAATGTCAAACCATTTGTTTGAAAAATGCTTCATGTGTGTGCATTTCTATCTCTGTCTGACACAGCACAACTCAAAAATGAAAAGTCAGCACCTACATATGTAATAACCAAAGAGAACTACTTTATTGATGACATCAAAACACAGTTTTGGCTGCCAAACACCAGCACGTCAAATCTTAACCAAGAAGTGCAATGCTATGTGGGCCGACGTTTACTCCATGGATGGAAGAGTGGAAACAAGCAAACTACAAGCTACAACATGTAGTAATGCACTATGCCATGCATGGATTTCATCACAGATTCTGTCAAAGCAAGAAATCCCACCAGTCAAATGAAGATTGTATAACAAACACTGTGACAGAGATATCACACACAAATGTGCAAAATGAGGAAAACCTCATTAATAAAACTGGCTCTAGCATGGATATTCAATTGTTTCTCTTTGCACATTGTGCACTTTTCATTCAATAATAAGAATATGAATGATTTGTAGTATGTTAAACTATTAAGGCTATGACTTAAAGTACTTACCTGCTGTAAGTTGCAATTAGTGTATGTTCTCTCTCATATGTATTTGAGATCTCCTTGTGGTTTACTTGGACAATGCAAATGAGCTGGAGAGTTTAATGCCATGGTGGCTCAGTGGTTAGAGCAACTAAACGGGGACTGGAAGATCCATGGTTAAAATCCTGGCCATGGCATTGAATTTTTCAGTTTCATTCTGCCTTTCCAGATCTTATCCTACACGTGGCTAGGGTATAACAATAGTTGGTATACCCAATAATTTTATGAAAAAGAGAGAAGGTCATGTGAATGTAATATGAGATTTTTTCCATTAATGTAATGTTGATCACTAAAACACTAAGTACATAGCAATTGTCATAACTACAAAAGTTGCTGAAATGACAATGTGCAACAGTAAATTGAGGTTAGTACAATTTTCTCTTCCTGTTGTGCAAGTTTAATGCTTCAGAATTTAAGAGTTCATCTTCTTGCAGATTCCTGCAACAAGTTCAGAGAAATTAGTGTTAACTTGTGCCTCTGCTTTCGCCAAGCAAATATTCACTTGTGTCCACTTGCAATGCTTCACACTGTGTCATTAAAGCATTTGAGGAACAAACCAGTGCTCTGTTTGAATACAAAGCCCATTAACAAGACCTGGAAAACTCATATTAAGACATTCTATAGTTTTATGGAAATGAATGAGCAACACACAACCTAGAGTGACAGTTGCCCACAGGTTATCAATTATATGAACATGCTTTAGCAAATGAACTGTACATATCTGAACCAGAATATCTCTGAAATTAAAATCTGACGCTATTAATAGTGAAGTAAATTAAATTGACAAATATTAATACATAGTACCTGGGCAACCGACCGTTGCTCAGCTTTTCATTTCCTTTTTTTTAAATCATGTTTTTTTTTTGGAGGGGGGGGGGGTTGGGGGGGGGGGAGAAGATACTTATTTAGATAAACTTAAAAGGCAAAATGTTAACTATATATAAATTTTCATCCTAATTGTTGGAGCCATTTCTGTGACGAGACCTTTAATATTCTGGTTTGTTTGTTGAAATTGGCCCATTAACAGAGAAATTATGGCCAACATAAGGTTTTGATTAATTGTGACTGTTACACGTAGACTAAGATAGCTAAGTCAACTTTCTTTAGTTTTCTGAAAGCTCTTGACAAGACCTTGAATATCCTGGCTTGTTTGTTGAAATTGGCCTATTAACATAGACATTATGGCCAAAATAAGGTTTCAACTAATTGTGACTTATGTGTAACATCACGTTTTTTCAGGAATGACACCTAACTTAAAAAGCAAAACTCTGAATACAAAATTTGATCGAAATCGTTAGAGCCGTTTCCAAGTTGTGCAGAATATATACACATACATACAAGTATTGCTCGTTTAAATATATAAGATTAGCAACTAAACTTTGCTTATCTTTTATAACCATGATGCAATGATGGATAAAGCAAAAATGACTAACAATTTGGTGTGCTTTGTTAAATTGGAATATTAACAGAATTTTAAGAAGACAAATATGCAGTAAAGAGAATTCTCAAAAATTAGAAATACAAAGTTTGAGAGGTAGAACTGGAACTTAAAAAATTCAATGCCAAATACCTCTCAAACTTTGCCCACACACGGCTTGTTTGTTTAAAAACACCAACAGTAAGTTTGTTGGCATAAATAAATAATAATTAGAAATACAATTTTACCAATTTTCAGTGTTTAAAAACTTAGCAAGGAAAGATGGATAAGCAGCAGTAAAAGACAAGAAATATAAAAATCTGATGTGTTGCACTTACATGACTTTCTCTACTCTTGTACTAACCATTCTAACAAACTCTTATTCCTATATCTCCATGTTAGTTAAGATAAACATTCATACAAATTATCTTATTGCTTATTTCCTTGTAGGTACAAGGGGAATATTAGAATACAGAAGGCTTTGTGCGACAGTCAAATCTTTTTTACCTTTGAGATTCCGTTCTCTTTGCACCAATAACATATAAAAAAATGAACAACGCTGTTGCATTTCGCTAAAGTTCTAAGTTTTCTGAAACTCACACACATAACAAGGAATATCTATGAAATGGTTCACCCTACAAGAAAATTTATTGAGACATAAATTGTGTATTTTAGCAAGATCTACATTTTTTGTGCAGTATAATTTGGTCTATCTCTAATGGTTTACCAGTTATGCAAAAGTTGTCCAGAGTAAATACGACTACAGGGGCTATAGCCAGAAAATTCAAGATATACATTTCATTTGTCATCAAAATATCTCAAACATATGACATTTTAATCAAAATCATTAAGAGCCATTTTCAAGAAAATCAAAATTTTTGAAAAATCTTCCATGTAAAGGGTAGTGTAGGGTGGGGCTATTTTCTTCAAAATCTTTGTGTCGCATCCTTGAAAGATATATAAATAAGAAAGATTGAAATAAATACCAAGTTTGGCTTTTAACCGACTTTTCGTTTTTGAGTTATGCTGTCCACAAACTGACAGACACACAGACAGACACACACACGGACCTTTTTCTAAAAATGCTTTTTTTTGGATCCAGGGGGCCTCAAAACATATATTTCCGGTGAAATCTCAACATCGAATTTTTGGGTGGAATGCAATACTTCCCCTACTTACCAGTAGAGAAAGTAAAAATGAAGGAAATGACTTCTGAATAGAACATGTGATACAGAAATGAAACACTTGCTAGCAAGAGGAAAAAGCCAGAAGAATTTCCTAAGGAGTGAAGTTCAACCTTTGTGGATATCAGACAATTTGGATCTGTCTTTACAATTAAGATTTGTACTTTTTGGGTGAATTAATAATACCAAACACATATTTGCACATTTAGACCACAGAGAGGAAGTGTGGACGTGATCAGACTTTGCAGTCATTGAAACTGATTTAGCTAGATAATTTAGGTGATAGGATCAAAATCTCCAAAAGAATAACAGAAAAAATACACCTGAAGACAATTTTTAGGTATAACAGTTTACAAACAAAAGACTGGATGACCATATCTCAGCAGTATAACATGTGTGGGGATATTATGACAATCATTCACCTCAACACAAGGCTGACTATAGCCTGTTGTCGCAGATTGTGGAGAAATTGGCGTTAAATGCTAATACAAACAGTATCACTGAAGGCATCTTGATATGCAACAGTATAGAAACAATGTGGTTATCATTTCCAAGAAAAAAAAAAAAACTAAGACATTTCCTAAAAATCCTTAGAGGACAACAACTTGCAGCAGTAGTTCTTAATAGTTAATCACAAAAGCAAACCTCTGGAAATGAAGTATGTGATACAGAATACCATATCCCTCTCATAACGGCTCAAACAAGCTAATTGTCGACAGGACCTTCAACTTCACTCAGTCACTCCCTCCCTCTCCCTCCCATAATTCATTAATTTGTATATAAACTGGAATAAATTAGATTCAGTGAGTTCACTAGTAGCAATAAAGACCTCGGAACATTGAACGTGTCAAGGAAATATACAGTTTAGTTGCATATGTACATAAACATTACATTTGAATATTGAACATAGAACATTTTATATGCAGGGAATATGAAAACAGAACAGGCGCAACTGTAGGATATGCTATCCACAGCTGCTGTTTAAGTGAAACTAATGAAAATGTTATGGTCCAGAAGCAAAAACTGGACAAAGGAACAGCTTCCATAAGACAAAGTGTTGATGAACCCAATAAGCATTTCACTACAAAGCATGTAGCTGATATCATGTGATGAAATGAAAAAAGAAATAGGACAAGTCTATATAAACTATGCCAGAAAATTAAGTCTCTTGAGAACACCTTGTACTATGATTATTAAAACCTGAGATGCTGCCCTCATTTAGTTTATTACAGAAGACAAAATATGCAGAGGGAATATATTCCTCTAAACCCAGACAGAAGTCACTTAATTCAAAGCTACTACCTTAAGTAGCTCACTGGTACGCCACAAGAATGCCACTGCAATATCTGCCAAAGAAAGAAAAAATGAAAAAGAAACTAAAGTAAATAAGAGAGCCTCTGTGTGCATTTTTTCTAATATTACTTGTTAGTTAAATACTCCCAAAACTACTAGTACTGCTGCTACAACTACTACCACCACCACCACCACCACCACCACCACCACCACCACCACCACCACCACCACCACCACCACCACCATCACCTTCACTATAACTAACACTACTTCTGCTACACAGAAAGCACACACAGAAGACTTAACAAAATAAAAAATGAATAAATAAGAAAAAAGGCATTGTAGTTATGCATAACTGTGGCAGAATGAAAAAATGAGGAAGTATTCTTGAAGCTACAACATCAGTAAAATGCAATAGAAGCTCCATACCACAGAAGAACAGGGTTCAAGTTTATGGCCTCTTGTATAGATCAGCACTTATAATAGTGGCAATGAAACTGACATTGGCTCAAATAAGATGACTCCATAGGACAACTCCATATAACCTGGCAAAACTTAGACATGCCAATTATATGGGCAACAGGAAAGAAAACAAGTCAGGTAGGCTTTAAAACATGCTGGACTAAAACAAAAACAACTTTAAAGAAATCCAGCCACAAGCTTTTCCCTATTTGGATGACAATATGATCAAAGATCCTGAGAATAAACCTCATAAAACACTGCTAAAGGGACTAGAGACTGGAGGAATTAAAAAACTGATCACTGCACCAGGATTGCTGTATGGAAGTGGTGAGTTCATCTTCAAATACTGGTTTCCATTACCAATGGAAATACTGGAAAAGGACTTTCAAACAGGATCAGAGTAAGCAAACTTTACATGGAAGAAAGAAATAGAAAAGAAAATATCAAATCGCAAGTACCTCAGTCATAAAAAACTCTAGCATAGAAGCTGTCGAGCCCATTGGTGAGGGATTACAGTTTGAGAGTCTAATCCAAAGGACAGTATGAGTAGCACTGGTAAAAACAATTGTCGCTGACTTGCCAAAATACAACACCAGCAACTATGGAAGAAAAGGTCAATTTCAAAGGTTTTGAATTTCCTGGTGTTAGAACTGCTCATTTGTATACAGAGTCACTTCTTGCAAGTACAACTAACAGTGACACCACAAACAAGTGTGAAGCAAGACAATTTTACTGATACTAAGTAATTGTTGTTTGGCATTCTTCATAAGATGCAGGTTATTCACCTGATGAAAATACACAAATGTAAAGTAACAACTTGACATAATGATCAAAGCAGCTTTCATAACTATGACCTGTGAATGCTAATATATAGAGCAACATCAGAAAAACCTTAATTATTCCATGGCCCATTTCCAGTGACCAAAACCAGCCTGATTCTCAAGGATACCTAAAAATTTGAAACTAAACCTCTTCTGACAGGCAAAAGAAGCGTTAGTTGCAAATTCAATAGGGAATACCTGGAAGTATATGCCAGGTTTAATTTAAAAGAATAATTTTCTGAGGTCAATACAAATATGATAAATTGCAGCTGAAAACAAATGGCAGTTTTTCAAATAGCACACAAATTAATATATTTTTAAATGTAATTCATTTTTCTCTACTGGTAAGTAGGGGAAGCATTGCATTCCACCCAAAAATTTGATGTCGAGATTTCACCGGAAATATGTTTTGAGGCCCCCTGAATCAAAAAAAAAAAAAAAAGCATTTTTAGGAAAAGGTCTGTGTGTGTGTCTGTCAGTCTGTGGACAGCATAACTCAAAAACGAAAGGTCGGTTAAAAGCCAAACTTGGTATTTAAGTTTAATGTCTTTCAAGGATGCGACACGAAGATTTTGAAGAAAATGGCCCCACCCTACACTACCCTTTACATGGAACATTTTTCGAAAATTTTGATTTTCTTGAAAATAGCTCTAACGATTTTGATTAAAATGTCATATGTTTGAGATATTTTGATGACAAATGAAATGTATATCTTGACTTTTCTGACTATAGCTCCTGTAGTCGTATTTACTCTGGACGAATTTTGCATAACTGGTAAGCCGTTAGAAGTAGACCAAATTATACTGCACAAAAAATGTAGATCTTGCTAAAATACACAATTTATGTCTCAATAAATTTTCTTCTAGGGTGAACCATTTCGGAGATATTCCTTGTTATGTGTGTGAGTTTCGGAAAACAGAACTTTAGCGAAATGCAACAACGTTGTTCATTTTTTTATGTTAATCGTGCAAAGAGAACGGAATCAAAGGTCAAAAAGATTTGACTGTCGCACAAAGCCTTCTGTATTCTAATATTCCCCTTGCACCTACAAGGACATAAACAGTAAGATAATTTGTACGAATGTTTATCTTAACTAACATGGAGATATAGGAATAAGAGTTTGTTAGAATGGTTAGCACAAGAGTAGAGAAAGTCATGTGAGTGCAACACATTAGATTTTTAAGCTTAGTAATGGATTTTAGATTGCTTTTCCAAGCAAAGCAAATAAACTTTTACCGTAATTTCCTTTAAAACTCATTGATAAATTTAGAATGACAGATATTTTGAGAATAATGAAATATCATGTATAGCATAAGAGGTTATTAAAATCGAGACTTTACGATGATTAATTTAAATTCCAGGGTCGTAAAAATCAAATAATTATCAGTAATAGCACTTTAAAGATTCCAAACCAAGAGAATTTTCCGAATCAATTCCTACCGCGCACAATATCGCCATTTCCATTTCGCGGGCTTCGAAGGTCCGCTTCCGAAGCGCCTTGCGTCAGGTCAGTACTGTCCAACTGTCAGTACTTCTTTTAGGGGTGTACCATTGCCATTACAAGTGGAACTGAAAAGGGGTAGCAGATGGAGCCAGGGTGCACTGAAATTTTAGTGTGGTTTTACACATACTCACATATTTGAAAAAATAGTGAAGAAAATGTGTTTAAATATTGCTTATAATTGATTTCTTACAAATATTTTCTTACGTACTGTAAAAATAAGTTTGTAAATTAATCGTCATGTTTTAATTGAAAAAAAAAAAAAATACATTTTCCCGCCTTCAGGCAAACACGCTCGATAAGCAATGTACACTTATAAATAGTGAAAAAGATATGTAAAATAAGACAATTTACTACAGGGGAAACAAAATATAAATTTATATACTGTAAATCAAAAGCTTTTTTGTCGATTTTAAAATGCCCAAAGGTTGTAACCAAGCGCTTAAATTAACTACCAACATCATAACTGTGTTTTCGCTAAATCTCAATCCCTACCAGTTTATAAGTCGTTACTTGTTAAGATTCCTTCTCTGCGAAGGTTTCTTGAGTCTTGTTTCTTTGCTTACAGAAATTAAAATTACAATCTAGGGCAATCAACTATCCCACCTTCAAATTTCCTCTCGGTCTTTTATATTCCACAGCGCTGGACGCAGATGTCCACTGGCGATAAAGGGGAATGGCAAATGGTTGGCAGCAGCATCACTAAAACATACAAGTTGTGTCTGTGAGTTGTGTGGTTGTGTGTTTTGTCTGCTATAACACCTACTAGGTGTTCTGTGCTGCTATATGAACTACCAAGAACATATAAAGTATACGTAAACTGCTACAATTAAAAGGAAATTTGGAGGAATTGTTTCTAGCCAAATAATCAATTTTAATATGTGTCATTACAGTTAGATTAAAGGCTTTTACACAAGCAAGGAGTATCACATAATACAGCTAAAATGCGTTACTTTTGGATTCAGGTGTCTTGTTTTGTTTTAAATTTGTAGGCTTCAAATTCTTGTCAGCGACATCCATTGTGTATAAAGGTGGGTATTAATGCTGACATATATTAAGCATAAGGTTACCTCATAGTGTAGTTTGGAAACAGCAGAGTATAGTGTTTCATAACTCAACTTTCATAGAAAATGACATTGACGTTTATGTTGAAATTTATTAAAAACACAGTGTACATTTTCAGATTAATTGTCATGGCATCTAACAGGGATACAGATAATAAGCCGAATACTTCACAGACTACAACAGAAACAAAGAAACGATTCAAAACACCAGTATGTCTGATAGTGCTTGGTATGGCTGGTTCTGGGAAAACAACATTTGTTCAAAGGCTTACGTCTCATCTTTATTCCCTGCAGAGGAAGCCATATGTAATAAACCTTGATCCTGCATGCAGAGAAGTGCCCTATCCAGCAAATGTTGGTAAGTACCTGCACCTGTAGTTTAATGCTTTGTCACACTTAACAGGAAATTGGGGGCGATTGAGTATCTCCCTCATCTTCAGATATAATACGTTTACAGTTGGAATTGAAATCAATGTGACCCTTCATTCTGGATTGAATACTCAATGGAAATAAGGATTGAGATCATGTGGAATCTCAAGGAATGGATTGACATTTTGTTGCATGGAAACACCTCCTGCTGAGGTCACAAAAGGCCACAGACTATGACAATGCACACAAAGTGCAGATGGAGGTGGGTGTGGTAGGCAAGACGACAGAGATGGCTTGTAATTGGTGTTAACTCACATATACTGCTTAATAGTATTCATGGCAAAGAAATAACAGAAAACAAAAGGCTCTTCTTTAGATTATGTTCAACATTTTACTGTAAAAAATCTTAAGTCCAAAGGTACTTACTGAGCATGTGCTGCTGATGGTCACTAGTATATGATTTTCATTACTGCCAACATTGCTCTTTCAACAACACTAGTTTTTCTTGCCAACACACTAAACACAAAAGCATGCTTAATCTGTATGTTGCTGCCTTAGTATATCTGTTACTGGGTCCATGAAATGCTAGCTCGTTTTATGACCCTGTCGATCTGGGTGGCTCAATTGGTTAGACACTGGCCTACTGATCCCAAGGGTTCAAACCTGACCCAGACCGATGGTTTTTAAGTGTGCAATCTAGCAGTAACATAACAATGACATACACTGCTATCGCGTAGCGCAACTCCATACATTATTACTGGCTCGTTCTTTATTATTATATTATTATGAGCCAAAATGGATTTATTATTATTTTTTATCCATTATTATGGATTATTAGTATTATACGATACGCTGGCTCCTTCTTTATTATTTTATTATATTATTATTTTTATTATATTATTATTATGAGCCGAAATGGATATTGTTTAGGAAAGCTTATGCGATGATTTTGTGAGAATTTCGGCAAAGTCACACTCGGCAGTGGGATATATTTTTTTATTATATTTTTATTATGTTTATTATTTATCGTTCTTTTTTGTTTATTTATTTTATCTTTTACCTTTATCTTTTATCTTTATCTTTTTTGTTTATTTATTTTATATTATTGCTTTTAATGTTATTAGATTTATATTATATTTATTATACTATTATATTTATATTACTATTATTTATCGTTCTTTTTTATTTATTTTATATTATTTATTGTGTTTTTATTTAATATTATTATATTATATATATTATATTTAATAGTATTATATTATTATATTTATATTATTTTTATTAATTATCGTTCTTTTTTATTTATTGAAACTTTCTTCCCCTTTTATTTATGGGGTGTAGCACGGCATCGCATTCCCTGCATAGCATGCGAGTCCTCAACAGTCCATCATATAAAAACTGCATGCATGCCTCTTCGTCTGACAACAGAGGTGCCAAATCTAATATGCTTATGAAACAAGTCATTGCTTCTTCCTTGTACGAAGGTCAATAGCATAATGTCGACTCCCGCAAAAACATTCAAACTTACTATTGGCAACAAAGTCCTAGGGACATTCTGCTGTTGGCAGCGTTGCATTAACACAGCAACTTCGGCAACTTTCGTGACCATTCGTACACACTGCCGAATGGGACTTTGCCGAAATTCTGACCAACTCATCGCGGGAACGTTTCTAAACATTATCCAATTTTTTTTTTTCCATGTCAGTAGATTTACTGGCATGTAAAAGAACTCCTGCAGGACTAAATTGTGGCACACCAGCGACGCTGATGTGATCCTAGCAATTGACAGCGTCATTAAACAACAAAATAAATTTATGACCTGCAAGGCTAATGTGTTTTTCACATTTTGCTGCCACCGATACATTTGTTACTGGATCTAACAGTTGCTGAGGTTGGCAACAAATTAATGGACAACTAGCGATGTTGGCAGCATTGAAATTACACAGCAACTTCAGCAAATTTCGTAAGCCCTTGTGCATGCCTCCCGAGTTGGACTAACAAAATTCTGTTGTTGTTGGCTAATGTTGGATTTCTGACAATGAAGTCATTAGTCCTCTTGCTCTCCAATATTTTTCACTGATGGATGGGGCACTAGAAGTGGCTGGGCATATTTGAAGGTGGTCTCGGTCCATTTCCTCTTGCAGATCACAGAGGATTGAGGTGTAAAATATTCCGGAGTTAAAATAGTCCTCCATTCAGATCTCTGGGCGGGGACTACTTCTTGATAACCAAAAAGCATTATATAAAAAAAAAAATTCTTGAAGGACGTAATTTAAAGTATAGCCAAACAAAGGATTTATTAGATATTACAAGTACATTTTATCTGTATTCTTTTATTTTATTTGTTTCACTATGGTGTAGCAAACCCTCTCTAAATTTGTGGTTGGCGCATAAGTAGCTAGTTTTAATTGTGCATGAAGGCTGATATTAGTGAAGTACGTTCTTTCAATTGTAACGTAATAAAAATGTGTTCAGTTTATAATAAAAAAATCATTTACACGTGCACATAGAGTGGTATATAGTTGTGATTGTTGCAGCAAATGATCAGAGATGTGGATATTTGTTTCATTTGTGTAGCCCCTTTAACTTCTTCGATCATAACACAACTGAACTGTCAAATGACTGAACTTACTGAACTGTCAAGTTTCTGGAAGTTAATCTTTTTTTTATCACTTTCATGTTAAATACACTCACATTTGCTCTTGCACTTATACATCCAGACGCTGGGAGATGGAGAATTATTCTGGTTAGAAGAAAATTCTCAATCTCAGCTGGGAATCGAACCCAAAACCTCTGGGTTGAAGGAATTAATTTTGTTAAATCTTAATGACGACCATTAGTACCTGTATTTGCAGGTGTACCTGTGAAGAGAGATACCGAACTGACATTTTGACCCCATTTTATCATGAACTGACAGAAGAAGTGAAATCATATGAGTGGTTTCAACAAGATTCTGCTACTGCCCATTCAGTAGAGGAGTCCATGAATAAAATTAGGGAAGTGTTTGAAGATAGAGTGATTAGTGCTGCTGTATGGCCCTCTTGCTCCCCCGATCTAACTGTGTGGGGTACCAACCTGAAAGATAAAGTTTACGAGACAAATCCCCATATATTGGAAGAACTGAAGCAAAATACTTGAAATGAAATCAGAAACATCACAGTGGCCCAACTTAATTGTGTGAATTAGAATGTGTTCTCCAGATATAATGCTTGTTTAGCCAAGGGTGGACGACATTTCCAGCATCTCCTATGAGGTAAGAGTGTTGCTTTATGCACAGAGTTTATGTAGGAGCAAAGCTGCAGACACTTACAGTCTGCTCATACAATATTGGACCGAATATACATCTAGTGCTAACAACACACCAAACTCCAACTCTCCAATCATAATGAGGGATTTCCTGAATGCGATGTGGATTTTCAGAGGCCCAGTATGTATGCACAGTGGCAGCCGGTAGTGGGTGAATCCAGCAAGGTCGTGGGAGAGGCAAAGCACTGTGTTCTCTGGTAGGTTTTAAATTAAGAACCCTGTGTGTGTGGGTGTGGGTGGCGGTGGCGGTGTTGTGTTGTGTGTGTGTAATAACAGAATATTACCCAAAACAACTCTATCTATATACCTGTAAGATGTGCATTAAATGTTTCAGAAAAATTATTCAAATATTATGACGCAAGGGACTTTTTAAAAGGTATAAATGAATTTATTTTACAAAGTGATTAAAATAATTAAAACTATGCTTCAGAATCACTTCAAATTGGGTACACTTCTTAAGTTTTACCACTCTAATAAACTTTGAAAATATGGTGCAAATTGGATAAAAAATAAAGAACTTCCACAACTCAGTAGGAGTCCCCCTTAAGGAGCAAACAAGAGAATTGTTCTGAGCATCTAAAAATACAGTAGAAAAACAAGTTGAGACTTGAAATGGCTGGTATCAGCAACAATAGGTATTGCTCCAGGCTATGATTGGGGCAGACAAGGATCTGATAGGGAGATGATCCCAATTATTTAAAATTTCTAAAATATTCCCATAATCTGCTTTCCAAATAGTGTATGGTTTTACCAATGTAAACCCTGTAACAATCCAAATAGCTAAATTGATAAATGCCAGATTTTTTTACAAATTGAAATTATATCCTTTTTAGAAAAATCCAACAAATTTGTTATATTACATTTATTTTGAGGAACCAAAGTTATACCATGTTTGAGAGGTAGAACTGGAACTTAAAAATTCAATGCCACAACTGGGATTTGAACCACAGACGTTCCGCTTACCAGGCGGACGCTCTAACCACTGAGCTATTGTGACAAACTGCCAGAATGGCATTAAATTCTCAAACCAGTTCGTATTTCTCCTGGTAAACCACAAAAGCAGTAAGTTTGTTGGCATAAATAAATAATAATTATACCATGTTCTTTAAAATTTGTTGTAAACTTTTTATTAGCCCAATCTACAATTATAGATTTACGTTGCTTCACTGTTAATAGCTTCAATTTTTTCATTATTAACAATACCATTTGTTTGTTTCAGATATTAGGGATACTGTAAACTACAAGGAAGTGATGAAGCAATATGGTTTAGGTCCCAATGGAGGCATCGTCACTTCACTCAATTTGTTTGCAACGAAATTTGATCAAGTAATATCACTTCTGGAAAAGGCATCAGACACACACGAGTTCACCATTATTGATACTCCTGGACAAATAGAAGTGTTCACATGGTCTGCATCAGGCAATATTATATCAGAAACTCTGGCATCCACATTTCCTACCATCGTTGTCTATGTGATGGATACAGTTCGCAGCGTCAGTCCAATCACGTTCATGTCCAATATGCTGTACGCCTGCTCAATATTATATAAAACAAAACTACCCTTCATTGTGGCAATGAATAAGGTGATTAAAAGCATGGCTTTGCAATTTTATTATGTTCTGGATTAGCGATGTAAACACAAACCTTCATGATTTCAAATTTTATAAACATAGTTACAAAAAATCTGATGTGTTATACTCACATGACTTTCTCTACTCTTGTACTAACTATTCTTGCAAACTCTTATTCCTCTATCTTCTTCATGTTAGTTGAGATAAACATTTGCAGAAATTATCTTTTTGCTCATTTTCTTGTGGGTGCAAGGGGAATACAGAAGGCTTTGTGTGGTAGCCAAATGTTTTCAAGCTTTGAAATTTCATTCTCTTTGCATGGCAAAGATATAAAAAATGAATAAATCTTTTGTTTGTGGAAGGTATAAGCATTGCAAAACTCGCACAGAAAACAAGAAATATTTCTGAAATGGTTTACTCCACAAAAAAAAATTAATTTGACATAAATTGTATGTTTTAATGAGATCTACATTTTTTTGTAGAAAAATCAAAGAATAAAAGATGGGAACTACCAAACATTCAAACAGTGATTCCGGAGTATCCTCGAAAAACAGCAGTTGCAACCTTCAGGTTGATTACAGGACATGATTGTCTGGCAAAACATTTAAACAGAATTGGGATATATTCTTCACCACTCTATCCTCTATGTGATATGCAAGAGGAAATGGATTGAGACCACCTTCAAATATGCCCGGCCACTTCTAGTGCCCTTCCCATCCATCAGTGAGAGCAAGAGAATTAATGACTTCATTGTCAGAAATCCAGCATTAGCTAACAACATTTTTTTGTAGATGCTGACCTGTCATGGCATGTAATGCGTTCTCTGATTGGTAATCAGAGGATATGGTCGGTGAATTTATTTTGATAATTCTCCCGGTCAGGTCGGTGAGCCCCGTAAACCGACGACAGGTGTGGTCCTCCAGACATTCTGGGGGTTGTGAGAGAGCGATGTGACTGCCAAAACATAAAAATATGGTGCTCTCTTAAAAGTGGTTACTATTTTGCTATTGCTCTATGAGTGAAAAATATTGTAGAGCAAGAGGATTAATGACTGTCAGACATCCAACATTAGCTAACAACTACAACAACATTTTTTTGTATAGTAAGATTTGGTCTATCTCTTACGGTTTACCAGATATGCAAAAGTCATCAAGAGTAAGTAGGATTATGTGGGTTACAGCCAGAAAATTCAAAATATACATTTTATCTTCATTAAAAGTATCTTAAATATATGGCATTTTAATCAAAATCGTTAGAGCCATTTTCAAGAAAATAAAAATTTTTCATATAAAAGTTAGTTTAGGGTGGAGGAATTTTCTTCAAAATCTTCATGTCACGTCCTTGAAAGATATTAAACTTAAATAGGAACTGTACCGTTTATTAAATTTTCTACTGTGTACATGGCAGAGGTCTGCAGGGGCCGACATTCTTAGGTTTGGCCCAGCCTCAACCAAACCTGAACCCAAGAAGAGGTTATAGTGTACCACCAGGCACGGGCTTGATTGTGTAATTTTGTTTTAAACAAAATTATTTTGCAGTTTTGACAGCATCATTGTTTATTTGAAACATCTCAGACAAATTATCCTCTAGAATTCCTAGTAAACACATACTGTGATAATTGTGCTATTCTCAGAGTTTTGACATTGGTGACCAAAAAAGTATTATAAATTTACCTCTTAATGTTCAAGCTTGGGTCCGGCCCGAGCCTGACAATCTTTTTTCAAATTAGGCCCGAGCCCTCACAGACCTCTGGTATATAAAATAACTCAGCAGTGCAAATGTCTGTCCGTTCATGTATCCATGAATAGCATAACTCAAAAACACGTGTGATAAATACCAAGCTTGGTGTCCAATTGAGTATCTTCCAAATATGTGACAAACATTTTCAAGAAAGTCCCCCATTTCAAACTACCATTTATATGAAAATGTTTTTGCAAATATTGATTTTGTGAAAAATAGCTCTGGATAATTTTGATTATAATGCCATATATGTAGGACTTTTAAATGACAAATGAAATGCAGATCTTGGATTTTCTGCAAATAGCCTGTCTTCATTCTGAGTGGTTTTTGTGTAATTAGTGGACTGTAAAGATAGACAATATCTTGCGACACAAAAAAGTGTTGTTATTGTTGTTAGCTAATGCTGAATTTCTGACAATGGAGTCATTAATCCTCTTGCTGTCCAATATTTTTCACTGATGGGATGGGACGCTAGAAGTGGCCGGGCATATTTGAAGGTGGTCTTGGTCCATTTCCTCTTGCAGATCACATAGAGGACAGTGGTGAAGAATATACCCCAATTCTGTTCAAATGTTTTGCCAGACAATCATGTCCTGTAATCAACCTGAAGGTTGCAACTGCTGTTTTTCGAGGATACTCAGGAATTACTATTTGAATTTTTGGTAGTTACGATCTTTTATTTTTTGATTTTTCATAGTAATATTTTGCAATAATTTTTTTGAATTCAGAGTTGACTAATCTTTTAGATGCATAAAATGGTAGATTAACTATAGATTTGTGCACACTGCTGGTACTTACCGGGCGGAAGGTCTGTGGTTCAAATCCCAGTTGTGGCATTGAATTTTTAAGTTCCAGTTCTACCTCTCAAACTTTGCCCACACACAGCTTGTGTGTTTAAAAACACCAACAGTAAGTTTGTTGGCATAAATAAATAATAATTACCATCTGAAGGTTATTTAATCCTGGGATATAAAGTACTTACAATGGTAAGTCACCATTGGGGTAATTTGTCTCTGATGTGAGACTGCCTTTGTGGTTTACCAGGAGAAATACGAACTGGTTTGAGAATTTAATGCCATTCTGGCAGTTTGTCACAATAGCTCAGTGGTTAGAGCAGCCGCCCGGTAAGCGGAAGGTCTGTGGTTCAAATCCCAGTTGTGGCATTGAATTTTTAAGTTCCAGTTCTACCTCTCATAATTTGTACAAATGTTTATCTCAAGTAATATGAGCATATAGGAATAAAAGTTTTTAAGAATGGTTAGAACAAGAGTAGAGAAAGTCATGTGAGTGCAGCATATTAGATTTTTCATTATAAGATTAAGAAACATTGCATAATCTGTGTAGCTTGTATTAAGAGCCCAAAATATTGATATTTATTTGCAGACTGATGTAGTTGAACACAGTTACGCCGTGGAATGGATGCAGGATTTTGAAGCTTTTCAGGAAGCACTGGAGTCGGAACAATCGTACATATCAAACCTGACCAGGTCAATGTCTTTGGCTTTGGATGAGTTTTACCATAATCTGCGCAGTGTGGGTGTGTCTGCATTAAGTGGCACAGGAATGGATGAGTTTCTGAAGCATGTGCAGGATGCCGTTGAGGAGTATGAGAAGTAAGTATGGCTTAACTAAACTAAAACACCAGTCATTACAGACAACACATTTTTTGATTGAATAGTAATAGAATTGAATGAATAGTAATTAAAATCAATGAAAGGAAGAAAACTGTATTCGAATACATACAATAATTTTGAAATTTCTCTTTGGGGAAAACACAGTGAACTTGTTTTAACATTTATACTGGGTGGCACATAGCAAGTTCCCTAGTTTTGGAGGCGTATACCTAATTACTCACCTTCAAATATGCCCAGCCACTTCTAGTGCCCTTCCCATCCATCAGTCAAGAATATTGGAGAGCAAGAGGATTAACAACTTCATTGTCAGAAATCCAGCATTAGCCAACAACAACTCAGACAGGAGAGGAACATAACAAATGCACCAATTGAAAGTATAGAACATGCCATTTATTTACCTCATGTTATGGAATTGTTGTTGAAATATTGCATCTTTAAGATGGGCTCCATTACAGTCCAGGCATTCCTGCAAGCGTGTAATGAAACTGGAAAACACAGGATGCAGCAGGTGTGCATCTATGGCCACATGTCTAGTAAAGACCTTCTCTTTCCAAAATCCCCGTAAGAAGAAACAGGGAACTGTAAGATTGGTCGAATGGGCAGGCCATGTGTCTCCAAACCTTGAGATGACAGAGGAACATTAGGTGTTGCATGTTGCATGCCATATGGGCCATAGCACCAGCTTGTTGGAAATAGACATTCTTTGGATTCATTCCAATCCATTGTTCAGGAATCACAAACGTCTGTAACTTTTAAAATAAGAACAAATTAGAAACTAATAGTTTCACATATCTTAGTAATATTGCAAGATCTTCCACAGCTGACTAGTTTCAAGTTGTATCCAACTTATTTTCAAAACTTTGAAGTGAAGCTTTTAGTTTCTAATTTGTTCTTATTTTAGATTCTGTTGCTTCACTGTTAATAGCTTCAATTTTTCCTTAATTAGTCTGTAACATTGTTACGTATCAGTCCAAATCCATTAGTTTCTCCTGTTATTTTCAAACAGTCTCATGAATCCAAACTCATTGACACCACACCGACTGTTACCTTTGGAGAATGTAACAGTTGTTTAATGTCTAGGACACTACCACATGTTACAAACTTAAATCACCATTTCAGAATTGTTTTCCGTAAAGAAATTGGACCATGCTTTGGCACATTGAAGTGAATGCAAAATAATCTCTGCATTGTTGCAACAGACTTACTATTGTGAAAGAAATGCATGGTTGAAACAAGATGTCCCACTGCCCAACACTCCATAGCTACTAACACTGAAGTAAACAAAACAAAACTGCATTGTTTCCATCATTCATTGCGATGGTATTACAAACTGCATGGCTTCATATGTTCCTAAGACATAGAATTGAAACTGGGAACTTGCTATGCACCACCCAGTATGTTGTTGTTGTTGTTTTCTAGTGCCTTGCATCTGGCAATGAAGCCATTAGCATTCGTGCTTTCCAATACTTTTGAACTGTATAACTGTTTCATCTAAAATGGAGGAAATGTCATTTACATTTCATGGAGAGTCCAGTGATTGGCCACTTGCTTAAGGTGGGGTGGGCCTCCTTAGTTTGGGGTTTTCTGTACTGTCAGTCACGCTGATGTTTGAATTTTCTTTGATGGTACATTTGATGGCTGGTGCCCAAGTCATGCTTAGTTTGCATCCAGAGTCTGTTAAAATTCAATGAATGTAATTCGATTTCTATGGATTCTTTAATCAGTCAGCCAAAGTATTTGTCAGAGTGATCAAGAACTTTAGTGTCATCAAACTGTATTCTGTGTACATTTTCATTACTGTACTGTGGCAGAGCTGATTTTTCAGGTTACAGAAGTCTGATGCTTTGTTTATGCTCCTTGCATGTCTCCTCAATAGTCTGTTGGGTTTGGCCAATGTATACCTTTCCACATTCACATGGTATACTGTAGATTGCCGGAACCTTGAGTCCTACAGCATCTTTTACTGGTCGTCTATGTGGTAGGGTAGGTAAAAAGCCTCCACCCTTGTAAAAGTTGTTTTCTAGTACCTGACAGTTGGTCTTCTTACACTCCAATATTTTTCAATCATTTTGTATATTGAGAACTGATGGACATTTTTGAAGATGATTATAATCCATTTCATTTAGACTGCATAGTGGACAAACTGGGGACTTGTATGTCCGATTTATGTAAATGTTTAGCCATACAATCGTGCCCTGTTAACAATTGAAAGGCTGCAGCTGCTGTTTAGATCTGGTATTACGAGGGTAATCCCAAAACTAAGGTCTCCAATTTTATTAAAATTTAAATAAACGTTTATTGACAACAAATGGTACATAGGTTTTAAGCTTGAACATTTTTCTATTTTTCCACATAATTGCCATTTTGATCAATGCATTTTTGTAAACGATGTGGCAGTTTTTGTATGCCTATGTTATACCAGTGCGCCACCATGCTCTTGAAACATTGGACCTCATCTTTCACCAAATAACTGTGTGAACTTTGCACCTGGCGGTAGTTGCTAGTGGGAGCTCCATTACAACTGGCTGCCAAGACTGCCAAGACTGAGAGCTCCAGCGGATTTGTAGTGGTGTCTGTAGAGAGTGGAGGGGGGAAGGAAAGAAGCAGTATGGCCAACATCAACACAGTTTCCCTGCAACCCAGCGCTTTGGAGACTGTAGTTTTGGGATTACCCTCATACTTTTGGATTCTGGGCAAGAACTTCCCAATTTTTTCTTGAGAAATTGTAATGTTATTGATTATATTGAAAGTTTTATATTGGTTTCTTTTATTGTTTTACAGAAACAAATGTACATTTTTTAGTTGGTCCATAGGTAAAAAGGCATCCTTTTTTTGGCTAAGATGTCGGCTGTCTCATTACCATATACACCACAATGTGCTAGTATCCATTGTAATACTATTCTTTTATTCAATTTTGGTATTAGAGTTATAATATTGGTGATTTCTTGAGCATGTGTGGATTGTTTGTAATCAGAAACTGTTGACAGGATTGTTGCTTCTGAATCTGATAATAAGACAGTATTTGTAAAATTGTTAATATTATGTAGAAGATGTGGTAGGGAATGGTTGATTGCTTCCATTTTTCCACCATAACTGCTTGTTCTATATTCTAAGGATTTAGAAAAGGAAAAAAGAGAGCATGTTGCTCCTGCACCTTTTCCTGGAGAGATTAAGGATCCATCAGTATAAACATGGAGCCAGAATGGGATAGGATATCGTGTATGAATAATTTCTATTGCTAATGTGGTTGGACAGCTGTATTCATATTAGATTTTGTTATTTCTTCTATAAGGTTTATATTACTGTTGCTAATATTGTAGGGTTGGGTTTTATTTGAAAATTTTCTTTTGTGTGCGATGTATTGTTTGTTTTTAAGTTTATTTACAGCAAATAAAAAACTTTTTGGGTTTTGAGAGAGGTTGGGAACGTGCACATATCCCATTTGTGTGGTAGTGTAATAAGTTTTTGATATTGTATTATCGCTTGGGCTGGGCCCGTAGCGCAGTTGGTAGAACATCTGCCTGCTGTGCAAGGTGTCCCGGGTTCAATTCCTGGCAGGGGGGTAGGAATTTCTCTCCAGATTATTCCTCATCTTTCCCTGAGTCTGGAAGTATAATGGCAGCATCGTGGCTGAGTGGTTAGACTGCTCACCTACCATCTAGGCGACCCACATGTGGTATTCTGGTGGGTTTTCTCCGGGTTCTCTGGTTTCCTAAGCCACTCATTTCACCAATTGTTCCATTATCACCTATCTAATCGTCCATTTCACCTGCATCTCATATCCTCCTCACTATTGTAACTGGTGCTTGGCTGACCACCTGCTTCCAGTTCTTCACTCTGGTCCAGAGGTCCCTCTGCTCCCCGACAAGCGTCTGACCCTAGGCACTGGCGTAAGTCCTACATAAGGGGAGGGTAATCAGGGAAAGAAAGTATTATCGCTTGCTCTAGTGTTATTTGTAGACTAGATGTGTTAGTTCTCTCATGGAGTCAATAGGTATTGTTTTAACACCTGCAGCTTGGTTTTGTATTAATTCTAGTTTATTGATATATACTCTTGTAAATGTTGTGGACAAACCATAAAAATTGGCAAGTATGGATGTAAGACATTGCTGGTACGGAATAGTATCATTGTATGTACATGTGCTTGTTTTGCAATCAGGGACTACCGGACAGAATGGGAACGTCTGTGTGAGGAAAAACGAAATGAAGAATTACATAAGAAAGAAGAGCAGTTACAACAAGTAATACAAGATCCAGAGACTGGACAAGGAAAAGTGGTGCCTCTTGTATCAGGAGGGACACGAGAATTTGGACAAGAACTAGCAGACATTTACTTGAAACATCCAGCCAATGAGAGCAGCGAAGATGAAGAGGGGGAGGAAAACGTGCCACATCTTACACAAGAAGGTATAACACAATGTGTTGCATTCACATTCACATGACTTTCTCTTCTCTTGTACAAACCATTGCTAATTTTCTTGTAGATACAAGGGGAATATGGGAATACAGCAGGCTTTGAGTGGTAGTCAAATGTTTCAAAGCTGATTGCTGTGAAATTCCATTCTCTTTGCATGGCTAAGAGATAAAATAACAAATGACCATGGTCATAGCTCTACAAAAAATTGTATTTGATATAAATTGTTTTAACAAGGTTTTGTCCATCTTTTATGGCTTATCACTTACTCAAAAGTCATTCAGAGTTAAGAGGACTTTAGATACTACTTCCAGAAAGTTGAAGATATACGTTTCATTTAAACTGTGTAGACTTTCATGGCCAGCTGAGCTGTCCAGGCATGTGGGCCATGTTCTAGTGGAAAAGCTCTTTTCAGACGTTTTGCCCGTGTTGAGTGGCGTGGCTGTAGTACTCTTCTAGTCTCAGCTATGACTGATACAGAGCCACAGGCTTTATGTACATGTTCGGAGCCAACTGATAGTTTGCCTGTTGGACTGGAATAAAGTGGGGCCTGCTTTTATTGACTCATTGATGCTGATGTGCCAGCACTTACTGTGGCTGAGATCATTGATGGCGTATGGTCTTGGGTTTGTCTCTGGTCAGGTTTCTTACATGTTTAACTAAAGCTGGGTGCCAAGCTTTATTAAGCACTTAGTTTCTTCCTTCCTGTTTCTAAATTTCTATGACTTCATGACTTAAGCAAGCATAATAATGGATGGTGAAAGACAAGATAGCTGTATCTGCATATTGAACATGGTTTACTAGTACCAGGGGATCTTATTTTACAATATAACAAATAATACAGATACTTATTTTGTTTTGATGTGTTTTGGGAAAGTGGGAAAGAGTTGTTTCCATCATCAGCTATTTGTTGCAGTAATAGTTTCACTTGCAGCATGTTGTAGGAAATGTACTTCCAGAATGTGAACTTGGTGGTGGAAAAATGAAAATATATTAACTGTGGGCTGTTTTAAAATGAAGATCTCCCATATATCTAATTCTGCTGTGTATTTGGTTGGTGTGATTAGTGTATTGTCCATTGTATTCTTGACCTATGCGCATGCACGCACACACACACACAGTTGTTAGTCACATGCACACAAACAGTTGCAAGAGGCAGAACACCTTTGCCCACTCACCAGCCCAGCATGTGGCGTGAAGCAACCCAGCCATACCCAGCATCACAATATTGTGACCCATTTGTAGGATCTCTCCGCTGCACAAGGAAACTGAGTCATTGGGGAAATAAAGAAAATGGGCCTTAATACACTGCGTAGGCTTTGGTACCGGTGTCCATCGTATCTCAGTCTTCTGGGGAAGGGCGCCTTCTTTATAATGAATGTCAACATTTCACCTCCCTTCAGGTTTCACACACCCCGTCACAGAGTGAAACCTGAAGAAGTGCAACATGGGGGGGGGGAACATCGACATTCATTAAAAAGAAGATGCTGCCTTTCCCGGAAAACAGAGATACGAAAAATGGGCCTTATTATTTTTCTAGCACTTATCGCACATTACACTCCAATTTTCAGATCATAATGTGTCTCATGTAATCACTAATAAATTTGAAGAGGTTGTTAGCTAATGCTGGATTTCTGATAATGAAGTCATTAGTCCTCTTGGTCTCCCAATATTTTTCACTGATGAATGGGGCGCTAGAAGTGGCCAGACATATTTGAAGGTGGTTTTGGTCCATCACATAGAGACAGACGTGGGTTCAGTGTTAGACAAACATTTTGGATCAGTTTAACAGAAAATAAACTAGATAAATCAATGCCAGTTTAGAGTGATCACCTCAAAAATCAAACTACTTCAGCAAAACATGAACACAGTTGCTATTGGACTTCAGAAAAAGCTGTCATTGCATAAAATGTGTCACTGTGTCCTGGAAACTGGAGTGGTGTGTGATAAATGGCCAGAAGAATAACAGGACTCATGAAACAATAAGAAATATGCTGCCGTTTGAGAGGTAAGGATTTTATTGGACCTTTGTGACACCATTTCTGTGGTGACCCAGTTGTTTAGCACAGTGGAGAGAGCCCAGAATGGTTACCATGTGTTTTAATGACTTATATGTACCTTGTTGGCTGTTAGGACTTACCTGCCCTCTGCCTCTATTTTGTGCTGTTGATGGCACATGTCTAAGTTCATCAGGTGCTCTGCGTTACTTGTAGGTGTTTATGTAAGCAATACCTTTCACACTTGTAGCCAACTTACTTTGTTTACAATAACTGCATAATGATATAAAGTAAAAACAAATTAGAAACTAAAAGAAGTAGAACTGGAACTTAAAAATTCAAATCCCAGTTGTGGCATTGAATTTTTAAGTTCCAGTTCTACCTCTCAAACTTTACCCACACACGCTTGTGTGTTTAAAAACACCAACAGTAAGTTTGTTGGCATAAATAAATAATAGAAACTAAAAGCTTTACTTATCTTAGTAATATTCCAAGTTGTTTGGTGCTAACAAGTTTCAAGTTGACTCCAACTCATTCTCAAAGCTACACTAATATTCTTGTTGCTTCACTGTTAATAGCTTCATTATTTCCTTATTTAACTGCATAATGATGTTTATTTTTGTGATTGCAGAAATAGAAGAAGAGAAAGAGAGAGAGAGTTTCCGAAACTTCTTAGTACAACAAAAAAGAGCACAAGAGAAGAGAGTTTCAGCTGCAGTAGATGAGGCTCATGCTGCAAATGAAGCTTGAGAAGCTGGTGCAACCATTCTGTGATGAATAGTGACACAAAGGAAACTCATTTGTGTGAAATGAACATGTTCATGCAGTGTAACATTTTGTACAACTTCTGGAAATATAATAAAATGTGTATATATTGCTACTACTTATTCACGTGAAACATCTTAAAATTATGCAGTAACTAATAATAAATCTTCAGTAAATAATTTAAAAAGTATAGGGCCATTATGACATAACCCTCTCTCCTTTTGTTTTTCTTAGCCATCCACGTAATTTATGCTCAAAGGTATATTGCTATCTGTGGAAGAATGTGTGTTCAAGTTTGTTGAAAGGTTTTCAAACCTATAACTGCAAGAAAAACTATACATACAATCATAAATCCGAAGCTTCCATGCTAAAGAAACATTCAATAGGAGTTTTCACGTTATGAAGGTACAATGGCTCTAATGGAGAATCAGTGCAGCGTTGCCACGTATGTTGTGCCACTGCGATTACCGTGGGTTTCCTAGTTGATTCCTGAACCATTGTTCAAATCTATCGCTGTCCATTGCATCATGATAATCAGCAGAACCTTTTTTTGCCAAGAAAATAAGTTTTGCACCCTGTACAAATTGTACCACGGCATGCAATATTACAAATTGTGGTCCGTGAGCAGTAGGTGATTTAAGACTAGTGGATAACCCGGCCAAAAGCGCTTCTTTAGGAGTTTTTGTAGTCCTAGCCTTCCAAACTTTTGATACAGTGTGCCCTACATTTACCCAACTTCCATCAAGGTACACGATTTTCCTTACCTCTTTGCTGAATTGTTTTATTTTCTGTAAACAGGAATGTCGCCACACTATATCATTTGGCTTAATCATAAACAATTTATTTCTTCTCTTTTCAAAATGAAATCCCGTTTCCTTCACTAGGCGATAAAAGGTTGAATATTTAAAATTTCGCAAGTCCTCATCCTCATTGACTTTTTTCAACACGGTCAGAATTATAGGGGGAGTACTTTGAAATAGAAATTCATGGAATTTGTGCCATATTTGCATTCAAAATTATATTTTATCTATTATTTATTTATGCCAACAAACTCACTGTTGGTGTTTTTAAACACACAAGCCGTGTGTGGGCAATGTTTAAGAGGTAGAACTGGAACTTAAAATTCAATGCCACAGTTCTACCTCTCAAACATTGCCCACATGGCTTGTGTGTTTAAAAACACCAACAGTGAGTTTGTTGGCATAAATAAATAATAATTACCATCTGAAGGTTATTTAATCCTGGGACATAAAGTACTTACAATAGTAAGTCACCATTGGGGTAACTGTCTCGAATATGAGACTGCCTTTGTTGTTTACCAGGAGAAATACGAACTGGTTTGAGAATTCAATGCCATACTGGCAGGTTGTCACAGTAGCTCAATGGTTAGAGCACCTGCCTGGTAAGCAGAAGGTCTATGGTTCAAATCCCAGCTGTAGCATTGAATTTTTAAGTTCCAGTTCTACCTATATTTTATCTTCCTGCTGGTTTTGCATGTATGCCGGGGTATAGTGATGGGATCCTCTTTACATTCTTTTCTTAATCTAAAAGATGTAGGCCTACTTACACCAGTCGCCTTATGAAGCTCACTAACAATAAATGAGGTACCTTTTTGCTAGAACTTGCAAATCCAATCTTACACACAGCCATATTTGTTTTTCTTTTGACCTCTATCAACCTTTGAATTGGCTAATCTAGGAGATATTAGATATTCCAGATTATAAGTATGCAGAACCTGTACACATTTTCAATCCAACTATAAGATAAATGTGCAAACTGTTGGATAATTTTGTACACTGCAATTATCTGGTGATCATAGTACAGGCCCCTTACTTTATATATATACATTTAATAAGAACCATACAAAGCTTATATCAAAACTCTAAAATCCAAATTAAACCATCAGATGGACTAATAACAGAACCTATAAACACCAAAAACGTTATCCAGAAGTTAAATTATTAAAATAATTAAATGCACTTATAGATTTAATGGTTTGGGAAAGGATATCGATTTTAAAAAAACAAGAACCGCATTATCAATTTTGAAACGCCACTAATAGATTGTATTTATAAGTTTTGTTTTCAGAGGTTGGCGACAAATAGATATTTTAAGCTGAGCATTGGTAAAAATGGTAACTTGTTTGGATAGCTTTGAAAATAAGTTGGATACAACTTGAAACTAGTCAGCAGTGCAATAACTTGCAATATTAATAAGATAAGTGGAGTTTTTAGTTTCTAATTTGCTAATTTAGATTCTGTTGCTTCACTGTTAATAACTTCAATTTTCCCTAATTTACCAACAAAGGTGTCTGAGAAGCTGTAGATTGTCTCCAGTCTTATTCAATACATATATTAATAGAATAGTTCAACAATGGAAACAAACAGTAAATAGAGGAATTCTGTTAACAAGAATAAAATGGTCCAAACAACATTAGATGCAGATGATCAAGTTTTACTCTCAAATTATCACCAGCAAATATAGTATGAAAATTTATACTTCAAAAACTAAAATAATGGCAATACGTGGAAAAAATATACATGTGAAAATGAGGATGGAAAAGTTATTGAACAAGTATCTAATTTCTCATACCTACAAAGTGTGTTTGCAGATCACAAGAATATGATAATAAATTACAAAAATATAATAAATTGAACGAGGTAATAAGGAGACATTTTGGTAAACAAATGATGACCATACAAAACTAAGACAACGTACAGTCTGTTGACCAGCTCATGGTCCCTGGCAGAAATGCAATGAGCCAGTAGATCCGTAAATCAGTGATATATGGAGCTCAACTTGTGCTTCTGGTTGCACGTAATGTAAGCATGAGCCCAGCTTTAGATATTGCTGAATTATTTATCAATGTACTGACTTGTTGCATTTTTGCCAGGCATGATGAGCTTGTGAACAGACTGCAATATTACATTAAATGCTCCTCTCAGACATGCAAGTGAAATTTGGATTGTAAATAACAGAAATTCATATAAACTGGAAGTAGCCCAAATTCATTTCTTGCAATCACTGTTAGGAGTTACTAGATTGGAACACCAAAGGAATAGGAACATCGAGGAAAACCTTGGGAGTATCAAGTTTGAGGAGATAGAAAAATACCAATGAGAATGGAAAGAACTAGACTCCCATTCCGGTATGCTCCAACTGGTCACAGGGACTAAGGAAGACCAAAACAGCGGTAGAAAGGTCAACACCATCTTCTTCACCAGGTTTATCGTTACAGGCCACATGATGATATACACACACAGACGGATTAAAATTATTTTCTAACTGATTTAAAAGGGGTTCATTGCAGTTAATAATATGTAGATTTATTAAAAATAATTTATTTGATTTATAATATAACATTTAACATACAAAAAAGTTTAATTTAAGAGTGCTCACAATAATGCACTAACCATCAATTTTTAGAAAAAATAGTTATAGTCTTCAATCTACTGCAGAAACTGCAACACATCCTCTGCGAGTTTGGTTAACCTCAAGGAAATCATGTGATGAGATACAAAGCTTGTAATTTCATGACAATTTATTGAAGTATTTTTTTTTTCAAGTTTAATGTCCTTTAACCTGGTAGGTCATATTAGACAATGAATGAATGAAATGGGTGAAGTTATGTTCTAATGAGTTCAGGGTCCACAGACATCTTTCAGGATACGGGAAAACCTTATCGGATAACTCACCCTAACTGAGTTTTGAACTTTGGCCTCTTGAACCTGTGACAGAGCCAGATGTGGAACCCAAACGTAGGCTACCTTGGCACTGCATACATATGGTTGGTTGACTGTATTGCCATGTATGCTAGGATCTATGGGCATTGCTTAGTGACATCTGTAAAGATTGACTTTTCTCTGCTCTAATAAAATGATGGTTAGTGCATTCTTGCAACCTCCATTCAATTTATGCACTTAGACACATGACACAGTCAGTTTTCTGCTGTTTGTTCCTCTGGATCGTCGTATTCAAAGTCTTTGGTCTTCACATCAGCATCCTCTCCATACTGAAGGATATTGTCAATAGTAAGCAGCACATCAGCTATGTTTTCTTCATCTCTGATGTCCAGAGGATAAAATCTCACAAGGCTGTAGTCGTCAATCAGTCGGCCAATTGCCTCTGTCAGTCTCTGGTATTTGTGATGCCATTTGGAGCTTTTCTCCATATCTCCCAGCAAACTATGAGGATCTGGGTCAAGAAAGCTGAAAGCATACATATATGATAAAAATCTGATATATTGCATTCACATAATTTTTTCTAGTCACTCTTCTACAAACTTATTATTCTATCTACTTTTAATATACAATAGCTAAAGTGAAAGTCAAAATTTGGATAATATATAGTATTGGCCAAAACACTTCAAATACATTTTTCTGCATTTTTAACACTATACTGCTCTGTTTTATTGCATAAGTATTAACAATACACCTTTAGGAATAATAATTTGACACACATATTATGTAATTTATCCACATAAATGTGTGCAAACTGCACTTTGTTGAGGCAAGGTGCACAAAGCGACAAAATTATCTACACGCACTTCACCCAAGGCCTCATGGGAGCTTTCCTCTCCACTGCATTCCTTCCCTCTCCTGTCCAGATGTTGCCAACATCAACACTCGACATAGAAGCATATGCGCCATTTCCTGCATATGTTGCTGACATAGTTCCTGCATTTTATATGTTGGCAATACCATTTTCCCATACCTCACTAATGTCTTTTCTGTGTGCCATCGCTATAGGTCAATGTGTCTTGCTACTTATACCAATTTGCATCCATTGTGTTTTATTTGTATTCAGTGCCATCCCCAACTCGTCCACATACATACTGTCTCTAACAATGCATTTGTTTTACTTCGCACCTCTGTCGCTGTATTGCCTGTTACAATTATTGTTGTGTCATCTGCATACCCAATGGCTATTCCTCCTCCCTCCTGAATTTTTTTAAACAGACTGTTTATATATAAAATAAATACGGCCCTAATTTTGACCCTTGTGGAACATCATGGGTTATATGTTTAAACAATGATTGGAGTTTGGTTAGTTTTCCATCTACATTATGCACTAATTCTACACATTGTTCTCTGTTTATTAAATAAGATCTTAGCCAATCTAATGGAATGCCCCTAATGCCATAGCTTTCGAGTTTTCCCATTAATTTTGTAATGTCTACACAATCAAATGCGGAAAGTTTATCTTTAGGACTCATACTCATGTATGTGGCTTTCATGTAACTGTTTTCTTAACGGGCACCAGTTTTACAATGTGGCAGTTACATCACCCGACTTAAACCACCATTTTGCAAGGGGGACCACACATATCGTTGGTCAACGGGTCCATCAGACCTAGCCGGGATGAATAAATAGGTGGTATTTAGATCCACCGACCTTCCCCTCATGTGCCTCTGAGGGAAACTGTTGTGCTGTGATAGGCCAGCACATATGTAAATGGCATTTCCTCCATTTTAGATGAAACAGTTATACCGCTGTGATTTGTCCCCAGAGCCTCATCTGTTAAAAGCAGGGTGCACCACGGGCAGGATGAGGATGGGAATTGGGTAGGAGAGGCTATAGGAGGCACTTTACTTGCTGACAATGAAGTCATTTGGACTTCAGGCTCTCCAAAAAAAACCTGAATTAATTAAAGACAGAATAGAAACAGCCCTAAACAAAGTACATGAATGGAGCTCCAAAAACCTCATGACTATCAATGTGGAAAAAACAAATTATGAATTATTTACACTAAAATACAAACCAGTTAATATTAACATAAATTATAATGGTAAACCACTCAAAGCAGTTGATGATGCCAAATACTTAGGCATCACTTTGGACAGAAAGCTAAGTTGGAAAAAACATATAACAAACATCTCAGAAAAGGTTGAAAAGAAACTGCAAATCCTGAAAAGGTTAGCTGGTGCTAAATGGGGCTGCTCAAGGAGAGTCCTTAACACAACATACAAAATGTATGTTAAACCAAACCTCTTATACTGTTCTGAAGCTTTAACAACAGCAGCAAATGCTAACATCAATAAACTTGAACAAATACAAAATCAGGCTCTTTGCCTAATCACTGGAGCAGTTAAATCCACACCTATTGATGCCATGCTTGCCTTAACACGGACCCCATCAATAGCAACAAAAATAGAAGAACAAGCATTACTCCAACACGAGAAAATGTTACCACTGCCAAACTCTAAATGGTCAGAAGAGAACCTCCCCCCTTCAATCCTTAAAACTCATAGTAGTTTCCTAGAAAAGGTAACACAGATTAAATCCAAATTGAACATTCCTAACACCAGAGAAAATCTACTTATAAGAGAAAATCCATTGGAATTATTGCAACCTACCTTCAATTTGGAATTAATAGTGGAAATAAGTAAATCAGACACACCAAAAGAAATACAAAAACTTCTAGCTCTGGAAACAATCAATACTAGATATCCCACAGAAGAATGGCTGCACATATATACTGATGGATCCTCCACGGAAAACCTTACTGGAGCTGGAGTCATGTGTTCACATTTTTCCTTTTATCATTCTGTTGGCAGAGACACAACAAATTATGATGGAGAAATAGAGGCTATACACATTGCTCTCCGACAATTATTAAATCTTCCCTTAAATAAATTTAACAAGGCAGTAATTCTTTCGGATTCTAAAGCTGCAATTCAGGGAATATGTTCAAATACTACAAAGAAGTCAACAAAAATTAGAGAATGCTACAAAATGTTAACACAACTCCAAAAAGTTAATAAGACTGTTCATCTCCAATGGATTCCAGCACACTGTGGAGTCATGGGGAATGAAGCTGCAGACTCACTTGCAAAGAAAGGCACAACAATAAAACAAAAGTCTAAATTCAATTTCTCATATTCCTCAATAAAACGCTTGAAGGTTGCAGCCTTCCGACTATTGACAAATCACGACTGCTTAGCAAGTCATCTCTACAGAATAGGTATCTCAGCCTCACCAATATGTGTCCTGTGTAACGATCCAGCAGAAATGAACGAAGACCACTTGAAGACCTGTGAAGCATTAAGATCAGAAGAAACTACAGCTCAAAAGTATTGGAAAGCACGAATGCTAATGGCTTCATTGCCAGATGCAAGGCACTAGAAAACAATAACAACATATGTGAAAGGATCTCTGCTAACTCATACTTACAATATTTTACCATCTTGTTTGAAAATTCATCTAGGCCACTGGATTTCTTACATTTTAACGTATTAATTTGCTTAAGGACCTCTTTGTTTGTAATTTCCCTAATTACCATTTTGCATATAGTTATTTCGTTTGTAATTTGGTAGCTCGGTGTTTTTTATTCCCATATTTGTTTCTATATTTACATAATAATCATTTAAAGCATTACTTACTCCTTCTGGTTCTGATATTGTGGTGTCATTTTTTATAATTTTTATGTCTTCAACTTTTGCTGTGGTTTCCTTCTGTACAGTTTTTTTTGTGCTCACTCTATGGTAACAATAGCAGCCTATGTTTTGGTGTGCCATAGAAAAAGGCTATAAATTTCATTCCCCAGTGCTCCCCACCCACCGCGGAGCCCAACAAGGGGTCATCCCACAGGGATTTCAGGGCTACACGGGGCTCGCCGTCCCACTCACCCTGGGGTTCAATGCAATACCTAGTCCTGGCCAATTGACTAGGAGTGGGTTAGGCCCTAGCCTCCCACTTAGGTGAAGCAGAAACCAAAGCAGTGAATTGGAAATGTGCACCCTCCCCGAATTCAGAAGGAAACTGGACCAGGCTCAGATACACATCCCTTAACCACCAGGATAAACCTTTCCATCGACACGGGTCTCCACGCACGGCCTACACGTGGTTGGGCATTTTGACTGACTCCCTCACCATGAAGAGGGACCCACAAGAGGGAGTCAGTTAGCTCAGGGCACCGGGTGTGTCAAACCCATACCTACTGTAGTAGGACCCCCTGGGGGTGAAGCGGAAGGTCTGACATTTAAATCCCAGCTATGGCATTGAATTTTTCAATCCTGATTCCACCTCTCACACACTGCCCACACACAGTTGGTTGGCATACAAAAATAACTGATTACTATTGTTTTTAAAAGAGGCATTGAATTTGTTAAAATAATTACACTGGAAACAAAATTTCATCAAAATCAGTTTTAATTGTTTATTATTTTCACAGATGTATCTAATGAGTTGGACCCCTCAGAAATGGATTTCTGAACACGTGCTTGGTAATGCATGTGAAGTTATATAAAACCAATGGACGGTCAAATCTGTTTAATAAGCTATAAGTTAAATGCAAGCGCATCATTGTGTCTATTATCCCTGTGATTTCCCTTTCCTTTAGACCTTGAGAAATAGAAAATCCATTCCCTTGGGGATGAAGTAAAGCATCCTCATAATGTTAGAAGAATTATACATACATGAACGAAACAAACAAAATCACCCCATATCCTTATTTGCACCCCCTTACTTATAGACTGTAGCATTGTTAGTTGAATACACAATTACCTGTCAAGTTTGTTGCGAGCACTTTTGCTCAACAAATCCATCTTGCTAAGAATGTTTACGTGAGGAATTTCCAAGTTGACCATGACACTTAATGCTGCCATAGTTCCTGAGAGGAACTTGGCACCGTCCACCATAAACTGCGAGTCAACAAGGAACACTCCACAGAGACGGAAGTTCCACTTCTGTAGCAGGTCCACCAGTTGTCTTATTGCTGTCATGTGTGTGTACAGCTCTATCTGTCCTGGACAGTCAAACAAAATGTAGTCATCATCCGAATCTCCAAGCTGTTCTTCCAACCAATCTGGGTTCTCTAAAAGATATCTGCAAAACAATTTACTCTATTTTATTAAATATTCTAACTGCAGCTGCAAAGCTGAGGGATTAGTGCCTGCTCACCCAGCCAGTCCTCTTGACCGAACTATAGTCTGGCAAAACAATTGTGTTCCACCTTTAATTGGACAGCTGACAGAGTTCAGTTGTGAGTTGTGTCTCAGCATTTTAGTAGTGATTTGATTTAAAAGATCAATTGTGTTTTGTTTTGAGTGTATGTCTCAAGTGTAATGCTTGCGCTTCGCTAAGCACTAAACAGGCGAATAAAGTGTGATAACTGAAACTGGTGTTCTTATTTGTTACACGAGTGTCAGGAGTGGGATATAATAGCCACAATGGAGGAAATGCTTAAAAAATTACACCTGGAGATGGAAGTGAAATTTCCAATGGAGAAGATGGAGACGAAAATGGAATTCAGAATTGAGGAGACGAAGGGTGAAATGAAAAATGTAAATTGTGGAATGGACATGACGGGAAGTGAAATAATAATGTGAAGTCTGCATGGTGACAGAAATGAAGGGTGTAAAGGAAGAAGAAGAGAAGACACAAATGAAAGGCATTAAGGAAGAAATGAAGACAGAAATGCCCAAGGTGAAGACGGAGCTAGAATTGACAAATTGGCCAAGGTGAAGAAAGACTGAAACATTGCAGGATGAGCACTAGACAGTTTCTTATATAAGGGATTATTTTGGAAAAGCAATGTTCTCGAAACAGTCCAAAGCTATCCTCTGTAGCCAAAAGGTAGCACAAAATGGTTACCATTTTTTGTTTATTTAAATCAAATTAATACATATTTGAATACGACAGACATTTAGCCCAGGCTCTTAGCCTGTCACTTAACACTATATATAACTAACACAAAATTTTTAATTCTGTTCGCTTTGTACAGACTAATTCCATTTTTTGTTAACTCTACTTAAAAACTGACCTAACTTCCTGACCTCCTTTCTAAAAATCCTCTTAAATGCTGTTATCCTATCTCCCATTTCTGCCCCAAAAATTCTTTCCTCCATATGTCCATTCCTTGGCACTCAAAGACACTGTGCTCCAGGTCTTCCTTCCCCCCACAAATAGGACACAAGACTGAGGGATACCCCTTCTTAGTCCTCTCAACCTCCAAACACCAGTTCTTAGCCGTGCTATTGCCTCCCTTTGTTCCTTGTTTACCTTGTTTCCCTTTCCCATGTTTCCTTCATTTGTTTGTAATCTAACAGGGACCTTTTTTCCATTACCTCAACAGTTTTTGGATTTCTATGTCTTCAAACCTCTTTCTTATTATTTTCCAAAATTTGTTATGATTATTCTCCCCTCTCCTCCAGTAGTCCCCCATACAATTTACTTCATTTACTACTACTTGTCCATCCAGATTCCCTAAGACTCTTTTCCTGGTATTCTACATACTGCCTTAACAAGTTATTTTTATCCAAATTCTGTACCAATATTTTAGAGCTCTTTCTATAATCATGCCCTTCCTTGACACTCTTCCCATCTCCATCTGCGCTACCTCTCTTGCCACAGTACTTGGAAGACCCAACACTTCCCTGCAAAACATCCTATGAACTGTGTCTATGGTTTCCTCTCCCTCATTCAGTCCTCATATTTCTATACCATAGAGCATTTTTGGTTCCACCGCCATATTATACATTTTTTATAACCATTTGACCCCAATATTCAGTACTCTGTACTTACAACTTCTTATTGCTGACATAGCTCCTTTCCCTTTTGTCAGAGCTAATTTCTTTTGTTTCACCCCCCCCCCCCCCCCCCACACTCCCATCTAATTTTACTCCTAAATAGATACATTCTTGTACTACTTTATACTCCTTATTCCCCTTTTTATGTTTACTCAATTTTGCTTCCTTCTTAAATACCATTATTTGTGAGGTAGAACTGGAACTTAAAAATTCAATGCCACAACTGGGATTTGAACCACAGACCTTCCGCTTACCGGGCGGCTGCTCTAACCACTGAGCTATTGTGACAAACTGCCAGAATGGCATTAAATTCTCAAACCAGTTCGTATTTCTCCTGGTAAACCACAAACGCAATCTCACATCAGAGACAATTACCCCAATGGCGACTTACTATTGTAAGTACTTTATATACTGGGATTAAATAACCTTCACATGGTAATTATTATTTATTTATGCCAACAAACTTACTGTTGGTGTTTTTAAACACCCAAGCCATGTGTGGGCAAAGTTTGAGAGGTAGAACTGGAACTTAAAAATTCAATGCCACAACTGGGATTTGAACCACACACCCTCCGCTTACTAGGTGGGTGCTCTAATCATTAAGCTACTGTGACAACCTGCCAGAATGACACTGAATTCTCAAACCAGTGTTTAATAAAAAAAAATCACTATTAGTGGAAGATGGAACATCCCAGATAATTAATTAAAACTTCCTTATTTTAGGGGAGTTGACACTTACTCCATGCAAAATACCAGTCCTCCGTTTGGTCCAAATCTTAAATCTTCATCTTCCATTGCATCATCCAAGTGGATAAGTTGCCTTATGTCCGCTAATGGTTGATAGTCAAAATATTCTGCGGCTGGATCCAAATTGACAACATCTATTGTTTTGCGTTCATCTGCTGCATGTTTAACCATTGTAGAGCAGTAAGTGGACTGAAGGAAGCACAGATAGATCATTTTATTAGTCTTTGGAACATACGTATTCATAACATTAGTAAACAACACATCTGCATATATATCATTCCTTTATTGCACAAGGTATGCATGCAATTAGCACGCATAACAAAGTGAGGTCCCTAAGCCGCTAAGCATAGCCGAGAACTGTTTTTTTATAAGAAGAGGTGTGTATCAGTTGCAACCAAACTACAAAGTAAAATGAAAATGTTGCCAAAACATCAATGTAGCTAATACCCAATGATTGCCAGCTACAGGGCAATCAGGATTATTATGCACCTACCCTGATATCGCTACTGTAAGTCTCTCTCTTTCAAGTTTTAGTAATAATCAGAGACACTGAAGTGAAATCAAAAATTCAATTAGTAATACAGAGTGATTGAATTTCAACACTGACTACCACAGGCTGTAGAACATGCAGTATAATATTTGATACATGTAATCCAAGAGGGAGGTAAAGAACAGGGATCCAAGAACAGTATTATTAATAATACGTATATTACTAGTCATGATGGTTTAGATTGCATAACTGCTAAACATAACATTTCCTTAGGAATACTAACAAAGCTATAGTAGGTGCAAAGTTATCCTTAGTTAATAAGTAGTGCTTTCAGAACATAATTTTGCCTTGTTTAATCGATGGGCCACTCACTATCCCCTTCAAGCGACTTCACTTTTTCAAGCATGTACAGGTATATGATCTATTTGATGCATGTTCCATGATTGTATGACGTACTCAATGTCCCTGGACGCTGCTTACAATGGGACCAACTGCATAACTGCGATGGAATTCCAATGTCACTTCTAAAAACTTGTAGTACTGAAATTGCTGATCCATTAGTTGACATAATAAACTCCTCCTTAGCAACTGGAATATTCCCTGATAACTTAAAAGTAGCTGTAGTAGTACCCATTCATAAAAAAGGAGACAAAACCAATATTAACAATTATCGGCAAATATCTATCCTTCCTGCAATTTCCAAAATATTTGAAAGAATTCTCTATAACAGAATAATTAAGTATCTAGAGAAGCATATTTTAATACCAACTGTCCAAAATGGATTTGTAAAAAATAAATCTACCATAACTGCAATTGTCACTTGCATCGAAGAGACAGTAAGGTGTATTGACTCAAATTGCTTTTCAAGCAGTGTTCTTTTGGATCTAACTAAAGCTTTCGACTGTGTTGAAAAAACTAGCTTAATGAATAAATTATAAATGCTTGGTATCAGGGGCTTAGGTTATAATATCATAAGGTCATATATGACTAACAGGAGACAAATTGTAAAATTAAAAAATAGATCATCTGTATCAATATCCTGCTCTGAAAATATAACACATGTAGTTCCTCAGGGTTCGATTCTTGGCCCCCTATTATTTGTGCTATATATGCATGACATAGTAGATAACTATGCTTCTGATGGAATAAAGATTATTCAGTTTGCTAATGATACAACCATCACTGTAAGTGATAATGACATATTAAAGCTAGAAACCCGTATAAACGATGTAGTTAGTAACATTGTTCAATACTTCCATAATTTAAATTTAAGTGTTAACCCTAATAAATGCGAAATGATAAACTTTGGATTCAAAATTATGAATCATCAACTACAATTAAAAATTGATACAGAGGTAGTAAAAAGTGTGGACGAAACACAGTTGCTAGGGATTGTTTTAGACAATAAGCTCGCTTATAACTCACAAACTGACAAGATAGTAGCTAATGTTAGTAAAAATCTATATGTCCTGAGATGTCTAAGAAACTCTATTCCTATTTCTACTGCTAAAACTATTTACTTTGGGCTTATCCACTCCTTTTTGTCATATGGAATTGAATTATGGGGAAATACATCTAAACAAAATTTTCAAAGAATATTTGCATTACAAAAAAAGGCTATTAGGTATTTAGGTGGTCTAAGGTATAACAAATCATGTAAAAGCACTTTTATTCTGCTGAAAATCCTTACATTACCAAGCTTGTTCATCTATAGAACCATTTTATATTTAGTTCAATTTAAATTCCCAATGAAAAACATGTCAGATGTTCACACATATAATACCAGGAATAATCAATTACTAAATCTCCCCAGAACCAGATTACATTTATCAGAGAGGGTCCCTAGTTATATGGGAGCAAAGTTTTATAATGCTTTGCCTGAAAATCTAAAATCATATGAAAATTATAATACCTTTAAAAATAGGATAAAAAATTATTTAATAACCAAAGCTTTTTACAGTATTGAAGAATACCTAAACTTATAGATATTTTCTATGATGTTTTGATTATATTAATTGTACTTTTAACTTCTTATCTAATTATATTGTATATACTATGTAATTACTAAATTCCTTTCTATTTATGTTTCTCATGAGATGGGCCCTTATAGGGTACCTTTTTATATCTTATGTATTGACTCATGATATGGTTCAATTGTGTATTCCACTGTATTGAACTGAATGAATATTCATCTTGGTATATTCTGTGTATATATATTGGTGGTTATCCTGTAGAATAGCGGCGCCACGTGTTGACAGGCAGCTGTATTGTGACTGAAGAGTGTTTAGTTTAGCTTACGCGATGACTTGGTCAGAATTTCCCACTCGGCAGTGGGGAGTGCCGAGCGCGCCGAGCGGCTGTGTTCTGATAGCAGCAATGATCCTCCTAACCTATTTTATGAATGTAGGCCAAATCAAATGTTGCTTACTGATTTATATAAGATATAGTACATACTTTGCCACATCCCGCTGGGCCCATCACTAACTGTGCATATCTCATTTCTGATAATTTGGCAGACTATACACTGCTATACACTTGTCTCGTCTGGCTCTTGTTGTCGTTGTTGTTTGGGGGATATGGACGCACAATCACACTCCTGGCAGGAGTAATCGATGTCTGCGTCGAATCGAAATAAGTAGTAGAACCACAGAGTCAGAGTAGAACTGTGGGAAACGATGCATCACTGAACGCTTTGTAGGTGGAACTACTAAGCATTACACACACATTATACATCTCGTCTGTGCTGCAGGTACAATTGGAGAATGAGGAATACAACAACAACAAAGCGATATTGTTTCTGTGTTTACATTTGGTATTGAGCCAGGTGTAATGTCACAGAACACTCTATTAATGTGAAGAAAATGAGGACTCGAAGTCAGTATTTCGCAGCTGCGATATGAATACCTAAAATGCAACAGGAATGGAGTACCCTGGAATTAATCATTATGACCCTTCGGGCCCACCGCCAGCGGAAGATATACTCAGTGAGTTTACTTTAATTTAGTCTACTTTTCGAACATGACATTTGTAATGTGATAATTGTTCTTTACAGCTGCCGTGTATGAGTATTGCATGAAATATGTGAACTAGAACAAGTACATTTAAAATGTTTATAAAGAATGGGATGTTGTTACAAATATTCATGAAATAAAAGTGTGCACACACCGTTGTTTATGCAGAATAACTTTTATTTAATAGAAGTAAAGATCAAAACCAGGCATGGTATCTGGTAAACTAACAGTATGCGGTTTCCTCCCGATTCAGTGTGTGAAACGATTAATTTAGTCTCCTGCGAAAAGTAATAAAAATGTTGTACCATCTGGCTTCGTGCAATGGGGAAAAAGTATTCATACATTCAATGAAAATTACAATTGACATAAATATAATAACAATGTTAATACTTTGTAGGAATTCCTTTTCTCTGTATCACTTCTTTTAATCTCTTTGGCATGGAATGAACCTGTGTATTGGTAGTCTCTAGGACTCAGATAATATTTTGTCATTCATGTTGAGGTGATTGTTTTAGAGCCATCTTGCTTCAGTTTCATGTTTTCTGGCCATTCTTTCAATTGTACTCCAAAGATGTTCAATTGCATTTAGGTCTGTGCTCTGAGCCGGAAACTTGAGAATCTGTTGTATACTTAGGGTCTTTGTCTTGTTGATGGTAATTGGAGTCTAAATGCAAGCTATCAACACTTTTTTGCAGATTTTCCTATGTGGTATTTAAATACTGAAATCTATTCATGTTATGTACAGCAAATAGAAGTCTTTCAACACCAGATGTAGCCATGTTTCTCCATACCATAACTCATCCACCACCATGCCTCACAGTGGTTTGAATGTTTTTGGGTTCAAGGTCAGTATACAGTCTTCTCTACACAAAATTCTGTGATTATTTAGAAACATATTAAATTGACTTTCGTCTGTGAACAGTATTTTATGAAATGTGAACCTTGGAAGATCCAAGATAAACCACTGACACCACGATAGTGACAGAACAGGGAAATGAACAAGAATATAATTATCTTGTTTTCTTTCATAAGAATGATGAAATAAATTAAAATGCAGTGACAAAACGACAATTTGACAAATCTCACTTCTGACACCAGTGTGACAAAAGGGCAGAATCAGTACAGTTACTTTTCTATTGTTTTATTTTTCTTCTAAACTTGCACAGAAACAGTTCTCTCTTTTCTCTACTTCCACAAACATGCCTGACTTTGTGCACCTTTGTTTGCTCACCGACCTGGTATGTGGTATGTAGTAGCTTACCCCCAATTGTCCTTTGTTTTCTCGCCAGCCTGGTATGTGGTGTGAAGTAGCTTAGCCCCAACTGTCCTTTGTAGTGTGCTGCACCCAGTTTCACAATACTTTGGGGTGTGCACTAAAAATAGGTTTGATGTGAGGCTTTAACCTTAACGCTAATAAAATATACCTTAGTATTAACTAATACTTCTTCTAGTGTTTACAAAGCTATTTTTCTCACTTTTAACCTTAGACTACTAAACTATTCTATGAAAGATGTTGCTAAACAGTGGTATGTGTTTATTTGCACTTAAAATACAAACACTGTTTTTGGGACTCTAAAATTGGAAAGTTGCGTGAAATGGATACAGCATGTTGAGACGAAAACTTCAATGTATATATGACTATAATTATAAGACCAGAATGTAGTCTGAGACACATAGGTTTAAGTATATTTTTTGTGCATCTAAAATTTGTAAATTTCAGTTGCCATATTGTGTGAACCTGCGTGCATTTCTGCGTAGTGGATATCGGCAGACGACAAACATCTTTTGTGATTTTTTAGCTAAGGGATGGCTTTATATTGACACTGCCCAAAGTTACAGCTGGGGAAAGAACCCTCCTTGCAACGGGACATGCAGAAGCTGGCGTGGGTGAAAATACATATAAATACTGGAAATTCGGTAGGACCGATGTCTGTTCACATGAAGTTGCCAAGGGGGAACCTGTGACCAATGGAGGTCTAGTTTTGCGCCAAAACGTTACAGTCTCAAAGGGGAAGAGATTAGCATAAGGATGCGGTAAATAACTGGGGTGATACAGAAAGGTTAACACAGAATAACAGAAATTTGCCTAGGTTTGTTTTGCTTCGAGGTATTTAAGTGTTACAAAATAAACCAGAAAATGACAGTGCAGTGTATTGCTACCCTACCTCACACCTGAGAAGACTTAAAGCCCCTGATCCATGCGTTCCTTGAATCACATTACTTAATCCCATGCAAACTTACGGAGCCGTTAGCAGCAGAGCCTGTAATCTGGGAGTACCAGCGCAGAGGTGGCTACTGCACTGGCTGAGCTAACAAGGCATCAACGGGGACATCCTGTTACAATGTGACATGTTTTCTAGCCAATCAGGCATAGTCTGTTTCAGAGCATGTATGAGAGTACTTGCCTACAGATTTAACAGTGAAATTAAATAATTCCGATTAATTAAGCCCACCCCATTGTGTGACAGTAGTTTGTTAAGACTTCTGACAAAGGCAGAAGCAAGAAAACGTTTCGTTATTCACAGTCAAGTTAGAGAAATGGTGTATGATGTGCACAAATATTTCCTGAGGAAAATGGGAAACAGTTGCAATGCAGCACTTCCCCTATTACCTATACCTGCGCATTATATGTCATTTAATGCCATTGTTCCTGACGGCTACTCTAGTCTAATGTTAACCTATATTAAAATTCTCTCAAATTTCTTAAGTGGTAAGTGTATTTTATGTACCATGAACCACATACCATTATGAACCATTTGGGGTCTTTTAAGAAGTTGGAATGAATTTTTAAAAAGGTGGGCAAGCACAATTTGTACACTACAGAACATATTAAACATTCTTTGTGAGAAGGCAAAATTAATAAAGGAATGTTATTTATTTATGCCAACAAACTTACTGCTGGTGTTTTTAAACATACAAGCGTGTGTGGGCAATATTTGAGAGTTAGAATCAGAACTGAAAAATTTAATGCCATAGCTCGGATTTTAACCACAGACCTTCAACTTCCCATGTGGCTGCTCTAACCACTGAGCTATTTGACAGCTTTACAGTATAACATTGAGTTCTCCAACCAATTCGTACCGATTTGGTGCGTAAAGTGGAATGTCTGTGGTTCAAATCCCAGCAGTGGTATTGAATTTTTCAGTTCTGATTCTACCTCTCAAATGGAATATGTCTTGTTTGAAAGTAGCTAGTTACAGTAAAAAGATAGGTTGGTAGAAATATATCATGCCATCACAGAATTGTTGAGCAAGTTGGCATCTTACTGTGTATAAGATCGTTAAATAATGGTAAGGTTCTCTGTTGTTTAAGTTTACAATGATGCCAACCCACACTATCCTGTTGAAGAGACTGCATATGAGCTATCTGGTGAAGCATTTGTGGCACCCAGCGAACACTTTGCAGAGACCTATTCAGATGCAGAGTTCCAAGAAACACACACGATACTTGCAGATGGAGGAGAGCGCTTTGGAGTTTCTGCCCTAGCATTTGACCAACATGAAGAGTTGCTGTGGATGGGGAACCAGGGGGTATGTATCATACATACATACATACATAGCACAACAGCAAATCTAAACAAAGTGCTCAAGGTTTGATTAAAAATACATACATATTACACATCTTTGTGTTGCATTCAATGACTCTACTCATTCTTCTTGCAAAAGCTTACTATTCTATTTATTTCTCATTAATATAGAGTACCTGGACAACTGAACTTTGCTCGGCATTTCTGCCCACCCCCCACCCTGCCCCCCCCCCCCCCCCGCTTTTTTTTTCTTTTTTTTTTTTTTTTGGTGAAATCTTGATCTTTGGAAGAAGATATTTAGATAAACTTGAAAAGCAAAATGTTGACTAAATAAAATTTTTATCGCAGTTCTTAAGATTCATTTCCAAGATACAAAAGATATAGAGATGCATATAAATATTTCATAAGCACCATTATTTCACCTGTAAAACGTCCAGTGCTGAACGTTGGTCAACTGGTTTTGGAGTTTACTCACTCTTCAACATGCAATATTGTAACCAATTAGAAGAACACTACTTAGGCATTGATGTGTATGATGTTGATGAACTATAGAGAATAACATGTGGATTGTTACGTAAAACCAAAGAGAGTAGAGAAAATAGCATGAATGTAGTATGTTGTATTTCTATTTGAAACATATAGACAGGACGAGCTGTAACACATAAACTAAGATAGCTAAGTCAACTTTCTTACTGTATGAGAGGTAGAACTGGAACTTAAAAATTCAATACCACAGCTGGGATTTGAAACAGACCCATCGCTTACTAGGCGAGTGCTGTAACTATTAAGTTACTGTGACAAACTGCCAGAATGACATCCAATTCTCAAACCAGTTCGTGTTTCTCCTGATAAACCACAAAGGCAGTCTCACATCAGAGACGATTACCCCAATGGTGACTTACTATTGCAAGTACTTTATGTCCCAGAATTAAATAACTTTCAGATGGTAATTATTATGTATTTATGCCAACAAACCTACTGTTGGTGTTTTTAAACCTTTGTGGTTTACCGGGAGAAATACGAACTGGTTTGAGAATTCAATGTCATTCTGGCAGGTTGTCAGAGTAGCTCAATGGTTAGAGCACCCGCCTAGTAAGCAGAGGGTTCTGTGGTTCAAATCCCAGCCGTGACATTGAATTTTTACGTTCCAGTTCTACATCTCAAACATTGCCCACACGGCTTGTGTGTTTAAAAACATGAACAGTAAGTTTGTTGGCATAAATAAATTTCTTACTGTATTCTTATATCCCTGGAAGAGGACTTTAAAACTCTGCTTTGTTTGTTGAAATCAGTCCGTTGAAATGACGTGTTTCAGATGTTTTTATTATAAATGAAATGTATATCTATTTTCTGCCTGTAGCCTATGTAGTCCTATTTACTCTGGATGACTTTTGCATAACTGGTAAACCATTAGAGATAGACCAAATCATACTACACAAAAAATGTAGATCTCGCTAAAAACACAATTTATGTCTAAATGAGTTTTTTTTGTAGAGTGAACCATTTCGGAGATATTTCTCATTATTCTGAGTTTTGAAGAACATATATTTCTGTCAAATGGAATCTCGTTATTCATTTTTTATGTTAACCATACAAAGAGAACGAAATTTAAAGGCTTTAAAAGATTTGACTATTGCTCAAAGCCTACTGTATTCCCATATTCCCCTTGTACCTACAAGGAAATAAGCAATAAGATAATTTCTGTAAATGCTTATCTCAACTAACATGAAAAAGATATAGGAATAAAAGTTAGTAAGAATGGTTAGTACAAGAGTAGAGAAAGTCATGTGAGTGCAACACATCAGATTTTTATTTTTACTTTATATAAATTATCTTTTTGAGTTACTATGGAGGAATGGTGGTACTGCAGTAGGATATGCTGATTATATTACAATTTTATTTAAAGGATCTTCTGAAAACATTGTCGAATACAAAGCAAATAATATTCCAGAAATAGTAAACAATATTTGATGGCATTAGACTTGAGCATAAATGTTAATAAAACATGTTGAATAAATCAGCTTCGAGCTTAAAAAGTGTTAAAGCAACATGAAGGTTAGTATTGATGGTGAAAATATTCCTGAGACATGTCAAATATGGGAAAATACAAATGCAAAAGATGTTTTAAAAATGTTCAGATTACAGAAGAAGACCATTAGAATTATTGCAAATGTCGAAATAACTAGCTTTAAGACTATATTTAAGAGCCTGAATATTTTAACTGTTGCACATACGCACACATGCACACACACGAGTATAAAATATTTAACAGGAGGAAATGTATATAAAAAGAATTGTAATATACATTAGGAATTTTTCCTTTTATCATTCTGTTGGCAGAGACACAACAAATTATGATGGAGAAATAGAGGCTATGTACATTGCTCTCCGACAATTATTAAATCTTCCCTTAAATAAATTTAACAAGGCAGTAATTCTTTCAGATTCTAAAGCTGCAATTCAGGGAATATGTTCAAATACTACAAAGAAGTCAACAAAAATTAGAGAATGCTACAAAATGTTAACACAACTCCAAAAAGTTAATAAGACTGTTCATCTCCAATGGATTCCAGCACACTGTGGAGTCATGGGGAACGAAGCTGCAGACTCACTTGCAAAGAAAGGCACAACAATAAAACAAAAGTCTAAATTCAATTTCTCATATTCCTCAATAAAATGCTTGATCATTAAAAAATTTTCTCATTCATACCTACAAGAAATAGAAACAAATGCCAAAGATAAAAAATGGATTACACTACTTTCCAACCCAGATATAATCCCCCAGAGACCAAGGAAAACAGCGGTTGCAGCCTTCCGACTATTGACAAATCACGACTGCTTAGCAAGTCATCTCTACGGAATAGGTATCTCAGCTTCACCAATATGTGTCCTGTGTAACGATCCAGCAGAAATGAACGAAGACCACTTGAAGACCTGTGGAGCATTAAGATCAGAAGAAACTACAGTTCAAAAATATTGTTGTTAGCTAATGCTGGATTTCTGACAATGAAGTCATTAATCCTCTTGCTCTCCAATATTTTTCACTGATGGATAGGGCATTAGAAGTGGAATTTTATCTTTTTATACACTCTGTTTGATCATGGTATTTTAAAGACTATCACAGCTATTACTACTGACTTACACTAGGTAAGTCAGTAAAACAACAGTTTCAAAAATTACACAAATTATTTGCCACTCCAATTCCAACCTCAAAAAAAAAGTGCTCTTCAGGTTATGCTCTTGTGTACCCAGGCAGGAAAAGGGTGCACCAATTACACAGAGAAAGTAATTTTGCAGTTGAATTGCTCATAGAGATTCATTGTACCAAAATAAACTGATGGAACCAGCTGTGTTCATTTAGACTAAAATGTGGGAGCGACAATATCAGCACACCAATATGTTATTATTTATTTACGCCAACAAACTTACTGTTGTGAGACTGCCTTTGTGGTTTACCAGGAGAAATATGAACTGGTTTGAGAATTTAATGCCATTCTGGCAGTTTGTCACAATAGCTCAGTGGTAGAGCGTCTGCCCGGTAAGCGGAAGGTCTGTGGTTCAAATCCCAGCTGTGGCATTGAATTTTTAAGTTCCAGTTCTACCTCTCAAACTTTGCCCACACACGGCTTGTGTGTTTAAAAACACCAACAGTAAGTTTGTTGGCATAAATAAATAATAATTATCCTTAGTTCTAATTATACATAACCATGTCTAAAATAGATTATAATATTTATAACTTATTTATACTACACAAAGAAGGATTAAATTAAATTGTAGGTACACCATAAGAAGTCATGTACCCCGGAGGTTGAATATCACTGCTCTAAATAATAGAGCAATTGAAATTATTGGGAAAGGTAGTACGTATAATAGGCTACCTAAAGAAATAAAACAATGCGATACTAAGTGTGCATGAAGATACCTAACAGTATTAAGGAACATAAACAAGTAAATAATATGTGACATGTTGGACTTCTGTGCAATTGTAAATAATAATCTTTATGTATATCTTTTACGAAATGATGTAACCTTTTTTATGTAAATTTAAAGGATGAAATAAAATGAGAAATATGTAGTAAAACCATTTCTACAAATTTCTATCTCATATAAAGTGAAGTAGATAGAAGAATATGTATTTATGAGAATAATTTTAGAAGAGTTGTTAGAGAAAGTCATATGAATGCAACACATTAGATATTTTTAAAGTTAGCATTATGCTTACACATAATTTTCATAGTAAATAGGGTCAATGGTGCTGTAACGGTCCCCAAAGCTGCTGTTGTAAAAGCAGGTCACACAATGGGCATGTGAGAGGTTGGAAATGTATTACTGGTTTCACATCACTACCTCTTGCAGAGTGAAAATTGTCTAATTTTAATTTCAGGGTCACGTGACATCTTACTATGGACCAGCATTGCAAAAGTACACCTCATTTCAAGTTCATGCGAATCAAGATGTTCGACACATACATACATTTGAGGATGGAATTTTGGCCTTGACACAAAGTGCATTGCGATGCCAGATGAGACGGGGAATACCAATATTTACACACAGGTAGGTACTGTCCATACATACAGCAGGCACAATAGTGTGTCTAATGCACAGTTTCCTTCTGATTGCTTTGAATTGTTTAGAGTATACTGAGAACATAAAACATAGTGTACACATTTTCGTGAGCTATGTCAAACCTCTCTTATGCTATTTATGTTTCATTCACAATTAGTCACGTTTTAATATGGTATATGTTTAGAATGGGACCTCCATATCTTGATACTCTCAATAATCGGTGGTATCAAAGTATGTCTAATGGTTTGAGATAAACCTTCAATACTTTTAAATTGTTAAGTTTTTTATTACACTAGCATGCAAAAAAAATTTTTCCTCTGTTGGTTTGAGATCTGAAAGGTTGTTTTCTAGTGCCTTGCATCTGGCAATGAAGCCATTAGCATAAGGTGATGTTAACTAATTTTGATGTGCTAAATTGAATGGTGATTACAGTTTTTCTCTATCACGTAAGGTTTTTCTACAAATCACTAAATATTATAATGAAAATAATGAAAAATGGTATGTTTGATGTTAAAAAATCTGATGTGTTGCACTCACATGACTTTCTCTACTCTTGTACTAACCACTCTTACAAACTCTTATTCCTATATCATCTTGTTAGTTAAGATGAACATTCGTACAAATTATGTTAATTGCTTATTTCCTGTAGGTGCAAGGGGAACATTAGAATACAGTAGACTTTGTGCGATAGTCAAATCTTTTAAAGCTTTGAGATTCTGTTCTCTTTTGCACATTTAACATATAAAAAAATAAACAATGATGTTCTATTTCACGAAAGCTTTTAAGTTTTCCGAAAGTGACGCACATAACAAGAAGTATCTCCGAATCTCTACAAGAAAATTTGTTCAGACCTAAATTGTGTATTTTAGCAAGATCTACATTTTTTGTATTGTATGATTTGGTCTATCGGTAATGGTTTACCAGTTATGCAAAAGTCTTCCAGAATAAATATGACTACAGGGGCTATAGACAGAAAATTCAAGATATGCATTTCATTTGTCATCAAAATATCTCAAACATATGAGACAGAATATTAGACCCCAATAGAAAATCGTTCATATAAATGTTTGTTAAAAGTGTATAAATTTCTAGTTCTTGTTTGGGTGTATCAGAAACTTATTTTTAATATTCAGGATAGCCAATGTTTTCTTGTTACTAGATAGTCTGTTGTGTTCAATAATAAAAACTATTTGCGCGGATGAATACAAAATGGCGGTGTGTCATACCAAAGCGACGCCAAGGAATCATTCATTAGCGTCTATACGCTCAAGATGATAAGACGTGTTTTTGGTAGCGTGTGAACATGGAACTTTCACCAAACTTTTATCCAGTGTAGATTCTACCAAATCATTTAATTGTGAAGGTCTTTGATTATTTAATATGGTGCTGAGAGTGTAAAATAACGAAGTGTTAATGAATAAATACGTTGTGATAAAGGAACATTGATTTATGCATTCCATTCTGTTACCACGACCCTGTAGATAGGAATCGCGTCTGCTATCACAGTATTTCATCTTTCTGAGAAGAACATTATTCCTGCTGCTAATCATTATAAAAACCGCACCAAAATGGCTTACCCAACGTGGAACTCGAATTTAGAATGGAATGCAAAATTACGAGTATTGAAATCACGATAAAACATCAAGTGACGCCGCATCAAATGGAAAGAAGACGCCATTAGACCATCATTTGATATCGCCATCAGAACATCGATGCACGGATAACCAACGTGGGAAAACACCGGAGATCATCTAGCAAAGCCAACTGCCCAGGAGACGTAAATAACTGGACGAAGAACCAACGGAAAAGAAAGTAGTATCAAAATTTTTTGTTTTCACATACAGTTTATTTCCATTTTTATGTTACTAAGAAGCGGCAAAGTAGTGGGACTTTTAACCTTAAGTGAATTGAATAAAGAAATTAAAATGTCGCGAAAAAAGATAGAAACAGGAGTGGGGGAAGGGGCAGATAGGCCTAGTTATCAGGTAGAATTAGAAAGAGAGGAACAGCTAGCAATAAGCAAAGACCAAAGGTTATTAATGATCATGTTTGAAAGACTAGAACAGAAAATGGAACAGAATAAGGTAGAATTAAAACAGGACATAGAACAAAGTTTAGGTCAGAAAATGGAACAGAATAAAGTAGAATTAAAGCAGGACATAGAACAAAGTTTAGGTCAGAAAATGGAAGAAGTGAGACAGAACTTAGAACAGAAAATGGAATTAGGAAGACAGAACTTAGAACAGAAAATAGAATTAGGAAGACAGGAGTGTAAAGAAAATATGAAAGTAATGGAAACTAATTTAAAATTAGTACATAAAAACTTAAATGAAACAAAGGAAGCCTTAGAAGCTAGGATAGAAATCGTAGGAGATAGGATGGGAAAAATAGAATCAGAAATGAGAGAGAATAAGATTGTGTTAGAAGGAGAAATTGCTAGATGTAGAGATGAAATAACAGAATGTAATACAAGTGTAGACTGTAAGATTACAAATGTAAAAGCAGAAATAACTGAGGAATTAAGGAAAGAGATTGAGGTAGTAAAGAAAGACATTATTAATGAAACTGTAGAACAAATTGTAATTCCTAAAATTAAGACGATGACTAATGTGATGCATTCACAACAGGATGCTATAAATGATATGAAACAAAGTCACTTAGAAATAAAGAATGATTTAAAATCAATTTGTGAAGAAATGAAAAAAGGGAAAGAAAATTTGGCTAATGTAAATGATGTTGTGAATGCACTACAAAGGCAAGATGATTTAGATGTAAGTAATATACAAGATGAGGGTTACTTGAATAATGTACAAAATGTTGACTCACCATACAGAGAAAGAGGTTCACAACCAAACAATGACACAACACATAACACATGTTACACCAACAGCATATTACATGAAATCACACCACCTACATTTGACGAGGAGAAGGGAGACGATCCAAAACTCTTTGTTAAAGAGATGGAAGAATATTTTAAAGTGAAAAGGATACCAAATGAGCTTAGGATGATGATAGTTAAGAAAAGCTTAAAAAACAAGACGTTAGAATGGCTCAGGTTAACACTAGCTGGTCATGAGTCGTATAGCTCATTCAGAAATTTATTCCTATCAAGGTATTGGGGCCCAGCTAAACAAAACCAAACTAGGGTAGAGCTAGCGACAGGTAGATACGATCCAACCAAAGGGTTGTCGCTAGTCGATTATTTTATGAAAGTAGCCAACAAAGGAAAACTATTAGACCCCAACTTGTCGGAAGCAGAACTAATTACCAGCATAACAAGACATTTCCCAGACACAGTGAGAACAGGATTAATTGTTGCGAGGCCAGTAGATTTTGCAGATATGATAGAATTGCTGACAGCCTTCGAAACACAAAATGGTCGGCCTAATGAGCATAGACATAGGAGCGGTCACCCAAACTCACCCATCTTAAACCGGAGCACGGCTACGAACAACCAGAGTGAGGGAGAACATAGAAATACTAGGAGCACCCATGAAAGGGGGAGAGGGGCACACCATTTCCCACAACCACATAATCATGGCAAGAGGTTGGAGAACACAAGACAGCGGTACCACGACAATACCGAGGGATGAATCGAGATACAGAACATATACATATGATCGTGGAAGACCAGGAGATCGTACCCATCAGGTGAATCACATATGATTCTGTAGGGAATACTTCAACAACCAAAGACCATCATACAACAGAGGTTCACGTCAAAGGGGCAGAAACCAATGGAACACTGGCAACATAAGACAGCAGGAAGTAGATGAAAATGTGCCAAATAGGGCAGATGCTGCACAGAATACAGAAACAACCACCACCAACACTCAGGGGAATTACGACAACTAAGTTCGTCCCAACTGGCTGGATGACCAACAACACAAACCCAAGAGATTGACAATTGACATTGACACTACGATGGCTGCCCAAAGAGAATTATCAGAGAAGGAAAAATGTCAATTGGCATTCAGAAGATTGCAGCAAAAGGCTGAAAAAGGGAGGAACAAGGTAAAAAGATTCGTCAGGAAATGGTCCCCACAAATTGGAGAAAAAGTGCTCTTAAAAAGTCACAAAGCATCCAAGGCATCTGAGAAAAGATCTGGAAAGATGGAGCTATTGTATACTGGACCACTGGTCATAATAAAACAGCTGGGTGACCACACGTATGAGCTACAGAATACAAATGGCAAGTTGGTAGGAAGATACCATAAAAATAAATTAAAGCCATACAAAGAAAGGACCAAATAGTCTTTGCCAACAAATGTGTAAGGCAGGAGTAGTAGAGATGAAGGAAGATAACAATTTTTAATGGGTTACTTATAGAAAATTATGTTCAGATTAGGAATTACAGCAAGGAAGAAAACCAACATAGTCATTGGCTATATTGACCACGAAGAGCATTGTCAACAAAGACAGATGAGGACACTGATTGTCATTAAATAAATGAATTATAGCGACGGAAGATAATATGTTTTTGACATAAGGATGTCAGGGACAAAAATAAAAAGGAATCAATTATGATGACAAAGATATAATATTTCGACACAAAGATGTCGAGGATAAATGGAGAAGAAAAATAATACAATTACAGAATAATTATAAGTATAGAAGTTTTCTCTTATAGAAATAAGAGACAAAGAAGTGACAATTAGTGGAGTAAGGAAAACCATAATCAGAAAAACAATGCCCATGAATTAAGATGGATGTAGCCAATGCTAAGCTCGAAGAAATGTTGAACCAAACAACAATGAATAATAACCCAATTAAGAAAAATAGTACCATTAGTAACATCAGAGTTTAAGAACCGACTCAACAACCTGCCTATACATAATAAGCTTATAAGACAAAGAAGGCAAAGAACTGAATAAAATATTGCCATAAACATGATCATAATCATTAGCTCAAAATTTGTATCCTGTTTTTCTCTCCTCATAGCAATGAATACAAGTCAAAAACCACATAATAAACCATGATACACTTAAATTATATTTGTGTCAATGTCAAATGTACAATAACTGAGTATGTGTTGTATAAGAACTGAATATGTGTTGTACAAAAACTGAATATGTATTGTATAATAACTGAATATGTATTGTATAATAACAGAACATATGTGGTATGATAGCTGGATATATTGTACAATAACTGAATATGTATTGTATAATAATTGGACATGTTGTGTAATAACTAAATGTGTTGTACAATAACTGAATATGTATTGTATAATAACTGAATGTATTGTGTAGTAATTGAATATATGAAATTTATAAAGACATGCTGTATCATGCCAAAACAAAAGACAAAGACAAACAGTGAAGAAGACTGTAAAGAAAAGAAAAAAAAAATATTGTACAAAGTGATTGAATCAGAGGAGTAGGGAGAAGTATTGTATTGTGTTTCAAGATTGTAAATATAGGTGACAACTTGAAAAACAAAACAAGGGGCATATGAGACAGAATATTAGACCCCAATAGAAAATCGTTCATATAAATGTTTGTTAAAAGTGTATAAATTTCTAGTTCTTGTTTGGGTGTATCAGGAACTTATTTTTAATATTCAGGATAGCCAATGTTTTCTTGTTACTAGATAGTCTGTTGTGTTCAATAATAAAAACTATTTGCGCGGATGAATACAAAATGGCGGTGTGTCGTACCAAAGCGATGCCAAGGAATCATTCATTAGCGTCTATACGCTCAAGATGATAAGACGTGTTTTTGGTAGCGTGTGAACATGGAACTTTCACCAAACTTTTATCCAGTGTAGATTCTACCAAATCATTTAATTGTGAAGGTCTTTGATTATTTAATATGGTGCTGAGAGTGTAAAATAACGAAGTGTTAATGAATAAATACGTTGTGATAAAGGAACATTGATTTATGCATTCCATTCTGTTACCACGACCCTGTAGATAGGAATCGCGTCTGCTATCACAGTATTTCATCTTTCTGAGAAGAACATTATTCCTGCTGCTATGAGTTAATAATCATTATAAAAACCGCACCACATATGACATTTTAATCAAAATCGTTAGAGCCGTTTTCAAGGAAATCAAAATTTTCGAAAAATGTTCCATGTAAAGAGTAGTTTAGGGTGTCACTATTTTCTTCAAAATCTTCGTATCACATCCTTGAAAGACATTAAACGTAAATACCAACTTTGGTTTTTAACAGACTTTTTGTTTTTGAGTTATGCTGTCCACAGGCACACACACACACAAAGCATTCTAAGAATGCTTTTTTTGGACTCAGGGAGTTTTAAAACTTATATTTCTGGTGAAATCTCGACATTGAATTTTTGGGTGGAATACAATACTTCCCCTACTTATCAGTAGAGAAAGTAAAAAGTGTGTTATAGAATAAATAAAGAATGAAAAATTTCTCAGTAAACAATAAAAATAAATACCTACATACCTGTAAAAGAGGGTATGAAGTTATATTTTCCTTGCCCGGAAGGATGGCTGCATTGATTTACATTTATAGCGTGGTTGAGCGATTTCCCTTTTCAAGCACCAACAGTAGTCCGCTAGCATCGTAACATTCCACCAACCCTGATATCTCTTCTCCATCTCATTGATTTCTTGATGAAATCTTTCACCTTGTTCATCACCAAGGGATCCTAAATTATCAGCAAAATAGTCTAGATGTGAATACAAAAAGTGAAGTTTTAAATTTATATTACACCCAAGTATTCTTAACTTTTCTAACATATTTCTCACAGTTACTTCATATTGCGGATCCTTTGTATTTCCCAGAACTTTCAATTCAATTGAGTTATTGACTACTACTTTGAAAGCACACAATGTTTGAAGTTCTCTATGACTCATGACAATCAAAAATGTACTGTCGTTCATTAGCTGCCTTATCTGAGGTCCATCTAATATGCCCTCTTATCTTAGATTCAGACATCTCATAAAATTTATTACTCAAATATTTGAAACACGAACCATTTTTGTCCAATGCTTTCACGAATTGTTTTATAATACCTAGTTTTATATGCAATGGAGGTAATAACAACTAGACTGGCACGAATTACATATTTTTCTCCTGGTGCTAAACTGTTTCTTTACTGTCCCATTCACATAAAAAACATGGGTATTTTGTATAACCTCCTTGTTGCCCTAAGAAAATACTGGATACCCTTAGGTGCCCGCACAATAGCTATTGGTGTTCCTGGTAATTAATCTTTTCTAAAATTTTTTTTTATTTATTCATCCTTATAGAGCATATACATGTTGTTGGATATATCAGATTTCATAAATACAATTACAATGCAAACATTTACATGTAAGACTTGAAGCCACATAGCCCTGCCAACTGCATGGAGGAGAGGGCGGCACTGTGGCCGAGCGGTTAGTGCACTCGCCTACCACCTAGGCGGCCCAGGTTCAATTCCAGGGACCCGCATGTAGTATTCATGGTGGATGAAGCGGCATCAGGGCGGGTTTTCTCCGGGTGCTCCGGTTTCCCCCGCCATCTCATTCCACTGGTGCTCCATGTTCATTCCATGTATCATCAGTGTCACCACCTGCGGTGCCGTAGTAGTAAAAGCGGGCGTTAAACACTACAACAACAACTGCATGGAGAGTATATATACCTGCCCGTCTATGACTTTACTTCACTTCCTGATGAAGGCCATAGAGTTAAGATGGCCGAAAGCTCGGGCAACTTCATCAACATCACACGGCTGGTAACCCGAGAAGTTTTATTCAACAAACATTTACAACTCATCCAAATTATACAATCATCTATTTATTAGAAATACCTTCCAAACACACACATCCACTGCTATGTCATCTTTTTCGCTCATATGTTTTCTAATTTTCTTTGGAATTGCCCCCTTACACTCGCTATTCCATACCCTAATAAACTGACTTATTAATTCACTCCCTTCAAGCTTTTCTTCTTCCTTCTTTTTCTTCATCTTCTCCTCTTCCTTTCCATCACTGCATATCTCAGCTGTAGGTTCACTCAAGGTCGTTTTTCCCCGCCCGTGCTGTACTGCATAACACACGTGTTGCTAGTACATTTTGAAGAGTTTGCATTTCCTGATCGTTCACCTCCTCAGTTGGTGTTGTATTCTGTTGGTCCAACCTCTTTGTGTCAATTTTGTTTCCCTGGCTCATTGTCTTCTTTTTGTCCACCTCATTGTTTTTTCACTCTGATGTCCCTTCTGTCATTTTTCCATTGGTCCATAGCTGCAAATTTCTAATGTATGCCGCTTTTCCTTGCTTATGTGCCGATCCTCTTTGTTCTGTTAATCTTCTCAGTATTTCTCTTTGCTTATAAGTTAAATCCCTGTTGTTGTAGATGTCTGTCCCTCTCAGTTTTTTGGCTTGTTTTATTACATCCGAGGCCAATTGCTTGCTAATGAATTTCACTAAGATATTTCTTCTTCCTCTTCCGTTGCCGAATCTGAAAGCTTCGCAAATTTTGTAGCATCTTACTTCCATCCCTAATCTTCTTCCTAAAAGTTCTCGTATCTCTCTTCTTGCATCCCTTCCTGTCCTTTCCTCACTTACCGTAATTACTAGATTGTACCATCTGTTCTATCTTCCATTTCTTCCACTCTTCTTCTAATGTTCATCATCTTGTTCTTAACTTCCTCCACATTTCTATTAAATTCTTCTTTTCTATCAACCATTTCTGTACCTGTGTTTCTTACTAATAATCTTTCCAATTCAATCAATTCTCTCATCACATTATCGGTTGTTTCCCCGACTGCCATGTTCCTTGTTCCCTTCTTCCTCTCACTTATGAGTGCTGTCACAAGACACGTCTGTCTTCTTCCACTGCTGACTTAGAACTCCTTGTCTTTGGTAAGATATAAGTCTCTTGCTAAGTCGTTCAACTCTTCTCGACTAAAGTGCTGTGACTTGTCTTCAACAGTGTGTGCTGGGAAGTACTCGTCAACATTGGAATTTTCTGTTGACCCAGAGCCTGAACTCTGTGTCCTCTAGTTGAGTTGGCGGAACAGGAATAGGGAGATATGCTCCATGTGGCACAGGTCTTAGAGCTGAAGCAACACCATTTGGATATTTAATTTTTGATTTATTTTTTTATTGTACCCAGACACGTTAGACATGCAGAAGTAACAATTATCATAATGATTTTTTTGTTCATGCCATATCATAGGAACCCCAAACTTCATTGATTTCTGTTTTCCATTGTACCACTGCCTTAGTCCTTCACTATATGTTTTGCAAACAGTATGTGTAGCCCATGTTTGATTTTGATCTCCCAGCTTAACATTAAAATATGCAAAAAACACCTTTTTAATAAATGATGTAATGTGTTTTCTGCTTCTGTAGCAAGAAAGAACCACACACGTAACAGAAATTATTAGGATTGCTCACACATTTTCTCCTAGAAGAGGTTGAAGCCATTGTTAAAAATGTACCATGTGAGGCGATATTTTCTGCATGAGCCCTCTCAAATATCTGAATGTTAAGTTATAGAGGCGGCGGAAAAAGCCCCCTTAAAGTTATAAATTGTTATTACAGTCGGCAATAATGCCTGTGTTCAATTGTCTTCTTCTACAAAAGTCTGGATTGGCATCGCATGGGACACGCGAAGTCCGGGTATAAAATTATGATTTAGCAGCATATAGCATCATATTACACAAATATTGTTGTGTAAAAGTGAGTAGAAATTACGCTACAGAAAAGGGACATAATGTTACGCGGGTCATAAATTAAAGAAGATAGACAATCCACAAAGGTACATGGTCCGTGATCACAATGTGTGAACCCCGTAACGCATGATATAAAAGACACCAATCCATTGCATTGAATAGTATGATATCTTTGAGTGAGAATGAAATAATAAACAAGTTTTACAAAGTGAATCTGAACTTTGATTATTCTTACTGGATGTTGTTGTTAGTTGTTAGCTAATGCTGGATTTCTGGCAATGAAGTCATTAATCCTCTTGCTCTCCAATATTTTTCACTGATGGATGGGGCGCTAGAAGTGGCCGGGCATATTTGAAGGTGGTCTCGGTCCATTTCCTCTTGCAGATCACATAGAGGACAGAGTGGTGAAGAATATATCCCAATTCTGTTTAAATGTTTTGCCAGACAATCATGTCCTGTAATCAACCTGAAGGTTGCAACTGCTGTTTTTCGAGGATACTCAGGAATCACTGTTTGAATGTTTGGTAGTTCCCATCTTTTATTCTTTGATTTTTCATAGTAATATTTTGCAATAATTTTTTTGAATTCAGAGTTGACTAATCTTTTAGCTGCATAAAATGGTAAATTAACTATAGATTTTTGTACACCGCTGGTACCCTTTTTTGCAAGAAAATCAGCTTTCTCATTACCACTCAGTCCACAGTGAGCCGGTATCCATTGGAAGACTAGGTGTTTTTGAAGTGCTGTTAGATGGCTAAGCATCTTCCAACATTCTATAATAGTTTGGTTTTTTGGTGACAACTTGGAAGTAATTGCTATAATTGCTGCCCTGGAATCTGAGAGAATAACTGCTTGCTGAAAATGTGAAATTCTGTACAAAAGATTTTGTAGGGCCATTCGAATTGCTTCAATTTCTCCATCAAAGTTAGTAGTTCCATAACTTAAAGATTTGTAATAGGAAAAGAGGTGACACGTGACTCCAGCACCTGCTCCATCTTTGTTTGATATAAATGATCCATCAGTATAAATATGGAGCCACTCATGTTCTGGAAATCTAGTATGGATTGTCTCTAATGCCAATAATTTTAGAACACTAGTTGGAGTATCACTTTTTTTAACTTCTTCTGTCAGGTGTAAATAATATGTGATGTCTAATGTATGTGTTGGATTGACTTTAGATATGAAGTTTTCCTTTGAATTAGGAAGGTGTACATCCTTCTTGATGTCTTGAATTTTGGAAAGAAAGCTATCCTGAGTCTTTAGTGTATGTGTAAAATTTCTCTTGTGCCATGTATTGAATGGGAGTCTGATCAACTTTTCGTGTTGAATAAGAGCCGCTTTTTCTATTTCATATTCAATGGGATATTGGTTGGTTAGTATTTCCATAGCTGCTATTGGTGTGGTTTTGATAGCACCTGTAATTAATCTCAGACTTTGGTTTTGAAAGATTTGAATTTTTTTTGTGTTTGCTGTTACAAGAACTTCGCTGCAGTAAGTAAACAATGGTTTTATATATATATTATATGTTGTGTTAAGTGTTGCTCTGGAACATCCCCACTTCATTCCTGTTAGACGTTTTAACAGTGAAAGGCGCCTCTCTGCTCTTTGTATTACATTTTCTATTTGTTTGGTCCATGTAAGTTTGGTATCAAATGTAACTCCTAAATACTTTGCTTCCTTTGTTTCTGGTAATTGTTGACCCTCAAAATTTAGTTTTATTTTTAGTGGTTTTTTTCTTAGTGAAAAGATTTGGTAGTTTGATTTTGTTGTATTAACAGTCATTAAATTTTCTTTGGTCCACCTCTGTAAGTTGGTTAAGGATTGTTGCATGGTTTTTTCCAGTTCTGTACTTTTGCTTTTTGGTTTTGAAGTCCACATTACCAAGTCATCAGCAAATAGTGCACACTTCACGCCTGATTCTTGTATTTGTTGTGGTAGATCATTAATAAATATATTAAAAAGTGTAGTGCTGAGCACTGCACCTTGTAGCAAGCCACGGTGTATTTGTTTATATTTAGATATATTTCTTCCATATCTGGTTGCAATAAAGCGTTGTGTTAGGAAATGACATAGCCATGAAAACATTGGACCTTGTATCCCTATTTTTTTTACTTTCTTTAGTAGTTTTGTTCTGCATATAGAATCATATGCACTTTGAAAATCAATAAAAACTGATACATTATCTTCTTTTCTATTGAAGGAGTCTTTGATTTCTTGACTGAGAAGTAAGACTTGTTCATTTGTAGAGTGGAACTCTCTGAATCCAGCTTGACATGGGGATATTAAATTTTGTGATTCTAGGAACCAATTTAACCTGTTTGACACCATTCTTTCCATCACTTTTGCTATTATGCTGGTAAGAGCTATTGGTCTATAATTTTTTATTTCTGATGCTGTTTTGTCTTTCTTCAAGAGTGGGACAATTATTGCTTTTCGCCATTCAGCAGGTACAGTGGTTTTCCAGGATAGATTGTAGAGTTTCAGTAGTAGTTGTTTTGCTGTTTTTCCAAGGTTTTTTATGAACTCTGGATGTATGTGATCTGGTCCAGGAGACTTTTTGTTTTTTAGATTATTTATTGCAATGTTCAGTTCTTGCATATTAAAATTTTGAAAAAAGATATTGCACCGAGTGTTAGGATTACATTCTCTTTCTTGTTTCGAATCTTTCTTAAATTCTTTACGTTCCTTTTTATTATTTCTTGTTACTTTGTGTGCATTAGCATAATATTTATTGAATGTTTCGGCTATGACTGCATCATTTACTAACATTTTATTGTTGTGTATGATAGGTGTGCTGTTAAAAAAGAGAGCAATAGCAGTAATAGTAACTGTTTTTTAGAGAGCACCATATTTTTATGTTTTGGCGGTCACATCGCTCTCTCACAACCCCCAGAATGTCTGGGGGACCACACCTGTCGTTGGTTTACGGGTCTCACTGACCTGATCGGGAGACTTATCAAAATAAATTCACCGACCATATCCTCTGATTACCAATCAGAAGACGTATTACATGCCATGACAGGTCAGCATGTTAGGGGTTAAGGTTTTATAGAAAAATTAGAGAAATGGAGAGGTTGGAAAAATAAAGACTCCCTAGCCCTCAGGAACCCTAATAGCATCGGGGTCGGAAGAGAACAAGAGATGACCAAGGTAAGGTCAGATAGGAAAGTTACAGTGAGGAGCAAAACACCAGTAAGTGGAAGTAATGTTCTGCTCAGCTTGGGTACCTTGTGGTTGCCATTCACATATCCCCTAGACGGAGACCCCTGAGGGGATATATATATATATATATATATATATACTGGATGTTGACCCGTACTATGCCCTGGATGCAAGTATTAGTGAAAAAGAGTCATTCACGCTCGCCAGTGTGCTAGTCCGGCAAAGAAAAATCGTCACCCCCCCACACCAAATAGCAGATGGTCCCCCCAGATCCCGGTGAGCGATCAGCAAATAACAACCTCAACATTACACATGACACAATACAAACTAAAAATAAAGAAATAGAAATGATAAACCTTTTCCAGAAATTGCACTACCGATCACCGCGAGTTATAAGAAACAACTAAAACTCAGACATATCATAAGACATCTGTGCCGCTATAAAGGTGAGTAATTTATGGATGTTTGTCTAAGATTCAATGGTTGAAAGCTTTATTGCTGCACATGGTCGTGCAGAGACAAATAAATACTAGCCGCTCACACTCAAACTGCTTACGCTAGTAATCAGCTCATCTTGGAAGAACATAAGGGGTGGCTTATTTTGTAAATATACAGTATTTACGCTCTGAAGATCCACAATGAGTGTTATTCATCTTACGTAATAAAATTATAGGCCTATAATAATCATAATTATAAGTAGGCGTAGGCTTTCACGGCCGGTGTTCGAAATTCTAAAAGAGTCTTCCGGGCTGATTTGCCGTGGTCTGCTGGAGTAACTGGGTCCAGACGTTTCGTCCACTACTGCGGTGGACATCATCGGTGGCGTGGTCGAAGTCTTCTTGGTGAAGGCACTGTTGTGTCTGAGGCGTTGACTGTCTGGGATGCGGAATTTATACATGGAGGTGTCTTCTCTGATTGGCTCGGGGCTCGCTGAGGCAGTGCGGTTGGTGGGAGGGGGCTAGCTGCATCTCGGGCGCTACTAGATTCTGATTGGTTTGCAACATTTTCGTTTGCACAGGGTTGGCATGTTTGCCATATTTAATAGTGGTTTTTGTATTTATCATCTTGTGCTGCCTTCAGAAAATTATGTTTTGTGTATTTCCAGGGTTTATTAGAATTGTCCATTTGTTTGCCCATGTGCTGAATAGATTTAGTTGTTTTTCCAGTCTGGATCTTGATTGTAGTCTGCTCGTGGAACACCAGTATGCATTATTACTGTATATTGTGCCAGCTGATGATTGGGTATGTGGGTTTGGGGAGTGTCTGTGAGAGGCCAGTTATGTGCTCCCAGTTGTGCATGCTCTATAAATTACTTTTGTTAGAAATTCAATGAACTACATGACTTCATAATTCAACTGTGGTTGGTGCTCAGTATTTTGTGCTTTACCTAAGATGAACTCATATTCAATGAGTGTCAGATCTAGGATGTTTGTATATCCATATCAACATGAATTCTAATCATTTTAAATAACTTAGAGTTAACTACTATCTGCTGCTTATTATCTGAGCTGTATTTGCAAATTAAAACAAGAGTTAAAGTATTTACAGCCTGTTTGATTTTTCAGCTCAGAAAACATGGTGGAAATGCAGTGTTTGCTTCAGGTTTCCAGTGACGTGTTGTTGATGGGAGGACATCAGGAGAAGATTCTAGAGTTCAATCTCACTCAAGGACAGGAAACCAATTTGGTAATTAAGGTTTTCCTTTGGTATACTTGCTAAGCATTTAGAATAGCTTTCACATAAATATAATATTTACTGTAAGCACATGTTTACCATGCACACCTTTTTCTGAAAATTGGGGTGTGCATCTTATTTGAATTTATATTGGAAGCATTACTTTTTACTTGTGTAGTCCTACGCATGTGTTTTTGAAATGCAAGCACTGAAGTATAACAGGATTGGCAATAACATCGGTCTGTGTATTCGCTCATCTCCAGTGAATGCCATAGTTCTGATGTAGGTATCATTTGTTCTTTGTAAGTGGTGTTTGCGTTCACACCTTAACAGACATACAAAAATGAATACTATGAAAATGCGTTCATTCACTGCTGTGAAAAAATTGAAAATTAACTATCAAACAAGTGCAAGAACTAGGAAATTGTGCTGCAGGAAGAGAATGTAATGTTCCAGAATATTGTGTAAGGGATGGAAGAAAAACAGAAAATTGCAAGCAACTAGCAAGAGGATTGCTAGCCAAATATCTAGAAGTGGAAAATAGACTTGGATCCTTCATAAATTTGAGATGCCAATTTTTTATGTTGTGACCACAGGAATGTGCCAACTTCAAGCACTGAACGTTGCATATTGCACTGAATCCTTGTAGTTTTTAAATGTTTTCTTTTGTTTAGCCAGCGTACAATCTCACAGTTTTTATAGATGTCTGAGTTTTGTTCTTATAGTATTCTGTCTTTCAGAAGAGAAGCAAGCCAAGAACACTTCAGTTGCACTTCTAATAAACAAATTAAAATATGAGCTGTAGCAAATCATTTTTGAACTGCAAACACAATATCAGTTGTGAAGTGATTCTATAGAAAAACATCAGTAGGCCTGCATCATCAAAGGGAAGGAAGCTCAAAATCCCGCCATTGAACAAGCTTGATTGTTTCATGACAAGAAGACCACATGACACCACTCCTGTAATTCTGTCGCCAGTGTTGTCAGTGAGATGGGGGTAATAGCTTCTGAAACATGTTCTGCTTATAAAATTAGTACCACAAATTTGATGGAAAGGTTGAAGCCATATTCACAACACTTCAAAATCTTCTGTACAGAATAACACAATTCCAGAATACAGTGATTCTTTCTGGTATTTTAACATTAACATCCCTTTAACACCAAAAATCAATGAATTCTCGAGTGTTGAACAAGTCTATTTCATCTCACCAAATTAAAGAAATTAATAGTTTTTCAGTGGGTACCAGCACATTGTGGATTGTCTGGCAATGACAATGCCAATTATCTGGCCAAAAAGGGATGCAGTAGTATACAAAACTATCATTCCACACAATAAAAAGAATTATAAACGTACACACAGCATCACTCCAAAATTTCAAGATAAAAGGTGGGAATCTATCACAATCAAAACATCCCTGTTTACCCAAGAAAAAGTGCAGTTACAATCTTTAGACTACTCATAGGCCATGATTGTCTAGCAAAGCATCTCCATATTATTGGGATTTATTCTTCAGCACTTATGCATCTTTAAGAGGAAATGGATCAAGATCATATTCAATACTTTTCAGTTTCAGTTTTTATTCAGCCAATTGCAATATTTTTACAAAGCATCGTCAATTTTGTAAAAGATATAGTACATATTTAACATTATCAGTTTTCTGTTTTATATTCATCAATTGAGTAGAAAGCATATTTTATAAGGTAAGTCTTTATTGCATTAGTTTTCTTCTCAACTTCATGTAATTCCTTCATTGGGTGAGGTAAGTGATCGTACAGGTCTTTAGCAGTATTTTCAATACATTTGGAAGTTAATGATCCCCTGAATCTATTCCTAAAGTAGTTCTGTTTTGTTCTTATGTTGTATTCATGCATATTCCTATTTTTATCTTTAGTGTAATTTCTTATAGCATACTTAAGACATTCAAAAATATATAGGCAGGGTTGAGTAAGGATTTTTAGTTTTCTAAAGCTACTTTTACATGATTGTTCTCTTTGTATTTTTTCCATTACTCTTATTGCTTTTTTTTGTAATCGAAATATTCTTAATATACTTGTTTTACCCGCTGCTCCCCATAGAATAATCCCATAATTTAAATGAGCATGTACAAATGCATAATAATCTTTTAGTGTACTGTCTTTATGCATAATTTGTATTATCTGTTTCAATACATATATACCCTTATTAATTTTGTTACTAACCTTTTGTATATGTTTGTGTCATTTTAAGTTTTTGTCTATAATTACTCCTAAAAAATTTGTCTGTGTTAGCTGCGAGATTTGCTTATTTTGTATTGCTAATATGATGTTACTTCTAGTTTTATGACTAAGTGTAATTTGCATCCGTTCGGTTTTATTTCCATTCAGTGCCATTCGAAGTGCTTCTAGATAAACTCTAATTTGTTCTAATAGGGAGTTTGCTTTTTTTTTGCACTTCTTCCGTATTCCTGTTACCACGATCGTTGTAACATCAGCCTAGCCAGTGGCAAAACCACCACTCTCCAGCTATCATCACTGTGGCATCACTGAGTGGAAAATACTGGACAGCAAGAGGGTTAATGGTTTCATTAACAGAAATCCAGCATTGGCCAATAATGATAACAGCTTTTAAATTCTAAAATAAGAACAAATTAGAAACTAAAAGCTTCACTTATCTTAGTGGTATTGCAAGATGTTTCACAGCTGACATGTTTGAAGTTGACTCCAAAAAAACAGATAAATGATGCTTTAAAACTTGTAAATTTACAGGATAAAGCCATACAATTCACTCTGGAAACAGAAAATAATGGATGTCTTCTGTTCCTAGACTTAAAAATTAAAAAAAAAACATGACAATAAATTGAATTTGGGTACACAGAAAATCTACTCACTGATAATTACAAAAAAAAAAAAAAAATTTGATGTGCTGCACTCACATGACTTTCTGTACTCTTGTACTAACCATTCTTACAAACTCTTATTCCTATATCTTCTTTGTGTTAGTTGAGATAAACATTTGTACAAATTATCTTATTACTTATTTCTTTGTAGATGCAAGAGGAATATTAGAATACAGTAGACTTTGAGCGTTAGTCAAATGTTTCAAAGCTTTGAGATCTTGTTCTCCTTGCACGCTTAACATATAAAAAAATGAACAACAGTGTTCCATTTCACGAAAGTTTTATATTCCGAAACTCACACAAAAAACAAGGAATATCTCCGAACTTGTTCACTCTACAAAAAAATGTATTTAGACATAAATTGTGTATAGTAAGATTTTGTCTATCTGTTAAGGTGTATGAGTTATTCAAAAGTCATCCAGAGTAAACAAGACTACATAGGATATAGCCAGAAAATTCAAAATATACATTTCATTTGTCATATCTTAGGCATATGACATTTTATTATTTATTTATGCCAACAAACTTACTGTTGGTGTTTTTAAACACACAAGCCGTGTGTGGGCAAGTTTGAGAGGTAGAACTGGAACTTAAAAATTCAATGCCACAGCCAGGATTTGAACCACAGACCCTCCACTTACTTGGCGGGTGCTCACACATGGCTTGTGTCTTTAAAAACACCAACAGTAAGTTTGTTGGCATAAATAAATAATAATTACCATCTGAAGGTTATTTAATCCTGGGACATAAAGTACTTGCAATAGTAAGTCACCATTGGGGTAATTGTCTGTGATGTGAGACTGCTTTTGTGGTTTACCGGGAGAAATACTAACTGGTTTGAGAATACAGTGTCATTCTGGCAGGTTGTCACAGTAGCTCAATGGTTAGAGCACCTGCCTGGTAAGCAGAAGGTCTATGGTTCAAATCCCGGCTGTGGTATTGAATTTTTAATTTCCAGTTTTACCTCTCAAATATGAGATTTTAATCAAAATCGATAGAGCCATTTTCGAGAAAATCAACATGTTCAAAAAATTTTATCATGTAAATTTTAGGGTGGGACCATTTTCTTCAAAATCTTTGTGTCGCATCCTTGAAAGGCATTAAACTTAAAGACCAACTTTGGTTTTTAACCAACTTTTCATTTTTTAGTTATGCTGTCCACAGACTGACAGACACACACATGGACCTTTTTCTAAAACTGCTTTTTTTGGATTCAGGGGGTCTCAAAACATATATTTCCAGTGAAATCTAGACATAGAATTTTTGGGTGGAATACAATATTTCCTGCTACTTACCAGTAGAGAAAGTAATAAAAGTTATAATCCTTTTGCACATAAATTTGCTGTTTTCAATAGTTTAATTTATAGGTTAATAAATACACCCCTTAATATGGAAGAATTTGACACAGAATATAAACACATTATCAATACTGCAGTAGCTAATGGTTTTAATACAGATTTTATACAGATGGCGGTAGTTAGCGTCCCTATGAGAAGCATGGCTCAATTTTTACCTAAAACCGGTGGAATTTCATCAACAGAAGTGAAAAATGATAGTAGTGTTCCGAGTAATGGCAGTGAAGGAAATAGTAAAAAGAAAGATGATACGATAAATGATAGGAAAACGTCAAAACTAAGTGATAAAAATAATAACTTCCTTGATTGAGTAGCCATTATCTAATAAAGCCTGCTCGAGATGGCATAGTTCTTGTTGTAATAAATGTGGCTCGCAAATGCAAGAAGCATGATCTGCAAGTGTCTTAATCACACCTTGTTTCTGTCGGGGATGATGATTTGAGGCCTTATTCAAATAGCGATCCGTATGAGTTGGCTTATGGTAGACAGTATGCCCAAGTGTGCCGTCTGCCTTCCTGCTGACCAAGACGTCCAGAAAAGGTAGGTGTGCATCTTTCTCTTCCTCCATAGTGAATTGTATGCGGGGGTTGATGCTATTAAGATGTAGTAGGAAGTCTTGGAGGGTTTCTTTTCCATGGGGCCATATGACAAAGGTGTCCTCCACATAGCGGAGCCAGACAGTCGGTTTTAGTGGAGCTGTGTCCAAGGCTGTAGACTCAATTGCTTCCATGAAGAAATTGGCCATTACCAGGCTCATAGGGCGGATATTCTTTAGATTGGGTGACGCAAGCACTTGGTCAGAATTTCGGCTAAGTCCAACTCGGCAGTGTGTACGAATTCTAACGAAAGTTGCCGAAGTTGCTGTGTTATTGCAGTGTTAATTCAGGGCTGGCAACAGCACTATTTCCCCATGAATTTGTTGCCAATTGTAAGTTTGAATGTTATAGCAGGACCCGGCAGTATGCTAGTGACCTTGTTCGAAGCAAGTTGTGAGAGTGCCATGACTCGCTTCATTAGCATAGTAGATTTAGCGCCTCTGTGCTGTAATGAGGAGGAATGCATGCAATTTCTTTACGACGAGGGCCTGTTGAGAACTCGAATGGTATATAATATAAAATCGCAGCACATGGGGCTCCGTTAATGGATTTTTTTTTCCACTTGAAAATAAAATTGAAAAAAATAAAATAAATAAAAGAGAACCATAAATAATAAAAATAATATAATATAATAAATATAATAATATTAAATATAATAAATATAATATATATATAAATAATATATATAATAAAAATATAATAATATTAAATAATAATATTATAAAATAATATAAAATAAAAATAAAATAAGTAAATAAAAAAAAAAGAATGAGCCAGCGTTTCGTGGACCCAGTAACAAGGCAATAACGACATTTCCACAACAATAGTATGGAGTCGTGCTGGCGGTTTGTCTGTGGAGGCAACGACGCACGAGTGCATTTGTGTTTAATGTGTTGGCAACCAAAAGTAGTGTAGTTGAAAAAGCAATGTTGGCAGATGTGAAAATTGTCTGCTAGTGACAGCTAGTGCATGCAGCGAAACCTAGTGGCGATTCTGATAACCACTGTCGGTGCATACGCAGTAAGTAATTTCGGACTTAGAATCTGACCGGCAAGTGCTAAGTCTCCTATTCTAAAGAAGAGCCCATAGGGCTCCCCATGGCAGTGCCATCTATCTGTTCGTAGAATGAATGGTTCCACTGGAATAAGTGGACCAACCTACCCAATGCATGGAGCATGGTGGACCGACCTACCGAATACACGGAAGACGGTGAACCAATCTACTGAACACATGGAATAAGTAGACCAACCTACCCAATGCATGGAGCATGGTGGACCGACCTACCGAATACACGGAAGACGGTGAACCAATCTACTGAACACATGGAATAAGTGGACCAACCTACCCAATGCATGGAGCATGGTGGACCGACCTACCGAATACACGGAAGACGGTGAACCAATCTACTGAACACATGGAATAAGTGGACCAACCTACCCAATGCATGGAGCATGGTGGACCAACCTACCGAATACACGGAACCTGGCGGACCAACTGAGCACGCAGAATACACTGACCGGAACAAGGAGAACACACGAATCGGAACATACTGAACACATACAGGAACACACTGTACAGAACACAACAATAACACTGATCGGAACACCCTGAACACACCAACCAAAACACTCAACACACCGAACACAGCGACTGAAACATCAACTCACACCTAACACACTGAATACACAGAATGGAATGCGCTGAACACACTGACCGGAATACACTGAACACACTCACCGGACACAAATGGAACACACCGACCGGACCACTGATCACACTTAACACACAAATGGAAACACTAAACACACCGATTGCCAACTGGAACACACCGAATGCAGTGACTGGAGCACACCAAAACACTGATCACACATTAGCCTGAACATATCGAATGCACGGACCATACCGAACACACTGACCAGAACACACCGAACACAGACTGGAACAATGAACACACCGAATGCACCAAAGCAGCTCACTGAACACATCAACTTGACTGAACACAATGACTGGAACACACCTGGCAACATTGTTTCAGATTGTACAACTATTTTTTTCAAAACTTACTGCAAAGGTAAATAGAGACAGCCTGGAAACGTGTCCACCTCTCTTAATTTGGGAACTATGTAATACTGATCTTGTAATAAAACATCTGATGTCTTGCACTAACATGACTCTTTACTCTTGTACTAACCATTCTTACAAACTCTTATTCCTATATCTTCTTCGTGTTAGTTGAGATAAACATTTACAGAAATTATCTGATTGCACATTTCCTTATAGGTACAAGGGGAATATGGGAATACAGTAGTCTTTGAGTGAGTCAAACCTTTTAAAGCTTTGAGATTCCGTTCTCTTTGCACAGGTAACATATAAAAAATGAATAACAATCTTCCATTTGATGGAAGTATAAGTTCTCCAAAACTCACACAAATAACAAGGAAAATCTCCAAAATGGTGCACTTCACAAAAAATTTATTTAAATATAAATTGTGTGCCTTAGCGAGATCTACATCTTTTGTGCAGTAGTACTTTGTCTGTCTCTTACGGTTTACGAGTTATTCAGAAGTCATCCAGAGTAAACAGGGCTACATAGGCTATAGCCAGAAAATTCAAAATATTGTTGTAATCCTACTAATTAGGCTTTGACTAGGGACAACAACATCAGAGGTAGAGCTAATTTTGGTACCAGGAATTACTGGAAAGGGTTACATTCCATTATTCAATTAATTTTCTAACAAACCAAAATGAAACATTTAATTTAGACTAATAAACATATGAAATTACAATTACATGGTTGTAGAATAGTTTACATAACAGTTACCTGAAGATGGTGCTCCACATGTGAGAGAGAGATGTAGCCTTCCATCCTACCCTTGCGAAGATTTGCACAGTAATAGACCGAGGGTACCCTTCTAGCTCACCTTTACTACCTGACTTCGCTCACTGGCCTTAATATTGCCAACCTAAAGAAACTTAATCATTTCCTCTGTGGAACCAGAGATAAGGGAACACCACAATATACATATCATTTATCATAAAAATATCTTAAAAATTCATAATTTTAATCAAAATTGTTAGAGCCATTTTCAATAAAATAAACATTTTCCATGTAAAGGGTAGTTAAAGGTGGAGGAATTTTCTTCAAAATCTTTGTCGCATTCTTGAAAGACATTAAACTTAAATCTGACTTACCGTTTTTGGGCTATGCTGTCCACAGACTGACAGACATAAATCTTTTTCTGAAAATGCTTTTTTTGGATTCACGGGGCCTCAAAACATATGTTTCCGGTGAAATCTTGGCATCAAGTTTTTGGGTGGGATAGAATACTTCCTCTACTATACACAGTAGAGAAAGTAAAATGACTCAATTCTTAGTCAGTGGGGCTTTTCCTGTTCTCAGATAAAGCTTATTAATGTAGTGTGTTACAAGGAAAACATTTATCATAATTAGAACATATTTTAAACAGCAATAACATTCAAAAGTGGTAGATCTAATTTCTTTTCTTCCTCAGAGTGCTTTGGTCAGGCTACGAGCGTTTATGTATTTCAAGTAGCTTGCTTCAGCAGCACTATAATGTGATTGGGTGAATGACAACTTCTGTTTTCTCATGTGTATATGAAGCTTTTGTAATTTGTTTACTTAATAGGACTTTTAATTGTGTAAAGAATATATTACAACTTTAAATACAATTATAGACCGCCGCCGTAGCACAGTTGGTAGCGTGCCTGCCTCTGGCGCAGAGGACTCGGGTTCGATCCCCGGTACCGGCATGGGATTTTTCCACGCTGGGAGGTCTGGTACGGGGTGCACTCAGCCTCGTTAGGTCCCTGAGGGGCCAATTGAGCTATCCTGATAGAAAGGTAGCATCCCTGAAAGGTCAAGTAGTCGCCTTACGGTCAGGAGAGTCGGCATGCTGACCCCCGCCACCCCCAACCTGCTCTCTTCCGTGGCCTTGGCTACGGCTGGAGGACGCAGCGGCCAGGCGATGAGGGTAACCTCTGCATAAGGGGAAGATGCCCTAGGGATAAAAAATATAATTTTATTCTATACATCAGGCGAGTCCAACATTTATCATGGGTAAATGACAGTTTATGTGTGCTTAGGTATTTGTGAAGGTGGAGAGAATTATTGTCATGCTTATCTACAGAGAGGTCCAAATACATGTGAACCGCTACGTGGTGTTTTTCCACTGTGAACGTGGAAATGCGATAACAGCAGCAGATATATACAAGGCCATGGGCATTACTTGTTTTTCTCTGCTCTGCTCACGATCAGTGTTGAATTGACGCGTTATCTTGCAGCTGCATTATTACCAGTATGCTTTATTATTTAGTCCTGTACTTAGTCACAAAGTGTATTATGGCTCAGGATTTGTGTTCTACTACACAGCGTGTATTTATTTATGATTCATATTGTTAATTCAGTGAGCTCGATGGGTGTATTGTGCACCACTAGTGGAGAAAGGGTTATAGGCCCAAGTTTTTTCGAGCCCACAGTTGTTGCCCGTACATACGTGAATACAATTTTACATCCTTTTTTTTTTTTTTTTAGAGAATTAACCGACAGGGAGCGTACCTTTGATTTTTTTCAGCAAGTCTCTGCAACAGCTCATACAGCCAATCTTTCAATGAGAACAATTGAAAGTGTGTTTCAGGACAGAATTATTAGTAGAAATTTGTGGCCCCCTCGGTCCCCCGACCTAACACCCTGCAATTTCTATCTCTGGGGTATCTTAAAGCATTAAATGTACAAGACAAACCCACACACCCTGGAAGAAACAAAACAAAATATTTGTCAGGAAATTGTCAGTTATTCTCAACGTGAACTGCGGCAAGTGATGGATAGTTTCCTAAAGAGGTGCCAAAAATGCATGGACGACATTGGCCAGTTTAAGCATCTGCTATAATTATATTGGTAAGAAAAGCCTTTAAAAGCAGTTTTAAAAATGCTGTTTGGTTTTATCCATGCTGTTCTATGACAGCGGCAGTCATTGACATGTGCAGAGGATCCGAACAGACAAAACACAGCTCAGCCGATTCAGTCTTTTGGGTCACCCATTGGTAGTTCATTAACATAGGTTATACACATTATAAAATTGTGAGTGATATTTTAAAATGTGAGTTCATTCTAAATACACATACTGATAAGAGGTAGAACTGGAACTTAAAAATTCAATGCCACAACTGGGATTTGAACCACAGACCTTCCGCTTACCGGGCAGACGCTCTAACCACTGAGCTATTGTGACAAACTGCCAGAATGGCATTTTTAAGTTCCAGTTCTACCTCTTAAACTTTGCCCACACACGGCTTGTGTGTTTAAAAACACCAACAGTAAGTTTGTTGGCATAAATAAATAATTATACATACTGATGTTTGCCTCTGATATTGTATTGATTGCAGAAGTTTGCATTGTGTGCTGAACTAAAGTTGTTTCATTTTGCAGCTCCATGTGGGAAAGAATGGTTGTGCTATCTTGAGACAACATCCACGTTTTATTTGTGCTGGAGATCCTTCCGGAAGGATTGATCTTAGGGATCCTTCAACTTTGAATGTGGAACACACCCTGGAGGCTCACTCAGGGAGTTTATCAGATTTTGATGTTCACGGGAATCTTCTAGTAACATGCGGTTTCTCAAATAGGTTGGTATAGCATGTTTTTAAAATAAGTATCATCTTGAGAGGTGGAATCAGGACTGAAAAATTCAATGCCATAGCCGGTATTTGAAACATGGATCTTCTACTTCACGTGCAGCTGCTTCCACCACAAAGGCAACTTACCAGTATGACAAATTCTCCAACCAATTAATATATACTGGCAACTTGCCGTGGTAGCTCCGTGGTTAGAACAGCCATACATGAAGTGGAGGGTCTCTGGTTCACATCCCAGCTGTGGCATTGAATTTTTCAGTTCCAATTCTACCTCCCAAATATAATCTTATTGATAAAAGGTGTGTGGATGTTCGTGCAAGAAAAGCAGTTTGAGTGCCACATATTTATGCGGAGGGGGTGATAAAGATTAGTGTTGGGGCTTTGTCTTGGAGCTTTATGACAATGTTGGCATCAGAAAAATGACTCAATATTTCACGAATTAGAAAATTAAAAATTGTCAAGTAAGAAAAAGGTCTTCGTCTGTAATCACCATTGTGCTTTTCATTAATAGAATAAATCATTTTCAAGCATTAAGATCCTAACTTGTTCATAATGCAAATTACACAAACAGTGAAAAGAAAACCTGAATAAGCTATATATCTTTTCTGTGGTAATATATAATATAATTTTAAATCATAGCTTAAATTGGACTAAAACTATGGAGCTTACTATTATATTTAAGAGGCTGGCCTCATTTCCTGCAGAGCGAGGGGTCCCAGGTTCAATTCCCAGTTGGATTGGGGGAATGTTTCTTTAGCCAAGATCACTCTCTATCCTCCCCGGAGTCTGAAAGTATGAATGTGTGTTTATGTATAATGTACAAAACCTACAAAAAGACCAGAAATCCAATGACAATTGTATTTGAGTTAACATCATTACCAATATTGCAATATGTCCATTGGAGTTTGATACGGAATATATGGTTTGTCCCCAAAATATGTCAAAAACATTATGAATTTGACTTATTTTTTGTTTGTAATTGGTTTTGTTTGTGTTGCTTCATTGTTCAATTGTTGGAAATATTGTTTGTTTATTAGTTTATTAGTATAATAATTGTTGATTATTATGTTTTGATTTAATGTATATAATTTTAAGGATTATTTTAAATATAACTCCAATGATGCTAGGAAGTTAGATTAAGATTCCCATCTTAACATTTTGGGGACTAGGGAAATATACAGAAGATGTTGTCATAGAAGATGCTATAAAATATGTGGATGCTATAAAATAAGTGGATGAATACACATGCACAGCATAAAGATACAGCAAATTCAATCACTATCTTAGCAAGCAGCGTCTACCAAAGTAAGACGTATTATAATATGTGTGCCCTAGAATACGGCAAAAATGAAATATTGATTGACGATATATAGCGGAAATGTTAAGAAAGTCAAACCACAAACAAAAAGTGTTCATTATTGTGACACATGTTTAAAATATTGTGAGAAAGGCGAATAAAATATCACATAGACTTCATTCCGAGTCTACAATTATTCACCCTGTACCACGACCCAAGATTATAAAAAGTCAAAAGCTCAGCAACAACGCATCATTTAATATTTAAAAACCACACCAAATGGCTTACCCAAACGCGTGGTTCGAATAAGGGTGAAATAACAGGCAATAAAATTGGACTCACAACAAATCAAGCTGACGCTAACCAAGGGACAGCGAACAGACGCCATCAGGAATTTGCCATTGCGGGAGTCAACGAGAGGGACATCAGGAATTTGCCATTGCGGGAATTGACATGAGGAATAACAATCAATGAAAAAAAAAAGTAGAACCAAAAATTTTTATTTAACATTTGCTTTTTACCTGTATGTTACTAATAAGTGGAAAAGAAATAGGGATTTTAAGGCTAGCTAAATCTAATCAAAAACGAACATATCACAAACAGAAAAGGAACTAGAAACAGGAGTAGGGGAAGGGGCAGATAAGCCTAGTATTCAAACGGAAACAGAAAGTGAGGAAGAAGTAACAGTGATAGTGAAAGACCAAAGATTAATAATGATCATGTTTGAAATATTAGAACAAAGCTTAAGTCAGAAAATGGAACAGAATAAAAAAGATATAGGTCAGAAAATAGAACGGAATAAAAAAGAATTAAGGAAGGACCTAGGGCAAAGAATTGAACAGAATAAAAAAGAATGAAGGCAGGACTTAGAACAGAGCTTAGGGCAAAAAATAGAACACAATAGGAAAGAATTAGAGTTAGATTTGGGAAAGAGAATAGAATTAGGAAAGCAGGAATGCAAGGAAAACATGAAAGTAATGGAGAATAATTTGAAATTAGTACATAAAAATATAATTGAGACAAAGGAGGTTTAGGAAGCTAAGATAGAAACCATAGGAGATAGGATGGGAAAATTAGAAATGGAGATGAAAGAAAACAAGATTGTACTGAAGGGAGAAATTGGTAAATATAGGGATGAGATAACAGAGTATAATGCAAATGTAGAATATAAGATTACAAATGTCAAAATAGAACTAACTGAGGAAATAAGTAAATTGAAAACTAGTCAGAACCACTTTGAGTCAAGACAATCAGAGGAAATTAGAAATGTACTAGTAAAGGAAATTGAGAGAGTAAAGAAAAATTATGAGTGAAACAGTAGAACAAATTGTTTCTCCTAAAATTAAGATTGTGGCTGATGTAGTACAATCACAACAAGTTGCCATGAATAATATGAAATAAAGCCATTTAGAAATAAAGAATGATCTAAAATCAATTTGTGAAGAAATACTAAGAGGAAAAGAAAGTTTGGCTAACATAAATGATGTTGTGAATGCACTACAAAAGCAAAATGGTAATTTAGACATAAGAGATGTTCAAAATGAAAGTGACTCAAGTGACATACAAAATGACTTACCATCTAAAGGTATAGGTCCACAACCACATACGCAACACACAATACATGCTACACTAACTGTATACTACACAAGATTATACCCCCACATTTGATGAGGATAAGGAAGACGATCCTAAATTATTTATTATAGAGATGGAGGAGTATTTCAAAGTGAAAAGGATATCAAATGGGCTCAGAATGATGATAGTAAAGAAAGGCTTAAAAAACAAAGCATTAGAATGGCTAAGATTAACACTAGCTGGTCATGAAATGTATAGCTCATTTAGGAATTTATTCCTCTCAAAATATTGGGACCCAGCTAAACAGAACCAGACAAGGGTAGAGCTAGCGACAGGGAGATATTATCCAACCAAAGGATTATCACCAGTAGACTGCTTCATGAAAATAACCAACAAAGGGAAATTATTAGACCCTAACTTATTGGAGGCAGAATTAATCAGCAAGCATTACGAGACATTTCCCAGATTCAATGAGAACAGGGTTAATTGTTGCGAGGCCAGTAGCTCTCACAGACATGATTGAACTACTTTGAAACACAGAATGGTCAACCCAACGAACACAGACACAAAAACAGTCACCCAAACTCACATAACTTAAATAGAGGTACGATGACGAACAACCAAAGTGAAAGGGAAGACAGGAACACTAGAAGCACCCATGACAGGGGAAGAGGGGCACACCATTTACCACATCAATCCCATAACCATGGCGAGAGAACAGAAAACACGAGGCAATAGTACCACGACAGAATACCAAGGGGCGAATCAAAGTATCGAACATCTAGGTACGATTATGGCAGACCAGGAGACCGTAGCCACCAGGTAAATAACATTCGGTTCTGCTGGGAATACCTAAACAGCCAAAGGGGTTCACACCAAAGGGGAAGAAACCACTGGAACACTGACAATCATAGGCAACAAGAAGCAAATGATGATGTGCCAGAAAGATCAAATGTTGCACAGAACACTGACACAATTACTTTACCACAGAGACCACACTTCCTGGACCAAAAAGTGCAGCTACATCGAGGAGGTGATAAACAATTCAGTGAGCCCTACGACTAAGTTCGCCCCAGTAGAACTGATGACCAACACAAAACCTAAGTGGTTAAATTGATGTAGGCACCACAATGGCTGTTCAAAGGGAGTTTACAGAGAGAGAAAAATGCCAACTAGCGCTCTGAAGACTACAGCGAAAAGCTGAGAAAGGAAGGAACAAAGCAAAAAGACACATCAGGAAATGGTTTCCACAAGTAGGAGAAAAGGTTCTCCTAAGAAAACATAACACCTCAAAAGCATCCGAGAAGAAATCTGGAAAAATGGAACTACTATACACTGGACCACTAGTTATAACAAAACAGCTGTGTGACCATACATATGAGCTACAAAATCTAAATGGCAATTTGATAGGAAGATATCACAAGAATAAATTAAAGCCATCTAAGCAAATGACCAACTAATCGTCTTTGTAAACAAATGTGTAAGGCAGGAATAGTGAAACTAAGGAAAACAACAAGAATGAATGGGTTTCTTATAGACTGTAATAGACTAGAACCTATAGCAGGAAAGAATAATAGCACAGTCATTGGCAGTTTAAACTACTAAAAGTGAGCATTGTCAAAGAAGAGAGATGAAAATTCTAATTATCATAAAAGAAATAAATTATAGTGATAAAGAAAATATGTTTTTGACACATAAGGGTGTCAAGGACAAAGTAAGAAGGAGAATGATATTGCTATGGGACAGTTAGAAATATTTGAGTTTTCTCTTATAGAGAGATAAGAGACAAAGTGATGACAATTAGTAAAAAGGGGAAGAGTCAGAGAAAAGCGATGCCCATAAATTGAAATGGAGATAGCCAATGTTAAGCTTGGAAAAATGTTGATGAACCAAACATGATGAATAAGAACCCGATATGGTAAGTATATCATTAATAATGACTTCAAAAATAAATGAGTTGACTACCTGCATACACATAATAAGCTTATAAAACAAAAAAGGCAAACCTAAATAAAATAGCCACAAGTATGATTACAATCATTAGCTCAAATTTGTATCATCTCTCTCTCATAACATGGACACAATTTCTAGGGCACATATTCAATTATAATACACTTAGGTAATGTTTATGTCAATGTCAATTGTAAAAACTTAGAAATACTCATTGTATTGCATTGTGAGGTGGCAAAATGTTTTAAGAATATAAAGCCATGCTGTATCATGTCAAGACAAAAAACAGAAACATACATTGTAGAAGATTGTAAAAATAGTTATTGTATAAAGTGAAAAAGTGATAAAGTGCAACAAAGGAGTAAGATGTTTCAAGCTTGTAAAAATGTGTAATGACTTGAAAAACAACACAAGGGGCATATGATACAGAATATATGGTTTGTCCCCAAAATGTGTCAAAAATATGATGAATTTGACTTATTTTTTGTTTGTAATTGATTTTGTTTTTGTTGCTTCATTGTTCAATTGTTGGAAATATTGTTTGTTTATTAGTATCACAATTGTTGATTAATATGTTTCGATTTAATGTATGTAATTTTAAGGATTATTTTACATATAATGCTAGGAAGTTAGATTGAGATTGCTATCTTAATATTTTGGGGACTAGGGAAATATATGGAAGATGATGTCATAGGAGACGCTATAAAATATACATACACTCAGATGAACACATAACAGAAAGATGTGGCAAAGTCAATCACTCTCTTAGCAAGCAGCATCCACAGAAGTAAGTAGTATTTTAGTATGTGTGCCGTAGAAGACGGCAAAAATGAAATATTGATACTCTTTATTTATTCTTTTAGAACATATATGTTGTTGGATATATCAGGTTACATAAAATAGATACACTGAAAAGTGAGAAAAAAAATACAATAATGTTATATATACTACTAATATCAATAATTGTCATTTGTACATGGTTATCAATAAAACTTACAAATTTGGTTATATCAATTGTTTACAATTCTTCAATTGCACATACAATTGATGATATATAGCAGAAATGTTAAGAAAGTCGAACCACGAACGAAAAGTGTTCATTATTGTGACATGTGTTTAAAATATTGTGAGAAAGGTGCAAATAAAATATCTTATAAGGACTTCACCCCGACTCTATGATTATTCACCCTGTACCACGACCCGAGATTATGAAAGAGTCAAAAGCTCAACACATCATTTAATATTTAAAATCTGCAGCAAATTTAAGGGTGGGGTATAAATGCATAAAAAGTATGAAGGTGTTTAATATGGCACGACATAGGTCCATTTGTTGTCACATTGATGATAGTATGCCTGGTGTGGCTGAACCTCTATCCAAACTAGCTCATAGGGGACACAGCTTATCGGCAGTTCCCAAGAGTTTAACATGGCCAACATTACAATACCCCAAAAAGCAGTACTGCGAACATGATGAACTTACCCATCTTGTTCTGCGATAACACTTTTGGATAAAATCATTTCCGAACGCTAAATATCGTAATATATATTTAATGCACCTTTGTGCATTAACACAAACGAACACAAACATAACAACAGTAACTGTAACTGCATACATTGCTTTAAAAGAATTCAAGACAAAATCACTCACAGGAGCAATACAATTCTGTCCAGATATTAATTAATTAATACACTGTCAAAACAGAGTCTTGTTTTAAAATCTATCAGTTGGCTAATCTGCAATGAGTTAAAAAATGGGGGCTTCTGTGGCAACATATCAGATGCAATAACACCAGCTATGGCCATAGCTTTACCATGTTTATATTTGACAAACAGTTGGTAGTACTAATGCAACCTAAGACATGAAATATCACCAAATATAACCAGACTGCGCCATAATGGGGGGAAAATGTCACAGTTGGTTTTTAGGGTATCCCAACAAGCTGTGTCCTCTATAACAGTGACATGTGCACAGTGTCTTTGTTGAAATTGTTTTTCATTTTCATTTTATTTCGTCCACATGTTCAAGGTACATAGGATACTTCACAATTATTACATGTATACAAAATTTAATTGCAGATCTGTTTTAATTTCACATACTTATAAAATACATCTACTCATTTACACATTTTGATTATACTTAGTGTTATGCTTAAATTCTTCAATATTGTACAAAGGATTTTCTAGTAAATATTTCTTAATGGTTTTTATTTGTATCTCTCTTTGTCTCAAGTTGTTTTTTCTTTGGATAAAGCATTATAATGTTCTTTCCCTATACTCTTTATTGAACGATTATTTAATGTTCCCCTGAGTGCAGTTCTGTAATAATCCTGTTTATTTCTAACATTATAGCTATGCATGTGATTGTTTCTAGCAATTTTTTCATTTAGTAGAACATGCTTGATGCTTTCATAAATGTAGATACAGAGAACTGTTAGAATTGCTAGTTTTTGACTTGCCCACCATTCTGACCTCATCTATCCTTTACAGAGACAGTTGTCACTTGTATCTGATAGTTATTAGAAGGGGCCTTTAACCGTTTAGTTGACAAGATATTTTGCTCCATATGCCATTCTTTCTCTAATTTCTATATCAGTTTTCATATCCCTTTTGGAGTCATCTTAGCTGAAGTGATTCGAATAGTCATGATAATTATGGCAATACACAATGAACTGGCCACCCATTCAAAGCCAAACGTCGCGAGTTTGAGTCCCAGCAACTGTGGTCAGATTTATCCGTGGTAAAGGAAGGGAAGAGCCCAAGTAAAATAATGGTGTAATGGCATGCTTGGAAGCTGACAGGGTTACATTTGACTGCAGTTGCATGGATTTTGCTTCTTTTTCTTTAAAAAAAAAAAAAAACACTACAATTTTATTGAAAAGATTAATATTTTTACAATATATGTAAGACAGCTGCAAATACTTTAACTTTATTTGTTTATGTTAGTATAACAAGAAATTAGAAAAAAATAGCCAATAAAGCATCTTAAAACTTAGCAAATTTATATGTTGTTTATAAGCAATGCTGACAATTAAATGGTTAACGTAGAGATCTGTGGGGGTTGATGGTATACGTTGCTTTGCATTTTCAGGCAAGGCAGTTTGTCTGTGGATCGTTTTCTCATGGTGTATGACCTGCGTATGATGAGAGCAGTGACACCAATCCAAGTTATGCTGGATCCCTTACTGCTGAGGTTCATGCCATCCTTCTCGTCACGTCTAGTCACGGTCTCGGCTCTTGGACAGATGCAGCTGGTTGATACAGTGGCACTTTCACAGCCAAACCTCTGTTTATATCAGGTAAATAACTTTCTTTCATTATTAACATAACTGTAATCCAGTATTAGATGGAGAGAATATTTTGCAAATGTTCGCATTCCTTAACAGTTCCGCATTATCACCTTAATGTCATAGTAGTGAAACAGTATGTATTCGTCCCCAGAGGTAATTAAAGTAATCATGAACTTGACTTTATTCATATATGTATTTCACTCTGTCCCATATCATTCTTTTATTGTCAAGAAGATTGTCTATTTATAAGGATGATAATTGTTGTTAAAGTTATTTTTCAATTGTGTTTATGTAACTAAGGGTTATTTTGTTTGTATTTCATGTCAGATATGTCTGAAAGCTAAATTAATATCGTTTTCTTACCAAATTCGAGATTATAGAGAAATGCAACATATGACATAAAATGACATCATGGGTAAGCATAAATACGCAAGAAAATATTTGAACACATCATCTTAGTGATGCACTGATATTAAAATTTTCTCTTGGTCCACCATCTTTGAACAGAACAGGCATCTTTTTATGTGTGGTTCAATTAAGTGATTGTTTAATAATAATTGAATATTAGTGGACCAAGATTTAGAAGTGAGCAAATAATTATTGATTATGTTTGAGGTCATTTTAAGTCACATGAAGACATGAATACTTCACTATTAATAGTGCTTCTATTTGTAATATTCAAAATTATTGAGTAATTTGATTACAAAAAGTTAAGTTATATACCCTGTATCAATTAATACATTACAATTAAATTGACGAGTTATAAGAAGATAGACAATGCATTTAGCAAAATTTTGCTAAATATTTCAATACAGAATCTCGATCATGCTAAGAAAAATAAATTAGTTAAAACTAAGGAGTTTTCAATTGTGCTAACATTCAAAGACTGGTAATCTACGAGGGTGTGAATAAAAGTTCAACCAACTAAGAAATCGAGTCTAATAATTCACCTTACCCTGTACTGTGATTCGAGATAGTAATAGAGTCTCAACAATAGCTTCAATCATAACATAAGATTCAATGATGGAACCATTCTTAACGCCTTTTAAAAAGCGCACCAGTAGTGTAACAGGGATAATATATCCGAGTAAACTAATAAGAAAATTCACATTAATATTTCACATGCCAAGTTATATCCATTTAATATGTGTAAATTTCCTGTGTAATGTGAATATTGAGGTTATATTTTGTAAATGCTAGTATCAAACCTAGAGCTATTTGGGTAATGGGAGACGTGGCCCACATCAACCATAAGAGAAAGTTACAATCAGTATGTAATGAAGGAGAAGTGGTGGTTGTTATCCATATAACCATGAGTAAATAAGATACCCCTATAAGCACTATTGATTAAAACGTATAAGATTGACGTGTACTTGAGTGATAAAATATAACAAGCTACGTATTGGTAATCTGCAATAGTGGATTATATTGCTGAGAGATATTCAACAAAGCATTGTACAATACCATTTGCCATTTGCAATCGTATTTAAAACATCAAATAATATTTACAAGAGATGCTATATTGAATTTAGCATATCTAAGAATCATGAAGATATTAAACTGAATAGCTTCAGAAACTTACTACAGTTGTATTTGTGAAAAATGAAGTTATTTACTATAATATTATATTGTCATTATAATAAAGATAATTTTGGCAGAAATCTGAATAGTTATTGAGAATACATTAATCATGGCCATCTTGTATCTGCTAACCCATCGACACCCTGAAGATAAGAGTCCCATTGCTGCCATGCCATTCATAAACAACCGCCACAGTAGATATTAGCACATTCTTAATTTTGTTTTAATTACTAAACTTCAGCGTGTGACACAGATCATAAAAGATCAACTATGCTTGTATTGACAGTATCAAAATAGTTGTTGCTTACAAGGAGCATTGAGGTTTCAGCAAGTTTACCACTACAAAATACTGCAACAAAACGACAAAAGTCAGTCTGGTTACTTTTCTATCACTTTATTATCTTCTAAAGACTTACCATAAATATAGTTTTCTTCTCATCATTAACATAGTCTACCGTCTTTCGGGCTATCATAACTCTCAATTCTTACTTCTCATAATCTTGCTCAGTTCTTTTAATGTCTTCCTCCACTCCCTCCATCTCTCATGTACTAATTATGACGATGTAATCACTCACGATGCTTGCGTTGCCTTATGACATACCAACACAACGACACACACAGGTGTCTTACACTCACTGACACACTGATCGACTCACGTCTGTAACTGTACACTCCAAAAAAAACTCACTGCTCTGCTCTTCTGTGGCCTCCTTATATTCTGGGGATGACATCACACGGAACTTTGAGTTACACAGACACAGCTAGAAGTCTTTTGAACGTTCTTGGACCCCTTTTGTTTCTGCCGCTTTCACTGTTGGCAGTCACATTCACATAACAACCTGACCTTGAACATCTTTGCCTGCTCGCCAGCCCAGCAAGTGAAGTGAAGTAACTTGGCCCGGTCCATCCTTCGATGTGTACCTAGCCCGGTGTCACAATACAAAAGGAGTTAGATTCGACATAAAGGATTCATGCTATATGGAATTGAAATATGGGGACTAGATGGGGGTTGGGAAGTTGTGAATACAGTACACAGGATGTTCAGCAGGAAAGTGTTAGGTCTGCCAAATGTAACAGTAAAGGAGTTTGCTCAAATTGAAATGGTGCGATTGGGAAGGAAAGGTGTGATTGTGGAAAGAGCTCTTAAATATTTGTATACAATATTGAATCTAAATGAAAGAAACTTGTTAAGGTAAATCTTAGAATTTCAAGAAAAGAATTTGAGGTGGAGTTATTTAATACAAACTAACTTACAAAATAGTGCATTGGGAGAAATTTGGAGAAGGAGGGAAAGCAATGTAAATGGTTTCTGGGAAAGAGGTAGAAAGAGATTTGAAGATATAGAAATACAAAAATTGTTTAGTAACATATGGGTAAAAGGATCATTAGAAACATATATACAAATAAAAAGTACATGGGAAAGAGAAGTGTATTGGATAAATTAAATAAGGAACAAAGAGAGAATATTGCTTGGGTGTGTGGAGACTTAAGAGTATGCGAAAAGGCCTCCAACAAAATCAGTGTCCAATGTGTGGAGAAAGGGAAACTATGGAACAGTTTTTGAATGTAACTTGGACAGAGCTTTGGAGAAAAAAGTGTATAAATGGGAAATGGCTGAAAACAGACAGAAAGGTAGCCTTAATTAAACTGTAGAATGAAGTATCTTCCGGGCTGTTATGCCGTGGTCTGCTGGAGATCTGTCTTCCAGACGTTTCGTTTACAACTGCGGTAAACATCCTCAGTGGCGTTGTCGAAGTCTCCTCGTGGAAGGTATCACTGCGACTGTCTGTGGCGCTCCATTTATACCATGCGCAACGTGCGCTGATTGGCCCGGGGCGTGCAGAGGCGTGGTGGCTGGTGGAAGGGGTTCTATCTCTCTTATACTGCTGGTCTCTTCTGATTGGCTTACCTTGCTTTCCTGCTTCTTATGATATTCTGTGACCGGATGCCAGTTGCTGTTTAATCTTAAGGCCTCCTCCTTCTTATTAAAGTTGTTAGGGTGCTTGTAAATTTCAATAGCCTCTCGCTGTAGTCGGGCATGGTAATGTATGGTAGATGCAAGGATGCGCGTATCCTGGAACTTAATACTGTGTTCACCGACTGCATTAATGGCATGTTCAGCAACCGCAGACTTGTCAGTTTGGCCCAGGCGGCAGCTTCTTTTGTGTTCCGTGAGTCTGGTCTTAACACTGCGCTGAGTAGTTCCAATGTAAACTGAGCCACAACCACAAGGAATACTGTATACTCCAGTCGATGACAAAGCTTCTCGGGGATCCTTGGGTGATCGTAGTAACTGCTTAACTGTCTGGTGGGTTTAAAGATCGTCTTGACGTTATGTCGCTGTAATATGCGATCAATGGCTATTCAATCCAAGAAGTAAGAAGAGCTTGCCGGCCTCCTAAGACTCAACCTGTCATCCGGAATCCAGATCAGCCCAAAAGTAAGGGCATTGTGTTCCTACCATACTTGAAAAATGTCACCAACCGAATTGATCGCATATCTGACATTACTTATGAGATAACCTAATATTTTACATTACAAACAAAATGTATATGTTGAATTTTCTGAGAATATTCTCTGAAGTCCTCTTCATGCTGAATGGCTTGTATAACTGGTAAACCATAAGAGATAGACAAAACCTTACTGCACAAAAATTACAGATCTTATCAAGGTACAAATACATGTTTGAGGTTATTTTGAGTCACTTATTTACACTCACCTTCACTACTAAATTGAAAACGTTTCCGCTTTAAACAAGCAATTTAGTAGTGAAGGTGAGTGTAAATAACCTCAAACATAAAGAATACTTCACTGTCAATAGTGCTTCTATTTTTAAATTCAGTACAAATACATGTCAAAATTTTTTGTGGAGCTAATCATTTTCAGGATATTCCACATTATTGGTTTGAATTTTCCAATACTTGTTCCTTTATTAAGTAAGAAGTCGCCATTTGCTTTTTCATCTCATGGCTACGTAAAGGGAATGGAATTGCAAGTTTATCATATAATGACCCACTCTTAAGATATTTGACTATCACTTAAAGTCTACTGTATTCCCATATTCCTCTTGTACCTATAAGAAAATTAGCAATAAGATAAATTGTACAAATGTTTATCTCTATTAACATGACATATGAGATTTTTCTAAGTAAGTAGGTATTTTGTTTGTATTGCAGATCAACACCGCAGGTTCCATGTGCCTAGCGTTGGATGTGTCGTCATCTTGCCAGTGCATGGCGTTTGGAGATGGTGGAGGTTCTATCCATTTCTATACATCAAATCCACACACTGCAATGTTTAACAGTTTCTCTCGCGAAACAGAGTTTGCAGATCCTGTTGAACCTCTGCCACCAATTAGCATCCTTGATGACATTACACCATTATCATCAATACCAATGCCATATTGTCAGCAAGGTTCATTGCTATCAGACTGGCCCGAGCAGTTCCTCAAAAAAGTATACAGGTAACAGGCTTTGTGTGTAGTATTATTTTATAGTCTAATTTATCTACAGAAAATAACAGAATTCTGCTCTAAGGTTTTGCCAATCATGTCCCATGATCAACCTGAAGGTTGCAACTGCTATTTTTCGAGGATACTCAGGAATTGCTGTTTGAATGTTTGGTAGTTCCCATCTTTTATTTTTTGATTTTTCATAGTAATATTTTGCAATAATTTTTTTGAATTCAGAATTGACCAGTCTTTTAGCTGCATAAAATGGTAGATTAACTATAGATTTCTGTACACTGCTGGTATCCTTTTTGCAAGAAAATCAGTTTTGTCACTACCAATCAGTCCACAGTGAGCTGGTAACCATTAGAACACTAGGTGTTTTTGAAGTGCTGTTAGATGGGTAAGGATTTTCCAACATTCTATAATAGTTTGGTTTTTACTTTCTCTTACACTGGTAAGTAGGGGAAGTATGGTATTCCACCCAAAAATTTAATGTCGAGATTTCACCGGAAATATATGTTTTGAGACCCCCTGAATCAAAAGAAAAGGAAATGTTTAGAAAAAGGTATGTGTGTGTGTGAGTGTCCGTGCGTGTGTGTGTGTGTGTGTGTGTGTGTGTGTGTGTGTGTGTGTGTGCGTGCGTGTGTGTGTGTGTGTGTGTGTGTGTGCACAGCATAACTCAAAAACGAAAAGTTGGTTGAAAACTAAATTTGGTATTGAAGTTTAATGTCTTTCAAGGATGCGACACGAAGATTTTGAAGAAAATAGCACCACACTAAACTACCATTTACAAGGAAAATTTTTCGAAAATTTTGATTTTCTTGAAAATGGCTCTTAACGATTTTCATTAAAATGTCATATGTTTAAGATATTTGTATTACAAATGAAATGTATATTTTGAATTTAATTCAATTTAATTTAAAAGGTGAGTTAATTAATAACACTTAACAAAACTTACAAAATATTTTTCCGGGACGCGTTTCGAAGGTTAACTTTCCTCCATTATCAACCGGACAATAACACTGTTTTCAAACTTCTATGAAAGGAAGATAGTATATTTTGAATTTTCTGGCTATAACCCCTGTAGTCGTATTTACTCTGGATGACTTTTGTATAACTGGTAAACCGTTATAGATAGACCAAATTATAGTATACAAAAAGTTAGCTCTTGCTAAAATACATAATTTATGTCTGAATAAATTTTCTTGTAGGGTGAACCATTTCAGAGATATTCCTTTTTATTTGTGTGAGTTTCGGAAAACTTTAGTGAAATGGAATATCATTGTTCATTTTTTTATATGTTAAGCTTGCAAAGAGAACGGAATCTCAAGGCTTTAAAAGATTTGACTATCGCTCAAAGCCTACTATATTCTAATATTCCCCTTGCACCTACAAGGAAATAAGCAGTAAGATAATTATGTACTAATGTTTATCTTAACACAAAGAAGATATAGGAATAAGAGTTTGTATGAATGTTTAGTAAAAGAGTAGAGAAAGTAATGTGAGTGCAACACATCAGATTTTGTGATGACAACTTGGAAGTAATTGCTGCACTGGAATCTGAGAGAATAACTGCTTGATGAAAATGTGAGATTCTCTACAAAAGATTTTGGAGGGACCAAACAAATAGATGTAATACAAAGAGCAGAGAGGCGCATTTCACCATTAAAACAGCTAACAGGAATGAAGTGGGGATGTTTCAGAGCAACTTTAAACATGACATACAATGTATGTTGTTGAGCTAATGCTGGATTTCTGACAATGAAGTCATTAATCCTCTTGCTCTCCAATATTTTTCACTGATGTATGGGGCACTAGAAGTGGCCGGGCATATTTGAAGGTGGTCTCGATCCATTTCCTCTTGCAGATCACATAGAGGACAGAGTGGTGAAGAATATATCCCAATTCTGTTTAAATGTTTTGCCAGACAATCATGTCCTGTAATCAACCTGAAGGTTGCAACTGCTGTTTTTCGAGGATACTCAGGAATTACTGTTTGAATGTTTGGTAGTTCCCATCTTTCATTTTTTGATTTTTCATAGTAATATTTTTCAATAATTTTTTTGAATTCAGAGTTGACTAATCTTTTAGCTGCATAAAATGGTAGATTAACTATAGATTTCTGTACACTGCCGGTACCCTTTTTAGCAAGAAAATCAGCTTTCTCATTACCACTCAGTCCACAGGGAGCTGGTATCCATTGCAAGACTAGGTGTTTTTGTAGTGCTGTTAGATGGGTAAGGATTTTCCAACATTCTATAATTGTTTGGCTTTTTGGTGACAACTTGGAAGTAATTGCTATAATTGCTGCCCTGGAATCTGAGAGAATAACTGCTTGCTGAAAATGTGAAATTCTGTACAAAAGATTTTGTAGAGCCATTCGAATTGCTTCAATTTCTCCATCAAAGTTTGTAGTTCCATAACTTAAAGATTTGTAATAGGAAAACAGGTGACATGTGACTCCAGCACCTGCTCCATCTTGGTTTGATATAAATGATCCATCAGTATAAATATGGAGCCATTCGTGTTCTGGAAATCTAGTATGGATTGTCTCTAATGCCAATAATTTTAGAACACTAGTTGGAGTATCACTTTTCTTAACTTCTTCTGTCAGGTATAAATAATATGTGATGTCTAATGTTTGTGTCGGATTGACTTTAGATATGAAGTTTTCCTTTGAATTAGGAAGGTATACATTCTTCTTGATGTCTTGAATTTTGGAAAGAAGGCTCTCCTGAGTCTTTAGTGTATGTGTAAAATTTCTCTTGTGCCATGTATCGAATAGGAGTCTGATAAACTTTTCGTGTTGAATAAGAGCCGCTTTTTCTATTTCATATTCAATGGTGTATTGGTTGGTTAGTATTTCCATAGCTGCTATTGGTGTGGTTTTGATAGCACCTGTAATTAGTCTCAGACTTTGGTTTTGAAAGATTTGATTTTTTTTTTTGTATTTACTGTTACAAGGACTTTGTTGCAGTAAGTAAATAATGGCTAGGGAGTCCTTATTTTTCCAACCTCTGCAGTTCTCTAATTTCTCTATAAAATCTTAACCCCTAAAATGCTGATCTGTCATGGCATGTAATACGTCCTCTGATTGGTGATCAGAGGATATGGTCGGTGAATTTATTTTGATAATTCTCCTGGTCAGGTCGGTGAGACCCATAAACAAACGACAGGTGTGGTCCTCCAGACATTCTGGGGGTTGTGAGAGAGCGATGTGACCGCCAAAATATAAAAATATGGTGCTCTCTAAAAAGCGGTTACTATTACTGCTATTGCTCTCTTCAATATCATCAGTGAAAAATATTGGAGAGCAAGAGGATTAATGACTTCATTGTCAGAAATCCAGCATTAGCTAACAACAAATATACATTGTATGTTGTGTTAAGAGTTGCTCTGGAACATCCCCAGTTCATTCCTGTTAGACGTTTTAACAGTGAAAGACGCTTCTCTGCTCTTTGTATTAAATTTTCTATTTGTTTGGTCCATGTAAGTTTGGTATCAAATGTAACTCCTAAATACTTTGCTTCCTTTGTTTCTGGTAATTGTTGACCCTCAAAATTTAGACATACAATGTATATATAAAGTTATTATTTACTTAATGCAGTGAAATTCTTGTAACAGCAAATACACCAAAAAAAAAAAAAAAAAGTCTGATGTGTTGCACTCACATGACTTTCTCTACTCTTGTACTAACCATTCTTACAAACTCTTATTCCTATATCTTCTTCGTGTTAGTTGAGATAAATATATGCCGAAATTGTCTTATTGCTCATTTTCTTGCATGTGCAGCGGGAATATGGGAATACAGTAGGCTTTAAGCGAGTCAAATCTGTTAAAGCTTTCAAACTCCATGCTCTTTCCATGGTTAGCATATAAAAAAAATGAATAGCAATGTTCCATTTGACAGAGGTATAAGTTCTCCAGAACTTACACAAATAACGAGGAATACTGCCAAAATAGTGTTGTTGTTAGCTAATGCTGGATTTCTGACAATGAAGTCATTAATCCTCTTGCTCTCCAATATTTTCCACTGATGGATGGGGCACTAGAAGTGGCCAGGCATATTTGAAGGTGGCCTTGATCCATTTCCTCTTGCAGATCACATAGAGGACAGAGTGGTGAAGAATATATCCCAATTCTGTTTAAATGTTTTGCCAGACAATCATGTCCTGTAATCAACCTGAAGCTTGCAACTGCTGTTTTTCGAGGATACTCAGGAATTACTGTTTGAATGTTTGGTAGTTCCCATCTTTTATTTTTTGATTTTTCATAGTAATATTTTTCAGTAATTTTTTTGAATTCAGAGTTGACTAATCTTTTAGCTGCATAAAATGGTAGATTAACTATTGATTTCTGCACATTGCTGGTACCCTTTTTTGCAAGAAAATCAGCTTTCTCATTACCACTCAGTCCACAGTGAGCTGGTATCCATTGGAAGACTAGGTGTTTTTGAAGTGCTGTTAGATGGGTAAGGATTTTCCAACATTCTATAATTGTTTGGCTTTTTGGTGACAACCTGGAAGTAATTGCTATAATTGCTGCCCTGGAATCTGAGAGAATAACTGCTTGCTGAAAATGTGAAATTCTGTACAAAAGATTTTGTAGGACCATTCGAATTGCTTCAATTTCTCCATCAAAGTTTGTAGTTCCATAACTTAAAGATTTGTAATAGGAAAACAGGTGACATGTGACTCCAGCACCTGCTCCATCTTGGTTTGATATCAATGATCCATCAGTATAAAAATGGAGCCATTCGTGTTCTGGAAATCTAGTATGGATTGTCTCTAATGCCAATAATTTTAGAACACTAGTTGGAGTATCACTTTTCGTAACTTCTTCTATCGGGTTTAAATAATATGTGATGTCTAATGTTTGTGTCGGATTGACTTTAGATATGAAGTTTTCCTTTGAATTAGGAAAGTATACATTCTTCTTGATGTCTTGAATTTTGGAAAGAAGGCTCTCCTGAGTCTTTAGTGTATGTGTAAAATTTCTCTTGTGCCATGCATTGAATGGGAGTCTGATCAACTTTTCGTGTTGAATAAGAGCCGCTTTTTCTATTTCATATTCAATGGGGCATTGGTTGGTTAGTATTTCCATAGCTGCTATTGGTGTGGTTTTGATAGCACCTGCAATTAATCTCAGACTTTGGTTTTGAATCTTTTTTGTGTTTGCTGTTACAAGAACTTCGCTGCAGTAAGTAAATAATGGCTTTATACATACATTGTATGTTGTGTTAAGAGTTGCTCTGGAACATCCCCACTTCATTCCTGTTGGACGTTTTAACAGTGAAAGGCGCCTCTCTGCTCTTTGTATTACATTTTCTATATGTTTGGTCCATGTAAGTTTAGTATCAAATGTAACTCCTAAATACTTTGCTTTCTTTGTTTCTGGTAATTGTTGACCCTCAACACTGCCAAAATAGTTCACTCTACTTAAAGTTTTATTTGACAGAAAATGTGTGTTTTAGCAACATCTACATTTTTTTTTTTTTTTTTTTTTTTTTTTTTTTTTTTTGTAGAGTAAGATTTGGTCTATCTATTACGGTTTAGCAGTTATGCAAGAAGTCATCCAGAGTAAATAAGACTTCATGGGCTATAGCCAGAAAATTCAAGACCTACTTTTCATTTGTCATGAAAGTGTCTCAAACATATGACATTTTAATCAAAATCTTTGGAGCCATTTTCAAGAAAATCAAAATTTTTGAAAAATTTTCCATGTAAAGGGTAGCTTAGGGTGGGGCTATTGCCTTCAAAATCTTCGTTTCGCATCCTTGAAAGACACTAAACTTAAATACCAACTTTAGTTTATAATTGACTTTTCGTTTTGATTTGTGCTTCCACAGACTGACAGACACACACACACACACGCACGCACACGCACACACACACCATTGGGGTAATTATCTCTGATGTGTGACTGCCTTTGTGGTTTACCGGGAGAAATACGAACTGGTTTGAGAATTTAATGCCATTCTGGCAGGTTGTCACAGTAGCTCAATGGTTAGAGCAGCCGTCTAGTAAGTGGAAGGTCTATGGTTTAAATCCCAGCTGTGGCATTGAATTTTTAAGTTCCATTTCTACTTCTCAAACATTGTCCACACAGGGCTTGTGTGTTTAAAAACACCAACAGTAAGCTTTTTGGCATAAATAAATAATAATTAGTGTAAACTCAGTTAAATTGCATTTTATCTTCATCCCTCTGTTACCAAGGCAGCTTACCTCCTTTGTATAGATACTGTCTCATAAGTAATGTTGTTTTTTTATGAAAAACCATTATTTGAAGTTTGTTCTGACAAGCAATGAACTGATCTTCAAAGTACAGACCATCAGATTCTATGGTCTTGAGCCATCTTTCAGCGAGGTTTATTATCTCACGATGATACCAGTCTCTGGTTTTTTATGTGAAGATTTCGGTGAGACCCACTTGCTCTGCTTCAATGTTGTCAAAATTTCTTCCATATAGAAAATGGGCCATGGATCGAAAAAGATGATAATCTGATGTGATCAGGGCTGTATGCTGGGTGTGGTAGCAGTTCGATTCCTCCCAATTCCTGAAGTTTTTCCATGGTTGTTTGTGGAGTATTGGGTCTTGCATGGTCCTGTTGCAATACTGTTTCGGTTAACTGGGTATCTCCATCTCAAAATTTCATGAACTTGTTCCAGTTGTTGAGAATAAAGATCCGCAACCCAATAAATTTTCCAAAACACCCACATTACTTATGAGGCTACCTAATACATCTTCACTCCATTTAATCACTTGCTGCATGAGAGCGCCTGGCCATGTGTTGGATATTCTTTGGTTTATCTACAGACTAGTAGGGGGGCTAGTTTCACTAACCAATGTTAAATTTCAACACACTGTTAAACTGATTTAGTACTGAAGTTAAATACAAATTCTATTTTATTGAACAATGTTAGCTTTAACAATGTGTTAAACTCAGTATTAAGTTAACAAGGCATTTAACAATTGTTACAAGTTGGAGAATATCTGCCACAACAAAACTGTGTTGATGCGAGTTTGCTGCATTTGGCATTTTTAATGCCATCTCTAACAGAACGGCAGCCAAGTGTCAATAAAATTGAACATGTGCAAAAGGAGGAATTTTTAAAGCGACATAGACCATCCAAAGAGGTAGGTTCATGAGATGATGGCACTACCATCAGAACCATGCTACTTACATGGACTTCTCAAGACAGGTGATAATACTGGTACCATTTGTGGGTTTATCTGGAAGGTTTCTGAAGCAATTGCTTCCAGCAGCAAACTGTTTTTGTTTAATTGTACTTGATCCTTAATCAGCAATAATACGCTTTCATCCACTTCAGTTTCATTATAGTGTCTACCACCAGTTTTAAACCATTCTGAATGCTTTTTGCACAGACATTTTTGGTGCTGCAGTTTGCCTATTAATCCTGGGATAAATGAATGCATTTGAATTAAATGACTCATCTTTTAATGCAAGTCCACTGGATTTTTCGCACTCAGTAATTCCTCTGTACTTGGTAACAAGTTCTAAATTTAACACATTTTGAATGGTGAAATATTTAGTTCCTCTGCATTTAGACTTTTCAGTTGACATCACAATTCTAACCTCAATCAGGTACAGCACATGGGAATTAATTGATTAATTGTCTATGAATGTAACTATACAGAAGTTCAGATTTCAAGATATATAAACCGAAAGTAGCAGGTAGTGTAAGGGGATGGTACGGTTGAGAGGGTAAATAGCTTGCATCATTGCCAGATTTAGCCGTGAAAGTTTGTTTCAGTTCTTTTTTCTTTAATTTTGAGCAAATCTATTATCAAACAAAATGACTAAGTGTAGAAGCAGTTCTATATGTAATACTGGAAACAAATGCTTCCTTTATTTTTACCATTTTCACTAAACTTTCAATTGGTTTTGGTGTGCTAAAGCACAATGTGGCATCTGCATACGGCTCACATGGTTGCCACATCTCTATTATGTTATGTTTCGTGTTCATCTTGTTCAGAGCAGAACAGTTGGAGGTTAAAGTGTGACAAAGTGTGCACATTAGTATGCTGTATTATAAGCAAAAATGGAAGCAGTGTCACCAGAGCGTTATAATGTGAAAAGAGTTTGTAAAGGCCGCCACAATGTTTCAACACTACATGCCCAAACACGTGATGCAAAGTACATCTGATTTGTATCGCTCATAGCCGGAATTTCTGTATAGTTGTGCGCTACTGACACAGAGCGCTGCAAAATGCAGACAAAGTGCATTGGAGTACACTCAGAAGCTGGTGTAGCTTGCTCACCGTCTTCTCAGTTATCTTTGATGTTAACAAACTGTTAGCTATAAATTTGCTGTAAAAGGCTGATGACACACAAAACTAGGGTTGCCACCTCGCCCATATTATATGGGACCTCCCTTAATTTTGTGAATTTTTTAAGCTATCTCCCATTTTAACTTAGCTGGGAGTTCGAATCTACCGTATTTGACACTTAACCTGCCACACATTTTTTTAAAAACATTACTTCCGGTTATTTTGTGTACCATCGATTTGTATTAATAGTAACAGCGCATGAATCGATATATTGTAATATCAATAGCATGACTTCATTGAAATGAGGCATTATTTGTGATGCCATTTCCATTCACTGATTTCTGCTTGTGAATTGGTGGAAATCAGGTTGAGTTGAAGCCATTACCTTACGTTTGTTTGTTGTAGTGACCTATGTGTTGTGAAAGAAAATGACTTAATTTGGAAACACAGTAAGAACTTGGATTTGAACTGTTTTACGTTGCAGGCGAACACCTCCAATAGATCCTGAGATACTGAGGACAATGAAGATGCAAGGAACTATAGGATATGCTCCTAATCCAATGAGTTGCAGAAGAAACCAAGTGAGGTTACAGATTTTAAACAATTCATCATATCAAGTACTGTAGTGTGAACTGTTGGGCAATGGGAATTATGTGGAAGAATGGTTCACTCAGTGAATAGTTTTATACCAAGATGACAGCTTTTTCAGTTACGGTAGTTAAACCTTTGCTCATACATCATTTAATAACTTACCATTTGTAAGAGAGTAGTGTCTGAACTGCACATTTAGTTTAAGTGATGTGTTATTGTTGATTTTTTCCCCTAAAAGTTCATAGTTGTCAGGGAAATGATTTAAGAGTATTTGTGTTTGAATTATAAATGCTGTATCTTTGCAGCAGAAGGCAATAAAGCAAATTAATCTAGAATAATACCTGTAAGAAAGTAGGTATAATTAATAAAATAACATTTTTTATGTATTAGCATTTAAAGCTGTTGTGCCTAAGATCACTGGAAAAGATAAGCAAACGTTATACTGTTCATAAATAGATAAAGTACTCCATTGCTCCACCACATACTTGGTAACTTTTATGCTTTGCCCTTAAAATGTACGGAAGCAAAGTGATTTTTACAGTAAAGGAGGTGCTTTGTGATTTCATGTCCAGATTCATCATGTTACAGATCTTCACCACAGATATGGCAAATCATAAATGCTGTTGCATTATGTTGTAACTTAAGATTACGGACTGAATGGTATACAGTTTTGTGATAGTCCAGAGCTTATTGTGTGTCTATCCTTCATCATGATCATGGTCCCTCTTCACTGGACTGTAACAAAATGTATAGTACCACTAGTGACCTCTAGTAAATGGTATACAGTGTTATGATAGACCAGAGCTTATCTGTGTGTCTATCCTTCATCATGATCATGGTCCCTCTTCACTGGACTGTAACAAAATGTATAGCACCACTAGTGACCTCTAGTAAATAGTATACAGTGTTATGATAGACCAGAGCTTATCTGTGTGTCTATCCATCATGGTCATGGTCCCTCTTCACTGGACTGTAACAAAATGTATAGCACCACTAGTGACCTCTAGTAAATGGTATACAGTGTTATGATAGACCAGAGCTTATCTGTGTGTCTATCCTTCATCATGATCATGGTCCCTCTTCACTGGACTGTAACAAAATGTATAGCACCACTAGTGACCTCTAGTAAATGGTATACAGTGTTATAATAGACCAGAGCTTATCTGTGTGTCTATCCTTCATCATGATCATGGCCCCTCTTCACTGGGCTGTAACAAAATGTATAGCACCACTAGTGACCTGTAGTAAATGGTATACAGTGTTATGATAGACCAGAGCTTATCTGTGTGTCTATCCTTCATCATGATCATGGTCCCTCTTCACTGGACTGTAACAAAATGTATAGCACCACTAGTGACCTCTAGTGAATGGTATACAGTGTTATGATAGACCAGAGCTTATCTGTGTGTCTATCCTTCATCATGATCATGGTCCCTCTTCACTGTACTGTAACAAACTGTATAGCACCACTAGTGATCTCTAATAGCCATTCAGTAATGGGAAGTGAGAACTTTAAGGTCAATTCCCTCTCATAAATTATTTATCTTATTCATGTTCTATGGTTGTGGGTTATAATTTTCCCATTTTTGTGATAGTTTTTATTTATAAGTGATGTTATGAAGTGTAAAATACAGATAAGAAAAGTGTATTTATCCTAGGAAGTTTTGTTCTTAGTGTTTGATGTGGTACGAAGAACAAGCTGTACTACAGAGTCTTATAAATTGGAATTCACATTTATTTTACTTATAATTTTGGTACATTAACTGCACTAAATATTAACACATTCTAAATTTTGTATCATTGTAATATATTGTGCTTTGCTGGATGAGGGAAAGTTATATGGGTTTAAATTTCATAAAGTTGGCAAGTATACTAGCAATTTATAGTTGCTTCATTTACCATAACAGTATGCATAATCGTATTCTCTCCATCAGATCTGTCTAAGCCATAAAAATTATAATAAATATTAGTAACTAAAATTTCACTTACCTTTTATAATTCTATAGTCTTCATTGAACAAGTTGATGATGCAACTGATTGATTCAACATTACGCGACCAGTGAACTACAAACCATTGTTCGTGTTCTTATTTGTCCACATTTGTGCAGCCAGGTGCAACTGTTAATACAAAAACTGAGGTTATGTATTCTAACCAAAAGATTCTTGAAGAGTGAATGGTTAGAGAGCAATAAAATACTGTAAAAGTGAAATTTGACGAGAGCTACTGTACAGTTTATAGCAAATCACAGTCCACCAAACTACTTCCATGTACATAATTCAAAGAAATCACTTCTGAATGCAAATTATACAAACTGGGAATGGAAATGCAAGCCATGGATAATCCATAAAGAGATTAATCTGCCCTTGGATAACCAAGTGGTGCATAACAATGAAATCATGTGTTTGTGGTAATCTCTAAAATGTTTGCTTTCGTTTTCCAGTAACAAATAAGGGAAAAGAGGAAGGAGCTAGTGTTTGAAGTGAAACATGTGTTCCATTCAGATATTTTGTTTGTTTCTCATTTGTTTTATTTATTTTATGTGCAGTATACTGTCTCCATCCATTCTCTACAGGATGTTTTCACCATTGCCAAAAAAAAATACTCATTTAAATAGTATGCATAAAATTATGGAGTGCTTTGCAGGTGTTGTTCCCTGCATATCCAGTTGAAAAAGCTGTTCATCTCCTTTACTGAATGAAGCTGAGATAAACCATTCTTCCATAATGACACAATACTATACTAATTAGGATGTTTATTTGCATTGTGTAAATGGTTTTGCATGAAAGGTTATGGTGCCATGGCATGTTGGTTTCCATGTCCCTATCTTAAAATTGAAATCATTATCCAAGAAGGGATTGATGTAAATGTATATATATAAGACTGAGAATTTGACTGTAAAATGCCTTCCTCATTGAACATTTTTAGTGGGTAAGTGCAAATATAATCTAATGAAAATATACATATTAGTTTGATATAAGATACACATCCTCCTGCTCAGAATACTCTACAATAGAGGGTATGGTCACTTCTGCTGAGAAAGCAGGCGAGAGATAGGGAGCGAGGTAAACGCCATGTTCTAGATGTGTAATTCCCCGAGTACTGTACTCAGAAATGTTCATTAGTGATGTTCACGATCATTTTATTTCACAAACCTGTTATATAGTTGCTCGAAGTGGTGTCCTTCAGCATTCACACATTCCTGACATCTTTGGATGAACAATTTAGTTAATTATTGAGTAGATTTTTGACGTTACATCACTTTGAGGTTATTTTGAGTCACTTATTTACACTCACCTTCACTACTAAACTGCTTTTTTAAAGCGGAAACGTTTTCAGGACCATTCGATCCCATCATCAGCCGTTGGGTGACTGACATCCTCTTGTTCCTTTTCTCTGCTGTCTCTATTCTGCTGCCATCTGGTGTTAGGGGTGCAGAGCTTTAACACTTCATTCAGTGCTGGTATTTCGAAATTAATAACTTTATTACTGTTTTTGATTATGTATATTTTTTCCCAAATATTCAGTTCTATTGGTGAATTAATAGAATTCACCAATAGAGCTGAATATTTGGGAAAAAATATACATCATCATTATACATTCATTATACATTCATAAGCTTAATGAAACCACATAGTGAGGTCGGATTTCTTCTGGAACGGATGATGTAATTGTGAACAAAGACCAATTATCGTACAAAATAAAGTATTTGATACACAGCATTAAAAAGAATGGTTACACAAACAAGGACATTCATCAAGCACAGCAGAGAGTTAAGAATAACAGGAACCACTCCACTCCACAGACAATACAACACAGAGGAAGAAGGAAAATGTAAAGAAAAGGCATTTGTCCCCTTCTACAGTACACTCTTGAATTAAGATTGCATGTACACTCAAAAGACATAACAGTAACACAGTATTCCTGACACCAAAAAAGCTGAGGCAGTATATGAGACAGCTTAAGAAAATGTTTGTTTTAAAACACCTGGTGTTTACAAAATACCTTGTCAATGTGGAAAGACATATATAGGACAGACAGGTCAGACGGCTGAAGAGAGACGTGAGGAATATAAATGTAATCTTTGGCTACTACAACCAGAAAAATCAGCAATGGCACAGCATAGTCTTGACATTGAACACAGAATTTTATTTAATGAAGTTGCAGTTTTACACTGCAGTAATCACTATTACAACAGCCTCGTGATTGAAATTAAATTAGAGCCAAATAATTTTAATAGGGACAACAGTCTACCATTGAGCACAGTTTGGACTGAAATACTTAAAAGAAGGGCATGATTTTTGAAAGGCTGTTTATTTCTTATGCAGTTGCCGACAAAGGCCATGAGTTTGAGATGGCCATTTATTAACCTCTTGAGCGATATGGACGTAAAATAACGTCCATTTAAAATGGTGGATAAGTGCTATGGGCATGTATACATGTCCTGTTCGTTTGTGCATTTAATGCTTATTTATCCCTTATCTAACTCAACTTATTTTAATTTTTCCGCTATGAAACATTTAAGTAAATTCTATATACTTTACTGGCTTACTTTTATATATTCCTTCTGCAGTGATATGCCTTAAAACAGGAATAAGCACACAAGGGCACATCTTCACCTTCGCAAATTCCCTTCTTGCCGCACATGAAACACTTTCGAGATGGGCAGGACTTATTTGATGTTGGCAGTATCCTTTTAGGATAATGTTTTCCTTGAAGTCTGAGGGGTGCAGGGGTTCTTGATTTTCTACCCTCAGTATGAAGAGGCCTCTTAACGTGGTATTGTTCAATTAGGCTGTGAGCTATTGATAGTCGGAAGTCCAGGTAGGTCATTGTCTAGTGTGGGTTTAGAGCTCTCCAAATTACCAAACAATTGTATATGGTTATATCCAGCTGGTGCAAAAATACCTTTTTATACCACTTCTCACTTCAGCTATAAGCAGGAAAGTATATATGTATGTATTTTAACAAAGAAAGAAACAGAGCCTGCTACCCAAGTTACAAAACACGCGTAAGGAAAAGTTGCAAACATGTTTTATTCTGATGACTCACAGACCATGCATACACTAGTGCTTTATTTCACACTATGCTTTGTTTTGCTGATAACTTTTATTAGAAGCATTCAACAGAGGAAAGTTAACTTTTCACCACAGTGAAACAAAATAGTGCCATTTCAACGATTTGTTAGTGCAGCCCTACTTTGCTGATGACGTACATGTATACTGTATATAACAAGTTTTATACGAGTTTTTGTTTCATTAAAATAACTTAATATTTACGCAAAATACAGCTATGTATTTATGAAGCACTTTTAGCGCATTTAATAATTTAAATGCCTTGTGCTGGATATTGGGTAGCAGTTCTCGTCCCGCGGAGGTCTTAAATGGCCAGCGATCAAGAGGTTAACCCTCCTGCCGCTGCACGTCGATCAGGTTGACACTGTCTGCCCAACATTTAAATGCCAAGTCCAAGTATGGCTACTGGACTGAAACATGCCAGACTACTACGTCTTGAAATGTTGGTTTTCAGAAAGAATTTACAATAAATGTAATTTTAAAGATAGAATTAACATCTAAAAGACAAATTTTACCAAATTGATTTCTGTTTGATATTGTATTAATTAGAATATTAATCAAATAGCAAATAAATATCTAGCGCATATTTTATTTCTAGGGATAATGATTTTGCTATTGTAATTTGAGATGAAATATTATCCATTTGTATTGAAATAATGCAAATTATGTTTAGCACCGTTAAATATGTATTCAATTACAAGTGAAATAATAATAAGTATACCTTCAAAACCTATGCTTTGTTACATAAAAAAAAGCAAAATATAACTCACCAGTATTGATGACTTCAGTGTGGTTTGCATCATGAATATGAATTCTTCAATAATTATGGTCCTAGTTTTCCAGCACTAGTTTTAACACTATTTCGGGTTTCTAATAATTCGCAGTTTACATATATGTGCATAAAACTAATTATAACATTAGTTTCTGGTACCACAAGATAACAAACAACACACTTATTAAAAAAATTAATTTCACTTCACACAGTTAAGCACTTCTAGCCACAAAAAAGCACTAAACTACATTTAATTAACAAATTAAATTAATTATAATAGTTCCATTTAGCCGCAAATCATTAATTTGGTATTTATTTTGAGCACTTGTGTAAATTAATTCACATTTTATACACACTGTACGCAATCTTTTTCGCTGCCCCGGTGTATAACACACAGTACACTGATGTTCGTGCTTCTTTGGCTATAATTTCACACCATATGATGCAGAAGAAGAACTATTAACTGTATCTTTGACTATTTCACCTCTTTTTAGAAACCACTGAGAGCCTACAGTTTCAATTAACAAAGAATAAAATTGAAATCAGCATTTAAATCGACACACCTCCTTTTTGCATCGGGTGTCCCAGGAGTTGTCTAAGGTACAGAATGCTCACTGTCACTTTCATTTAGAGTACTTGCATTCACGTGTCACTCATCATAATATGCCACAATTTTATCATTGTCCCTTCCTGGCACAAAAACATTGCGAGATCAACTAGGCATGTTCACTTTTACGCAATGGAGTTTAATGTGACTGAAAGCTCAAACAATTTAATAGATATTACACAGCTGGTAACCCTAGAAGTGCTAATTATAAGGAAACCATGTTTTCCTTAACCTCCTGAGTGATGGCTATTTAAAACGTCTGCGAGCCGAGAACCGCTACCCAACATCCAGCGCAGGGCATTTAAATTGTTAAATGTGCTAAAAGTGCTTCGTATATATACAGCTGTATTTTGTGTAAATATTAAGTTATTTTAATGAATCAAAAACTGGTATAAAACTCGTTATATGCAGTATACATGTACGTCATCAGCAAAGTTGAGTTGCATTTACAAAACGTTGAAATGACACTATTTTGTTTCACTGTGGTGAAAAGTTAACTTTGCTCTGTCGAATACATCTAATATAAGTTCTCTGAAAGAAACAGTAGTCGACCCATTGTATGTGTGGCTTATGCGTCAGCAAAACAAGGCATAATATGATGTAAAGCACTAGTGTATGCCTGGTCTCTTGAGTCATCAGAATACATCATGTTTGCAACTTTTGCTTGCACGTGTTTCGTAACTTAGTAGACTCCGTTTCTTTCTTTGTTGAAATACATACATATACTTTCCTGCTTGTAGCTGAAGGGAGAAGTGGTATAAAAATGTATTTTTGCACCAACTGGATACAACCAAATACAATTTTTTGGTAATTTGGAGAGCTCTAAACCCACACAAGACAATGATCTACCTGAACTTCCAACTATCAATAGCTTGCAGCCTAATTGAACAATATCACGTTGGGGGGTAGAAAATCCAGAACCCCTGCACCCCTCAGACTTCAAGGAAAACATTATCCTAAAAGGATACTGCCAACATCAAATAAGTCCTGCCCATCTCAAAAGTGTTTCGTGTGCCGCAAGAAGGGAATTCATGAATTGGAGATGTACCCTTGTGTGTTTATCCCTGTTTTGAGGCATGTCACTGCAGAACAAACATATAAAAGTCAGTAAAGTATATAGACTTTACTTAAATGTTTCATAAAGGGAAAATTAAAATAAGTTGAGTTAGATAAGGGATAAATAAGGGTTAAATGCACAAATGCACAGGACGTGATTTCACGTCCATATCGCCGAAGAGGTTAAGAGTGAACTAGGAACTAAGGTTGGGAGTGAATAGCTCCTGAAACATGTTTTCCTTAAGAGTGAACTAGGAACTGAGGATGGGAGTGAATAGCTCCTGACACATGTTTTCCTTAAGAGTGAACTAGGAACTGAGGATGGGAGTGAATATCTCCTGAAACATGTTTTCCTTAAGAGTGAACTAGGAACTGAGGTTGGGAGTGAATAGCCCCTGAAACATGTTTTCCTTAAGAGTGAACTAGGAACTGAGGATGGGAGTGAATAGCTCCTGAAACATGTTTTCCTTAAGAGTGAACTAGGAACTGAGGATGGGAGTGAATAGCCCCTGAAACATGTTTTCCTTAAGAGTGAACTAGGAACTGAGGATGGGAGTGAATAACCCCTGAAACATGTTTTCCTTAAGAGTGAACTAGGAACTGAGGATGGGAGTGAATAGCTCCTGAAACATGTTTTCCTTAAGAGTGAACTAGGAACTGAGGATGGGAGTGAATAGCCCCTGAAACAAGTTTTCCTTAAGAGTGAACTAGGAACTGAGGATGGGAGTGAATAGCCCCTGAAACATGTTTTCCTTAAGAGTGAACTAGGAACTGAGGATGGGAGTGAATAGCCCCTGAAACATGTTTTCCTTAAGAGTGAACTAGGAACTGAGGATGGGAGTGAATAGCTCCTGAAACATGTTTTCCTTAAGAGTGAACTAGGAACTGAGGATGGGAGTGAATAGCTCCTGAAACATGTTTATCCTTAAGAGTGAACTAGGAACTGAGGATGTGAGTGAATAGCCCCTGAAACATGTTTTCCTTAAGAGTGAACTAGGAACTGAGGATGGGAGTGAATAGCCCCTGAAACATGTTTTCCTTAAGAGTGAACTAGGAACTGAGGATGGGAGTGAATAGCCCCTGAAACATGTTTTCCTTAAGAGTGAACTAGGAACTGAGGATGGGAGTGAATAGCCCCTGAAACATGTTTTCCTTAAGAGTGAACTAGGAACTGAGGATGGGAGTGAATAGCTCCTGAAACATGTTTTCCTTAAGAGTGAATTAGGAACTGAGGATGGGAGTGAATAGCCCCTGAAACATGTTTTCCTTAAGAGTGAACTAGGAACTGAGGATGGGAGTGAATAGCTCCTGAAACATGTTTTCCTTAAGAGTGAACTAGGAACTGAGGATGGGAGTGAATAGCTCCTGAAACATGTTTTCCTTAAGAGTGAATTAGGAACTGAGGATGGGAGTGAATAGCTCCTGAAACATGTTTTCCTTAAGAGTGAATTAGGAACTGAGGATGGGAGTGAATAGCTCCTGAAACATGTTTTCCTTAAGAGTGAACTAGGAACTGAGGATGGGAGTGAATAGCCCCTGAAACATGTTTTCCTTAAGAGTGAACTAGGAGCTGAGGATGGGAGTGAATAGCCCCTGAAACATGTTTTCCTTAAGAGTGAACTAGGAACTGAGGATGGGAGTGAATAGCCCCTGAAACATGTTTTCCTTAAGAGTGAATTAGGAACTGAGGATGGGAGTGAATAGCTCCTGAAACATGTTTTCCTTAAGAGTGAACTAGGAACTGAGGATGGGAGTGAATAGCCCCTGAAACATGTTTTCCTTAAGAGTGAACTAGGAACTGAGGATGGGAGTGAATAGCCCCTGAAACATGTTTTCCTTAAGAGTGAATTAGGAACTGAGGATGGGAGTGAATAGCTCCTGAAACATGTTTTCCTTAAGAGTGAACTAGGAACTGAGGATGGGAGTGAATAGCCCCTGAAACATGTTTTCCTTAAGAGTGAACTAGGAACTGAGGATGGGAGTGAATAGCCCCTGAAACATGTTTTCCTTAAGAGTGAACTAGGAACTGAGGTTGGGAGTGAATAGCCCCTGAAACATGTTTTCCTTAAGAGTGAACTAGGAACTGAGGATGGGAGTGAATAGCCCCTGAAACATGTTTTCCTTAAGAGTGAATTAGGAACTGAGGTTGGGAGTGAATAGCCCCTGAAACATGTTTTCCTTAAGAAAAAAATAAGTGATGTAGTTTGAAAAATCAACTCAATAATTAACTAAGTTGTTAGTGCACATCACTGCCACAAAATCCAACACAATATAAATTCAAAGTTAAATCTTCTGATGTAATTAATTTATATTCACATGCAAAAATACTTCCCCTGTAATCCTAACTTGTGCTCTTATATTGTCTTTCAGTTCATCTCCACTGTGTAGACTCTATTTTTAAGGTTGGTTCCCCAAAGATGGTAATTGCATGTAGTAAGAAATGGGGAATGCACAGACCATAACCATTTAGAGAAAATGATTAAATACAGAGGAACAACTCCCTCGTGCAGAAGTTCATTTGACTTTCATTGCCACACAGCTGTAGTAACTTCGCAAGGTTTCAATTTTAGTGGCTGAAGTTGCGTACTTCTTATGCTGCATGATGTAAATATTTATTAGCTTTATTATGTTTATTTATTAAAGATTTATAATATAAGGATTTATTATTTATGATAATGTTCAAGTGATGTGCCAATATATTCCAGTTTTTCTTCTGTTAGAACCCTACATTTAGGCCTACAAATTTTGCAGTTCAGTGAACCTGTTTCTTTAAATTTTGTAACAAAGTTTCTAACTGCACCTCTGTTTGGAGGTTAAGTGCTAGGGAATTTATCAATAAACTGTACAGACACTTGTGGGCATGGAACTGTTAGTATCATATATAACCAGTATTGTCTAAATAATTGAATGCACATAGAGCATGTGCAATTTAAAAATGATTCAAAAGAAATACACAAGAAAACTTGTCTTCTAACACTTCAAATTGCACAGAGCAATGACCAGTAATATAGAGTCATGCAAGCACGTTTTCAATTACTAACACTTTAATCTATACTGAGCAGTATTGAAGGAAAATGAGAGCAAATAGAATGCCACTGGTTACCTTCTGCTCTGCCAGATTCCTCCCACTTGCTCTCATAGTTCAAGCTTCACTCAGACTCTGTAGAAATAAGTGAACTTCATTTGTAACAGCTTTTGTTTAACTCTATTCTTCCACAATAATTTGATGGTTCAAATGTATTTCCTCTTGTGTAGCTTGATTTCTCAATTTTTTATCATATCTAGCATATATTTCTATAAATTGATGGTAGTTTTCAGGCATTTGCTTTCTTTTGTGAAATACAGTAAAACCCCATGTATAGGAGAAACAATTAAATGGAAGTTCCAAGAATTGAACATGGTCGTAATTACACTCAAGTGAAGTGCTGCCAACCTTACAATGTGTATTACTATTTCCTAGGCCATCTGTGTATCCTATTGAAATAGGAAATGCAAGTTCATATACTTAGCCCATTTTAACAGCTGTGTAAATTTAAAATGAGTGAAAGAATTACTCACAATTGATAGAAATTAAAGTTATGTAAGTAACATTGTGAGTATAAGCCATTTATCAGATATATCTGCTTTAAAGGAAGAATATTTGATATTCACATTTAGTAATGAATTACAGCCCCACAGTTACATATGCTTATTAAACTTAAAAATAAAAAAGGGCTGTAATCCACTTTTACATTGTGTAGTGCTAAAAAAGTCAATCACTAATGCAAAATTATGTTGCAAAAATAACAATTAGAAAATGTAGTACACTTTGTAAGCTCTGTTGCAAACAAATGCAAAAGTGGAGCAAATAGCGTCTACACAACTAAGGGTATTCTTTGCCTTATACTCAGTAGTTTATGTATCGCCAACTGCGTTTAACACTAACTATGGTTTTACGAGGGGCGTTCAGTAAGTTATCTACCCCAGTATCCTCTATTGCTACATCAGATGTGATCTTGCATGTGCAGGTTGGGAACCAGTTACAAATCAGTCTGTGGTAGGTACTGACCATGAAAGAATGGCAAGTGCAGTGGCATGAGGGCCTATAATGAACATGAGAGATTTGGAGCTTCATTCCATGATAAAGTTCCCCATAAAGGAAGGGAAGAAGGCAAGGATGACTGCTATATATGGTGATGCTTCACCGTCCTACTAAGGTTTTGGTCAAAGCAATTTAAGTGGTACAGGAAGCCGATTGAAGATGATCCATGTTCAGGTCAGCCAGTGGAAGTGTGCCAAAAAATGGATGACATGTTTTTGGAAGATTGTCGTGTTAAGGTCTGTGTTATAGCTTATGAACTGGGCATTTTAGCTAACACAGTTTTAGCATCATCCATACAACTTTGATGATGTCGAAGGCCAGTTCCTGATGGGTGCCACAAATGTTGACACCTGAGCAGCGACATGCCACCAGCAATTTTTTTAGTCATGCTTAGAGCAAACTCAGAAAACTTCTCAAGAATTGTTACAGGGGATGAAACATAGGTCCATCATCATGATCGAGAGACCAAACAAGAGTCCTTGCAATGGAAACACAGGATCTCCTACCCCCAAGAAATTTTGTGTGCAACAATCAGCCAGAAAGATCATGGCAACAGTTTCTTTGTGATAAGGTGTTCTACTGTAGGAATTCATGCTACACAAGACAACGATGACTGCAAACACGCATGCTTCAACAATGCTGGCTTTACACAAAGATATCAAGCGGAAACACTGGAAAGTTGTCAGCTGGTGTTCCGCTCCTTCATTACAATGCACCCTCACACAAGTCTTGCATATTGCAGGCTGCTATACTACATAGAGTGTGGCCTCGTAGAGCTTAACCATCCACCCTCCAATCCAGACCGAGCTCCCAGTGACTACTTTCTGTTCAGAAACCGTAAACAATTTCTGCGTGAATGACAATTTCCCAATGTCAGTGAAGTTAAGACAGCTTTAACAGGGTATTTTGACACCCAAGGTGTTTCATTTTTTCTTGGGTATTCAAACACTGGAGGCGAAATGGACTGTGTTGCAGTTAAGGTGGACTATGTTGAAAAGTAATTGGGTGAATTTCATCATCAGATTTAATTTTCATGCTCAGGTAGATGACATTGAATGACCCTTGTATCTTTAACAAGTGTATATTTTAGTATCAGTTGATATCAACCAAACGTACTGAGTGTCATCAGAGTTGCTTTTGATGAGTTTCAACAGCTTGCGTTCCCTATAAACCATGGTCAATTGTAACAGGACTTGTTGCCTTCCTCTGTTACGTCCTCCACATGAGCAAATGTTGTTCCCAGTGAGTTTCCTGTAGTGTTTTATACTCCATTTAGGTATTACATGTCACACTTATGGTGAATTCCCAATTAATAGTTACAAGTTTTAAATAAACCGTTTTCTCTGCAGCAATAAAAATTTAGAATTTTAAAACAGCATGGCTTATGCTGCTCAGAGAAAACAAAATTCACTACATTTCTTTGCAACAAAATAGACTAATTCTTTGTTTCTTTCCATAGTTGTTTTGTCACTGGCTGCAAGTGGAACTGCTTCATCTCATATTCACATTATACATAGAACATCAGCCTTTTGATGATGCTAAATCACTTTATGATGATTTTGAAAACAATTCATTAAGGTGTTGGAAGCAAAAACAGTTTATGTGAACATTATATTGCGGATTCCTTCTAATGACTTTCCGGGTATCAGTGATAAACAGCACCAATGTGACACCAGAGCAGCTAAACCCCTGCCACCATAACCGATCACATAAGAGCAGCTGCAGTGTGATATCATGGCTGTTCCAGCCAACAAACATACAACATACCACAGTTGTGGATGGAACTTCACTATTTAAGTTGTAATTAATATTTTAAAATATCTTTTGGGAAAACACACCTTAGTTATTTTGACATATATATGCAAAAATTGAGGTAATGTTGAATATGGGCCTAGGGACTGCGTAACACAGGGTGCCAACGTATGAGAAATGCAAGTAGCGAGCGATAGTGGAACATTTGAATGACATTGGAGTTGTGTAGATAGCAGTGCACGAATATTGGAATGGAGGTAACTTCAGGAGGTGGAAAACTCTGTTGTTGTTCAAAATGACAAATTTGAGTAACTAGAAGATAGGAGACTATTTTGCACACACACACACACACACACACGCACACGCACATGCACACGCTCACGCTCACACTCGCTCACTCAATTTAACCCAAAATTTAATTCAATGATGCCTCCTCTTCCAAATGGTTTATTCACTAGGGAGTTGAACATGAAATGTCTCTAATCTCTTGCAGTAACAACACTTACTGTACTTCACCAACTCACTTGGAGAACAACACTTGTTGCACCAGAAATGCATGCACTAACTCATCTTGCGAGATGTGCTTTGCCAGACCCTCTAACTTTGTTTGCAGACTTTCAAGACCTGCAAAGTGCTTGCATATATAGCTGTAGAAACCTCCTAGAAAGTTTGAGATGTTGAAACAACTAGAAAGTTCTAGTTCTCTGGTAATAGAGCTTACCTTGTTTACATTTCAAATCCCCTAATAAGCTTGCTCTATAGCCACTGCATCACAGTATTGCATGATAAACTGACCCAAATATTACAGGTTTCAAGCTTGTTTCAATTTGAAATTAGCTCTTGTTATTCATTGTTGTGCAGACATTAAGTCCAATTCTATATTATTGTTTTGCTGCAGCTTCTTTATCATCTGGCAACAGATTCTGTAGTTTTTGCAGGTAATACAGCTAACTATTGGTATATTAGTTTACAAGTTGTTTCATTTAGAGATTTTACTACAATGGCAGTTAATTTCTTATTTACACATTGTGTAATAATTTGTGAAATTGTGAAGCTAAAAACGTTTGTTCTCTCTTTTGCAGTATATAGAACCAAAGGTTTATGGGCTGCTTGCAAAGAAATTTGTGTGTTAAGCTTGTCTTCAGTGTTTGCTTAGGCATTGTCTAAATATGCTATAGCTTTGTAATGCTAAAATGATGTCCAAAGAGTGGTTAAGTGCATACAGGGTTGTAAGATGTGTGGTTTCTGGAACTGGCAGCAAGCTGTGACTGGGCTGGTTGGCAGGCCTGGGAGTGATCCATATTGATCCTTCCTGTGTCTCTGTTAACATCGGTTCATGTGTAGCCCTGTCAGTTGCATGGACATATGTAGACGTTAGTGTAGAAAGTTTAGTGAGTTAGTGATTATTGTCATACCTTGAGAACAATTCACATTGTGTGACCATGCATATACCCAGAGTACTTGTAGAAAAAGCAGAAAGCCATGTTCTGAAACAAGACATAAACTTGTACAAAAGTAAACAGACATCATTAGCTGCTAAAAGCAAAGCACTACAGAGAAATTTTCTTCATGTTGAATATGAAGAGAGTCACAATATTCTTACACAAATTATCATTTACTAAATTTCTTCAAGATGCCATATTCTTACAAAAGAAAATTAGATGAGATTGGAGAGAGAAAACATACTCCTCAAAATTTTAGCACAAGAAACTTTGGTATTGGTGCCTTCTAACAAACAGAATTATTGATACTGAAGCCATGTAAAATCTAGGACATTTTCAGCATTAACTACAAGCATTGGTAAGTACTCATTACTGAACATGTTTTGTTTTATTGCAAGAGTGTGTGCCGACCACCCACTGCAACATATACCAACACTTGCGATCTGAGCCAGGAAACCACACACCTAACAACTTTAGCACCATCCAGAGTGAAGCTTTGAAGTATTCATACTGGAATATTTTGCACTGCACATATTTTCAGAGGAAGAGGTTATGGTAAACATAACTAATTGTGCTCTTAGAATTTAAGTAGTACAGTAAACAGATGAACCATTCTATTTTAGTCAATGAGGGAAACTTTGTATGAAATAATAAGCTGTCTTTTGATAACTGAGATTAAAAGATTTTTAAAAAGTTTGAATTGGTTAACCTCACATTCATGGATTTCACTCACCATGTAATTAATGCAGGAACATGTTTTTGTAGCACCTTGTCAAACATCTGCATCAAATGTAGTTGAAAGTGGATCCTCTGGTGGCATAGTTGGAACAATTCAACACTGCAACTACAGGTTCAATCCAGTCGCAGCAGCTGATGATGTAGGTGTGGTGCTACGAGAACATGTTTGTATATTAAATAACATTGTGAGTGAAACCCACGACTGCTAAATCAACCAATTCAATCATTTTAAACTTTTTTTAAAATTGGTTTCACAGTGTTAAGTTTTCCGTGCATTGATTTTGACTGAAAGTAAGTATAAGAAAGAAATTTTAGAATATCTTAACGGCAGCTTTCTGTAGAAAAAGGACATTATGTAATTCCTAATTGGGAATAAAACAGCAAATTGAGTGTGTGCACTTACACATGCACATATTCCACAATGTGCATCCACGTATTGAAGTTTTATGCAAAAATGCACTTGTAATATTGGTTATATGTTACAGAGGTTTCAGGAGTACTACAAATTTTAATCAGTTGTGAGTTGTGGCTCAGTGCATCAGTTTATATGTAGAGTACAGCCGGTATTACAGGTATAAAACACCATATATGGTAGTGTGTCTCCAACATAAAACTTGACAGTTAGAAACCCGCCACCCTAAGCAGATGATGTTCACTTTTCTGATATAAACATTATAATACAATATATGGATGTAAAAATCAAAGGTCATTCAAAAAATTCTACACATTGAGTCGACTGAGACATCTTCTTCACATACTTGAATTTATTCTCAACATTTTTTGGCTTCAGTTGAAAGTGTTGTCAAGAAGTTATTGATTGGCTGGAACTCTGGTGCTCATGTAGATAGGGAGGAAACATCCAGAAGAGATTCAGTGAGGCTGAGTTGCAGGTTTTCTTCCGAGGGAATGTCGAATTTCATTAACTGGTTTTCAACTTTCTTCACATTGATCATTTTTCAGTGGACCAGTTTTACTAGTTAGATTCCTTTCTCTCTGTTATGGCATACATCATGCCAGAAATGTGCTGCTACTATGGATTTGTCTGTTTCTTTCTGATTGATGTTCCCAAAGTGTTGTTTTAATCTAGTTCTGATATTACACTTTGTCTTTCTGACGTACACCTTCCCGGGGTTGGAACAGTTAATTCTGTAAATTTAAGGCTTGTTTTCCTGGAGCATTTTTTCAGTTGGTGAATTTTAAGGAAGTTTCTGGTATTGAATATATTTACTGGTGCTAGGGTAATGTTGAACTCACTGAAAATTTTTTAAACTTTTTCAGTCATCCTGGGTGATATGTTGACTCAGAGTGTATAATTTTTTTAACTATTACATTAGTCCACAGTGTTAATTCCAATCAGCTTTTCAAAAAATGAAAGTTAAATGTTAGGGCACCAGATATACTTGCTAGTGACAGTGTTAGCAATACCAGAACAATCCTGCATAATATAATGATAAAACAGCATGCATACAACATTTGGTTACTGTTGAAGTCAAGTGGATGGAAGTTTGGGAATACGGTGTATACAGAGTGTTAAGAGATTTGCATTGTTTATAGCATCTATGTTTTGCATTAATTGTTGAAATTTAGAATTTTTGTATGTATAATTTTTGCTTTTAATATGAGAGACAATTATGACATTGTACTGTTAATTGCTATTCTTTTTTTGCCACAGGCCTTAACTTTTTTTAAAGGGAAAAATATCATATACCTAAAGAAATGCATTATTTCTTCTTCTTTCTACCTGTCCATTTTTATTGATATTGTGTGTTAGTTGGCACAGCGTTAAATAGATTTTAGAGAGTCTATAAGGCCAATATCTCTGCAGCAAGCTTTAATAGCTTTCACCAGTGTCTAATGCAAGACATTAACTAAACATTGTCTTTGCAAGCAGCTCTTAGTGTTGGCAATATTTATTTATTGACACAGTTATTTTGTAAATGTGCCTTTATTTGTAATACAAACTTAGGGCATAGGAATGTATTTTCTATACAGATGGTGAAAGAAAATTTAAGCGCACATGACCAAAAAGAAAAATCTTTTTAGCTTACATTTTGCCCCCTTATATTTAATTACATAGAGACAATGTTGATCAGGCTATCTATGTAAACTTAAGAGGGTTACAATTTTCTGAGTATTATACAATATGAGGCAAAATAAACAACACTGAAATGTTAGTTGATAGAGTTGGTACACATGCCACACACTGGTCATAACTTTCTCTGATGAATAAAGGACAGAAAAATGTGTTAGTGTTTTGCATAGTTGAGATTTTTGTAGCTGGATCATCCGTCTTGAAAACTGGATTGTTTGAACTGCCTCTTAGGGGCCCTCCTGGATATGGGAATGGAGTTCCACGAGAAATTAAGTCATCTCCAAAATGTTATTGCATAAGGGCAAGTAGATGCTATAGGGTATTAGTGACAAAACATGTTCTGTACCATTGCGTTGCTATTGATCATAAGTATTTAATGGCGTGGTGTGAGAAAACAGTAATAAGTTCAGATTTAAGAAATGTAGGCATTTAACTTTCACTGATTAATACAATATATAAGCAAGAAATATAAAATAATGGATTATTTAAGTTGCAGTTGCTAGTGTATTGTCTGTTATTGTTATTTATTACATTGTATCTCAACTTGTCTCCCTCTGATATATCGTTGTATCATCAATATAGGAAAATCTTGAGAGAGGTGATGAAAATTTTCATATCTCTTGAATTTTCAATTTGGTTGCTATGGCATTGACCAATGAAACTGGTGGTTTGTTTATTCTTCTAACACAAATGTATTTTCCATAATATATTGTAACAGAAACACAAAAGTCCAGTCCAGTTACTATTTTCTCACTTTATTTTTATTGTAAACTTTTGCACAGTAACACAGTTCTCTATTATGGACGTTAGCACAGTCCACAGTCCTTCATGATATTATAATTTACAACTGTTTTCTTCTGTTTTTCTTTATTTTCTGCCTCTCTCAAGCAGTTGACTTTGATGATTCAATCACTCGACACTCATGAACTGCTTTGCTAACTTCCTTTCAATGCTCTAGTTCTCTCTGACTGTTCACGTTCAGCTGACACACACACACTGAAACTAAAAACTGACTGACTTCAAACACTCGTCACCTCATCTCCTTATATAGTGAGGATGATGTAACATGGATGTTTCTTGAAATTCACCTTTTCTGGAAGGACTACAAATATGCTGCCTGCCGGACACTTCACAAATAATCTCGAAAACCCCATTTAGTTCTGCCACTGTGATTGTTGTCACATGTTTGCTCATGTGAGTGGAGTGAGGTACCTTGGCCACCAACCATCCTTTGTTGTGTGCCACAGCCGGTACAACATATAATTATTGAAGACCATGATAATTCCTTTAATTTTGAATAAAATATCTAAATCCAACAGTTCTCAGCACAAAATCAATTCTTATATAAGCTCAATTAATGACAGTAACATGATTTAATAAACATCAATGAACAATGCCTGTGCCGTAGCCGAGTGGTTAGATCATTCACTTCTCACCAAAGCAACCGCATATGGGATTTGTGGTGGACGAAGCAGCATTGGGGCAGGTTTCCTTTGGTTCCCCTGCCATCTCACTCCACCGGTGCTCCATCTTCATTCTATGTATCATCAGTGTCACCGCCTGCAGTGCCATATGTAGTAAATGCAGGTGTTAAACACTACAACAAAAAATCAATGAAGAATAATATAAACATTATTACGATTCATAATTAAATATATGTAAATCATCAGTAGACATTAAAACCGTGTTCCTCAGTCACAATGTGAATGTGTTTGGTGGGAAGAGGAACTACCGTGTTATAAAATGAATGGGGGGGTCATCAGAAACGAAGTCAGATAATGAAAATATCTGCTGTATGAGTGGCATTTTCTATTGGAACTGAGGTCTGCAAATGTACTACTATTTTCATTGTGCAAATGCGTGTTCCTTCTATTGCCTTGCTCCTCACTCTTTGATCTCCAGTCTTTACAATGTTACAAATTGCTGTAATTTACAGTGCTGAGCAAATCTATCCAGTTCTTCAAAAATCTGCCAAATATACAAGTTTCAGTGATGTTCATTGCAGACTCCTAACATCTTTTGGACAATGCTCGTTTGTGGTGACAGTACTTGTTGTCCTCTTTTGTTTGGAAGTTGTTGACAGCTGACAGTTTCTGTTATTTGATGTCTCATTAAATCTCTTCTTTTGTTCTGAAGTAAGAACAAAATTAGAAACTAAAAACTTCACTTATCTTAGTAATATTGTAAGTTCTTTGGTGCAAAGCTGACAATGTTTCGAGTTGACTCCAACTCATTCTCAAAGCTATATAAACAAATTCGTTACCAAAGCTACTGATGTTGTTGTTTAGCAAGAAGCAAACTTGGTCCATTCTGATTTCCTATTCCATACGACAAGAAATAAATGTTCCACGATAAACAGCTCTTCTGTTCAGACCACCAGAATTATAGACATCAACATAAAATGGAATTCACAATGTGAGAAACTGTTATATAAAAGAAATAATACTTAATTGCTATGGAAACTCAGACAACAAATGACTGATAATTTCATTGTTGTTTGTTTTGCCACACACTGTACAAATGTTACAAAAGTGATATTCACATGGTAATAAATGATATAAAAAATACAAAGCCAGAGATAATTTTAAGAGAGTTTTGGAAACAAATTTTATGCAAGAGTAAGTAATTTTCTTTGCATTCATATATTTGCTTTTTCTGACAAATTTAAATGATATAAAGAAGACTGTATATTATTGTTTGCAGCGATTGCTTTGTACATATGTTTGTATTAGATTGAATAAAGGTAATGTCATTATTCGTGGAGATTTATTGAAATGACTTCTCCTTTGCCCCCAGCCCCCTGCCTTTATTTATTTACCTTGAGCTATCAGGTTGCATCTGTTAAGTATACAAAATTAAAAAGAAATAGTGAATAGTCACTTATGCTCAGCCTCACTAAATGAATTAAAGCATTTGCAGTGTGTTGGTAGCAGGTCTGCCTCACATCCAAGAGGGTCCCAAGTTTGAATCTCACTTAGGGTGAGTTATTCAGATAAGGTCTTTTTTTTTAGATTTTTCATTATTTTGAGAAGGTGAATGTCATGTATCTTTAAGCTCTATGGACCTGGGATTCATTTGAGTATCATTTCACTAATTTCATTTATTCATTATCTGATATGACACGTTGGAGGACATAAATGTACAAAAAAATGCATTTATTGCAGTGTTTAAAATATTTGCAGTATTTAATAATTTTATTCTAACATTTTCATATAAATTATTTTCAAGCTTTTTTATTATTATTATTATTATTATTATTATTATTATTATTATTATTATTATTATTATTATTATTATTATTATTATTATTATTATTATTATTATTATTATTATTATTATTATTATTATTATTATTATTATTATTATTATTATTATTATTATTATTATTATTATTATTATTATTATTATTATTATTATTATTATTATTATTATTATTATTATTATTATTATTATTATTATTATTATTATTTTTGCTCCATTTATACACTGCCCTTTAACATTTACAGACATATCGGCATCTTTTTCCTTTGGAACAACTGCTCATGTTAACAATGTTCACTTCGCTTATTGTTTGTGTAACTTTGGTTCTGTTGGGTTTTCTTTATAAACTTTAAATTCACACATGCATTTACACTTTCTATCATACTTCCAGAATAATCCTACTTAAAGAAAAATTGCCTTGCTGGAAATTGTATGTAGGGCCTCTGAATTTGGAAGCTAGCATGCCAACACAAGCGCAGTTGTTTTCTAGCTTTTCTGAAGTAAAAAGGGCTATAATTTAGCTTAATCTAGTAGCTGTTAGAGCCAGTTTCACAGTTTGAGCTTAACCTGAAGCTTTAATAAGTTATGGATGCTGCTTAGGCAAGGTTTAAGCAACCACATTTGACTTTACTGAGCAGAATAACTCCATGAAATTGAAAAGTTGGTAAGGCTTGCACTTGCAACTTGAGTGAATTCCCATTGTTTGTTTATAGCTATACTGTTCTTAAAATAAACATTTGTAGTTTCCAGTAGCATACAGGTAAAATAACCAAAAAATCACGAGTGAAAAAGGAACTCCAAACTTTATTTCTCAAGAAGTTGACATCATCATAGTGCAGCAGATTGAAACGTTTGTATCTTAAGCGCATATCAGTTTGTGAAAAAGAGCCTAATATAGTGAATAAGACCTTGCAATTTATTCACTATAAATTTCATCTCAGATTTAATTTAAAAGGTGAGTTAATTAATAACACTGAACAACACTTACAAAATATTTTTCCGGGACACGTTTCAAAGGTTAACTTTCCTCCATTATCAACCGGACAATAACTGGGTTTCCATGGTGTTTCATGGTGCAGATGGTGATGCTTCTTCTGATGTTTCTTCTGGTAACGGTTCAATGAACTTACTGAAAATGTCACTCTGAGGAATGTCAAAATTAGATACTCGGTTTCTATTTTTTAAAATAAAGATTTGTCCCCATGTGGACAGTTCTTGTTTTCCGGTTATGTGTTTGAAAAGTTTCGGTTCTAGCTTTATGTCATGATTTTTTGTCCAAAACTGTTTTCAAACTTTTATGAGAGGAAGATATTCATCTCGGATGTTTAGGTTGTTTAAGGGCACATCTAAAATATTATTATTTTTGAATTGATATTTATGAACTTTGTTATTTTTATGCTTTCATATGCGTACACACACATACAGGAAGAGTTAAAATCTTGTAAATTTCAAAAATTGATCTACTTGGGCAGGTTTTCTCTAGTTTCCCCCACCACTCATTCCACCAATTACTCCATCATCACCTTTCCATTATCATTTTTTACCTGCATTTCATATCATCCTCTTCCTCACTATCATACCTGGTACTTGGCTTACCACCCACTTCCAAGTCTTCACTCTAATCCCTAAATTCCTCTGCTCTCTGACAGGCGTCTGACCCTGGGCACTGGCTTGTAAGTCCTACACAAGGGGAGGGTAAACAGATAAAGAAGAAGATGATCTACTTGAGTATTGTTTATCTGCTTCTTCTAATATTCAAAATGCTTTTTTTTTTTTTTTTTTTTTTTTTTTGATAATGTAAATATCTTCTACATGCCTATTTATGTGATACTTCCCCAAAGTGTAATTCCATACTTTATCGTGTGTAAATAAATAAAAGCATAACAGATACACTTAACTGTTTCTTTATTCATAATATTCCTTGCCTGTTTCATTTGGATTAGAAAGGTATGCAACAATATTGACAGCTGTCCATGCTGTAGATTTTGAAATGCTGGAAAAATGCACATCTGCAATTAACATGCTTCCACTTGCACATAACCTCATTGTTCAGACAAGTTTTGTTTCTGTTGTTGTTATGTATGACTATTAGAAGATCCATCCAGTTTACAATATATGACACTCCGTGAGAGGGAAAATATAAATGTGCAGTATGAACTATTACAAAAGTAGTTATTGCTAAAATATAGAGCAATAAGTTATAGATTTGAATGCGAGAAAGATATGATAGAAATGTGAAGTAGAAATTTAAAATTAAGTTTTGCTTACCACTTGGTTTTACGTTTAATTGTATCAAAAGTAATTTCTGGTATCACTGTTGCTGACGATTTATTTAATTACAAAATCCTGTAAAAAGTCATTCTGTATGTGAGAACGGTTTGGACGCACTCTGAACTTTCTAGGTTGTCATGTGCTGTTCATTTGAGTTATGCTGTTAACAGATAAACACATACACACAGAGGTTTTTCTAAAAATGTTTTTGTTATATTCTGGACGTCGTGGTAAAATCTTGGTATGGAATTTTTTTATGTTACACAATACTACTACTTACTGAAGTATGTAGGAGAGGAAGTAAAAGGATAAAACAGAAAAACTAAATAAGAGTTCTATACAGAATCTATTTCTCAATCACAAAACATCATAAGATAACCATCAGAAAAAATGTTAAATCAATGTTAAAATGTTTTTAATGTCATAGTGCAAAACTACATGTAAAAATCTGATGTGTTGCACTCACATGACTTTCTCTACTCTTGTTGTTGTTAGCTAATGCTGGATTTCTGACAATGAAGCCATTAATCCTCTTGCTCTCTAATATTTTTCACTGATGGATAGGATGTTAGAAATGGCTGGGCATATTTGAAGGTGGTCTCGGTCCATTCCCTCTTGCAGATCATATAGAGGACAGAGTGGTGAGGAATATATCCCAATTCTCTTTCTCTACTCTTCTACTAATCATTCTTACAAACTCTTATTACTATATCTTCTTTGTGTTAGTTGAGATAAACATTTGTACAAATTATCTTATTGCTTATTTCCTTTTAGGTACAAGAAGAATATTAGAATATAGTAGACTTTGAGTGATAGTCAAATCTTTTAAAGCTTTGAAATCCAGTTGTCTTTGCATGCTTAACATATAAAAAAATGAACAACAATGTTCCATTTCACGAAAGTTTAAAGTTTTCTGAAATTGACACAAATAACAAGGAATATCTCCGAAATGGTTCACTCTACAAACAAATTTATTAAGACATAAATTGTATATTTTAGCGAGACCTACATTTTTTGTATAGTAGGATTTTGTCTATCTCTTACGGTTTACGAGTTATTCAGAAGTCATCCAGAGTAAACAGGAGAACATAGGCTATAGCAGAAAATTAAAAATATAAATTTCATTTGTCATACAAATATCTTAAACATATGACATTTTAATCAAGGTTGTTTTCAAGAAAATCAAAATTTTTGAAAAATGTTCCACATAAAGGGTAGTTTAGAGTGGGGCTGGGCTATTTTATTCAAAATCTTCATGTCACATCCTTGAAAGACATTAAACTTAAATACCAACTTTAGTTTGTAAGCGACTTTTCGTTTTTGAGTTATGCTGTCCACAGGCTGACACACACAAAAAAAAAAAAAATATGTATATATTGTCGTTTAACGATGCTGTCAATTGCCAGGATCACATCAGCATCGCCGATGTGCCAGAATTTCATCCCACAGGAGTTCTTTTACATACATGCCAGTAAATCTACTGACATGGAGCTGTCGTTTTAAGTGCACTTAAAAGCCATTGGTCTGAGCCGGATTTGAACCTACAACCTTGGGATCAGTAGGCCAGCGTCTAACCAACTGAGCCACCCAGACCGATGACTTACTGACACACAGACTGACAGACACACACACACACACACACACACACACACACACACACACACACACACACACACACACACACACACACACACACACACATGGACCTTTTTCTAAAAATGCTTTTTTTTTTTTTTTTTTTTTTTTTTTTTGGATTCAGGGGTCTCAAAACATATTTCTAGTGAAATCTCGACATCGAATTTTTGGGTGTAATACAATACTTCTACTTACCAGTGGAGAAAGTAAAAATATTGCAGTGTCGCATGGCGGGCAACTCAACACCCAAATTATGTATTATACAGTAACTAATATGTAAATACTGAATACTAAACAAGTAACACAATAAGCCACAATAAAAGATTATTTGCAATGTTTTGACATGTGTAAAATGTACGTCTCAAAACATATTTCTAGTGAAATCTCGACATCGAATTTTTGGGTGTAATACAATACTTCTACTTACCAGTGGAGAAAGTAAAAATATTGCAGTGTCGCATGGCGGGCAACTCAACACCCAAATTATGTATTATACAGTAACTAATATGTAAATACTGAATACTAAACAAGTAACACAATAAGCCACAATAAAAGATTATTTGCAATGTTTTGACATGTGTAAAATGTACAAGATGCAGAAAGTTGTGGAGTAGAAAGGGAGAACCAAAATAAGCATTTTGAGCACTAGAAGAAGCTTTATATAGCACCACATGTGTCAGCATGTGTCTCCAATTGTGAAACCTGCTTATGGCATATCAGATGCACTCTTGTGCACTATCAGTCAGTCTTTTGTTTCGTTTTGGGTTTCTGATATACTGTATCTGCAAACCCTTGCTCCTAACCTCCAAGTGTCTTAGTTTGTTACTGAGTTTCTGCCCCACACTTTTTAAAATTGTTTTTCCACATCTGTATATTGTAGAGAAATAATTTATATTATCGTTTGGCACACCTATTATTATTATTATTATTATTATTATTATTATTATTATTATTATTATTATTATTATTATTATTATTATTATTATTATTATTATTATTATTATTATTATTATTATTATTATTATTATTGTGTTATTATATCATTATTATCATCATTATTTGTGCCCACCTCTGGAGCGTGATGACTAGCATGTCTGCCTCACGTTCAAGGGGTCGTGAGTTTAATCTCACTTAGGGTAAGTTATCCGGATAAAGTCTTTTTCAGAAGTTTTCCCTTATCCTTAGAAGACAAACGTCGGGTAACTTAAAGCTACATGGACCTCGGGCTCGGGCTCATTGCTATTATTGTTATTACTATTGTTGTTGTTATTATTATTATTATTATTATTATTATTATTATTATTATTATTATTATTATTATTATTACTATTACTATTACTATTACTATTACTATTACTATTACTATTACTATTACTATTACTATTATTATTATTATTATTATTATTATTATTATTATTATTATTATTATTATTATTATTATTATTATTATTATTATTATTATTATTATTATTATTATTATTATTATTATTATTATTATTATTATTATTATTATTATTATTATTATTATTATTATTATTATTATTTAGGGATTTTTCATTGTGTGTATATTGTTTTCAGCCTTAGGGTAGACCCAAAGTGCAGGGCATTTTCCACTTGATTTTGCTAATAGTGGTGCCAGCTTATAATGGGCAAGCAGGGATTGGTGTGAAGTGCTTTATTGTAAATAAATTTTCCATTCCTTTTTTTGATTCTGTTAAAATATTGGATTGCATGTGGTGGTGGAGGAGCAGTAGAATTTGTCACTTTCTTTTGTTTCAAAATTGCTGCTTAATATTTTCAAAGGATGGATAAAGATGGATAAATAAAAATTGTAAAAATTTAGTATGCTGAAGTTTGGCATACAGTGGCTTGGTCATTTCTAGAGTAAACATTTCAGTACCCATTCTAAAGTATTGAATAAATGTGTCACTTTTAAGTATGGGAAACAATAATTACACTAAATTTGCACCTCAGGGTATGAGCTTATCTCTAGTTTTAATTTTAAGAAAACATTAATTATATACACGTTAAGCACACTAGTTCTTCACAACTCAAAATATTATTGGTAATGAACAACCAGCAGAGAAAATGCTGGGGTGTAGTCAGATTTTAACCAAGGAGGGAAACTGTCAATAGTTTCATCTGAATTGTTAGAATTCGTAAATTTTAGTTCCTACTAAAATTAATTTTAACATAATATACCTCATTGACGACTCAGGATAAATTATGATTTAACCAGATTTAAATTAAATGTGTTTAAATGTTATAGTTTCACTCCAACTGTTTTAGTGTTTAGCCGTTTTATGGAGTGTGTATGAAGGATTTCTATGTTATTGCTTCTCTGATGGGTACTGTAACAAATGAAAACAGCAATTACATCTAGTCACACTTATTTGCCTCTTAAGCACTTACAGTAACTGGTGTAGTGAAAGTGTTACACTTGAGACATATTCTACAATAAAACATAACTGATCTGTTAAATCAAATCACCACTGAACTGCTGAAAGTCACGGCTACACTTTGTCAACTGTTCACTCACTCTAGTTCAACTCAGGCAAATGACTGACCACTGAAAGACTTTGGAATCTTTTAACTGTCCACTCAGCAGACTCTTATTTAAGCCCTGCAAACAAGCAGAATGTGGTCGAAGAGGAAGCTTTTGGAACCTGCTGAAAGGAATTTTCTGGAGCAGTAGTTACCAAACTGCGGGAGATGGCACAAAGTGAGTTTGTTAATCAGGCAGGCTATTGTTCAGTCAAGAAGACTAGCTGGGTTGGTAGCGCTAATCCCTTCGTGGCAGTACATTTTCTTAAATATAGACTAGAACAGTTCACCGTAACTCTTATTGTTGTAATGAAAAGAGGTTTACAATGCTGAATTGCATGAGAAGCAATTAACAGTCTAACAACTTCAGCTTGAATGGTAAGTAAGCAATTCCATTATCCTTGTATTCTTTCCCAAAGTATTAAACCATACCTAAGTAGTCTGAAAATATCTGATGTGTTCCACTTACATGATGTTCTCTACTCACTCTTCTACAAACTAATGTGATCAGTTCTTGCTTACTAGGACAAGCCTTCATTATACAAGAAGGTAAAGGAAGTCAGTTTTATATAGCAGATTGCTACATGACCTTTGCATGACCACCAGGGAACAATGAATAGTAGTGACTCACTACATAAGAAAAGCAGAAATAATTGAAAATTTAAATGAATAACAAAGAATATCTCCAAAATAGATAATGCAACAAAAAGGTTCTGTGTTTTAAAGAGATCTACATTTTTTGTATAGTTCTATCTCTTACAGTTTACTAGTTATACAAAAGTCATTCAGAGGACTTCAGAGTTTATTCTCAGAAAATTAAAGATATACATTTCATTTCTCATCAACATATGTTAAACATATGGAATTTTAATTAAAATCGTTAGACATTTTTGAGAAAATCAAAATTTTTCAAAAATTTTCAATGTAAAGGATAGTTTAAAATGTGGAAATTGTTTTGAAAATGTTCATATCAGATCCTTGGAAGGCCCTGAACTGAAATACCAATTTGGTTTCTAACCAACTCTTCACAGACTGATGTACATACACCTACCCACACATGCACAAAATGCTGTTTATTGCAATCCTGGCATTAAAACAGCTTATTGTGAGGCATAAATCATCCAAAATGACCAGTGTCAGAAAACAAATGACGTAATTACCATGGCAACAAGACAGTAATGACACCATCACTGCCACATTATGTTTTGCAATGTGCCTGTAAGAAAACCTGAAAATGCCCGCAATATGGTTTCATTAGTCAAACTAATGCTCTTTTTGTTTCTCCATCCACAAAACTTTTCATATTATTTTTCATAAACATCTTTTGATTTTTCTGGAATTAATAAACTCCTCACTCTTGGCTTCATTCAAAATGTCAATTGGAATACAATCTATATTTTCAATAGTTTTATCATTACCTTGCGTTTTCCTCTATAACTGTTGAAACAAGTGAAACAACATCTGCTTAGTAGCCATATATATTATCTCTGATATATTATAATTTTACATTTAGCAAATTTATTAATTATTTTTATGTATTTTAATGCTAGAATTGCATTAAATGTTGTATGTAGCACATGTATAATCTTTCATTGTGTCACTCATAGAAATTAGCGCATGAGCGAAAGCAAACACACTAAATATATACTCGTGTCACAATCAGTTAGATTATCACTAGTTATATGAATAACTATTTTGGGTTAAGGGAGCCTTAAAACCTTTTTTGTGAAATTTTAACATAGAATTTTTGAGTGGAATACAGTACTTCCCCTACATACTGTAAGAATGTAGCAGAGAAAGTAAAAAAGAAAATCTAGAATATTCACTTGTGTTTGAGAATACATACAAGGTTTTTGTGATAGACAGAAAATTAACATGGGCACAGGATTGTTTGGATGCCTCGCCAGACCCATGTGAATTTTCGTTGTACAAGGAAGCATGCTGTTTGTATTCATAGCCCTCTAAACTCAAGTGCATGCATATGATACCATTATAATTACCTATACATACCTTCATCATACAAGATGTTGGAAATGCTGTCTGCTTATCTCTCACAGTTTTTAACAAATGTCCATTAACATTAATTAGTTCTTCATTACCATGTAAATAAAACCACACTGGTCAACATAGTTATCATTAACATTATACAATATCCAACTGTACAAATAAACTCTACACTAACACAATTCCTGAACTATGGTTATCTTATAGGATTTCAATTTTAAAAGTTTAATGACATTCCAAGCAGAGATTTGTGAAATTCCTATCCCTGTGCAAGCTTTCTCACAGATTTCTTTAGACTTAGTTCTAACTTTTCTCCAATGTCATGGAGTCTTTATTTATTGTGGTATAATTTACCTTCATCTTCATTCTAGGATTGAGTTGTGCAGCAAAGGTACATATAGAGTGTATATTTACTGGTGTCATATATTTGGGGGACGTGTTCCTGACATCAAAACAGTAAAAAAAGTTCATATGTACATGAGTCTGAAAATCATTTATTTCAGAGTTACTCATACAACACAAAATCAAAAGTTACAAAAATTGTTTGAAGTGGCTTCCTCTTGCTTTGATGCATGCAGTAAGCCTGTGTTCCATGTTTGTATTTGGTGAAATCCAGTTTGGATATGTTCTTTCAAAATGTCAACATCAAGTACAGGAGTCACATAAATTAAGGACTTCAAATGTCCCCAGATGAAGAAATCCATTGGATTTAAACCAGATGATCAAGCAGGCCATGCAATGGGTCCTTCTTGACCAGTCCATCTTTGCAGAAATCGATCATTCAAAAACTTATGAACTATCATACTGAAATGACCTGGAGCACTATTGTGTAAAAGCCATATTCATTGGATGATGTCCAGAGGCATATTATCAGTTAAGTGATGCAACTCATTTCTGAGCAACTGGAGATAGGTTTGTCCATTCAGACATGGAGGAAAGAAGTAGGGACCAATAGGGTGATCATAAATGACTCAACCCCAAACGTTGATAGTTGTCGTGTCATACTTTATTAGGATTTTCAAATGCCCTGGTATGAGTGTTATGAAAATTGAAGATGCCGGTGCGAGTAAAACCAGCCTCATCTGTGAATAAGATACAGGACTGCTGTGACATGTGCTGGCAGAAACATCTTCTTAGTTCAAAGTGTGCCTCATTTAAGTTGAAGGTGATACAAAAACAGAAGAATTTCATGCAGAGTTCTCTAGATAGTCACATGACTAATTCTTTCCCTTACTGCCATACATCTTGTGTTTTGTGATGGGTTTGCATCCACAGCACAAAGAACTCATTCTTCAAGCTCATTGCCTCGTACCACTCTTGGTCTTCCAAAATCCCTACTACTCCTCCTCTCAAATGCACCATTCTCTCTCAAGCATTGTTGAATTTGTGTGAATGTTCTTGCCCACGATAACTGCCTGTCAGGGTACCTTTCTGCATAAAGTTGACGTGCTTGTGCTGATTTGTAATCTGCACGGTCATACGTGTAGTGCATATTCATCTGTGCACTCATGGAATACATCTTTTTTGACCTATGACAAAGAAACAGTTGCTTTTCAGATACATGTACATATGAACTTTTTCTACTGTTTTGATGTCAGGAACATGTATAAATAAACTAATGATACTGCAAAAATGCATCAGAATGATTAGTAATTTAGATTTTAAGGAATCTTGCAGGAATGTCTTTAAATGTATACAGGCTGTAACATACAGAGGTATTCCAGGAAGTAACCTATTAGTGCATTCCCACTGTGCAAACTGGGCTTCTACCTCAGGTTGAACGGTTTCCTTGACATCTTTTTTCATTGTTGTTTCACTCAAAACAAGTTTTATTGTTCAAAATGAACTGTGTGGTATAAGTTGCATTGACTCACAAGTGATAGCTATTCCATTTTTGAATGCTTGGAAGTTAAAACCTCCAGAAGTTTACTGTCAGCTAAAGGAAAGTGTATGCCAATACAGTAATGGATGAAAGAAAGATGAGAAAATGAAATTAAATTTTTATTCATGGATGTTTAATTCCTATTTCTCAGTGTCCCGTTCTGTATTGGGCATGAAATACCATTCAGTTTTGCTCAGAGGCTCTTTTATGTGCCATAAAGCTACAACATAGGACCACTGACTACTTACTTTCTAAAGGAAGCCATGCTAAGGATTTTCATGCCCCAAAAAAATCCATGCCCTCTGCTGGGTTTGAACCAGCAACCTTGGGAACCAAGGGCAAGCCTGTTACCCGATGGAGGACAACAGTGAGAAAAATGTTGTGAGGTGTTGAAGAATGGATAAGCAAATGAGCATGACAAAACTTGACTCAAACTTTTGTCACTCATCGTGGATAATTAGAAGAATCAAGTGAACAGGACAGAGGTGTAACACTAAATAAGTTACAGGCCAATACTTCTTATTCTTTGCTTGGTGAAGTTGAATCTTGATTTGATGGACTAACTACATAAACAGGAACTTTAGAACTCGTGAACAGACATGACAAATAATGGAGATGATTATGTGGAGAAATAAAGTAACCTTCAATTTTATAAGTGACATTTTTACTTTCTCTGCTATGTATAATACATAGGAGAAGTAAAGTATTCCACCCAAAAATTCAATACCAAGATTTCACCAAAATATATGTTTTGAGACCCCTAGGTCTCAAAAAAAGCATTTTCAGAAAATGCATTTAGAAAAAGGTGTGTGTGCACGTGCGTGCATATGTGTGTGTGTGTGTGTGTGTGTGTGTGTGTGTGTGTGTGTGTGTGTGTGTGTGTGTGTGTGTGTGTGTGTGTGTAGTATGTACGTCTATGTTGTCTCTGTGAACCACATAAATAAAAAACAAAAAGTCTGTCGAAAACTAAGTTTGATACTTAAGTTCAGTTTCTTGCAAGGGCCAAGCCATTAGACCATTCGTCTATCACCTAGGTGGCTCCATTATCACCTTTCCAATCATCCATTTCTCCTGCATTTCATATCATCCTCTTCCTCAGTCTCATACTGACCATTTCACTCTGTCCAGTCCATAGGTTCCTGTGCTCCCCGACAGGAGTCTGACCCTAGGCACAGGCTTGTAAGTCCTAGAGGGTGTAAAGTCATACAGAACAGGGGGTAATCAAGTAAAGAAGAAGAAAAAAAGAAGATTTTGCAAAAATATGACACAAAGATTTTTGAGAAAATCCATCCCAAACTATCCTTTGCATGGACCATTTTTAAAAGATGTTGAAAAGATGTTATGCGTCATATCAGATTTTTTTATACTTGGAATACTTTATTATTAACTGTATTTGTTAAAGCAATTTATTATTTCCTGATTATAAGTGTGAAATTCCACCAATTAATTTGTTTTAAATTATCTATATTGAACAGTGTCGAAATTTAATTGCCCTGCTTGGGTCCGTCAAAATTAATAAAGAATAACCTATCCACATTTGCATTGTGGCTGAGAATAATAAAAGGATTGTGAAATTTTGGGCAGCTCAGAACAAGAACTTGTCACAGAATAATAGCACCATTGTAGCTAACACATTTATATTTAAGGAGTACACTGCGTCCAAAGAGCTTAGTGAAAAATACTCTAGTTGAGTTATACAGCTCTTGTGTACTTTGTTGATGTTTAATGTCTCAGTCACTAGAATGGAACATCATTTTCTTGCTATTAATTCTTCCCTCCATCTTTTGTTTCCTCACAATCTAAAGCATAATGCAAATCATTTTCTAAGCATGCACACAATGGAGTCAAGTCATATCCATCCTTTCATACCCCAGTTTCATACCATATTCACCCTTCTCTACTTCGTTTATTATATTTTTTTTTCTCAGTCATTCATTTTTTATTTCTCTATACAACACTAAGGTCTTTTTATCCTTAATATTGCAATGAGTCCCTGTATATCTATATTGTTAATGTTTTGCTTTGCCTGTTTCTAAAATCATTCAACTAGAGTACATGTTTCTCTCTATAAATTGCCCATACAATTTCCTCTAGGGCCATTTGTAATTTCATTGCCCAAGTAGCAGCAATTTTAGATTTCAATTACATAATAAGATGTTTTTTCAGCAATAACATTACATGTTACAATATCAAAAAATGAGTAATTGTTAATAAAGAAATTAGTACCTTAACAGTTTGACGTATCTTATTAAGATTTTGTGTATGTTTTATATAGACCGCCTCCATTGTGCAGTTGGTAGTGCGCTTGCCTCAGGTGCGGAGGACCCTAGTTCGATCCCCGGTACCAGCATGGGGATTTTATCCCCTTTGAAAGGTCTGGCACAGGGTGCACTCAGCCTCGTTAGTCCCGGGGGGACCAATTGAGGAGCTACTTGATGGAAAAGTAGTGGCCCCAGGTCGTGAAGACCGCATAACTGGCCAGGAGAGATTGGGACACTGACTACGTACCACCCTCCAGTACTGCACCCCACCAATGACACCCTGTAGTGGGCGGAGGTGGGGGACGTAGCGGCTGGTCGGTAAGGCTTGGCTCTTCATGGGCTGTTGTGGGGGGAGGGGGGCTTATGTTTTATGTTGTGAGTATAGTAAAAAGTCAGAACAATCAGAAGGAGACTGTGAATGTTTCGATTTTCCAGGTGCATTGCCTTATTCAAAATTGTTTGAGCAATTTTTGAGAAAATCACAACCTAGCAAAAGATTTTCCATATAAAGGTAGTCTGGGACGCTTGCACACACATGTGCAGAATTTTTTTGTAAAAACTTTTTGTGGTTCAGGAGACCCCAGTACTTGTATATCCAGTGAAATCTTGATGTTCAATTTTATGTGAAATGCAATATTTCCTATAGGTAAGTTAATAGAGGGAGTAAAAATAAATAAACAGTTAAGTTAGAGAGTATCTGATGATATACTTTGTTTTGTAGGTGGTGTATAAACTACAAAAGCATGCAAACAGCCGAGCACAAAAGAAGCTGTTTTCCAATGGGCGTGGTACAAGCAAAACAGGCAGTGAATTAAATATCATTGCCATCCCCAGGCGCTATAGAAAGATTGATGTTAAATATTCCAAATTAGGAGTTGAGGACTTTGATTATGATCAGTACAACAGAACTGGCTTTTCAGGCTTGGAGGCAACACTTCCCAACTCCTACTGCAATGCAATGGTTCAGGTAAGTTTAAACACCTTCGTATCAGTTAATGCCCACTGTGAGAGGACATATTAAAAATTCTATATGCTGTAAATATGCAATCTAATGGGTGATCCTAAAGACTCCAAGCCAGCTGTGCTGTGTTTTGCCTGTACACATCCTTGGCGCTCGCTGCCGACTGCCGCTGCCATAGAACAGCACGGATGAAACCATACAACATTTTTAAAAACACTTTTAAAGGCTTTACTTACCAACGTTATTAAAGGAGGTGCTGAAACTGGCCACCATCGTTGTCCATGCATTTTTGACACGCCTTTAGGAAACTATCCTTCACGCATCGTAGTTCACGTTAAGAAATGCTGGCAATTTCCTGGCAGACATTTTGTTTTAATTCCAGGGTGTGTGGGTTTGTCTTGTACACTTTATGCTTTAAGTTACCTCAGAGATAGGAATCGCAGGGGGTTTGGTTCGGGGGGCCACAAATCTCTACTAATAATTCTGTTCTGATACACACTTTCAACTGTTCTCATCGAAAGATTGGCTGTATCAGCTGTTGCAGAGTCTTGTTGAAAAAAGGCAAAATCATGCTTCCTGTTGGCTAATTCTCTAGAAAACGGTGTGGCACAAAATTGTATTCATGTATGTACAAGTACCAACTGTTGATTTGAAAAAATTGGGACTATAGCTCTTTCTCCGCTAATGGCACACCATACAACAATTTTTTCATCACGAAGGGGTATTTTAGGAACAATATTAGGTTTCTCAGAGATCCAATAACGATTATTTTGTGTATACACATATCCATTATAGTTATAAATAACCGTTGCGTAAAACAGGTGAGCCATTTTAACTACCTGGGAACTGATGTTAGTTATGACAAGGAGTATGACGTGGACAGTAAAGTATCCAAATTTCAAAGAGTGTGCAGAACAATAAATAGGACATTCAGAAACAAAGTACGTAAAGAAACAAAACAAGGAAAACAGCGGTTGCAGCCTTCCGACTATTGACAAATCACGACTGCTTAGCAAGTCATCTCTACAGAATAGGTATCTCATCCTCACCGATATGTGTCCTGTGTAACGATCCAGCAGAAATGAACGAAGACCACTTGAAGACCTGTGAAGCATTAAGATCAGAAGAAACTACAGCTCAAAAGTATTGGAAAGCACGAATGCTAATGGCTTCATTGCCAGATGCAAGGCACTAGAAAACAACAACAACAACAACAAAATTAAAGTTTTATAAAGTTATGGCTGCACCTATTCTAGCATATGGAAGTGAAACTTGGACATTAGCTAAAAAGCAACAGAGTAAAATACAGGCCTCAGAAATGAAATTCTTAAGAAGTGTGAAGAGATGTACCAGAAGAGACCTAATAACGAATGAAAGTATAAGAGAGGAGTTGGGAATTTATAATATAAATGATATGCTAAAAGATTACAAACAAAGGTGGAAGGAACATGTCGAAAGAATACCAGATACCAGATTTCCTAAGCAAATAATACATTATCATCCTAAAGGTAGGAGATCAGTGGGCAGACCCAGGAAACGATGGCTGGACTGCTTTGAAGGCGGAACAGGCACTTGACTGCCTATGCCATGAAGTGGAGAAGAAGAAAGAAGACATATCCATGAAGGTGGAACCAAGCCTTGTCCAAGAAAAATATTAAATGTGGGTCAATTTTGCCATTGCATACACTATTGAAAGTCTACTCACAAAATGTGCACCTAATTACAGGATCACCTGGTTGATAACCACAGTTATTTTATATGTTTTTAACTTCAGCAGTTTAGTAGCTCTGCACAGAACCATAAGAAATGCGTGCCTGTTGTGAAAGACACTCAAATGATTTTTGGGGGGAATTCTCCAAATGATGACCGATGTCGTCTAGTGTTTCTTCAGTAAGAACCATATGCCATCTGTTAGATTGCTGAGCCTGAACACTTCCTGTGGTCTGAAATTTATTGTAAAGTTTATGGATTGTTGTACAGCCTGGAACTTTTACACCTGGAAATCTTTCTCCAAATTGCACTTTCACTTGGCAAGCTGAGTTAACAAATACAAATTATAAATAAATACTCGCTCTGCAGTAGAAAACAAATGCTAAACCATAATACACTTTGTGACTAAGTACAAGACAAAATAATAAAGCACACTGGTAATAACCCCACCACACAATATCACCGTCAGCTCAATACTGCACTTTCAGAGTAGAGAAAAACAAGTCAACAGTGTGACCTTGCGTACAGCAGCTGCGTGTTATTGTGTTTCTGTGTGCAGTGGAAAAACATTGTGCAACAGTTTGGATGTTTTTGGGTCTCTCTGTATAATGCTGTAATGACTTTTGTCGCCAAGCTACAAACTAACAAGGGGCCATTGCCACACTGAAGTCCTTATTTGCTTTTTTATCTCTTGGCTATGTAAAGAGAATGTCAAAGTCATTACTAGCTCTTAAAACATTGTTGTTGTTGTTTTGTTAACATATTTTTATTAATCCTGATTTTCAATATTTACATTGAAAAGCATAGCTAAAATGATAGCTGCCAAAAGTATCTTTTGCTATAGTGTACAATGATAAGTTATTTACAGAAATTTTACAACATAACATCACTTCCAAATAAAGATAATAACTTGATTTGCAGAATTTAGAAATTATTGAAGAAACTTGTGCATCCATTGTGCTTAACTGAATGGAAGGTTAATTTGTAAGTTAATATTAGTTGGACGTTAGGTCACATTGCCGCTCCATCCCACAACAAACCCACAGCAGTGTGCCAGAAGAAGGTTACACTCAGAGAGTTAGTGTTCATGTATGTGTGTTAATTGATAGCTTAGATTAAGTATATGATTATCATTGAAGGTTTTTATTTGTTATAATTTGTACTATTTTGAATATGTTTGCAGGTTCTGTATTATATGAGCCCTTTAAGAAATGTTCTGTTATCCCACATTTGCCAGAAGGAATTTTGCATGTCATGTGAACTAGGCTTTTTATTTCACATGCTTGACGTATCTCGTGGATTCCCTTGTCAATCCAGCAACTTCCTGCGAGCATTCAGAACTGTTCCTGAGGCGTCTGCACTAGGACTTATTCTCTCAGATCAGAACCCAGAGAGCAAAAGGAAAGCTAATCTAATTCAGTTAATTCAGGTATATTTAAATGCAAACATTCATGCTTAATCATTTAAAGGATCAGTCTAGTACAGCAATTTTCATCAATCTGATTAACATTTTAATATTGTTAAGGGATAGCAGTGTTTGTTATACTGTGAAACAAAAAGTGTTTTAATTAATTAATTTAAAATAACACACTGTAAAGGTACAGTCCTTTTGCTTGATAACTGTTTATAGTTTACAGTGTTCTGTGATGTTTAATTATGTAGTAAGTAATATGACTTTGTTAGCAAGTAAAGCATCCTCATGCTGGCAAATAGTTTCTGTCTGCATATCAACACTCAACTCATATACCTGGCTTGTTTTTAAGTAAGTACTATTTTGAAATTAAAAATTAACAATTGTTAATTCTTTATCAGCTTTATATTTAGTACCTGGGCAACCGAGCTTTGCTCGGCATTTACGTAAAAGACCATGTGAACGTAATGTGTTGTGAGGTAAAATGGATTGCATAAAAGCCTTCTCTATAAAAATAAAACACTTAGATGTACCAATTTTCATGGCAACAACCGGTTTTGGAGTTTAGTCACTCTTCAACATACAATATGTATAGGCGTTAATATATATGAAGTTGATAAGCAATAGAGAAAAACATATGAATTGTTACGTAAAACAAAAGTGAGTAGAGAAGATAGTATGACTGTAATATGTTGTATTTCTATTTCTATTTCAAATTTATAGATGGGACGAGTTGTAACACATAGACTAATATAGCTAGGTCAACTTTCTTACTGTATCCTGATAGCCCTGGAAGAGGAATTTAAAATGCTGAAATTGATTATCAGAGAAATTATGGCCAAAATAAGGTTTAGACTAATTGTGACTGTTACGCTTAGACTAAGATAGCTAAGTCAACTTTCTTTATGTTTTCTGAAAGCTCTTGACGAGACTTTTAATATCCTGACTTGTTTGTTGAAATTGGCCCATTAACAGAGAAATTATGGCCAAAATAAGATTTTGACTAATTGTGACTGTTACACGTAAACTCACATTTAAATATATAAGATATCAAAGCCTGTATTTTAATCTACTTTTCAACATAAGGTTTGATTTTGTGCATCCAGCATGATCAAAGCTTAAAAATAATTTAAGTGTTCTGTCACAATTCCATAAAGAACACTTTTTGAAACTTGAGGAAATTCACAAGATAAAGATGAAATTGTAAAGTGTGTGCTCTCTTGAGTTTTTCCATCAACTTTCTGCACCAAGACTTCAGTAATCACTAGAGATCACCCACTTCATTCCTTATCCTGTGCAATCATGAGCCATCTTTTACCATTCCGTTACTGTTTTCTTAATACAGTTCACTAATATGCCAATAAATTTCAGCCACTTTTGTATATTTTGTGTTACCAAATCAAATGACAGTTTATTTCACATTTGGCAGGATTTTCATTGTCTGAGACATTTTAACACACAAACAGGTGTAATTTGACTGACTTACTTATTTCCGGTATTCCTTGATGGGCAGCAAAGTACTCTATTTCCAGTCGGCCATTTTACTTGTTTCCAACTTTTCTCACATTCCTCTGCCTGCTCTTCTGTTAATCACTTCTATGTTTTCATGGATTGTCCTCTCCTTCTTATTCCTTGACCTATCCAATCCACTTCCTTTATTTAATTTGGTAGCATATTTGAATGCAATCAGTTCTTTTCCATAATTATTTTTTGATATTATTTTTGACCGTCTTATGTTCATAATCTGCCTCAAACATCTATTAACAAATGTCTGCATCTTTTTGTTTATTGCATCTGCAACTTTCCATGTTTCACAACCATAGAGGAAGACTGATTTTACATTAGTGTGCAACCTTCCCAGCTTCTTCTTGTAGTTTCTCAACTTCCATATCCCTAAATCTCTGCATAAGCAAACATATATCATCTGCAAAGTCCAGATATTCAAGATGTTTATCGAGTCCCCATTGAATTTCTCTTCTTTTGCCTACAGTTTTTCTCATATTTCTAACACCATCAAGAATATTGTTGGAGAAAGAATACATCTTTGTTTCTATTGGCTCTGAATGATTGCAAACAGATGTAAACGCAGTTGATTTCTTCTGTAATGGTATCTGTGGCTTCCCAAAAGAAGCAGGGACCCAAAATGCATGCTTAGAATGGCAGCTGCAGTGCTGCAATGGTTGAATTTCAAAATGGTACTTACCCAAAAAACATACCTCGTACTTCGGCTTCAACTTAAGTAATGTTTTTCATTACAAACATTAATTTTGTAATATATCAGTAATTCAGGATAAGTATATTCTCTGGGCAGTATTAAAAAGCATGCTAAGAATTCATGTTAACTGTAACATACAAGTGCCAGATGAAACCATTCATTGAACGCTAAACATGAAAGTGCTCAGGTTTTCATGACTAGTGCCCAATGAATGACTAGCCACATGGTCACAAAAATGTTACATTTTCCATATTGCTTACATTTAAATATCAGGAAATATTTCTTTTATTTTATGAAATGTTGCTCTTTGTACATTTTCTTATCATAGGAATGAAAAACTATCAAATGTGTGTTTCCATAAATGTTTTGTTAATGTTACTTGTTGCATGTCACCAGTGTTGGAACCGTTTCATTCTGCATCAAATGCATTATGAGATTTTGGAAACTCGAAAATACAAAGTGCAGCAGGAACAGCAACAAAAATGTGAAGGGGATTACTTTGTGTACCAAGAAAAAGATTTTCCAAGTATTCTCAGTGGTATTCATTCACGGGTTACACCAAAAACAATCACAGGCGCTGGTGATTATAAAGGTAAGAAAGTGATAAAGCAGTCTTCTGTTTGCTTTTATTGTACCTACATTGGCCATATGTTGATAGAAACTTTTGACAGGTGCTGTACCATGTGTTTGGTTAATCGCATAACATGTCTACAATTAAACTCTAACTTATGGAAGTACAATGAAGCATTAATTGTTGCAGCAGCATTTTCGTGATATTTTATAGCTAATAAGTGCAATCTGAGCCAACAAGAATATGTGGGAAGGTTGCCGAGAGCACACTGGATATTCAGCACAGTCTGTAGAGGCTATACACTGGGTAGTAAAACTCGGGTAGACACAAGATTTAATGGCGACTGACACCTGTCTACTACTGTTCTCTTTCCTGTTGTGCAAATAAACTTTACGGGTGTAAATGAAATTTATATCACTGGCTTTACAGCATGATTTCGCAGTGTGTAGAACTATACAACTCTGCAAAGTGCGGTCAGCCATCATGAGTGTGTAACACATTCACAGTTAATTAAGGAAAATGAAGCTATTAACAGTGAAGTAACAAGAATCTAAAGTAAGAACAAAATTAGAAACTAAAAACTTCACTCATCTTAGTAATATTGCAAGTTCTTTGGTGCAATGAGAATGAGTTGGAGTCAACTCGAAACATTGTCAGCTTTGCACCAAAGAACTTGCAATATTACTAAGATAAGTGAAGTTTTTAGTTTCTAATTTTGTTCTTACTTTACATTCACAGTTATTTCTTCTTAATCACTTACTTTTGTTTGTTTTTAGAGGAAGCGCAGGCCAGAGATGAGGAGAATATGCAGAGTGAAGAAACGGATATCACACAACTTTTTGGGACAAAACAGATCCATATTCACAAATGTCTCAAATGCTCAAAGGAAGTGAGCAAAGAGTCCACAGTTCTTCTTAATAACCTGATATATCCAGATATTAGATCAGGTAAGTGTGTCCCAGAGAGAAGGGCAAAGTGCCTCTAGCCAATCATTAGTAGACATCCATTCCACATATAAAATGTATTATACTACTATTTGTATACACGAATATGTTCTTGCTCTCTCCATTTTCACTTGTCTTTAACTCTAAATACATATTCCGCCACACTCCTTTTCTCCTTATGATTATTCTGTTCAATGTTCTTTTTCTGTAATAAATTTCTTTCTCCAGTTTTCAGTTTCCTTACGTCAAACACTAGATGTTGTTTCTCTCCACATAATGGACATTTCCCTTGGATAAAGCCTTCTCTTTTACTCTTTCTTTCCTCCTTATTAGCTTTATCTATAGCATTTTCTCTTTTCCATGCCCATCCATTTCATCTTAACATAATATTGCAGCTATGTCTTCCCAGTTGAATTATTAAACAATTTTAGCATCTATATCTTTGAAATGTCTTCTTGCCTTTCCCAAAATGCTCCAACATTTGTATCTCTTTTCCTCCATATATCCCTAATCTATTACTCTGTAAAATATTTTCCAAGACTTCTCAGAGATTCTGTAGTTAAATATGATTTTGGTACAAAATACAGAGGCAAGAGGCAGCAACTCCCCTTGCCCTGCAGGGACCCTGATAGCTAAAACTCCACAAGCCTTTTTCACTAGAGATGGTATCTATGACATACCACAGCTAAAAAATGGAAGATTAATATCATATGCCGATGACACTTTGATTCTGCGGAAACCCTACAAAGTCTGGAACATCACACAACCGAAAATCAATAAACAAGTGGTACAATTTGAGAGGTAGAACTGGAACTTAAAAATGCAATGCCACTGCTGGGATCTGAACCACAGACTCTCCGCTTACTAGGTGGGTGCTCTAACCATTAAGCTACTGTGACAACCTGCCAGAATGACATTGAATTCTCAAACCAATTCATATTTTTCCTGGTAAACCATAAAGGCAGTCTCACATCAGAGACAATTACCCCAATGGTGACTTACTATTGCAAGTACTTTATGTCCTGGGATTAAATAACCTTCAGATGGTAATTATTATTTATTTATGCCAACAAACTTACTGTTGGTGTTTTTAAACACACATCCCAGTCAGTCAGTCAGTCAGTCAGTCAGTCAGTCAGTCAGTCAGTCAGTCAGTCAGTCCAGTCAGTCCAGTCAGTCCAGTCAGTCCAGTCAGTCCAGTCAGTCCAGTCAGTCCAGTCAGTCCAGTCAGTCCAGTCAGTCCAGTCAGTCCAGTCAGTCCAGTCAGTCCAGTCAGTCCAGTCAGTCCAGTCAGTCCAGTCAGTCCAGTCAGTCCAGTCAGTCCAGTCAGTCCAGTCAGTCCAGTCAGTCCAGTCAGTCCAGTCAGTCCAGTCAGTCCAGTCAGTCCAGTCAGTCCAGTCAGTCCAGTCAGTCCAGTCAGTCCAGTCAGTCCAGTCAGTCCAGTCAGTCCAGTCAGTCCAGTCAGTCCAGTCAGTCCAGTCAGTCAGTCAGCCAGCATAATTCAAAAACAAAAAGTCAATTAAAAACCAAAGTTGTTATTTAAGTTTAATGTATTTCAAGGATGCGACACGAAGATTTTGAAGAAAATAGCCCCACCCTAAACTACCTTTACATGGAAAATTTTTCGAAAATTTTGATTTTCTTGAAAATGGCTCTAACGATTTTTATTAAAATGTCATATGTTTGAGATATTTTTATGTCAAATGAAACGTATATCTTGAATTTTCTGGCTATAGCCCCTGTAGTCGTATCTACTCTGGACAACTTTTGCATAACTGGTAAACCGTTAGACATAGACCAAATCATACTATACAAAAAATGTTGTTGTTAGCTAATGCTGAAGATCTGACAATGAAGTCATTAATCCTCTTGCTCTCCAATATTTTTCACTGATGATATTGAAGAGAGCAATAGCAGTAATAGTAACCGCTTTTTAGAGAGCACCATATTTTTATGTTTATACAAGAAATGTAGATCTTACTAAAATACACAATTTATGTCTCAATAAATGTTTTTGTAGAGTTAACCATTTCGGAGATATTCCTTGTTTGTGTGTCAGTTTTAGAAAACTTACAACTATCATGCAATGGAACAATGTTGTTCATTTTTTATATGTTAAGCATGCAAAGAGAACAGGGTCAGGATCTCAAAGCTTTAAAAGATTTGACAATTGCTCAAAGTCTACTGTATTGCCATATTCTCATTGTACCTACAAGGAGGTAAGCAATAAGATAATTTGTACAAATGTTTATCTCAACTAACACAAAGATATAGGAATAAGAGTTTCTAAGAATGGTCAGTACAAGAGTAGAGAAAGTCATGTGAGTGCAACACATCAGATTTTTTCAGTTCCAATTCTACCTCTCAAATATTGCTCACACACGGCTTGTGTGTTTAAAAACACCAACAGTAAGTTTGTTGCCATAAATAAATAATATTTACCATTTTCTATTACTGAAAAATAATTGGCAAGTCTTCTTGCATTTAGAGGTGCTCACTTGTCTGTTTAAGGTTAATAGTTATCAGTAAATAAAATATATATTATGTGAAACATCCCAAAAGGAAAATTTTGTATAGTAGTAAAAAGGCTATTATACTGAATGTTTTTGCTAACTTTGTGAGAAGATAATGGAATCTTACAATAACTGTTCCCTGTGCTCTTCATTGTGTAATTACAAACTTGACCAGTAAAATGTTCCACTGTTATTTCAAAGTAAGTTGACAAATTAAGTGGCAGTGTTAATGAAAAGAGGATAATGTGATTGCTCAGAAATAAACACAGAGTATTTGTGTTTCAGATAAGGTAGAGTACACATTCTGTGATGTTTTGCTGCGAAGTCTGTGCCCGGAGCAGACTACTCCTGCATGGTGTGATTATTGTGAGCGGTATCAGCCAACTCTACAGTCAAGATGTCTGAAAGCTCTTCCCAACATTCTGGCCATAAACTGTGGTTTAGATAATCACCAGGTAATTGGCTTTAACATATTGAAGTAAATGGTCTGAAGCAAGCATTGCAGGAGGTACATAAATACTGCAATGAATGGAACCTAACTGTTAATCAGGAGAAGATGCAAATAATGGTATTTAAGAAGGGAGCAAAATTGAGTAAATGTTGTTGTTAGCTATTGCTGGATTTCCGACAATGAAGTCATTAATCCTCTTGTTCTCCAATATTTTTCACTGATGGATGGGGTGCTAGAAGTGGCCGGGCATATTTGAAGGTTGTCTTGGTCCATTTCCTCTTGCAGATCACATAGAGGAAGAGTGGTGAAGAATATATCCCAATTCTGTTTAAATGTTTTGCCAGACAATCATGTCCTGTAATCAACCTGAAGGTTGCAACTGCTGTTTTTCGAGGATACTCAGGAATTACTGTTTGAATGTTTGGTGGTTCCCACCTTTTACTTTTTTTTATTTTTCATAGTAATACTTGCAGTAATTTTTTTGAATTCAGAGTTGACTAATCTTTTAGCTGCATAAAATGGTAGATTATAATCCTTGCAAAAGTTAAAGGCACATGGAGGCAGGCCATACTGCAGACTCAGTGAATCCTAAGCTTCACCCTCCTACCAGCGCTGCCGAATGTGGTACACGCATCTCACGCGCTCTTATGTATGGAACCTCTGCCAGTGCACGCGCTACGGCTGACAACAGCACTCTGCTTGAGTATTGGCCAGCATTCACATGCCTTTAACTTTTGTGAGCAGTATAACTATCGATTTCTGTACACTGCTGGTACCCTTTTTTGCAAGAAAATCAACTTTGTCATTACCACTCAGCCCACAGTGAGCTGGTATCCATTGGAAGACTAGGTGTTTTTGTAGTGCTGTTAGATGGGTAAGGATTTTCCAACATTCTATAATTGTTTGTTTTTTTGGTGACAACTTGGAAGTAATTGCTATAATTGCTGTCCTGGAATCTGAAAGAATAACTGCTTGATGAAAATGTGAAATTCAATACAAAAGATTTTGTAGGGCCATTCGAATTCCTTCAATTTCTCCATCAAAGTTTGTAGTTAAATAATTTAAAGATTTGTAATAGGAAAAGAGGTGACGCGTGACTCCAGCCCCTGCTCCATCTCGGTTTGATATCAATGATCCATCAGTATAAATATAGAGCCATTCGTGTTCTGGAAATCTAGTATGGATTGTCTCTAATGCCAATAATTTTAGAACACTAGTTGGAGTATCACTTTTCTTAACTTCTTCTGTTAGGTGTAAATAATATGTGATGTCTAATATTTGTGTCGGATTGGCTTTATGTATGAAGTTTTCCATTGAATTAGGAAGGTACACATTCTTCTTGATGTCTTGAATTTTGGAAATAAGGCTCTCCTGAGTCTTTAGTATATGTGTAAAATTTCTCTTGTTCCATATTTTGAGTAAATATGAAAAGTGAAAAAAGGGGAATAAGGAGTATAAAGTAGTATGAGAATGTATCTATTTAGGAGTAAAATTAGATGGGAGTGGGGGGTAGGAAAAATAAAAGAAACTAGCTCTGACAAAGGGGAAAGGAGCTATGTCAGCAATAAGAAAGAAGTTGTAAGTACAGAGTACCAAATATTGGGGTCCAATGGTTGGAAAAAATTTATAATATTCTCTATGGTATAGAAATATGAGGACTGAATGAGGGGGAGAAAACCATAGATACAGTTCATAGGATGTTTTGTAGGGAAGTGTTGGGTCTTCCAAGTACTGTGGCAAGAGAGTTAGCGCAGATGGAGATGGGAAGGGTGTCAAGGAAGGGTATGATTATAGAAAGAGCTCTGAAATTTTGGTACAGGATTTTGAATTTAGATAAAAATAATTTGTTAAGGCAGTATGTAGAGTACCAGGAAAAGAGTCTTAGGGAATCTGGATGGACAAGTAGTATTCGAAAGAACCTAGAAGTAAATGGGATGGGGGATTACTGGAGGAGAGGGGAGAATAATCATAACAAATTCTGCAAAATAATAAGAAAGAGGTTTGAAGACATAGAAGTCCAAAAAGTGTTTGGTGGTATAACGGAAAAAAGGTCTCTGGTAGATTACAAATCAATAAAGGAAACATGGGAAAGGGAGACATATGTTGATAAGCTAAACAATGAACAAAGGGAGGCAATAGCATGGCTAAGAACTGGTGTTTGGAGGACTAAGAAAGGGTCAGTATCCCTCAGAGTCAGTGTCCTATTTGCGGGGGGGGGGGGCGAGATCTGTCATAATCTTTGAGTGCCAAGGAACAGACGTATGGAGGAAAGAATTTCTGGGGCAGAAATGGGAGAAGGAAGATAGGATAACAGCATTTAAGAGGATTTTTAGAAAGGAGGTCAGGAACTTAGGTCAGTTTTTAAGTAGAGTTAAGAAAAAATGGAATTAGTCTGTACAAAGCGAACAGAATTAAAAATTTGGTGTTAGTTATGTGTTAAATAGCTATAGAGAAGCAAAATGTATGTATAAGAAATTATGTTGGGTGGATATGACAGACTAAGAGCCTGGGCTGAATGTCTGTCATGTTCAAGTATGTATTAATTTAAAGTAAATAAATAAAATATAATAAAAACATATTGAATGCATATTTACTTACTGTTATAAACTGTAATGTGAGAAAAAAATATATATGGAAAGATAGAATCAAATGAAAAAATTCAGTCTCAGGAATTGGAAAGTACATCCAATTGACCATGATAAGTGGTGATTAAGAAATTGAGTTTTTATTTATGGATGTCTTATGGTTCTCAGTGTCACATTCTATATTGGATGTGAATGATTTTATCAGCCTTGAGGTTCTTTTACAGGCTGCAAATCTATGAAAAGGGACCGCAGGTTTTATCTCCCTTCCAAAGAAAGTCATGCTAAGGATTTTTACACCCGAAAAAGTGCACCACCCTCTGCTGGGTTTGAACCTGTAACCTCAGGAACCAGAGGTTAGCATATCACCCTTGGGCACAGGATGACTGACAAGTGGTGGAGATATGGAACTTCCTAAGGCAAAAATTGAAAGAAAAGAACATTTTATCAGAAATTGGGAACAATCTCTGTATCATTGGATTTGTCACACAGAAGTTTAAAGCTAAGCATGTTGAAAAATAAATATATTTTTAAAATTGTAGTTATATCTTTTCACTACTAGGCAGCAAAATTTTCCAATGAATCTTCTAAAGTAAATGTTGCATACATTCAACTAAGAGAGTATAATGAAAATAAGAAGTATTTTTTACTTTCTGTACTATGTACTTATAGTAAATAGAGGAAGTATTGTATTCCATACAAGAATTCAATTTTCACCTTTCAGCAAAAATATGTTTTGAGACTTCGTGAATAAATAAAAAAAAAATAAAAAATGCATTTGAGGTCTGTCTTCATGCGTGGGAATATCATAACTCAAAAACAAAAAGCCATTTAAATATGAAACTTGGTATTTAAGTTCAGCATTGCCAAGGATGTGATAAAGGTTTTCAAGAAAATTCCCCCATCTCAGACTACCCTTTATATGGAAAAAGTTTAGAAAAATTTTGATTTTTTTAAAAATAGTTCTAACAGTTAACTGCAAGAGAAACACAAAATATTCTTTAAAAAATGTGGATCTCGTTAAAGCATACAATTTATGTAAAATATAATTTTTTTGTGGAGATAAGTATTTTCAAGATACTCCTTGTTATTGGTTTAAATTTTCAAATACTTGTACTTTGTCTCAACTCGATATATTTTTCATACAGGAAGCAAATCTAACAAATGACCAACTTAAATACTTCAATTTTACTGGTTTTCTACTACACCTACTACCCAAAAATAGACAGATAAGTAGTGGAATATTAGTTGGAGTCAAAAAGGATATTAAATCCTCCTTTGAAATTGTTAAAGAAATGGATAACACAGACAAAAGTGAATTAATAAAGCCAAATTTTTGGGATAACAAAACACATCTACATTTATACAGTATTTACAATCCTCCCAGGAATGAACCAGATCTCTCTCTCTTATTGACCAATTAAATAAAACAATCGTAATTGGGGATTTCAATGCTCATTCCAAAAGATGGGGTTATGAAAAAGTGGATTCTACAGGGAAGATAGTGGAAGAATTTTTGAATACCACAAATTTTGAACTGATTTATAGTAAAGAAGATCCCACAACCTTCATACATTACTCTGGAGCAGGCAGTAACCCAGACCTCTTGTTAGCTACAACAGATATTGTTTCAAAAATTAAAAAACAAGTTATAGAAGATCCAAGTTCTGGTCACAGAGCAGTAATTGCTGATATAAAACTAGATAATACAAATAACAGTCAATGTCACACGAATCTGTATTGGAACTTCAAAAAAGCAGATTGGATCAAATATAAAACTGAACTGGAACATAAATTTAAAGAACAAACAAACTCACAGCTAAATGACCAACCAGATCATTTGAACAAAAATTTCTGTAAAGTCATCCTAGAAACCGCAAAAAAACATATTCCTCGGGGAAGAATTAAAAATTTCAAACCCTTTTGGAACCCCCAGTTAGAAGAACTGAAAAAGCAAAGGGATATAGCTAGAAATACAGCTGAACAAACAAAAAACATATCGGATACACAAATATGGCGGAAGAAATGTGCCTCACTAAAAAAAAGAAATTAATACTGCTAAAAAGAATTACTTTAATAATTTCTTAGAAAAAATGGATTATAGGACAGATGGTAACAAAGCTCATAAGTTCATAAAAAATGTCAAGGATAGGAAAGAAAACAACAGCACACCTATCATACACAACAATAAAATATTAACAAATGATGCAGCCATAGCCGAAACATTCAATAAATATTATGCTAATTCACATAAAGTAACAAGAAATAATAAAAAGGAACGTAAAGAATTTAAGAAAGATTTGAAACAAGAAAGAGAATGTGATCCTAACACTCAGTGCAATATCTTTTTTCAAAATTTTAATATGCAAAAACTAAACGTTGCAATAAATAATCTAAAAAACAAAAAGTCTCCTGGCCTGATCACATACATCCAGAGTTCATAAAAAACCTTGGAAAAACAGCAAAACAACAACTACTAAAACTCTACAATCTATCCTGGAAAACTACTGTACCTGCTGAATGGCGAAAGGCAATAATTGTCCCACTCTTGAAGAAATACAAAACAGCGTCAGAAATAAAAGATTATAGACCAATAGCTCTTACTAGCATAATAGCAAAAGTGATGGAAAGAATAGTGTCAAACAGGTTAAATTGGTTTCTAGAATCCCAAAATTTAATTTCCCCATGTCAAGCTGGATTTAGAGAGTTCCACTCTACAAATGAACAAGTCTTACTTCTCAGTCAAGAAATCAAAGACTCCTTCAATAGAAAAGAAGATAATTTATCAGTTTTTATTGACTTCCAAAGTGCATATGATTCTATATGCAGAACAAAACTACTAAAGAAAGTAAAAAAATAGGGATACAAGGTCCAATGTTTTCATGGCTATGCCATTTCCGAACACAACGCTTTATTGCAACCAGATATGGAAGAAACATATCTAAATACAAACAAGTACACCGTGGCTTACCACAAGGCGCAGTGCTCAGCACAACACTTCTTAATATATTTATTAACGATCTGCCACAACAAATACAAGAATCAGGTGTGAAGTGTGCACTATTTGCTGATGACTTAGTAATGTGGAGTTCAAAACCAAAAAGCAAAAGTACAGAACTAGAAAAAACCATGCAACAATCCTTAACCAAATTACAAAGGTGGACCAAAGAAAATTTAATGACTGTTAATACAACAAAATCAAACTACCAAATCTTTTCACTAAGAAAAAAGCCACTAAAAATAAAACTAAATTTTGAGGGTCAACAATTACCAGAAACAAAGGAAGCAAAGTATTTAGGAGTTACATTTGATACTAAACTTACATGGACCAAACAAATAGAAAATGTAATACAAAGAGCAGAGAGGCGCCTTTCACTGTTAAAATGTCTAACAGGAATGAAGTGGGGATGTTCCAGAGCAACTCTTAACACAACATACAATGTATATATAAAGCCATTATTTACTTACTGCAGCAAAGTTCTTGTAACAGTAAACACAAAAAAGATTCAAATCTTTCAAAACCAAAGTCTGAGATTAATTACAGGTGCTATCAAAACCACACCAATAGCAGCTATGGAAATACTAACCAACCAATGCCCCATTGAATATGAAATAGAAAAAGCGGCTCTTATTCAACATGAAAAGTTGATCAGACTCCCATTCAATACATGGCACAAGAGAAATTTTACACATACACTAAAGACTTAGGAGAGCTTTCTTTCCAAAATTCAAAACATCAAGAAGAATGTATACCTTCCTAATTCAAAGGAAAACTTCATATCTAAAGTCAATCTGACACAAACATTAGACATCACATATTATTTACACCTAACAGAAGAAGTTAAGAAAAGTGATACTCCAACTAGTGTTCTAAAATTATTGGCATTAGAGACAATCCATACTAGATTTCCAGAACACGAATGGCTCCATATTTATACTGATGGATCATTGATATCAAACCAAGATGGAGCAGGTGCTGGAGTCACATGTCACCTCTTTTCCTATTACAAATCTTTAAGTTATGGAACTACGAACTTTGATGGAGAAATTGAAGCAATTCGAATGGCCCTACAAAATCTTTTGTACAGAATTTCACATTTTCAGCAAGCAGTTATTCTCTCAGATTCCAGGGCAGCAATTATAGCAATTACTTCCAAGTTGTCACCAAAAAACCAAACAATTATAGAATGTTGGAAAACCCTTACCCATCTAACAGCGCTTCAAAAACACCTAGTCTTCCAATGGATACCAGCTCACTGTGGACTGAGTGGTAATGAGAAAGCTGATTTTCTTGCAAAAAAGGGCACCGGCAATGTGCAGAAATCTATAGTTAATCTACCATTTTATGCAGCTAAAAGATTAGTCAACTCTGAATTCAAAAAAATTATTGAAAAATATTACTATGAAAAATCAAAAAATAAAAGATGGGAACTACCAAACATTCAAACAGTTGTTGTTGTTGTTTTCTAGCACCTTGCATCTGGCAATGAAGCCATTAGCATTCGTGCTTTCCAATACTTTTGAACTGTAGTTTCTTCTGATCTTAATGCTTCACAGGTCTTCAGGTGGTCTTCATTCATTTCTGCTGGATCGTTACACAGGACACATATTGGTGAGGCTGAGATACCTATTCTGTAGAGATGACTTGCTAAGCAGTCGTGATTTGTCAATAGTCGGAAGGCTGCAACCGCTGTTTTCCGTGGTCTCTGGGGGATTATATCTGGGTTGGAAAGTAGTGTAATCCATTTTTTATCTTTGGCATTTGTTTCTATTTCTTGTAGGTATGAATGAGAAAATTTTTTAATGATCAAGCGTTTTATTGAGGAATATGAGAAATTGAATTTAGACTTTTGTTTTATTGTTGTGCCTTTCTTTGCAAGTGAGTCTGCAGCTTCATTCCCCATGACTCCACAGACATGAGAGGAAGGACGGTGGATCTAAATACCACCTATTTAGTCCTCCCGGCTAGGTCCGATGGACCCGTTGACCAACGATAGGTGTGGTTCCCCTTGCAAAATGGGGGTTTAAGTCGGGTGATGTAACTGCCACATTGTAAAACTGGTGCCCGTTAAGAAAACAGTTACATGAAAGCCACATACATGAATACATTCAAACAGTAGTTCCTGAGTATCCTCGAAAAACAGCAATTGCTACCTTCAGGTTGATTACAGGACATGATTGTCTGGCAAAACATTTAAACAGAATTGGGATATATTCTTCACCACTCTGTCCTCTATGTGATCTGCAAGAGGAAATGGATCGAGACCACCTTCAAATATGCCCGGCCACTTCTAATGCCCCATCCATCAGTGAAAAATATTGGAGAGCAAGAGGATTAACGACTTCATTGTCAGAAATCCAGCATTAGCTAACAACAACATGTTCTGGCCATACAAATGGAATGGAATTTCAAATTCATCACATAGCAACCAGTTCTTAAAACATTTGACTATCATTTAAAGCAAGGCTAACAAGATAGAGAGACTCTGGTACAAATTGAAGCTACATAGTCATGGTAGTCTGATACAGCTTGTCTAAAACATTGTGACACTCCATATGTGCGAGTGAGGAGAAATGCAGTGAAGTTGTGAAAGTGGTGGAGAAGCAAGTTTGGGGCAGTCACATGTACAACGCATGAACTTTTCACTCTCACGGCAGACAGCTGGAAGACAGACCCCCCACTTCTTATGCAAGCTGACTGCTCTATGCTATTACGCATCTTTAATTCAGGAGTGGGGGAATGTCAGGACGTTTGAGACAAGCTGTACATGGCAACATTGTATACCATCATGATAAAACTGTATCTTTTGTATGGATTCAATGAGCAATATTTTTGGTAGTTTAGAATATGTGTGTATTAGGCAATTGTGTTACTTCTTTCTTGGTTTCTGGTATGGGCTGCATCTTGTTGGCTTTTTTAAGAAATTAAAAAAAATAATTAAAAATCATGCCGACGTTTACCTGCAAAATATGTTGGGCTTCTTCAATTGGCGACTGCAATTAGCCACTGCCTACTCTGACTGGCCTCACTGTCCCATCCCACTTGCAATCCTATTGGTTCCTTCTCCTACAATAGGAAATTGTCCTACTAATAGGGCGTTCTATATCATGTTGAGTGGTTTGCCCAAGTCACGGTTCAGACAGAGAAGCCAGCCAGTAAGCAGTGCCTAATTGGATGGGTTTTGCAGTCCTCCATTGAAGCAGCCAAACATAGTTTGCAGCTAAACGTTGACATAATTTTTAATTTTTTAAAAAAGCCAACAAGATGCGGCCCATGCCGGAAACTAAGAAAGAAATAATGGATAAAGGCCATGGAAGTCTATGTAATCATTTAGGTGATTGTTTTACTTCATTGGGCCATGACTGAACTAGGAGAATTACGTCACTGTAGTTCGTGCTGCAGTCTGTCTTTCTCATTAGCCACAGCTCAAAGTCTACTGTAATCACACATTCCCCTTTTACCTACAAGAAAATAGCAATAAAATAGTTTCTGCAAATGTTAATATCAATTAACTGATGTAGATCAGAGGAATAAATGTTTGTAAGAATAGTACAAGAGTAGAGAAAGTCATGTGGGTGCAACACAAGACTTTTACTAATTACTTCATACATATACTCTGTACATCAAGAGATTAAAGGAGACGTAAACAAAGCACCAGTTTGTATCACTCCGTGGGCATGTGCATTTGCAATGCCAGAACACAGTTACCACTACGCGTAAGTGTAATATGCATTTTACACTACTAAACAGATATATTTTCTCGATATAAATAACATGCCTCACATGGAAATTAACTGCTACATATGTCATTCCTGTCCACAATAACACTTTTTCATTTCCTGCTCACAAACTTGAAACTAATCTCCAAAAGTAGCTTATGGAGGAACTTTGTTTTAAATCTGGAAGATCGGGATCGAGTTAACTGCCAACAGTGCTTTGTTTAAGGTGGGGGGTTTATTGTTAACAAAGAACTGGTGAACTTTTCGACAGATTGGAGATCTCACAAATTTGTCACAAACAACGCCCAACACTTGTCTGGCGAGCGCTATACATACTTGCAACTGACACACTGGTAAACTCGGATGTTAATTTCATCACGTCATCGATAGCAAGTTCGGGATATTTCTTGCAAACTTGTTAAACACATTCAATATTATTGTCTTTTCACCACTTTGCAACGGTTTCCCACGCTTATGTTACACAACACTCACTTCTTCTGCCTTGTTACTTTCATACTGAATGATGTGCACGCTGCATGAGTTAGGCTGGTTACAGATTCACTTAACTGTGTATTCTTACATTTCAACTATGCTTAGTACACTTAGTTCATGCTTTAGCAAACATTAAGTAAGATTTCAGACCTTAGTATCAGTATTTTTTTCAAGGGACTATTTAGACGGCGAAAGCGTCAAGAAGGTGTGCTGCAGTCAAAATGTGCGTGGCTTTGTTTACGTCTCCTTTAATCTCTTGATGTACAGTGTACAGGCATTAATTTGTCATATACTATTTACTATCTGGTCACCATTTTGTTTTGTACCATTTATCACTAGGTCATTCTTTTTTGTACTTAGTGTTGCCAACTGTATCCCATAAATTGCTGAAAAATAATTTATTGCATATTACAATTGATTAACAATCAAACGTCAGAATGGAGGGCAATTCAAAATTATTTGGTGATGCATTAAGTGATGAAATTGAAACAATAATTCAAAATTCTGCACCAAGTAATACAATAGAAAATAGAATGAGTGTGTGGAATCAATTTAATGATTTCTGTAATGAATGGAGATACAAACTCTTGTCAGATAATCCAAATGAAGATATTAACAAATGTTCTTTTAATAACTAATGTATTTTCCCAAAAGAAAGGTTATTTGTTACTGTTAAAAATAAAGTGAGATTTTAAAGTAAGAACAAATTAGAAACTAAAAACTTATTTGAGATTACCAACTGGTTTTCTGTTATAGCAACAGGAAATCCAAATGCCTGTAACTCTTGGATTTTGTGTCCCTTAGTTGGCAGTGCTGAGCAAGTCCAACTACACTAATCATAATAATGAATAGTAGTGGTAGTGTTTAAGGGCCCATCAACAACTAGGTAATTTGGGTTGTAATAATGAATAGATTTCAAGTTATTTTTTGTAGAATTTAACATTTTCTGGTCAAATTTTTGCAATATAATATTTAAGTTAATATTTTACTTATAAAATAGTCCAGATAAATACTATTCGATGATCTGACCTTCCCAGATTCTCAAGCGATTAGGTCAGACATATTATGATATTACTTATGATAAATTATTGCAGCAAAACACATATGTTTCTAATTATTCATTGAGAAGTAAAACAATTGATAATCTATAAAATATGTAACTTCACTTTACAGGATAGGTGCTTCTGGCAAATACAAATGGATTTAATAGTACAAAAAGTAACAAATCAAGGTAATGTTCAGGGAAATGTGTCCAATGGAAAGCAATGTCGCTATGGCATAAACTGTTCTCGATCAGGTTGTCGCTTCAAGCACACCAGCCGAAATGGAGGTAATCTTAATAACATCTGTATCTTGTAAATGTTTAATATGAAGTGGATGATATTTATTCTTCCTCTTCTTTCCCTCATTCTGTTTCTTCTTCCTCTTCCTCCCCCTCTTTTTTGTTTGTTCTTCCTCCTCCCTCCTCTTCATCTTCTTCCTTTTCCTTTCTCTTGCTTTTCCTTCTTCCTCTTCTTTCTCCTCTTTTCTATTTCTTGTTTCTCCTCCTCCTCTTCTTCCTCCTCTTTTTCCCTGTTTCTTTATAAGCCTCACAATGTCTGTTATTCTTGTAGCTCCTAGTTATATCTTATTCTCCATTGCACTGATCGGAAGATTTTTGTCAGCATTTTTGTGCATATGTCTAGTTGTCTGATGTGTAGGTATGTACAGGGCTATCGGCATGCTTGGCATCCTGGTCTCTTGCATCACTGTGGAGTCCCTCAACTCTTATCGCTAGATTTTCTAATACCTGACTCCACCATATCCCATTAATTTTTTTAAAGTGGTTGAATTAAAAAAATTGTAGATAAAATTGAGTACAAGAAAAAGACCGCTAAAAGGAGGAAAGGGGTAGAAAATATTCATTGTATTAGATTCCTTTACAAGCAAAAATTTAAAATCTAAGCTTGCTAAGATAGGTTTGAAGTGAATTTGACTGATATTTCAGATCAAGACACGAGTGTTAGCAACAGTCACGTGTATTACACACATTCTTGGATACCTATGCACATTCAAATACAGATTCTGAAGAAAGGAGGCATGTGCATCAAGAAAATGCTATCAACTCCAGTGCAAGACAATGCTGTAAGTCATAGCCAAGTGCCATGCATATATGCCTATTTTATGTACTACTTAAAAAGCATCCTTCTGTGACTTTCAGTTATTATTATTGTTGTTGTTATCGTAATTGTATTATTGAATTGGTTGGTTCAGATACTGGAAGTATGATATAATTGCAGGAGACTGTCCAAGACGACGAGGTGTCTCAAGCAGTAACATATGACTTAGGTGCTGTGGTGTGCTATATCAATGATCCACAGCAAGAAGACAAAAAGAATTTAGTGGCACTTGTAAATGTTGCCCCAGACTATCATCAGCGATCTGTAGGCTCTCCAGTCAGCCAGTGGTATATATTCAATGATTTGAGGTAAGCTTTATCCTAACAAACTTCTAAGAATGGAAGATAATAAAATACAAAGAGTTTAATTTAGTACCAGAATTGTGTTAAGAATGCCCATTGTTACAGCATTGAGAGCCCTTTTACTTTCTCTGCTACTTACCTACTGAAAGTACTAGTGCAAGGGTCATTCCATTAGTTCTGGCAACTATGGATCAACATTTGATAAAACTGTGAAGGCAGAGTGGATCTCATTGTCAACAGAAAATAGGGCTAGAGAACAGGAGTTAAAGGCACAGGTTGTATTGAAAACCACACAATGGAACTCTGTGTAAATTTATTGTCCACGAGTACAAATGGAACAAACATCAATTAATTAACATCCATGGCACCGTTTCAATGCACCTGGCTGTCCTTCAGAATAGTTCTCCAGGACATCCACACAGCATTGCCAGTGTCAGTCTGGGTGGTTCACTTGGTTAGACACCGGCCTACTGACCCCAAAGTTGCAGGTTCAAATCTGTCCAAGACCAATTGTTTTTAAGTGTGCTTAAAAATGACATCTCCATGTCAGTAGATTTACTGGCTGTAAAAGAACTCCTGCAGGACGAAATTCTGGCACACCGGCGACACTTATATGATCCTGGCAATTGACAGCATTAAGCAGCGTTGCCAATGACAGGGAAGGCATTGCCATCCACATGCCCCACTTGCCGCCGATATGCCGTTAGGATACCCACTCTGTTTACAAAGCAATAGGACAATGTGCTGTCCTCCAAAGCTTCTCGTAGGTTGCATCACACTGAGTAGCATTCTGGCCACCAAGCATGGCAATTTTCACATATAGTCACTGTTCCAATATGTTGCAGTATGGTGAACCTCAGGCTGAATGTATCTAGCCATCCTCACTTACAGCCACCATCTGCCTGTTGCATTCGGCACAGTTTGCCGCAGGGTTTCAAATGTATACAGAGTGGAAGGGAAGTCATTATATTCCTTCTGATATGTGCTTCATAGAAGCATTACAAACAAAAAAAAGTCTAACAGCATTTTGTTCTTTGATCAGCCGATTTTGAAAAAATAAATGGCTTTTCATTCAAATTGGATGCGTAATTCCACAAGAATATAAGAAGATAACAGTTTGTTACTTGTAAGATGCGTAGAGTAACTTATTTCTGACATAGCTTTAGTAGTAATTGTGGGACATCACACAGGGTTTCGAAATACTTAATCACTTAAAAGACATGAAGGAATATTCGAAGCAACTCTTTCATAAGTGAGGTAAGTCGACAATGTTGCATTGAGGTTGGTCAGAGAATTGAACTCGTTTGTGGATGTAAACATGTCATGCAATTTCGCTCTCATTGTAATGTTTCTGGAGTTAATGCTTCTGATTGACCTACACACCCACAGTAAACACGGAAGGACATGGCAGAGTATGTGTTTATGTTCTCAAGACATTGTTTGTTTATGTACTGAGCTAGGGAAAGTGACACTCACACAATCTCCAGTGTTGCCAGCTTGTTTTTGATAAAACTAAAATATCTCTGTAGTAAATGGTCAAAGACAAAAACGTAAGATACGAAATGTGTTCCAAATACCGAGATCTACTACTGGTTTAAATTAATGTAATGACTTCCCTTCCACCCAATATATAGGCAGTATAGCAATGCCACATGTTTGAAAGATATCACATCGTTGACAAGACTTATGGAATGACCCTTGTATTATATTCTACCCAAAAATTACTTGTTCACCTCACCATTAGTGTTTGTGAACTGTTGCAGCATTGCGCCAGTGCCAGCTCAGGAGGTGACCTGGTTCAGCATGGACTGGAAGTTGCCGTGTGTGCTTTACTGGATCAACCGCAACATTCACTCTGCTGAAGAAGCTTCTCTCATACAGAATCCTATCACTGTTGATGTCTTTGGAGAAGACAAATGTTTAGCTCGCAACAATGGAGCAAGAAGAATGATAACATTCACACCTTTGGCTGCCGATGAAATGCCAGGAAAAGGTAATCATTTTGTAATGTTCTTCCCAGCTAATTTATCTACTTGTTCATGGTTTATCATCACTTAAAGAGGAAAAAACATTTGATGAAAGAAATGTGAAACCATTGAACATGATCATGATATATACTTCAGATAGTCAGCACTTATCTGTTCAATTCACAGTTAATCCTTCCATCTCTTCCTACGACATCCAATATTTCTTCTCCCTTAGGATTTATATTGTAATAGTATTCCCTTTTCTCGATTGTTTATTTCCTTTATCTTACACAAACTCACCAATTACAATTTAATCTAAAAGGTGAGTCAATTAATAATACTAAACAACACTTACATTTACAATTTTCTGGAACGCATTTAGGAGGCTAACTTTCCTCCACTATCAACCTCCGAAACGTGTTCTGGAAAATTATAAATGTAAGTGTTGTTTAGTGTTATTAGTTGACTCACCTTTTAAATTAAATTGATTATAACAATACTGTTTTCAAACTTCTAAGAAAGGAAGATAATCACCAATTACACTTCTTTTTCTAACTCTTTTTATACTCAAAACAAACTTATTTTCTCCTTTTTGCATTCAAACTGTGGAAAGTTACTGTTTCTCCTTGACAAAGTGACGTCATGCCAAGGAGCTTCTAATGTATGGGATGCTTTCCACACAGAAGCTACAACCAATGTCAAGTTCATAATCATCCTGCATTTGTATCACATGTCTATGCTACTTATCTTTGTATTAATTAATCATCTCTATAATTTCCTGGTTGCTTATGTGATCCTTCCATACACTTGTCAAAGAGCAACATTGTAACATTCCAGGATTGTCTCTTTCTTTACTTTTTATTTTTCTATCATCTCAAAATTTGTAACTTGCTCCACAGAAGAAAAAATGGATCTGGAATGCCTTAAAAATGTGCATGCACACCACATTTCATTGCATAACCGTCACCATTACATAGTAGTTGCACCTTGATTTATAGGCAAGCATTTCACCACATAATAGTCACATTAATATTCCAGGTGTTTACTCTATATATATATATATCCTTTGCATTACTCTCAATACATTTATACATTTATTTTCTAGTGAACTTCTTAGTCTATTTCTAAAATAATTTTGTTTACTTCTTGTCTTGTGGTCATGTATGTTAGCATTTTTACCTTCTTTGTGGGTCCTGATTACAAATTTAAGACATTTATGGAATTTAACCTTGAAACACATATAGCTTTTATCGATTATGAAAAAGCTTTTGAGCGTGTATGTACCATGTAAATAGGGAAAAACTATGGGAAATTATGTCTTGAAGAGAATATCCAAACCATTTAATTAAAGTAGTAATAGATACAACAATCTGCGTACATGTTGGAAATGGAAGGTATAACAAAAGGATATATGTAAATCAAGGTGCAAGGCAGGGTTGCAGTTTATCTCTTGTACTGTTTAACATTTATATAGATAACTTGATTAGAGAATGGATGTTTAAAATTAATGGAGCCATTATTATTGCACCAAATTTTAGCTTAAGATGATGCTATTTGCAGATGAGCAGATAATTTTATGTAAAACTGAAGACGAGCTGCAAAGACCAGTGTGTATTTTACAGACATTATGTGACAACTATAATTTTAAAATTTCGACAAACAAAACAAAAACAATGGCATTCCAAGGCAAACATACTGTCAGAACCAAAATTGTAATTAATGACATTATATTATCGCAAGTCACTGGCTTCAAATGTTTAGGAACATATGTCAGCTATAAATCTGAAAATTATTTTAAAAATAAATGACCTATGTTCCAACAAATATGTGATACAATAAACGGAAGCTTAAAACAAAACTCAAGAAAGAAACACGAATGAAGTTTTATAAAGTTGAGACAGAATATTAGAAGACCCCACAAAGAAAATCGTTCATGTAAATGTTTGTTAAAAGTGTAATTCGTTTTTTGGTGTTGGTATGAGATAATTAAATGACGAAAGCATGTTGATAAGGTTCATTGTTACGAACAACTAAGTTTGCACAAAGACGTCATAAATCTTTCCATGTTTGATTTTAATATATGTGTATAAATATTAGAATTGTTTGTGTTCCATAATAAAAGTAGGAGTCGCTTCCCTAACGAGAAAGAACTATTTGCGCGGATGAATATGAAATAGGCGGTGTATCGCGTCAAAACGACACCAAAAAACAGTTCACTAGCGTGTGTATCTCCGAGGTAGATGGACGTATTTTTATGTGTACGCGTCATGAAATAGTAAAAGTGAATTTACTAAGTGTTTAGAGACCTTTATTTAAATTTTGGTGATGTTAGGGAAGTTGATCCGCTAAAATAAGACTTTCTACTGTGATATGATTTAAAAATTGTGAACAAGAAGGTGCAAATAAAATGTTTGACTAAAGTTAAACCCGAGTGTATGTTCATTCCATCCGTTACCAAGCCCTGAGATCAAAAAGATCTCATTAGCTAAAAGACACAGCATCGATAATAATCGTAAAAACAGCACCAAAGTAATGGCTGTGCCTACTTTTCTTTATGGCCCCTCAAGGGTCCCCATCTAGGGGATATGTGGATGGTGACCACAAGGTACCCAAGCTGAGCAGAACATTACTTCCACTTACTGGTGGCTAGGGGATATGTGGATGGTGACCACAAGGTACCCAAGCTGAGCAGAACATTACTTCCACTTACTGGTGTCTAGGGGATATGTGGATGGCGACCACAAGGTACCCAAGCTGAGCAGAACATTACTTCCACTTACTGGTGTCTAGGGGATATGTGAATGGTGACCACAAGGTACCCAAGCTGAGCAGAACATTACTTCCACTTACTGGTGTCTAGGGGATATGTGGATAGTGACCACAAGGTACCCAAGCTGAGCAGAACATTACTTCCACTTACGGGATATGTGGATGGTGACCACAAGGTACCCAAGATGAACAGAACATTACTTCCACTTACTGGTGTCTAGGGGATATGTGGATAGTGACCACAAGGTACCCAACATGAACAGAACATTACTTCCACTTACTGGTGTCTAGGGGATATGTGGATGGTGACCACAAGGTACCCAAGATGAACAGAACATTACTTCCACTTACTGGTGTCAAGGGGATATGTGGATGGTGACCACAAGGTACCCAAGCTGAGCAGAACATTACTTCCACTTACTGGTGTCTAGGGGATATGTGGATAGTGACCACAAGGTACCCAAGCTGAGCAGAACATTACTTCCACTTACTGGTGTCTAGGGGATATGTGGATAGTGACCACAAGGTACCCAAGCTGAGCAGAACATTACTTCCACTTACTGGTGTCTAGGGGATATGTGGATGGTGACCACAAGGTACCCAAGCTGAGCAGAACATTACTTCCACTTACTGGTGTCTAGGGGATATGTGGATAGTGACCACAAGGTACCCAAGCTGAGCAGAACATTACTTCCACTTACGGGATATGTGGATGGTGACCACAAGGTACCCAAGCTGAGCAGAACATTACTTCCACTTACTGGTGTCTAGGGGATATGTGGATGGTGACCACAAGGTACCCAAGCTGAGCAGAACATTACTTCCACTTACTGGTGTCTAGGGGATATGTTGTTGTTGTTGTTTTCTAGTGCCTTGCATCTGGCAATGAAGCCATTAGCATTCGTGCTTTCCAATACTTTTGAACTGTAGTTTCTTCTGATCTTAATGCTTCACAGGTCTTCAAGTGTTCTTCATTCATTTCTGCTGGATCGTTACACAGGACACATATTGACTAGGGGATATGTGGATAGCACCAAAAGGTACCCAAGCTGAGCAGAACATTACTTCCACTTACTGGAGTCTAGGGGATATGTGGATAGTGACCACAAGGTACCCAAGCTGAGCAGAACAGTACTTCCACTTACTGGTGTCAAGGGGATATGTGGATGGTGACCACAAGGTACCCAAGCTGAGCAGAACATTACTTCCACTTACTGGTGTCTAGGGGATATGTGGATAGTGACCACAAGGTACCCAAGCTGAGCAGAACATTACTTCCACTTACTGGTGTCTAGGGGATATGTGGATAGTGACCACAAGGTACCCAAGCTGAGCAGAACATTACTTCCACTTACTGGTGTCTAGGGGATATGTGGATGGTGACCACAAGGTACCCAAGCTGAGCAGAACATTACTTCCACTTACTGGTGTCTAGGGGATATGTGGATAGCACCAAAAGGTACCCAAGCTGAGCAGAACATTATTTCCACTTACTGGAGTCAAGGGGATATGTGGATGGTGACCACAAGGTACCCAAGCTGAGCAGAACATTACTTCCACTTACTGGTGTCTAGGGGATATGTGGATAGTGACCACAAGGTACCCAAGCTGAGCAGAACATTACTTCCACTTACTGGTGTCTAGGGGATATGTGGATAGTGACCACAAGGTACCCAAGCTGAGCAGAACATTACTTCCACTTACTGGTGTCTAGGGGATATGTGGATAGTGACCACAAGGTTTTTTTTTTTTTTTTGAATTAACGTCCTCCAACATTGTGTCATATCGGACGAAGTGACCACAAGGTACCCAAGCTGAGCAGAACATTACTTCCACTTACTGGTGTCTAGGGGATATGTGGATAGTGACCACAAGGTACCCAAGCTGAGCAGAACATTACTTCCACTTACTGGTGTCTAGGGGATATGTGGATGGTGACCACAAGGTACCCAAGCTGAGCAGAACATTACTTCCACTTACTGGTGTCTAGGGGATATATGGATAGTGACCACAAGGTACCCAAGCTGAGCAGAACATTACTTCCACTTACTGGTGTCTAGGGGATATGTGGATAGTGACCACAAGGTACCCAAGCTGAGCAGAACATTACTTCCACTTACTGGTGTTTTGCTTCTTACTGTAGCTTTTCTATCTGACCTTATGACCTTACCTTGGTCATCTCTTGTTCTCTTCCGACCCTGATGCTATTAGGGTTCCCAAGGGCTAGGGAGTCTTTATTTTTCCATCCTTTCTATTTCTCTAATTTCTCTATAACCTCTTAACCCCTAACATGCTGACCTGTCATGGCATGTAATACGTCCTCTGATTGGTAATCAGAGGATATGGTCGGTGAATTTATTTTGATAACTCTCCTGGTCAGGTCGGTGAGACCCGTAAACCAACGACAGGTGTGGTGCTCCAGACATTCTGGGGGTTGTGAGAGAGCAATGTAACCGCCAAAACATAAAAATATGGTGCTCTCTAAAAAGTGGTTACTATTACTGCTAAGTCTCTTCAATATTTATGAAATATTAGAGAGCAAGAGGATTAATGATGTCATTGTCAGAAATCCAGCATTAGCCAAAAATAGCTATCAAGAAATATTAAAAAATAACATGCCACCACTGTAATCTGATAGTTCATGGGAGAGAGTACAGGATATGTATACTCTGTTCATCAAGAGATTAGAGGAGATATAAACAAAGCACTGGTTTGTATCACTCCGCGGCCACGTGCTTTCACAATGACGCAACACAGTTACCTACTACGCGTAGGTATAATATGCATTTTACACTACTAAAAGGATATATTTACTTGTTCCAAATAACACGTAGCACATGGAAACTAACTGCTACTTACGTCATCTCTGTCCACAATAACACTTTTTCATTTCCTGCTCACAATCTCGAAACCAATCTCCAGAAGCAGCTTGTGGAAGGAAGTTCATTTTAAATCTGGAAGATCGGGATCAGAGTTAACTGCCAACAGCACTTTGTTTAAGGTGAAGGTTCGTTGTTAACAAAGAACTGGTGAACTTTTCGACGGATTGCAGATCTCACAAATTCGTCGCAAACTACATCCACCATTTATCTGGCATGTGATCACTTTTTACCGGGATCTTCACCAACTGTTGATTTTTCTTTGTATGTACTGTAAATACTTGCAACTGACACACCGGTAAACTCGGATGTTAATTTCATCACGTCTTCGATAGCAAGTTCGGAATATTTCTCGCAGAATTTGTTAAACACGTTTAATATTGTTGTCTTTTCACCACTTCGCAACAGTTTGCCGCGCTTATGTTTTACAACACTCACTTGTTCCGCCATGTTACTTTCATACTGAACAATGCGCGCGCAGAATGAAATAGGTTAGTTACAGATTCATTTAACTGCGTATTCTTACACTTTAACTATGCTTAGTATACTTATTTTGTGCTTTAGCAAACATTAAGTGACATTTCAGGCCTTATAACAGTATTTCTTCAAGAGACTATTTACATGGCGAAAGCGTCAAGAGGGTGCGCTGAGGTCAAAACGCACGTGGCTTTGTTTACGTCTCCTCTAATCTCTAGATGAACAGAGTATAGTGTATTGTAATATATTCCTCATTAGTCTGCTGACTGCAAGATGGTGGCTAGCCCATCAACACATCTAATTTCAAGTACCTAAAGCATGGGAACTAACAGACATCGCTAAGCAATAACCGAATGAAGCATCAAGAGATGTGAACCATTTGGTTAATACATGCCAAGTCAATAACCATCTTATTCTCCAATTGTGTACGGCGGTTTGTTTCTATAGTTATTCTAACAAGTGCTTATTTTGTGAAACATCAGGATGGGGAAATACACAACTTGTGGCAGGTTTTAAAATAAGAGTGTGGAACAGAATGATAAAATGGTTTATTGTCACATATGCTTACAAATTTTTGAGCAGAAGCTCAGTGAACTGGTGACTCCTCAAGTAGGAGTATTAATAGTGCTTACATAAACAAAATTAGAAAAAAAGTGTACAATATATACATATATACTGTGCGTTCCTTGACCAGGCAGATCGCCCTGCTCCAACAAGGGCCTGGGCTAGGACCGGCAAACTCTCCACCAGAATTACGCGTAAAGGACCGGCAAGTCACAGGTACGGAACACTATTGTACTAACTTGCATTAGACGCACCTGCACCACAACAGACGTTAGAATTGATGACCTTCAACACAAACACATTCCCTATATCTCCGAAAACAATTCTGGTTTACTCACAAAAGTTCAGGTTCACTGATCGCCTGTGTTTCTCTTGTGATTTTGTCCCTCAATTCTTGTAACATGTGCAGATTTAATGCATACATTTTATTCTTTAACGTTGCCCATAAATAAAAATCACTAAGACGTTTAGCACAAGCGATTAACATTTCCAAGAAGTCAGCTTTCGTGGCAACGAAACTTCTGAAACTTAAAAGTTCATGCTTTACAAGATCCTGTAAGCAGGGTTAATTATTGCAATTGGTTTTAGCAGTTCATTCATAATGGCAACGTGAACCCACCTTTAATGTCCTTCGCTGATGAAGCGTGGTTTTGTCTTCAATTAAAGGTCAGTTGCTACTCAGAACAATTGATAATGGGCTACCGAAAATCACCATATTATTCATGAAGTTCCTCACCACGTGTAGAATCATCAGTCTCATATTTATGACTCAAAAGTTCATTCGCATGCTTATGTAAATTCTATTTCAAATATTTTTTTTCCGCAACTAACATATAAATGAAAGATTGTCTGGCTGGTTTCAGCAGAATTCAGCTATAGCACACACTGCTGGTAATTCTATGCATGAATTTTAAGGTGTGTATGGTGACAGAATAATTAGCCAAGGATTCTGGCCCCCTCGTTCCCCTGATATATTACCACATGAGTTTTATTTATAGGGAACTTTAAAAATAAAGCATACACATTATAGGACAGATGGCAACAAAGCCCATAAGTTCATAAAAAATGTCAAGGACAGGAGAGAAAGCAACAGCACACCTATCATGCATAACAATAAAATATTAACAAATGATGCAGCCATAGACAAAACATTCAATAAATATTATGCTAATTCACATAAAGTAACAAGAAATAATAAAAAGGAACGTTAACAATTTGAGAAAGATTTGAAACAAGAAAGAGAATGTGATCCTAACACTCAATACAATATCTTTTATCAAAATTTTAATATACAAGAACTGAACATTGCAATTAATAATCAAAAAAACAAAAAGTCTCCTGGACCAGATCACATACATCCAGAGTTCATAAAAAACCTTGGAAAAACAGCAAAACAACTACTAAAACTCTACAATCTATCCTGGAACACCACTGTTCCTGCCGAATGGCGAAAAGCAATAAGTGTCCCACTCTTGAAGAAAGAGAAAACAGCATCAGAAATAAAAAATTATAGACCAATAGCTCTTACTAGCATAATAGCAAAAGTGATGAAAAGAATGGTGTCAAATAGGTTAAATTGGTTTCTAAAATCCCAAAATTTAATTTCCCCATGTCAAGCTGGATTCAGAGAGTTCCACTCTACAAATGCAAAAGTCTTACTTCTCAGTCAAGAAATCAAAGACTCCTTCAATAGAAAAGAAGATAATTTATCAGTTTTTATTGATTTCCAAAGTGCATATGATTCTATATGCAGAACAAAACTACTAAAGAAAGTAAAAAAATAGGGATACAAGGTCCAATGTTTTCATGGCTATGCCATTTCCGAACACAACGCTTTATTGGAACCAGATATGGAAGAAACATATCTAAATACAAACAAGTACACCGTGGCTTACCACAAGGCGCAGTGCTCAGCACTACACTTTTTAATATATTTATTAATGATCTGCCACAACAAATAAAAGAATCAGGTGTGAAGTGTGCACTATTTGCTGATGACTTAGTAATGGGGACTTCAAAACCAACAAGTAAAAGTACAGAACTGCAAAAAACAATGCAACAATCCTTAACCAACCTACAAAGGTGGACCAAAGGAAATTTAATGACTGTTAATACAACAAAATCAAACTATCAAATCTTTTCACTAAGAAAAAAACCACTAAAAATAAAACTAAATTTTGAGGGTCAACAATTACCAGAAACAAAGGAAGCAAAGTATTTAGGAGTTACATTTGATACCAAACTTACATGGACCAAACAAATAGAAAATGTAATACAAAGAGCAGAGAGGCGCCTTTCACTGTTAAAACGTCTAACAGGAATGAAGTGAGGATGTTCCAGAGCAACTCTTAACACAACATACAATGTATATATAAAGCCATTATTTACTTACTGTAGCGAAGTCCTTGTAACAGCAAATACAAAAAAAAATTCAAATCTTTCAAAACCAAAGTCTGAGACTAATTACAGGTGCTATCAAAACCACACTAATAGCAGCTATGGAAATACTAACCAACCAATACTCCATTGAATATGAAATAGAAAAAGCGGCCCTTATTCAACACAAAAAAGGTGATCAGACTCCCATTCAATACATGGCACAAGAGAAATTTTACACATACACTAAAGACTCAGGAGAGCTTTCTTTCCAAAATTCAAGACATCAAGAAGAATGTATACCTTCCTAATTCAAAGGAAAACTTCATATCTAAAGTCAATCTGACACAAACATTAGACATCACATATTATTTACACCTGACAGAAAAAGTCAAGAAAAGTGATACTCCAACTAGTGTTCTAAAATTATTGGCATTAGAGACAATCCATACTAGATTTCCAGAACACGAATTGCTCCATATTTATATTGATGGATCATTGATATCAAACCGAGATGGAGCAGGTGCAGGAGTCACGTGTCACCTCTTTTACTATTACAAATCTTTATGTTATGGAACTACTAACTTTGATGGAGAAATTGAAGCAATTTGAATGGCCCTACAAAATCTTTTGTATAGAATTTCACATTTTCATCAAGCAGTTATTCTCTCAGATTCCAGGGCAGCAATTATAGCAATTACTTCCAAGTTGTCACCAAAAAACCAAACAATTATAGAATGTTGCAAAATCCTTACCCATCTAACAGCACTACAAAAACACCTAGTCTTCCGATGGATACCAGCATACTGTGGACTGAGTGGTAATGAGAAAGCTGATTTTCTTGCAAAAAAGGGTACCAGCAGTGTACAAAAGTCTATAGTTAATCTACCATTTTATGCAGCTAAAAGATTAGTCAACTCTGAATTCAAAAAAATTATTGCAAAATATTACTATGAAAATTCAAAAAATAAAAGATGGGAACTACCAAACATTCAAACAATAATTCCTGGGTATCCTCGAAAAACGGCAGTTGCAACCTTCAGGTTGATTACAGGACATGATTGTCTGGCAAAACATTTAAACAGAATTGGGATATATTCTTCACCACTCTGTCCTCTATGTGATCTGCAAGAGGAAATGGATCGAGACCACCTTCAAATATGCCCGGCCACTTCTAGTGCCCCATCCATCAGTGAAAAATATTGGAGAGCAAGAGGATTAATGACTTCATTGTCAGAAATCCAGCATTAGCTAACAACAACATTAAATTCGTACAAGTTACAAGAACTGAAGGACAAAATCACGAGAGAAATACAGTCGGTCAACATGAACTTTTGCGAGTAATCCTGAATTGTTTTTGGAGATATAGGGTATGTGCTCACGTTGAAGGTCATCAATTTCAACATCTGATGTGATGCAGGTAGGTATAATGTAAGTTAGTACAATAGTTAGTGTTCCAAACCTGCGACTTGCTGGTTCTCTATGTGTAACTTTGCCAGGGAGCACACTGGTGCTCACCCGGTCCTTTGCTACTGCGGGGCGGTCTGGCCAGTCAAGGAACGCACAGTATTACTTTCCTTAGGTAAGAAAGTCAACTATAAATTTTCCCAATATAAGTTCCACAAAGGCATTATGGGAACTAAGGCTCTGGCTCATCGTTCATACATTGCTCTACTTGTCAATTAATAGACTTTTTAGTGTTTTGTGTCTTTAGTTACTCTGATATTGCTGGGCAATTTACTGTAGACTTTTATTCCAGCATATAATGAATGGGCTTTTCTCATACAATGCCAACCTATGCATGACAGGTTTCAGCTTGTTTTTAGTTCTTGTTCTGTGACAGTGATCATTTTGTGAATTATATAGTGTTTCAAAGTTTCTATGTATATGTTTATTTAGTTTGTATAGATATTGTGATGGTAGGGTTAGTATTTTCAGGTTTTTGAACATATTTCTACTATCGTCCTTTCATAGAAGTTTGAAAACAGTGTTGTTATAATTAATTTAATTTAAAAGGTGAGTCAATTAATAACACTAAACAACACTTACAACATAATTTTCTGGAATGCGTTTCGAAGGTTAACTTTCCTCCATTATCTAGATTGTTTAGGTTTAGTTCATGTCACTATGCAGATTATTTTCTTGTCTTTTAAAGATGGTTTCCCAGCCCGTGATATTTCCCCAAAGCTCTAACCATTGAGTTACCATGGCAACTTGCAGTTCCCAGTGATTCGTATGCCATACTGGCAAGTCGCCATGGTAACTCAGTGGTTAGAGCAGCCACGCGTGAAGTACAAGATCCATGGTTCAAATCCTGGCTATGGAATTGAATTTTTCAGTTCTGATTCTACCTCTCAAAAGTTGCCCGCACACGGCTTGTGTGTTTAAAAACACCAGCAGTAAATTGATTGGCATAAATAAATATCATAAATGCTTTTGTAAATAACAGATGAGCCTTATATTTGAAGTCATTTTGAGTCACTTTTTTACATTCACTTTCACTTAAATTGTTTAAAAACAGGAAATGTTGTCAAGACCGTTCGGTATAATCATCAGTCGTTGGGTGACTGACTATATCCTCTTGTTCCCCCTCTCTGCTACTATCATCCTGCTGCCATCTGGTGTTAGGGGTGCAGAACTTTTAACACTTCATTTAAAGCTGTGATTTTGAAGTTAATCACTTTATTGTTGTTTTTGATTATGTAAATTTTTCCCAAATTTGCAGTTCTATTGGTGAATTTAGACATTTTAACATAATCGTATATTGAGGCCAATGTTGTGGTTTTCATTCCAAAAGTGGTGTGCCACAGCAGACTTTTCTTATTGTTTTAATTTTATGTTCCTCTGATGTTCCTTTAGTCTGATATCCAAATTTCTGTTTGTTTTTCCTATATAGCTTTTTTGCAACTATTGCAGTTGATTTGGTAAATTCCAGATTTTAGATTATAAGGGATGGTTTTGGTAAGCAGCTTGTTTATCAGGTTTTTTAAACTGTATTTGTTTTGTGGGGCCAGTTTTATGTTTAGCTTTTTGAAGATGATTTTAAATTTCCTGAAAGGCCAGGGATGGTAGGTGAATTTTCTAAATTTCCAGTTGTTATTTGTGAGTGGTGTTAACATAGTGGTTTGCAAAATTATCTTGAGCTTTTCTGCATTTTTGACATGTTCCTAATGGTGGCTGGGTTGAATCCATTTAGTACTGCTGTTTCTTGTATATGGTGTTGCTCTTTCAGAAATTCCTCTTTACTTAAAGGAACATTATATAACCGGTGAATTAAGTTTCTAAATACTGCTAAGTTGGTGTGAAACTGGGTTGCAACTATTTACCTTTATGTAATTATCCACATGTGTGGGCTTTCTGTATATTCCAAATTTTATACCATCTATATCTCTAGTAATTTTGAGGCCCAGGAAAGGTAATGTCTTGTAGTCTTCTGTTTCAGTTGTAAACTTTATATGGTTGTTCTGTTGGTTTAGTAATTTCAGAGTCTTCTTTTTATTTCTGGGGCATTATGGCGAAGATGTCATCGATATAGGAAAAATAAAAAGAAATTTGGATATCAGACTAACAGGATATCAGAGGAACATAAAATTAAAACAAACGGAAAAGTCTGCTGTGGCACACCACTTTTGAAGTGAAAACCACTACAACATTACCCTCAATATAAAATTGTTAAAATCTCTAAATTCACCAATAGAATTGCACATTTGGGAAACAATTTACATAATCAAAAACAACAAGTGATTAACTTTGAAATCCTAGCTTTAAATGAAGTTTTAAAGCTCTACACCCCTAACACCAGATGACAGCAGGACAATAGTAGCAGAGAGGGGGAACAAGATGATAGCGTCAGTCACTCAATGACTGATGATGGGATTGAACGGTCTTGAAAACGTTTCCTGTTTTTAAAACAATTTAAGTGAAGGTGAGTGTAAAAAAGTGACTCACAATGACTTCAAACATGAGGAATACTTCACTGTTAATGGTGCTTCAATTTGTAATATTCAAGATGAGCCTTATTTCAGTAAATCCAAAATCAAATTTGACTTGTTTTTATTTACTGGAGTAAGTGTTTGCATTGCAGCATCAGCGTCACTTTGTTTCCCCTCCTTCCACTCTCCTTTCTTGTTAACTACAAACAGCATAATGTGGTCATGCTTAGACTCGGTCTTACTCCCATTATTGTACACGAATCACTCAAAGTTAGCATACAAAGTCTTAAATAGTTTGTTCTTCACATAATGACCCTCCTGTGTGTGTTTATTTTATGAAGAAAGCATAAAAAGTATGACAATTATGCAGTGAAATATGATATATAAGCTAAAACTGAATGCATGTATTACAACTCGTGTAATGGAGATTACAGTCAATAAATTCATTTTAAAAAATCTCATGTGTTGCACTCACATAACTTTCTCTTCTCTAGTACTAACCATTCTTACAAACTCTTATTCCTATATCTTTTTCGTGTTAGTTGAGATAACCTTTTACAGAAATTATCTTATTGCTTATTTCCTTGTAGGTACAAGGGGAATATGAGAATACAGCAGGCTTTGAGTGATAGTCAAATCTTTTAAAGCTTTGAGATTCCATTCTCTTTGCATGGCTAACATAAAAAATGAACAACGATAGTGCATTTGACGAAAGTTTGTTTCCGAAACTGATACAAACAACAAGGAATATCTCCAAAATGGTTCACCTGATAAAAAAATTTATTTGGTCATATATTGTATGTTTTAGCAAGATCTACATTTTTTGCATAATAAGATTTGGTCTATCTCATACGGTTTCCGAGTTATTCATAAGTCATCCAGAGTAAACAGGACTACATGGGCTATAGCCAGAAAATTCAAAATATACCTTTCATTTGTCGTAAAAATATCTTAAACATATGTTATTTCAATCAAAATCGTTAGAGCCATATTTAAGAATATCAAAATTTTCAAAACATTTTCCATGTAAAGGGTAATTTCAGGGGGAGCAATTTTCTTCAAAATCTTTGTGTCCCATCCTTAAAAGATATTAAACTTAAATACCTACTTTGGTAATTATTATTTATTTATGCCAACAAACTTACTGTTGGTGTTTTTAAACACACAAGCCGTGTGTGGGCAAAGTTTAAGAGGTAGAACTGGAACTTAAAAATTCAATGCCACAACTGGGATTTGAACCACAGACCTTCCGCTTGCCGGGCGGACGCTCTAACCACTGAGCTATTGTGACAAACTGCCAGAATGGCATTAAATTCTCAAGCCAGTTCGTATTTCTCCTGGTAAACCACAAAGGCAGTCTCACATCAGAGACAATTACCCCAATGGTGACTTACTATTGCAAGTACTTTATATCCCAGGATTAAATAACCTTCACATGGTAATTATTATTTATTTATGCCAACAAACTTACTGTTGGTGTTTTTAAACACACAAGCCGTGTGTGGGCAAAGTTTAAGAGGTAGAACTGGAACTTAAAAATTCAATGCCACAACTGGGATTTGAACCACAGACCTTCCGCTTGCCGGGCGGACACTCTAACCACTGAGCTATTGTGACAAACTGCCAGAATGGCATTAAATTCTCAAGCCAGTTCGTATTTCTCCTGGTAAACCACAAAGGCAGTCTCACATCAGAGACAATTACCCCAATGGTGACTTACTATTGCAAGTACTTTATATCCCAGGATTAAATAACCTTCACATGGTAATTATTATTTATTTATGCCAACAAACTTACTGTTGGAGTTTTTAAACACACAAGCTGTGTGTGGGCAAAGTTTAAGAGGTAGAACTGGAACTTAAAAATTCAATGCCACAACTGGGATTTGAACCACAGACCTTCCGCTTGCCGGGCGGACGCTCTAACCAACTAACAACTTGAGAGCATTAGTTCTGAATCTCATTCAGGGTAATAGCATTGCAGTAGAATGTGGTATAAACAAAACATCGCCTATTTTTCTACAAAAAGGAGTTGCCCAGGGTTTACCCATCTCTCCTACATTGTTTAATTTAGCGATTGATGACACAATTAAAAGATATAACGGACCATGAGATTGCAAAATTGCATGGATTTCAACTTAGCCCTGAAGTAAAAAATGTATCGGCCATGGCTTTTGCTGATGATATTGTTTTAGTAGCAAAGGACGAAACATCTGCTCAGTCACTTTTAGACTTAACTACCAGCAACTTGGCTGCAATTGGTTTGCATATCAATCCATAAAATGCAATGTCATAAATATCAAACATGGTAAACTTAGTGAAACTTCTAAAATAAAATTTGGCTCAAATGTTTTAGAGCCAATCAGAGAAAACGAAAACATAAAATATTTGGGTGTAAATTTCACGAATGAAATCCAGTTGAATAAGAATAAGATAATCAAACGTTTGGAAAAAGATTTGATTTCACTTTCTTATTCCAACTTGCTCAAAGCAGATGAAAAATTAAATATCATTAATCAATATATTTGGCCTGGATTAGTTTATTCCCTTCGAAGTACACCACTGAATAAGATTCCATCCTCCTTTTTAGAAGATATTGATAAATTAATAAGAACATCCGTCAAAGAAATAGTTGGGCTACCACATGATTGCCCCAATGATATGATATACGCTCCACGTAATCTTCGAGGAATAGGACTAATTAGAGCTGGTTGGGAGGCTTATATACAACATTTCAATATAGCTCAGAAGCTTTCACAAATACAAGATGATCATCTACGCTTGTGTCAAGATACTCAGAAAGAGAAGAAAAAAGCCCTTTCCAATTTGAACATTGACATTAACGATGAAATCATGTCAAAATCAGGACGATGGCTTCGAAAACAATTACAACTTAAATCGTTTTATGCATGGTGTCAGCTACCTCACAAGGGAAAGGGGATTGAGACATATAAAGAGAATCCCAGAGCCAACTCATGGATGAGCAACAGAAAAATCCTGTCATATTCTGAATGGACTAATACCATTAAAATGTCATGTAACACGTCAGCAGTAAGATCTATGCCTGGAAGAAATCAGCGAACAACACTATGTCGGCACTCAAACTGTAAAGAAGTGGAAGCCCTTGGGCATGTACTAGGATATTGCCCAAAGGGAGAATTACTTCCCAACACTCGTCACCACCGTGTGCGTTCATCCATTTCTACAGCCCTTCGTAGAGCCAATTGGGAGGTCTATGAAGAGGTCCATTGCCTGTCTGAGGATGGTAGTCATCGAAGAGCAGATATCATAGCCATCAAGAGGGATGCAGGAAAGGGTCTCATTCTTGATCCAACTGTAACAATGGAGCAACATCTACAGTAGGCAACACAGGTGAACGAACGAGGAAAAGGAAGCCATCTACCAACCATGCATTCCTCACCTTAGTGAGAGATATAACGTACCTGAAAATGCATGGGAGGTAAAAGGACTACTCTTTGGTGCCCACGGAACATGTTTTAAAGTCACAAGTACCTGCCTCAAAGCACTGGGTATGCAATGGTCCAAAATTGTAAATATATGTTCACATGTCCTAAAAGACTCTTTATATATTTTAAATAATCACTTATATTCCATGTGTTAACTGTTATCTTCTTGTTATAATCATTTAATGTTTTTTTTACATATTTTACATCTTAATTTTAATCATTTTTTTTTTCTTAAAATTTTACTTTGTCATATATCTTTGTATTCTGGATCTTTATGGTCACCTGCAATGTCAGGCAGATGTCACAATTTTTGTTTGTGAAATATATATATAAAGGCAAGATTTACTTGCCAATTTGCAGTGTAAGTTCTTTTAAAAATCTACACATCCTAATTGGACTTATCCTTATCAAGGTTTAGTAAAAGGTTGAGCTGTTCCAGTGGGTTGCACAGAGGTAACATGAGTTATGTTTCGTGCACCCCAGTAGAGCGGTATAAAATGTAGTACAGCTCATGTACACCTTTGTTCATTTGTAACTTTTTGTATGCTAAATAGTGTAAAAATACATTGCGTAGGTTCCGGCTGCCAGTGTCCATCGTATTTGAGTCTTCCGAGGAAGGCTGCATCTTCTTTATAATGAATGTTGACGTTTTGCCCCCATATGTTGGGCTTCTTCAGGTTTCACTCCGTGATGGCACCTACAAAACTATGCTGACCAGAGAGAGAGAGAGAGACCAAGCAGGCGCTTCCTTATTTATACTCTGGCAGTGGCAATGTGTTCTTGTCGTCTGACTGTCACTGATCTACCTGTTTGTTCATTGTATGAAGCTGTTTAGTGGATCATGTTTGTCTTTAACCAGATGTAAAAATTCTTTTAATTTCCTGGTGAACCTGTATCATACATCGGACAAACGGATAGATCAGTGACAGATGACAAGAAAACAGAAGCATAAAACTGAACCAGTTGGATAAGTCGGCACTTGCAGAACACGCCATAGCCACGAGACATCATATAAATTTCTACAAAATACAGCTCCTAGCAAACTGTGAACAATTCCATCCCAGAACAGTAAGAGAAAGCATAGAAATCTTCAAATCACAGAACTCCCTAAACAGAGACAACGGCAGACATCTTCACGCCATCTGGCAGGCACTAATAAAGAATCGAGTATTGGTGGATCATCAGCCAATCAGCGCAATGCCTCTTGAAACATGCCCACCACTGCCAGAGTATAAATAAGGAAGCACCCGCTTGGTCTCTCTCTGGTCAGCATAGTTTTATAGGTGCCGTCATGGAGTGAAACCTGAAGAAGCCCAACATAGGGGAGCAAAATGTTGACATTCATTATAAAGAAGACGCAGCCTTCCCCAGAAGACTCAGTATGAAAATGTAATTGTGATGTCCATTTTGCTCTACTGACACAGTTGTGATGTGCTTTCAGGTGAAATAGTTGCAATGGATGCAGAGTTTGTAACTCTGAATCAAGAAGAAGCAGAGCTGCGCAGTGATGGGAAGATGTCCACCATAAAACCATCACATATGTCAGTAGCAAGAATAACTTGTATTCGTGGGTGAGTTTATTTCAAGAGGATAATGCTGTTCATTTTGTGGCAGCTTTTTATTATGATGTGTTACAGCAATGAGATTTTGGTTACAGGGTCATATACAATGGGCAACAGATAAAAAACGAAATGGCAAGGGCTAGGATTTTCTCTAATTAAAGTCTGATTTCAGCAAAATGAACTTCATTTTATGTTTAAATAGAAGCCATTCACAAATTAACTGCCTAACATGTTCTGGAAAGTATTCAGCAAAGTTTTTCCTTTAATTGCTTCTGACCTGAAGTATCTAAATAGCGTCTCTTTTATGATAATCTTAATTTTATTTTCTCTGATGAGTATTCATATTCAGGAATATAAATCACACATTATTTCTACGCTGCACAATCACGAGCAAATTGTTTGCTGTTTTTCATATAATGTATATCCCTAATTTATATTCATAATCAATGTCGGCCATGATCACTATTATTTCGGACACAATAATAAAATTTACAAAATAAAATGTAACATTCATGTAGCAAAAACTTTACATATTGGTGAATATAAAATAAATGCAATAAATACCAGCACATCTATTCCTGGTTTTTCTAAATTAAATGTTCTGGGCTTAGGATTTCCCCTCCAGATTCCTGGAGCCTTGTTTGTACAAACAAGAGCAATGAGTGCTGTTATATCTACAGTGGGTAGCAACAATTAAGGCAAGTTCTAAATGGATAATAATTGCCTTTTTGGTTAATTATGTGTTTTATTCCAAATAATTATTTTAACTTATGGACTTATGGATGAACTTTGAATCCTTTACAACATGTTCAGAGCTTTTGGAGAATTAAGAGATATGCTATGGTCTTTGATAAATGACCAACTGAAACAGAAGTTGATAATATAATATACAGTAAACTCTTGGTTTAACAGACCTTTGTTCAAAGGACTTCGTATTTAAAGGACTAAATTTGGCATTGGTTATAAAATAAATTTAAATGAAATTTAGAAGATCTGCGATGATTAAACTGTGGCACTCCACTGTTGTCTGATCAAGAAGGCTAGTTTACATGTCTGCGGCTACATTCGTGAAAGTTTGTGTACATGTCACGCTCTCAAAAGCTCACATGACTCTTAGCTTCAGTCTGAATTGGACATTCTCCGGGCATTCCCAGGTTGCCAGATTCTGAGTCATGAAGGGATCGCTGCAAGTGTTCTGCAAGAGGATGAAGATGAAGACGACGTCAGTGATGATGAATCTGTGCACCTAAATTATTGTAATAAGAGACCACATGGATGATGTGATTTCTTATGTGGAAAGATCTTCAGATCCACAAGTGCTAACCTATTTTCAACATTTCAGACAGTTTTGTACCTTAATCATAAAGAAGCAATATTCAAGTAGGAAGCAAATGGGTATTGACACTTTTTCAAACCCACAACCTCACAGGGAACGACTTCTAAACAAGAGTAAATCATGCAAAGTAAATGGTATGTACCAATAAAACAGTTTCAATTGTTTTTGCTTCATTTTGCAATTTAATGGACTTTCAATTTTCCAGACAACTCTTGGCCCCTTTAGGTCCGCTTAACCGAGAGTTTACTGTATAACATTTTCTTCTGTACATGGTTATGATTTGCATGTTAGCAGAAAACAAACATTCTTGGTTATTCAATAATGATTGGAAGCTTTTTGAATAAATGATGCTAAACACATTAATTGTAGGTAAGTTTTATTTATAATAGTTTCAAAATTACAAGTCCAAATGGATTGAAGAACCAGCCCTGGCAGCATATTTGTGAAATAACCACCATGACATTCAGGATAACAAGGTATCAAACTGAGCTCATCACAAAAAACAAGGACTGAATTATTACTTTTGATTTCCTGTCAAAGAATAAGCTTAGTAGATTTATATCACCACCACCAGGAACCTCCACCATCATTAACACTGAACAACACAACAGCCAGTCAGTTGATAATTGAAGATGTGCTAATTTTCTAAAGTAAGTGAGGTATAGTGTAAATAAAACTCAGCTTCGATTAATTGTTGGTTATATTTCTCTATGGTTTATGTAAATGAAGGAAGAACTATGAAAAACTGAAGCTGTTAACAGTGAAACAAATCAATTCTACAATATTAACAAATATCTTAGAGACTATAAGCTTCACTTATCTTAATATGCGCTGCAAATTCTTGACATTCAAAGCAGACTACATAGTTTTGCAATAATTTTATCACATCATTGGTGCCACCTTTGGTTATACTGGTGACTATCATAACAAATGCTAAATCATAATCATGATAGTAACCAGTGTAAACAAAAGTGGCACCAATGATGCAATAGAATTATCATGAAACTATGTAGTCTGCTTTGAATTTGAACAACTTGCAGCATATATTAAGATAAATGAAGCTTATAGTCTAAGATATTTATTTATATTGTAGAAATGAAGGAAGCTTTTCATATTAATAATTATTATTGTAGTTGGTCATGAAAGTTCCACATTATTGATGTTGTGCTGAGCTTGAATATTATTCCATATAAATTTGTAAAAACACATAAATACAGGGCTTTCAAATTGGTTCTTCACTGCCGCACGGCCTTTTGCCTGTGCGAGTTTGAAGCTGCCGCGGCTGTGTTTGCCGCAAGTAAAACATGTATAAAAATCTAACCTTATAGAAAATGCTGGAAATGTCGTGAACAATGGTTTAATCGATCCACAGCTTCTGTTCTTTTTAGATGAGGTGTGGTTTCATCTAGATGGTCGCGTGAACACTCATAACAGTCGGTATTGGGCATCTCAAAATTCACATTGCATTCAAGAAATCCCTCATTATGATCGGAGATTTGGAGTTTGGTGTGCTGTTAGTGCTAGACGCATAATTGATCCAATATTTTACGACCAGACTGTAAATAAAGAGAGGTACCAAAATAACATTTTGACCCCATTTTTTCGTGAACTGACAGAAGAGAAATCATATGAGTGGTTTCAACAAGATTCTGCTACTGCAAGTACAGATCGTGACTGAAAAAATGGGGTCAAAATGTCATTTCGGTACCTCTCTTTATTTACAGTTTGGTCATAAAATATTGGATCAATTATGCGTCTAGCGCTAACAGCACACCAAACTCCAAATCTCCGATCATAATGAGGGATTTCTTGAACGCGATGTGAATTTTGAGATGCCCAATACCGACTGTTATGAGTGTTCACGTGACCATCTAGATGAAACCACGCCTCATCTGAAAAGAACAAAAGCTGTGGATCGATTAAACCATCGTTCACAACATTTGCAGCATTTTCTACAAGGTAAGATTTTCATACATGTTTTACGTGCGGCTTGTTAGTAGCAGCAAACCCGGCCACGGCAGCTTCAAACTCGCACAGGCAAAAGGCCGTGCGGCGGTGAAGAACCAATTCGAAAGCCCTGTATATCAATAAATAAACATAACAATCACATCAGTTGCACATCATAAATAAATATAAAAAATATTCAGATAACTGTTGAAGCAAATAAAGCAAATACAAATATTCTCAAAATAGAGCTTTATATAAATAGAGATAGAATTAATAAAACAGTAGAAGATATTTGTAGAACTAAGGATGAGTATGTTTGTTGACATAGGTCTGGACCTCTTGAAGGAACTCCATTTATTGACGACTACATCTCAACACAGGAGCAAGTTGTAGATTACTTAACCAAGTTCTCTGGAATTAAACCCGGCGATCTGGATGCCAACTTCAGCTCCAAGCATCTCACTACACTCAAAGCAACCTACCAGAAGCTCCGGTTTCTGATAGACAATGGTGTAACGTTTGTAGGACATGGCTTGAAGAATGACTTCAGGTGAGCACGCATAATGTCCTAACTTCTCATTACCTTCCAATTTTTAAAGGTGGTAAGGTGGTAGGAAGTGATAAACACAATTTATGTCAATTGTATTTTTTGTGACACTAACCATTTCCGAAATACTCTTTATTATTGGTTTGAATTGTCAAACAAAGTGGTCAGGGTAGATATTCTCTGGTTTCCTTTGCCATTCATTCCACCTCTACAGTAAGCTTAGCAACTACAGTAGAAGCCTGAAATTGCGCGGTTCAGAATACCATAGATTCAGATGTAATGTGGGAGAAAGTATGTCCCCAAAAATATATCATACTTTTCATTTATTTTCTGAAAATAACTCTTCTCGGGCTATTAGCCAGGTGATCTCTGGAAGTGATTGCAAACTTTCAAGAGCTAACATCGCTCTCATCTTCAGGGAATGATGTGGAGACTACAGTTCGCTTTATTCTTATAGTCAATCCAGTGGAAGGGGTGGGCCAGAGGCCGCTGTGAGATGGGCCTGTGTCTGGCACGCAGGGTGTGCCTCTGCTGAGCAGAAGCTCTGTGATTGGCCCATTGGAAGAGGTATGCCGGCAACAAAACCAGTGCTGGTTTTTGGCCGTCTGATATAGTTCTCTAAATGTTTTTTGAGTACTGTATTCCAGATGTTATTTAACTGTAAGCCATTGTCCCTGTTGATATTGTTGGGTTCATTTTTGATGGATATGGCTTCCTTAATTGAACGGTCCCAGTAGTTTGTAGACTTGCAGATGATGGTAGTTTCTTTTAGGTTTGGTCTATATCCTTCTTCAATGCAGTGCTCTACAAGGCTGTATTTTTCAGGGTACACTAGACGGGTAGAACTTTCATGCTCTTTGCAGTGTTGTTCCACAGTTATTCCTGTCTGCCCGATGTAGGCCCTGCCACATTCACATGGAATGCAGTAAACCCCAGGGATCTTAAGGCCAAGGGGATCTTTGGTTTGCTGTAACATTCGCTTATTTTATTGGGAAGTTTGTTTCATATTTGCCCAAAATGCTGCTTATTTCTCCGGACAAGTTACCCATATATGGAATGTAAGCCTTGCGTGGTTTCTTTGTTTCTTGTGAATCAACGAACTGGGAGGTGTGTTGCTGTGCAATGTGAGGCTCGGTAGATAGGTTTTTTAAAGTCCTGTTAATGCTGCAGTCTTTGGCCTGCCCCTTCCACCACATTAACTATAAGAATAAAGCAAACTGTAGTCTCCACATCATTCTGTGAAGATGAGAGCGACATTAGCTCTTGAAAGTTTGGAATCACTTCCAGAATTCACTTGACTGATAACCCGAGAAGAGTTATTTTCATATCACTGCCAGGAAAGATTCAAGACTTGGTTCATTTATTTTCTATTTTTGAAAGTTGGGTTTAAAATTTTCTTCGAAGAGCAGTACTAAAATATAGTTTTTGCTACCCCTAGCGTTGACCTTGACCATGCTAATGCTAAGAATTTCCTGAGACATGCACACAGAAGAAGATATTCTGCATGTTGGTTAAGTGATATGTACCATAAACAAGATGGTTCTGTGTATGAATCAAACAGGATTCATCTCCATCTTTCTACAATCAAATAATATGTGGAGAAAAAAAATGAGCTATGTCGCCAATCAAATCTACTGATTTCTTTAAGACAATACAAAATTAGATTAGTGTAAAATGGGTACAGTGTAATTGTATGTACTAGCGCAGTTAGTACAGCACCTGCCTGCTCTGCAATGGGTCCCAGGTTAGATTCCCGGTAGAGGTTAGGAATTTTTCTCCAGCCAGGATTATTCCTCATGCTTCCCTGAGTCTGGAAGTATAATGGCGGTGCCGTGGCTGAGTGGTTAGACCGCTCGCCTACCACCCAGGCGGGACCCGAATGCGGTATTCGTGGTGGACAAAGCGGCATCTGGGCAGGTTTTCTCCAGGTTCTCTGGTTTCCCTTGCCTTTCATTCCACCAATTGCTCCATTATTAGCCTTCCAATCATCCATTTTGCCTGCATTTCATATCATGCTCTTCCTCACTATCATACATGGTCCTTGGCTGACCACCTGCTTCCAGGTCTTCAATCTGTCTGGTCCAGAGGTCCCGCTGCTCCCCGACAGGCGTCTGACCCTAGGCACTGGCTTGTAAGTCCTAGGGAGTGTATTTCCTACATAAGGGAAGGGTAATCAGGGAAAGAAAAAGTATAAATTAAGATTGGTTGCAGGACTGGAATACACCCCTAGCATAACTGATGTGTAATTGCATTTAAAAGTGGTATACTTTACCGTATATACTTCACAATGTACTGTAATTTATTATTACACAAATGTTTCCCACCATCTTTGAGGGATCGATTTATGTCACTTCTAAGCTCACATTTCCATATACCGCAGAATCGTTATAACGCTGGGCTAAAGCATGTGCCCCAACAACCGCATTATTTTGGGATTCTACTGTATTGAGTCCCACCCAAATTTTTAATACTGTGTTCCTACTGGAGACACTGAATAAAAAATAGCATTTTTAGAAAAATGTGTGTGCATGTGCGTATGTATATGAACATGTAAACAGCACAACTCAGAACCAAAAGTTGGTTAAATATCAAACTTAGTAATTACTAAAGTAAGAACAAATTAGAAACTAAAAGCTTCATATTCCATGATCTTATGCAGCTAACATGTTTCAAGTTGACTCCAACTCATTCTCAAAGCTGGAGTCAACTTGAAACGTGCTGGCTACATAAGATCTTGCAATATTACTAAGATAAATGAAGCTTTTAGTTTCTAATTTGTTCTTACTTTAGACTCTTGTTGTTTCACTGTTAATAGCTTCATTATTTCCTTATTGGTAATTACTGTTTATTTATGCAACAAATTTACTGCTGGTAAATAAGGAAAATTGAAGCTATTAACAGTGAAGCAACAAGATTCTAAAGTAAGAACAAATTAGAAACTAAAAACTTCACTTATCTTAGTAATGTTGCACGTTCTTTTTGCACAAACTGACCCAGGGTTTCAATTTGTCTCCAACTTCTAATTTGTTCTTACTTTAGAATTACTGCTGGTATTTTTAAACACACAAGTTGGCATAAATAAATGATAATTACCATCTAAAGATTATTTAGTCCCAGGACATAAAGTACTTATGATAGTAAGTCGCCCTTGGTGTACCTGTTTCTGATGTGAGACTACCTTTATGGTCTACTGGGAGAAATACAAATCAGTTGGAGAATTCAATGTCATTTTGGCAAGTTTTCACAGTAGCTTAATGATTAGAGCAACTACACAGCAAGTGGATGGTCTGTGGGTCAGATCCTGGCAGTTCACTATCTTCCAAGGACGTGACACAAAGATTTTCAAGAAAATACCCGCTCTATAAACCACCCCTCACATGGAAATTTTTTCAAAATCTTTGATCTCAAAACCGCTCCACTACTTTTAAACTACAATGCAAACTCTTCAATATATTTTCATGACAAATGAAATGTGGATATATTTTGAATTTTTGCTGGAAATAGCCTGTGAAGTCCTGTTCTTTCTGAATGCCTTTTCCATAACTGGTAAACCATAAGAGATAGACAGAATATTAGTGCACAAAAAATGTTGTTGTTAGCTAATGCTGGATTTCTGACAATGAAGTCATTAATCCTCTTGCTCTCCAATATTTTTCACTGATGGATGGGGTGCTAGAAGTGGCCGGGCATATTTGAAGGTGGTCTCGGTCCATTTCCTCTTGCAGATCACATAGAGGACAGAGTGGTGAAGAATATATCCCAATTCTGTTTAAATGTTTTGCCAGACAATCATGTCCTGTAACCAACCTGAAGGTTGCAACTGCCATTTTTCGAGGATACTCAGGAATTACTGTTTGAATGTTTGGTAGTTCCCATCTTTTATTTTTTGATTTTTCATAGTAATATTTTGCAATAACTTTTTTGAATTCAGAGTTGACTAATCTTTTAGCTGCATAAAGTGGTAGATTAGCTATAGATTTCTGCACATTGCCAGTAACCTTTTTTGCAAGAAAATCAGCTTTCTCATTACCACTCAGTCCACAGTGAGCTGGTATCCATTGGAAGACTAGGTGTTTTTGAAGTGCGGTTAGATGGGTAAGGATTTTCCAACATTCTATAATTGTTTGGTTTTTTGGTGACAACTTGGAAGTAATTGCTATAATTGCTGCCCTGGAATCTGAGAGAATAACTGCTTGATGAAAATGTGAAATTCTATACAAAAGACTTTATAGGGCCATTTGAATTGCTTCAATTTCTCCATCAAAATTTGTAGTTCCATAACTTAAAGATTTGTAATAGGAAAAGAGGTGACACGTGACTCCAGCACCTGCTCCATCTTGGTTTGATATCGAAGATCCATCAGTATAAATATGGAGCCATTCGTGTTCCGGATTGTCTCTGATGACAACAATTTTTAGAACATTCGTTGGAGTATCACTTTTCTGAATTTCTTCTGTCATGTGTTAAAACATACAATTTACGTTGAATACATTTTTTTGTGGAGTTAGCCATTTTTAAGATATTCCTTATTATTGGTTTGCATTTTCAAATAGATATAGTTTTCTCAAATGAGAAGTTATTCATTCTTTTATATCATGGCTGTACAAAGAGAATGAAACTTAATAGCCATCACATAGCAACCAGCCCCAAAAACATGACTATCACTTAAAGCCTACTATATTACCATATTCCCCTTGCACCTACAAGAAAATTAGCAATAAGATAATTTGTACAAATGTTTATCTGTATTAACATGAAGCAGTTAGAGGAATGAGTGTCTGTAATAATAGTTTGTACAAGAGCAAGTACAGAAAGTCATGTGAGTACAACACATCAGATTTGTCAACTTGTTTGTGCAGTATTTCCTTAATTAAATTTGAGTTTCCATTTGGATTAGGAAAGTGATTTGTAAGTACACAACTAGCAATGGAAATGAAATATTGACTACCTCAAATAAAGGACAAAGAATGTGCATAATTAGTTTGTTTCAACACCAATAGACACTCTTTGAGACCCTCTGGAAGGTCTGTGGTTCAAATCCCAAGCTGTGGCATTGAACTTTTCAGTTCCAGTTCTACTTCTCAAACTTTGCCCACACACGGCTTGTGCATTTAAAAACACCAACAGTAAGTTTGTTGGCATAAATAAATAATAATTACCATCTGAAGGTTATTTAATCCCAGGACATAAAGTACTTGCAATAGTAAGTCACCATTGGGGTAATTGTCTCTAATATGAGACTGCCTTTGTGGTTTCCTGGGAGAAGTACGAACTGGTTTGAGAATTCAGTGTCATTCTGGCAGGTTGTCACAGTAGCTTAATAGTTAGAGCACCCACCTGGTAATTATCAGAGGGTCTGTGGTTCAAATCTCATCTGGCATTGAATTTTTCAGTTCCAGTTCTACCTCTCAAACATTGCCCACACACGGCTTGTATGTTTAAAAACACCAGCAGTAAGTTTGTTGGCATAAATAAATAATAATTATCAATAGACGCATCTTGCTTTCCATACTATGAATTGACAAAAATGTCAAAGATTCTAGATTTAGTTCCTTTCAACAACTAACAATTGAATTGTATATGTTACAGAATATTTCAACTGTTTCAGAGTAATTAATCTGGTTGTGCCTTCTGACCAAATCATAGATACAGTGCTATTATTCCATCTTCCACATCATCGAATGGTTTCACTTCGCTTTCTTGCTTGGCATTTTCTTGGTGAGTGCTTGTTTTTTACTTTTAGATATTTGTATTGTTCAAATGTAATTTAATGTTTTAATATGTAGCATTATGTTTGTATGTGTTATGTTGATTCCTATATTGGGCGAGTGTTCTCATCCTGCAGATTGGTAATTAGGCAACCCTGCATTTTACAGACGATGTGAAATGCAGGTGGTGACATCACATTCACCAGCCGGCTGATCAGGGCAACGGTGGTGCTACTCTATTAATGCAATGGTTAACATGCTGGAATGTCAAAGTGAAGGTCGGAAGTTCAAATCACACCTGTGAATAAATAACATTTTTATACATCTCTGTTTATGCTTTGAGAACATTCTAGCAAATCATGTGTTCTTTAGAAATGCACTAAAGTATTGCCTATAAATACAGTCACTCAAAAAAGTATTCAATGTCTCAGCTGTATCACATTAATACATCGTTTATTTGCAAATTAATATCAGTTAACTGCCAATGTCTCCAGTTTATAAAATCTTAATGGATACCTATCAACGATAAAGCTTAAAATTGGCAAATATTGCCGTTTGTTTATAATAATGATATAAAATGTTAAAACCCACTACACTAGTACTTGTCTGGCAAACTAGGCACCATAAAAACTGCCCCATTACATGATTCTCCCTCCTTCAGCTGGCGTACATGTGCTGTGGTCAGTATGTTCTGTTCCGTGAAACTGAGAACATCAGAATTGAAACCATGGGATGCAAAAATAAGGAAACGACAGAGGGGGAAAGACGGATTGCTGTATGATGCCTTCAGAATGGCAAAACATACAAAGAAATAGCTGAAATATTAAATAGGCTTGTTACTACCATCAATATTATTATATACAGACATAAACAAAGAAAAACATGCAAAAACAAACCAAGAAAAGGCTGCCCTTCTGTCACGAATCAGGCTGAAAAACAATTGATAGTGAGAAAAGTGAAAATAGATCCCAAAGTGTGTGCTACAAATATTGCTTCAGAAGTGGAAAAGGAAATGGGAAAACATGTAAATCTACAGACCATAAGAAACATTGTTCATGAGGCTGAATACAACAAAATAGCCCACCAAAAGCCATATATAAGCAAGATTAATAGAAGTAAGAGACTGCCATATGCCAGAAATCACATAAATGATGATTTTGACTTGTGGAAAAAAGTCATTTTTACTGATGAAAGTAAATTTAACATAGCTGTATCCAAAGGAAGAGTAAGAATATGGAGGCTGAAAAATTGTGAATTGGAAATAAAAAATCTCAGAGCCACTGTTAAACATGGTGGAGCATCTGTGCTTGTTTTGGGGTGTATGGTGTAGATGATCTGTGCTTTATTGATGGCAACATGGACCACAGACTACATCAACATACTAAAGTCACATCTTCCACAGTGTGAAAAATATAGGTCTTACAGATGGATACATCTTCACTCAAGATAATAATCCCCAAACACACAGCTTTGACTTTTATATAACACACCACGATGGATGGAAACACTCCCACAATCACCAGACATCAATCCAATTGAGAATGTATGGCACATTGTTGAACAAAATCTACGGAAACACAAAATATCAAACAAGAAAGACCTTAAGGAGCATTTAATGGAGGAGTGGAAGAAAATTAGTAGAGAAACTATGGAAAATCTTGTGAGATCAATTCCTAGAAGGTTACGTGAGATAAAAAAAAAAGAGAAAAGGAGGGCCCACTAAGTATTAAGCTGTATATCTTTTTAAGTTAAAATAATGGTTTATATGCTGGAGACGAATACATTTTTGACATGAAAAGACATAGCAATGACTTTGTTAATTTTTCTTATTTTTGTTGAAACAGAAAACAATGTTTTGTTAATATATAATGAATTCTTAGGGTATGAGAAATAAACATATGTTCAAGTCAAGTTTATTGTTTAATGTTCTAGCCTTTATTTGATTTTAACGCTTACAAGGCTAGTTAGATGAATGCTTCTTTTGAGTGACTGTATGAACTTGCAGCTGTTATGTAGTTTGTATGTATGTATTGCATTTGCACAGAACCATTCTATCCATAATGTGCAAAGGAGTAAGTGCGTGATCTATTCTTTGTAGCTAAGAATTCAGTAAATCCTGTATTGAGTAATGTTGTTGGATCTAATGTGTGCGTTTGTGTACATTATGTCATATTTAATTTTCAGGGCTGAAAATACAATCAGAAACTCATGACTCCATAGAAGATGCTCGAACTGCACTTCAACTTTATCGCCGTTATCAGCAGCTGGATCGAGAAGGAACTCTGCCTAAAGCTTTAAAAGAACTTTATGAAGTTGGCAAAAGTTTGCAATGGAAAGTGCCAAATGCTGAAAATGGCTGAAGTTCTGCTAAATTACAACGATGCTCAAAGACAGCATTGCATAACAGATTTGCGAGTCTGTGATTTGGTGGAGTAAAAAATTTTAATAGTACTTTTTAATATTGCCTACAGGTTTCTGAATATCTCATGTTAATTTTTTATAACTTTCATATATCTATTTTTATAAGAAGGATTTTTATCATTTTATACACTATGCTACAAAGTAGGTGGTTTTTAATCAAATCAGATTTTATATAGGCCTTGCATTTATACTGGTATTGAGGAAAAGAATGGAACGGTGTTTTATAAAAGTTTATTTTCTGGAATCAATCAGTGCTTCAAGCTCAAAATTGATGAGAGTAAGAATCATGTGATGATAAATGTAAAAGTTCAGAAGTACAACATTCCAACAAATTAGTACATAATATTGTTGCCAACATTGAGACTGAATATCACAGTTATTACTTCCTTTTTATTATTTATTTATAAATAAATATTTTAAGTAAATGCAGGAGATGTACTTAGAAGGAGAAAGCTAATGTAGGTAACTGCTTGCTGTCTCTCAGTAGATTTTAAACATTAATAAGAACAGGGCCTGGATTTTGATGACCTAAAAATGGCTAAAACAAATGACATAATTATAAATTAATTTATACGTGGATATAACTGCTACACAAGCAGGAAAAGTGGATATGAGAATAATGATAAGATAATCATTAGATAGACAATAATTGTTTAGGAACCAAGCAATTCACAACTGATTCTTCAGTCCTTTCCTAGGATGTCCAATGGAAATGATCATTCCAAATGTCCTCAGTGGTTTGATTTCTTAGCCTTTGTTGTCCCAACACCTAGCAGTGGGTGGTATTTTCTCTTCCACCTCGCTGCCACCATAAGCAGGTGATGGTGTTCTCCCTTTTGCTACCAGAGGACATGGCCTCTAGGGGTGGCAGGTTCCACCAATGAGAGAATTCAGAAATTAATTAAAAATATATATTTGTACAAGTTCTCATTTGAAGAATCTAAAAAGAAAATTAAGAAAATTGTTTATGAAGCAGGTATTCAAAACTGTAGCATAAACTCAGATTATACAAAATTCATAGCAACTAAGAAGACTTTACAACTTATAACTAATCTTGGCACCAAACAAGAAGGTAATTGACAGTTGCTCACCACATGGTGGAAAGGTTTAAAAGAACAAGAGGGAATGGATGTGTCATTGTAATAGTCATAGCAATAAAAAGAAGAACCAATTAGTGCTAATACATTTCCATAGCAACGCTAAATGTTAAACTAGTGTTGTCGGCAGTTGTCAGTATTTAACACGTGATTATCATGTGTCTGAGCTGCAATCCAGCAGTAACATAAACTGTGCCTCTTATCTTGTGTTCCCTGCAATATATACAATGTCTCCCTCCAGCGCCAGCTTGCATCAGTTACAGTTTGCCTGTGTGCTGACAAGTTTGTTTACATCGTTCTATTTATGTGGTTATTTGCCTTGTATTTATGTGTGTCTGAATCTGTGTATCTGTGCGTATGCTGTGAGCATTTACAATTGTCTTACTCTTTTAAGGAATATTTAATTATGTCCAAAAATATTGACAAAGACAGTGTAGCCAAATGACAAACTTTACTACTTGGGTAGCGAATAAAATTGTGTTCGGTATATATCCCAATTAAAGGATTATGCAGTTGATGGTATTGCTGAAGAACACGGCCACAAAATTTTTTGGCTTCCTCCTTTCCTAGTTTAATATGTTTTAATTAATTTGGGCCGATGTAAAGGGTAACATTGGGCAAAACAACAAAGATTTCACTGTGTCGTCTGTAATAAAGCTACATCAATAAAAAGCTGAAAACTGTGAACAAGTGGTTACTGATACAAAGGGCGTAATAACTGCAACATGGGAAAATGGAGTTTTAGAAGCAAGGATAGAACAGTGTCATTTTCACTGGTAATTCCAGCAACAACAGTAATGATGCAAACAATTCAGGTATCAGCGGCCTTTCTCATTACAATATTTCACAGGTATGTTTCTTTTGTTAACATTAATCTTTACAGTGATATATAATTGCATGTTCTATCCTTTGCATGTAGAGCCACTATTTGTACTTATTGTCTTTGAATACAAATATAAATTATACCTGCTCTACATTCCAAATGCAATACAATCGTCTTCTTACACATAATGCTAATGCGCCCTCCACGTGGTCACGATAAGTGGCAACATTGCCTCTCTTTCACCATGAACTGTCAATCCCTTTCTTGTTTGGCACTGATAATAGAGACCACAAAATTTGCTTTAGTGATAAAAGCGACAAGTTGTTAATTAAAAATAAAGGAGGTTTTCTTTGTAAATATGAGAGTAACTATAGCCAAAGCTGCAATACTTTTATTGCATATTTTTGCAATAGATGTACTTTAGAATAAAATAGGTTATTTTGAGAGGTAGAGCTGGAACTTAAAAATTCACTGCCACATCTGGGATTTGAACCACAGACCCTCTGCTTACTAGGTGGGTGCTCTAACATTGCTTACACACAGCTTGTGTGTTTAAGAACACCAACATTAAGTTTGTTGGCATAAATAAAATAATAGGTTATTTTGTTGGAAAAAAAAAGCAAAATTCATTGAAATTTTATAATTACTTTCTTAAAAAAATCTGATGTGTTCCACTCACATGACTTTCTTTACTCTTGTACAAACTATAATTCCTCTATCTACTCCATAAACATTTATACAAATTATCTTATTGCTAATTTCCTTGTAAGTACAAGGGGAATATGGGAATATAGTTCTCTTCATTCTAATGACCTTTGTATAACTGGTAAACCATAAGAGATACACAAAACCTTACTGCATGAAAAATGTACATCTCGTTAAAACACAATTTATATTATCTTTGAGAGGTAGAACTGGAACTTAAAAATTCAATGCCACAGCTGGGATTTGAACCACAGACCCTCCGCTTACAAGGCAGGTGCTCTAACCATTAAGCTACTGTGACAACCTGCTAGAATGACATTGAATTCTCCAACTAATTCGTTATGAGTTTGAATTTTTAAATACTTTTACTTTCTCAAATGGGAAGTCATTCCTCGTTCTTTTATGTCCTGTCCATACAAAGATAATGGTATGTCAAAGCCATCACATAGCGATCAGCTCTTAAAAATTGACTATCACATAGCCTATTGTATTCTCCTATAACAAAATATCTAATAAAACCATTTTTATAAACATTTATTTCAATTAACATGGAATAAATATAAGAATAAATGCTTTTAGGAATAGTTAGTAGAGAAAGTTATGTGAGTATACACATCAAATTATTTTTTTCATAATTAATATGAAATTGTGTGGTCTCTATCTATGACAGCACTGTCCAATGCGATGCCTGTAATGTATTTTTCTGCTGACCTTCATAAGCAAATTTTTACTCCGACAATTTCTAATATTAATTCAAATTTCAAGACAAAACTATTTCCTTCCCAATATATTCCCAGTACACACCCATGAAGTATGTTTCTGTACACCTAAAGGTGTATTCACTACTTCCCTAACCAGTGCTTTCCCTTTTTCCTCCCAAAAGAAGGGTACTTGCCCTAACGGTGGTTATCATGGTGCCCATGCCTCCTTAGGCATAAGTTAAATGTGACCTAACACATGAGAAAGTTGGACAGCACTGATCTATGACAACAGCAACCTGACTGTACATCCTTAAACACACAAAAGGGAAAAGTGGCATGTTTCATTCCTAGTTTGGGGACATTAATTAATACCTGACAATGGGTACCCCTCCACCTCCACGCAACCCTTTGCAGGCTAAGCATTAAATAGGAATGTGAATAAAGGATGTACAAAATTACTCTTATTTCTTAGTTGGATTGTAAAATTTGTGATGTTTGAAAACTTATCCTTGTGTAAAGTGTCATCAAAAACAAGGCTGTGGTAATCAGTTGGTATTTTTGTGCGGTTGTAACACAGCAGTAACCCCTATGCAAGAAGGGTTAACAAAGACTAAAGTCAATTTTAAAATTAATCATGCCAAAGAAAATAGTTTACAGAATCTAAAAGAATAACAGTTGAGGATACAAGGGTAATTCGGAAAATAACCTTACACTACTCGGCTGCTACCGACCCAAAACCCCTCCCAGAAGATAGTGGACTAGCCCAGCTACTGAGCATACAGCTAAGCAGGTTCACACTCTAGATAGTGAGTGGTACACTAGAAAATTCCCACCAAATGTGAGGTGCATAGTGTTATAAAATTTCTTTGAAAAAACTTAGGGAGCCATTCAAAACAACTGTCACGGAATGCTGACAGCTAATATTGTGCTTTTGCATAACAATGCTTGACATCTTCATGCTCGCAAAACACAAGATCCTTTCCATAAATTTAAATGGGATCTTCACCTTAAAACTTTGTGCAGAGTGCTCTTCATCTCTTCAACCACATGAAGTGTCTTAAAGCCTCTTTTTTGTATGATTTTTTTAAAGAAATCTAACACCACGCACCTCACATTTGGTAGGATTTTCAAGCACTGCATTCATTTAGTAAAGTTGTGAGCAAATACATAGCAATGTAATCATTTTGCCAGCACTGCTGAACACACATTGAATCATGCTCATGATGATAAGAAATGGTGGCACAATTGCCACTTCTTCCCGCATGAAAAATATGTTTACCTTTATCATTAAATTTATCATTTTTTGAGAGGTAGAACTGGAACTTAAAAATTCAATGCCACAGCTGGGATCTGAACCTACCTCTATTCCAGTTCTACCTTTCAAACATTGCCCACACACGGCGTGTGTGTTTAAAAATACCAACAGTAAGTTTGTTGGCATAAATAAATAATAATTATCATTTTTTATTTAGGATTAAAATCTTTCTTTTAAGGGTTAGGTTGAGTAAGGAAGTTCTGCATGAAAATGAGGTTAGTTTCCAAATTGTCTTCTTATCTGGAAGGCTTTCAGCATATTTTTAGCAGGTCCTTGTCAATACCTTCAGCATATAGCATATTAACCCTGTATTGTATGAATTATTTTTGGTACATATGGTAAAGGATGGGAAGGGCTCACATAAAATAACTGGTGTATTGGCATGTATGGCTGATGATGGGGTTATATTTGTTTGCAGTCGTAGTGATTTTGCTTTTTCTTATAAAAATACTAAAAATACTAAAATAAATGAATACATTTAAGGTATAAAATAGCTACAAGTACTTTAATTTCTTGCTAAATGCCAATATAATATGAAAGTAAGAAAAAATACTGCTTGCTGAATGGCAACACTATGCATTAGAAAGTCAATTTTCTATTCCAAATGCACAACTGGACAGGGTTGATTTCTTTCTAAATATGTATATAGAGGTAGATCTTTTGTTGATACAAACATGGTAAAAGTTATTGCACCAAGTGTTTCATCTCACTAGATGATGTAATTTGAAACTTGCACTTCTGCTAACATGCAATAGTGTGATGTCACACATAAGATTTGGATTAAGTGGACAAACTAAGGTTTGCAAACAAGAGAATTGTGACTAATCATTCCTGCAAAAACAATAAGGGTCATGCAACCCCTAGATGTATATTTTTACTTTTTACTTTCTCTACTACATATAGTAAGTAGGGGAAGTATTGTTTTCCACCCAAAAATTCAATGTCAAAATTTCACTGGAAATATATGTTTTGAGGCCCCCTGAATCCAAAAAAAAGCACTTTTAGAAAAATGTGTGTGTGTGTGTCTGTGTCTGTGTCTGTGTCAACAATGTAACTAAACAAAATGATAAGCCATTTAAAATCCAAAGTTCGTTTTAAGTTTAATATCTTTCAAGGATGCAACACTAAGATTTTGAAGAAAATTCCTCCACTCTAAACTACCCTTTATATGGAAAAGTTTTGGAAAATTTTGATTTTCTCAAAAATGGCTGTATAAATTTTGATTAAAATGCCATATATTTAAGATATTGTTATGGTAATTGAAACGTATATTTTGAATTTTCTGGCTATAGCCCAAGTAGTCCTGTTTACTCTTGATGACTTTGCATATCTGGTAAACCATAAGAGACCAAATCTTACTGGACAAAAACTGTAGGCCTCGTTAAAACACACGTTATGTCTAAATGCATTTTTTTGTGAACTGAACCATTTTGGAGATATCCGTTGTTATTTGTATGAGTTTTGCAGTACTTACGTTTCTCAAATGGAAGGTCGTTATTCACTTTTTTTATCTTTTAGCCATGCAAAGAGAACGGAATTTCAAAGCTTTAAAAGATTTGACTATAGTTCAAAGTGTACCATATTCCCATACTCCCCTTGTACCTATAAGAAAATCAACAGTAAGATAATTTGTACAAATGTTTATCTCAACTAACACGAAGAAGATATAGGAATAAGAGTTTGTACGAATGGTTAGTACAGGAGCGAGTAGAGAAAGTCATGTGAGTGCAACACATCAGATTTTTCTGCTATGAATTTGCAGTAGTAGGAGATACCAAGATGTAACATGAAATACATGTTTTGAGTCCCCCTGAACCCAAAAATATCAATTTTAGAAAAATATTCATATATATGTGTGTGTGTGTGTGTATGGTGAACACCATAACTCAAAAAAGAAAATTTATAGATGAAACATGATACTCCACCAAAGATTTTCAAGGAATTCCCCATCTCAAACTTCTGCTTCCTTAGACAACTTTTCATTATATTTTATTTAATCAAAACTGGCTCTAAGGATTGTGATTAAAATACCAAATGTTTAATATAGATCATAACAAATAAAAGGTATGTTTTTAATTTTTCTGGGAATAGTCTCTGAAGTCCTCTTCATTCTGAGTGACTTGTATAACAGGTAAACTGTAAGAGATAGAGAAAACATTTCTTCTTTTTCTTCTTCTGCTTCTCCTCCTCCTCCTTCTACTCCTGCTACACCTCCTTCTTCCTCCTCCTCCTTCTTCTTCGGGCCCTAATGACCTAGTTGTCGATGGGCCCTTAAACCCAACTCACTCACTCACTTACTCTTCTTCTTCTCCTCCTTCTTCCTCTCCTCCCCCTTCTTCTCCTCCTTCTTCTTCCTCCTCCTTCTTCTTCTTCTCCTCCTTCTTCTCCTCCTCCTTATTCTTCTTCCTCCCCCTTCTTCTCCTCCTTCTTCTCCTCCTTCCTCCTCCTTCTTCTCCTCCTCCTTCTCCCCTTCTTCTCCTCCTTCTTCTCCTCCTTCTTCTCCTCCTTCTTCCTCCTCCTCCTCCTCCTTCTTCTTCTTCTTCTTCTTCTTCTTCTTCTCCTTATTCTTCTTCCTCCCCCTTCTTCTCCTCCTTCTTCTCCTCCTTCTTCCTCCTCCTCCCCCTCCTCCTCCTCCTCCCCTCCTCCTATGGCTCTACAATCCTTGAACTTTGAGCTTGGCTTCCCTAATGATATGCCACCATCTGACTTGGTCCTGTGCCTTCCTTGTCCATGTTCTCACATCATCAGTCCATCTCAGCTTTGGGCGTCCTTTTCTCTCTTACTATTCAACCATGCATTTAGTGTGTTTTTAGGGATCCTTATATCTTCCATTCTTATCAAATGGCCCAGCCATTGAAGCCTTCTGATTGTTATGCCATTTACTATATCCAAATCTTTATATTGCTCTGCTATTTGATTATTTGTTCTGATACGCCAAATTTCACCATCACATTCTGGACCATAAGTCTTTCTTAATTATCTTCCTTTCCCATGTTGCCAATTTTGCTTTTGCTTGCTCTGTTAACCATGTTTCACTTCCATATGTTACAATAGGCTTAATTATCACCTTATACAGCCTTATTTTAACTTTCTCCCAAATATACCTGGCTTTCATTACATTCCTGAGAGCATGGAGATATCGGTTACCTTTTGCTGTTCTCTCTCTAATTTCTTTCAATATGTCATTATCCTTATTCATCATTGATCCTAAATAATCAAATGAATTGACTTTTTCATATCTTTCTCCATTTAGTATTATATCATTTCCATTATTTACGTTTACCATGTATTTGGTTTTATCATAGCGGATAGAAGAGAAAGTGTGAGCTCTCCCGCTAGTTCACTGCATGATCCGTGGTCCCGTGGCAACTGACCGAAACTGTGGCGTGGCGATCGCAGTCGCCTTAAAATGCGGCCGAACTGCCTAGTATGTGATTTGGAAGTACAGACAATTTTATACGTATGCGTTGTATGTTGTGAGTAATTAGGTACATAACTTGTGAAATTGCTTCTAATTTTGTGCACAAATGTGCGTGTTCTTCAAAACGTAAGTTTCAAGCAACATCAATAATTGATTAAAAATGCCAACTTGTTTTGTACCCGGGTGTCGTTCAGGATACACAAACTGCTCAGAAGCTAGACATTTTTTTACTCCTCCTAAAGATAAAAATCTGTTTTACAAATGGGAAAAGTCTATTCCTAGGAAAGACACTAAATTATCTGTTAAATCTAGTATTTGTGACAAACATTTTCCAGAGGACTTTTTAGTGAAAGTTGATTCATTCGTTGTGCATGGAAAACTAGTTGAAATCCGTAGAATTAAATGGCGGTTAAAGCCAGGGGCAATTCCCTGTATATTTCCTAATTTACCCAGGTACTTAACTACAGTGCATAAATCCCGAAAATCTCCACAAAACAGAGACAAAAAATTACTGAAAAAGCAATATTCAACAATCAGTAAATTACCAGATACAGGATCCAGTCAACCAGTTCTTATTTCAAACGCACCGTCCTTCAACAATGAGGAATTCACAGAAAACAGTTCTAATTCCTCCAAGGTCACAAACACAAGTGTCAATAATGAAATTGCTACACTGAAGAAAAGAATTAGAAACCTCAATAGAAATTTAGTTAGAACTAAAATCCTGCTATCTAAAGAGAGGGCTAAATTAAAAATAGTAGAAAAGAAATTCGCTACTAATTGTTGCGAACATAAATGCAATTTAAATTATTTAAGTAAAAAACAAAAGCTGGTTCTAGATACAATGCTTAAAAAATACATAATTTGCATTATGGTTTAATTTTTCAGCGTAAAATCATGTAAGCAGATATTTCCCACTGTTCTTCGTTAATTATAATACCCATTATTGTAAAATACCATCCTATATTATGTGTCAAGGAAAGACGATGTTTCAAAACAGTATTTCCAATATTCCTGCTTATGATTTTAGGTATTTAAAATGCTAACTGATAATATGAAACCCATTTTCACCATGCATTCGTGAACTAAAGTCAAGCGACCGCGACACTAGTGCCATCTTGCGAGTGAACCATAGTAACTCCCGAAGAGCTCACACTATCTCTTCTATCCGCAATGGTTTTATTATAATTTATCTTCAGTCCTGCTGAAGTAGTCTCTGTCTGTAACTGGCTTAGATTCTCGTTCAAGGCATTTATATTTCTGGTTATTGAAGAGACTTAGCAATAACCACTCTGTCCTCTATGTGATCTGCAAGAGGAGATGGATCGAGACCACCTTCAAATATGCCCGGCCACTTCTAATGCCCCATCCATCAGTGAAAAATATTGGAGAGCAAGAGGATTAATGACTTCATTGTCAGAAATCCAGCATTAGCTAACAACAACAACATATTTCTGGTTATAAGTACTACATCATCAGCATAAGCTAAGCATTGCCTAGTATGATTAAAGATTGTTCCTCCAGGGTTTATTTCAACTTTCCTTATTATCTTCTCTAACCCAATATTAAATAATAACGTACACAAGGAATCCCCTTGCCTTATTCCTGAATTTGTGTTCAATTCTTTAGAGAGCCTGTTCTGAATCTTCACCTAATTCACTGTATTGATGAGTGTCATTTTTGTAAACCTGATTAATTTATTTGGTATTCAAATTCTGCCATGGCTTCTAATATATACGACCTATTGATACTGTCAAAGGCTTGTTTAAAGTCCACAAATAGTTGATGTAGAGGTATTTAATGTTCATGAAACTTTTCAAGGATCATTCTCAGTGAAAATATATTGTCCATTGTACTTCTATTTTGTCAGAACCCACATTGATATTCTCCTAAAAAGTGTTCCACATAGGGCTCAATATATCCAGCTAAAATATTTGTCAAGATCTTATATACACATTTAACAGAGATATTCCACGATAGTTGTTACATACTAACTTGTTCCCTTTTTTATAAATAGGCACTAGTAAGGCTATATTCCAATCGTTTGGCATAGTCTCTTGATTCCAGATATCCAATATTAAGTTATATATACCTTGCATTAACTTTCTACCTCCATTCTTAATCATCTCTCCACTAATTGCATCCTCCCCTGGTCCTCTATTATTTTTTATATTTCTAATTATAGCATTAACCATGGCAGCTGTAGGTGCATGTATTGGTTGGTCTGTTCCTGTATATTTGTCCTCTGTTTGTTCATTTATTTCATTTTTATTTAGCATCTCTTGAAAATAGTCGAGCCATACTTCCAATATTTCCTGTTCATCTGTTGCCAGGTTTCCACGTTTATCCTTACAGATGTTAGACCTTGGTTAAAATCCTGTTTTGTATTTCTTAATACCTTCGAAAAGCTTTCTACTTTTGTTCTTCCCAAATTTCTCTTCTAGGTCATAAAGTGTATTTTCTTCATATTCTCTCCTCTTATGCTTTTCTATTCTCCTCGCTTCACTATGATCATCTATCGTTTTCCTTGTCATACTTTGTAACATACTCATTCTCAATTAGTTTCTTTTTAAGATAGCATCTTCACATTCCTGATCAAATCAGTTAGTTCTGTTCTTATATTGTTTCATTCCCATAACCTTTTCTGCTGCTCCATGTACTGTCTTTACTTTCTATAGTGTCCCCCTCACTAATTCCTTTATCTATTTCTTCAATTAAATACAATATTCATCTCTATTTTCTTTGACTTCAAGTTGATCCACAATCCACATCATATCTACTGCACTCAGTGCACTTAGATTTTTGGATAGTACTTATTTTGAGTCTATATTTAGTATTAACCATAATGTGGTCTGAGTCACAATCTACTCCTCTAATATCAATTATGTCTGTAGCATGTCTTCTGCTAATCATTACATGATCAATTTCATTCCGTTTTTGGCCATCAGGACATATCCATGTTTGCATATATATATTTTTTATGTGCGAATGTAGTACTAGAGATTACAAGATTTTTAGATGCTCCAAAGTCAATTAATCTCTCCCCATTGTCGGTACTTTCATTATGAAGACTATATTTCCCAGTATAGGGCGACAAGGAGCCTTTCCCTATCTTTGCATTCATGTCCCCCATTATTATTATGATGTCATTCTTGGGTATTGTCACCGCGCCCGCCGCATCTAATTGCCGACAGCCGCAATTGTCACCCATCGCATTATTGTCGGCACTACCGCAAAGGAGCCGAAGGAAAGAGACAGAGAATGGCCGCATTGTTGGGGCGCTTGCCGAAAGAGAGAAAAGGATAGAGGCTACTGGAACCTTCTACTTTGTATCTCACCGCAATAAGTGAACGTTCCTGAAGCTTCCGGAATAGTGCCTGGGAGATATAAATAGCGGTAAAGTGTGAGAAGAGTGAGACAGACGTAAGGAGTCAGACGTATGTGAAGCGTTGAGTAGTGCCGACGGAGAACAGTCAGACGTATGTGAAGGTTGAGTAGTCGTGCCGACGGAGACGGACAGATGATGTGGAGAGTTGTGCCGACGGAGAAGAGTTAGTTCTTTGTGTTACGAGTTCGGAGCCGTGCTGTTGGAGAATCGGAAAAGACTTTCTTGTTGTTGCAACGAGTGTACAAAGTTACTGTTTACGGAAATAAAAGTGTTTCTTTGTCTCGACTACATCTGGCTACTTTACTTCACTACCAACCAAAAGTTACACTGGTGTCAGAAGTGGGATTCGTCGAATTGCTTCTAGTTTCGTTACATCGTCGTTAGAAGTTGCAACGTTAGAACCAAGATGGAGGGAGATTCGGAAACCAGGATGATGGCAATGATGAAAGAATTATTCGCCGAAATGAAGACAGAAATGTCCAAGATGAAGACAGAAATGTCCAAGATGAAGACGGCAACCAACAACCTCGCTGCCGAAATGAAGACGAGAAACGACAACCTCGCTACCAAAATGAAGACGGCAAACGACAACCTCTTTGCCGAGCTGAAAGAAGAAATAAAGACGAGAAACAACCTCGCTGCCGAGCTGAAAGAGATGAAGACGGAGCTATCGGCGAAAATTGACGGCGAACTGATTGGCGTGACGGAAGGCGTGGAAGAACTCGGCGAAAAGGTGGACGACCTCTGCCAGCACGTGGACGTCGTGGAGGACGACGGGGAACGTCTTGGCGCCCTGGTAGTAAGAGTTGACGAGAGCGTCAAAGTACTGGATGCCAGGGGCAGACGGAATAGCGCGGAGCCGGGGAGGGAGCACCTAGTGGCCGAGGCGACAGTTGCGCCCGTTTCGGATGATATGAGGGAAGACGTGGAACAACTCGGCGAACTGATTGGCGCGAGGGAAGACGTGGAACAACTCGGCGAACGGATTGGCGTGACGGAAGACGTGGAACAACTCGGCGAACGGATTGGCGTGACGAAAGACGTGGAACAACTCGGCGAACTGATTGGCATGACGGAAGACGTGGAACAACTCGGCGAAAAGGTGGAAGACCTCTGCCAGCATGTGGACGTCGTGGAGGACGACGGGGAACGTCTTGGCGCCCTGGTAGTAAGAGTTGACGAGAGCGTCAAAGTACTGGATGCCAGGGGCAGACGGAATAGCACAGACCCGGGGAGGGAGCACCTAGTGGCCGAGGCGACAGTTGTGCCCGTTTCAGATAACGAAAGTGTCCGTCTCGGGGAAGACAAAGGGGCAGTTCAGGGACGTCGTCGAGGATCCCCTGGAGGAGTGTGTCGGGTACGTAACCAACCAGGATATGACGTGGAGGACGATCAGCAGGGAAGCGCACAAGCAGGCGAGCAACACGCGAGAACCGACTTGGCGTGTGACATGGGAGGACCGTCGGAGCCATCCAAGCACCTGACGCATAGTGCCGTGAACGAAAGAATGGTGGACATCATCTTGGACGGCAGGATACAGGAGAGGCCGTGTCGAGCACGAGTGAACACGAGTGCAGTGGTGGACGCGACTCGCGCGGATGTGGCGGGGCTTGTTGCCGGACCCATCGGAAGCAAGGTGGCTGCGAAGGTGCGCCAGAGAGGTCGGCGGACATGGTACCCAGTGAGCCGTTTCCAAGTGCGCAGGATGGCCCGTCAACACACCAGGAAGAAGGGCAACTGGACGAGGGACCGTCAAGACCGGCGGTACTGTTGCAGAATTTCGAAGCAGGATGGCATACATCGTCCTACCCAGACCAAGGGACACTATCCAACAGCGATACCTAGGATCGTGCCTCCTGGAGAAGAGGTTCGATGGGATAGTCCGCTGGGGCGCAAGGGAGATGCCGCAGTGATAGTGCTGGTCGGGACGACCAGCTCTGAGGAGGGAGCAGTGTCACCGCGCCCGCCGCATCTAATTGCCGACAGCCGCAATTGTCACCCATCGCATTATTGTCGGCACTACCGCAAAGGAGCCGAAGGAAAGAGACAGAGAATGGCCGCATTGTTGGGGCGCTTGCCGAAAGAGAGAAAAGGATAGAGGCTACTGGAACCTTCTACTTTGTATCTCACCGCAATAAGTGAACGTTCCTGAAGCTTCCGGAATAGTGCCTGGGAGATATAAATAGCGGTAAAGTGTGAGAAGAGTGAGACAGACGTAAGGAGTCAGACGTATGTGAAGCGTTGAGTAGTGCCGACGGAGAACAGTCAGACGTATGTGAAGGTTGAGTAGTCGTGCCGACGGAGACGGACAGATGATGTGGAGAGTTGTGCCGACGGAGAAGAGTTAGTTCTTTGTGTTACGAGTTCGGAGCCGTGCTGTTGGAGAATCGGAAAAGACTTTCTTGTTGTTGCAACGAGTGTACAAAGTTACTGTTTACGGAAATAAAAGTGTTTCTTTGTCTCGACTACATCTGGCTACTTTACTTCACTACCAACCAAAAGTTACAGTATTATTTGATATACTCTGTCTAGTTTATCATAGAAGGAATTCTTCATGATTTCTTCTTTGTCCTCCGTTGGTGCATGACAATATATGATAGTTATGTTGAATTTCCCTCTCAATCGTACATAACATAATCATTCATCAATATGTCCAAAGACTAATAGATATCTTTTAATATTCCTATTAATTGGAAATCCTGTGCCAAAATTATTACACCTATTACTACCATTGTAGCACACAGTGTAATGTATAAACTAAAGCTTTCACGGCCGGTGTCCTGACTATTAGTTGGGTTTGTCTCTTTTGGGCTTGTAGGCCGTGGTCTAGAAGGTATTGAATATACTGACATTTCGCCAAGTACTGCACTTGGCATCTTCAGGGTAAGATGATGTAAGATTATCTGTTGTCTGTGCTGGTCAGAGTTTGAATGCAGAAGCAGTTAAGCAAACGACCGTTGGCGCTTTTATATTGTGGGGGTGGGTGGGGCATTGTTGTGCTGGCTAAGATGGTGATTGGTTCTCATCGGTTGGCAGGCCGGGTGTAGGTGGGGTTTTATTACCGGTGTTGTGTGCGTCTGAAAGTTTATCCAAGATGGATATCCATTCTTTCTGTACACAGAGCGCTTCTTCCTTCCGGTTGAAGTTATCTCTGTGTTTGTAGATTTCTATGACTTCTTTTTGTAGTCGGGCATAGTAGTTAACTGTAGAGGACATGGCTCAGGTTTCTTTTAAGTTGACATCATGGCTGAATAGTAAGGCATGCTCTGCTACAGATGATTTTTTTGTTTGTCCCAATCTGGTGTGATGCTCATGTTCTTTTAATCTGGTGGTCACACTGCACATGATAGTGCCTATGTACACTTTCCCACAACTGCAGGGAACTTTATATACATCTGCAGATGTGTGTGGATGGCGTTTGTCTTTGGCCGATCTCAGTAGGTCTTTCATCTTTTTCGTCGATCTTTAGACAGTGTCAACCCCATGTGAGTGCAAAAACTTGCCTATCCGGTCGGAGACATTCCTGATGTAGGGGAGAAAGGCTGTTGCTACTTTGCTGCGTTCCTCCTTTTTAGTTGGCCGTCTGGAATGAAATGTGTGCCGGATTTCCTTTTGTATGTATCCATTGACCTGGAATGTTGAGTTTAGGTGACTGAGTTCTTCCTTTAAGTATTTCTTGTTGCAAAGCCGGGATGTTCGTTCTGTGAGTGTTTTTATTATTTCTTGTTTCTGCCTAGGGTGATGGTTTGAGGTAAGGATTAAGTAATCCTTACTATCAAATATTTCTGCTCTTTGCCACCTGATCTCTTGAATTGCTGCTATCATGATATTATATTTCTTCAGCTGATTAGTCAGATTTCTTAATGCTCCAGCTCTATAAAGACTCCTAATATTCCAGGTTGCTAGGTATCAATCATTCTTCTGTTTCTGTGTACCATTATGCATTCCAATTTGTCTTCATGTATCCGCCCAACTTTCTATCATTTTGGGCTTCTCAAAATTTCATTTTCTCTGGAGGTGGGGTCATTAGCCCTACTCTCTAACCCCCAACCTGGAGGGCCACTGGGTCAGGGTGGCCTAGTTATATCCGCAGGCACTGGGTACCCATTATTGTCGCCTTTTACGACCCATATGGACTACGGTGAGACTATCCTATTCCGGTCACCACATGGAAGCAAAATATTACTGCACAAATAATATAGATCTCGTTAAAACACAATTTATGTCAAATAATTTCTTTTTGTGGAGTGAGCCATTTCTTAATGTTCCTTGTTATTGGCTTTCCTCAAATAGAAAGTCATTAATTGTTTTCTCCTACACATACAAAGAGAATGGAATTTCAAAGCCATCACATAGCAACTGCTGATTTTGTGGCTCGCCAGACAGTGGTGATGTCATAAGGGACCATCAAAGGCACAAATAAAAATGAACACTTGTGTACATTTGAAGCACAGAGTTATAACTGTTCAAAATGCAGGAAGTCCCACAAAACATCCTCTATTTATGATGGATATAGTATATTTTTCCCCAATCTATTCAAACTGCATTGCTAGCAGATTGGGTACTTATGGAACAGTGATTCAAATTCAAATTCGGAATGGTAGCCAGTGGTTCAGTTGGGTAAAGCAGAATCTATATATGATCGTCCCAATGTCTTCAGGTCACCCTCCATGGTCTTGCTAGCGTCTGGTTCCCAAGGTCATGGGATCAAACCCAGCAGAGGGTGATGGATTTTTTCGGGCATAGTAATCCTTAGCATGGCTTCCTTCAGAAGTTCTCTGTAGTAGATTTATGGTACATAAAAAGACCCCAATTCTGAGCAAAATTTAAGAGGTCATTCACGTCCAATATTCAACAAGATCTGGAACCACAGCAGTTAAAGAACATCCATAAACAGAAATTCAATTTGAAACAAACTCACGCACCTGGTCACAATACAACCACAGCAATTATATTTTAAATAATGTTTAAAAATGGTACTGCATCTGGTACTTTGTATCTGAATTTTGCAACACTTCACAGAAAAAAATAACTCTTACATGCCTCAGAGTAAAGAGATAAATTTTACCCCATATTTACAGAAAAATATTGCTCTACAAATGGGCACTACTGTAAGTACAGCAGTGTTTGTGTATATGGAAGTTTGTTTCCTCCGTTTTTGCTTGAATGACTTTTTCTGATATAAATGACCATTTTCTCAGAAATTGTTGAAGATAGCTAAGTTACATTATAGGATGATAAAAACAATCTCTTAAGTTCTGTTTGCACCAAGTTCTACTTGGTGTTGGTTGCTTTTAAAAATAATTGCCGATTAATCTTAATCTAAAAGATACTATAACTAAGAAAACAATCTTCTTTAATAAACAAGCATATTGTATAAAAGTATATGAGTGGCTGTAAACATTTCAGTCTGAATCTTAAATAGTTCCTGAGATAATGGCTCATGAATTTAGTAGATTTAACATTGATGGGACATAGTACTTTTAATCTCTTCTTAAGAATAAAATTATAAGTGGAATGTCATTAATTAATCTCAGTACTGAGATTTAAATATAATTTGATAAAATTAGTCATGAACAGGGAGCAAACCTTCATACAGGGAATGAAAAGTTGCAGAGTATGGACTATAAGAAGTGGGAGTGGTCAGTCTGTCACATGATCACAGCACAGAGGAGCCCAGGTACAGTCAATGCCTGAACATTGTAGATAACGTTGTCACCATTTGCAGTAAAATGACTCCCAGATTCTTGTACAAGTTGAGCAATACGTGAATATTACAGTTTTCATGCTGGAGGCATTTTACTCTGTGTAGAATAGTGAGAGACACCATGCACTGTTGTGTTTTATGCTGTGACTGTACTTGTCCAATGATGTTACACTCTGCCCATGTGGCAGGTAACTTACGAGCGTCTGGTTTCGTGATGGTTGTATAAAGGTTCGAAGCCTAGTCATGAAACATGGTTCACAATAATTGAGAACAGAAACCAGAACAAGAATGACTAAGTTAAAATAATGTATTATAATGTGAACATTCCTGATTAGCAGGAAGTTTTTCCCGGTCCTGTAGGCTTGGTCAAGTTTGAACTTTCTTTTCTTGTTCCAAGGCATGCCATATTAGATTCTTCACTTGAAAATTACTCAAGGCAGCCATGACATACAGCTGCTAGAACTCTATCTAGTCTCTTTTTTTTTTTTTTTTTTTTTTTTTTTCTTCTTTTTTTAAATAACGCCCTCCAACGTAATGTCATATCAGATGGTGAATGAATGAATCAGGTGAAATGATGCTCAAATGAGCCCGAAGTCCATGGAGCGTCTAGTCTCATGCTGGGAAAATGAAACTGGAGAAATTCTAGTAAATGTACATCCTGACTCGTCCAAATTCATTGAATGTTTGTTCTTCTAGTAGAAGCATCATCTGTAGTTTGTTTATATTGTGACTGTCCAGTTTTAACTGTCGCTTTAGTAATGTTATCAGATTCTACTATTCAGTGTCAGTTCACTAAGTTCTCATACCACTTAACTAATGTGATATAGTTCAGCTTCTCACTCCAGTTAGTTTTCACTATTACTTCATTTTCTTTGTGTCATAGTGGTATAATGAAATATGCACAATGCAGCCTCCTCTTCCAAACAGTTCACTTGCTGTGCAGTCAAGCACAGGACTCCTCAGATCTCTCCTGCAGTAGCAGCACACTCAAATTTTCAGAGAAGAGCACTTTTTGTTGCATCCAAAATACGCTAACTCTCAGTCTGATTCATGAGAACACTTCCTTATATAGCTGCTGGAATGTTGTACAGAACAGTCTAGAAGATTCTGGTTATCCACTGAGAGCACTATTGCATGTACTCACGTCTCCAAGTGCCCAGCACTGAGCTCCAATAGCTCCACAACTTGAAACTGACTATTGCCTCAAAAAGTACAAATTAACAAACAACTTAATGTACTTTATTAATAAAGCAATGAAACTTGGCACAATTAGAGCAATCAGAAATAAATCTGCATTTTGAAAATGTTCACTCTATCAAATTTTGAGGTTAGGTAATATCCATCATGTTCGCTGAATTGGAAGCACCTGAAAAGATATCATTGCTTGGTTGTAAACAAATCACTTCCCAATGTGTACAAGTGACCTTCCCCTTTCCTGTTGATATGGTTATTTATATGCATTCCTGTTCTCGTTTCCGTTTTTAGATTTTTTGTGAACTAGCCTTAACAATTATGTTTCAATGTTTATTTGAATCATAAAAAATGTACCACTCTGTTCATGAATTCATTGATATGTATTACACTGCATTAAAACTTTCTCCAATATGCTGCATTAGAAAATAAATGAATTGCTTTTAATCATGTTCAATGATGCACATAACATTAAGTGCAATGGAATTTTTACTGACTTGTATTTTAATTGTATCTATTGAAATATTTTATATCTTGCTCTAAGTGACATTGAAATCTGATTTCACATTAGAATGTATCTTTATGATTTTTAAAACTGGTTCTTGAGAATTGAAATAAAATCATGTAAGAACCATGTAGTTTATATTATATACTCCTTCCTTTATCCTGCTTTTGATTACAGGTCTCTGTTCATCAATTGTTTTTTACTTTCTCTACCATGTACATTGTAAAGAGATCCGAATGGGGGACTACTTTAACTCCGGAACATTTTACCCCTCGAGTCATATTTCATAAATATTGAAGAGACTTAGCAGTAATAGTAACCGCTTTTTAGAGAGCACCATATTTTTATGTTTTAGCGGTTACATCACTCTCTCACAACCCCCAGAATGTCTGGAGGACCACACCTGTCGTTAGTTTACGGGTCTCACCAACCTGAGCAGGAGAATTATCAAAATAAATTCACCGACCATATCCTCTGATTACCAATCAGAGGATGTATTACATGCCATGACAGATCAGCATGTTAGAGATTAAGAGTTTATAGAGAAATTAGAGAACTGGAGAGGTTGGAAAAATAAAGACTCCCTAGCCCTCAGGAACCCCAACAGCATCAGAAGAGAACAAGAGATGACCCAGGTAAGCTCAGACAGAAAAGCTACAGTGAGGAGCAAAACACCAGTAAGTGGAAGTAATGTTCTGCTCAGCTTGGGTACCTTGTGGTCACCATTCACATATCCTCTAGACAGAGACCCCTGAGTATACAGATCTGGTGTAAGCCTATGTGAGCCATACTGGTCTATAGTTATATACAGATGTGGTGTATCCTATGTGAGCCTATACAAGCCTCCCTCCTCAGTCTATACTTAAATACAGATCTGGTGTAGCCTATGTGAGCCTATTCTAGCGTATCTCCCCAGCCTATACTTATATACATATCTGGTGTAGCCTATGTGAGCCTATACAAGCCTCCCTCCTCAGTCTATACTTAAATACAGATCTGGTGTAACCTATGTGAGCCTATACTAGCCTATCTCCCCAGCCTATACTTATATACAGATCTTGTGCAGCCTATGTGAGCCTATACTAGCCTATCTCTCTCCCCAGCCTATACTTATATACAGATCTGGTGTAGCCTATGTGAGCCTATACTAGCCTATCTCCCCAGCCTATACTTATATACAGATCTTGTGCAGCCTATGTGAGCCTATACTAGCCTATCTCCCCAGCCTATACTTATATACAGATCTTGTGCAGCCTATGTGAGCCTATACTAGCGTATCTCCCCAGTCTATACTTATATACAGATCTGGTGTAGCCTATGTGAACCTATACTAGCCTATCTCCCCAGTCTATACTTATATACAGATCTGGTGTAGCCTATGTGAGCCTATACTAGCGTATCTCCCCAGCCTATACTTATATACAGATCTGGTGTAGCCTATGTGAGCCTATACTAGCCTATCTCCCCAGCCTATACTTATATACAGATCTGGTGTAGCCTATGTGAGCCTATACTAGCGTATCTCCCCAGTCTATACTTATATACAGATCTGGTGTAGCCAATGTGAGCCTATACTAGCGTATCTCCCCAGCCTATACTTATATACAGATCTGGTGTAGCCAATGTGAGCCTATACTAGCGTATCTCCCCAGCCTATACTTATATACAGATCTGGTGTAGCCAATGTGAGCCTATACTAGCGTATCTCCCCAGCCTATACTTATATACAGATCTGGTGTAGCCAATGTGAGCCTATACTAGCGTATCTCCCCAGCCTATACTTATGTACAGATCTTGTGCAGCCTATGTGAGCCTATACTAGCCTATCTCCTCAGCCTATACTTATATACAGATCTGGTGTAGCCTATGTGAGCCTATACTAGCCTATCTCCACAGTCTATACTTATATACAGATCTGGTGTAGCCTATGTGAGCCTATACTAGCGTATCTCCCCAGCCTATACTTATATACAGATCTTGTGCAGCCTATGTGAGCCTATACTAGCCTATCTCCACAGTCTATACTTATATACAGATATGGTGTAGCCTATGTGAGCCTATACTAGCCTATCTCCTCAGCCTATACTTATATACAGATCTGGTGTAGCCAATGTGAGCCTATACTAGCCTATCTCCTCAGCCTATACTTATATACAGATCTGGTGTAGCCAATGTGAGCCTATACTAGCGTATCTCCCCAGCCTATACTTATATACAGATCTGGTGTAGCCAATGTGAGCCTATACTAGCGTATCTCCCCAGCCTATACTTATATACAGATCTTGTGCAGCCTGTGTGAGCCTATACTAGCCCATCTCCTCAGCCTATACTTATATACAGATCTGGTGTAGCCTATGTGAGCCTATACTAGCGTATCTCCCCAGCCTATACTTATATACAGATGTTGTGCAGCCTATGTGAGCCTATACTAGCCTATCTCCACAGTCTATACTTATATACAGATATGGTGTAGCCTATGTGAGCCTATACTAGCCTATCTCCTCAGCCTATACTTATATACAGATCTGGTGTAGCCAATGTGAGCCTATACTAGCCTATCTCCCCAGCCTATACTTATATACAGATCTGGTGTAGCCTATGTGAGCCTATACTAGCATATCTCCCCAGTCTATACTTATATACAGATCTGGTGTAGCCAATGTGAGCCTATACTAGCGTATCTCCCCAGCCTATACTTATATACAGATCTGGTGTAGCCAATGTGAGCCTATACTAGCGTATCTCCCCAGCCTATACTTATGTACAGATCTTGTGCAGCCTATGTGAGCCTATACTAGCCTATCTCCTCAGCCTATACTTATATACAGATCTGGTGTAGCCTATGTGAGCCTATACTAGCCTATCTCCACAGTCTATACTTATATACAGATCTGGTGTAGCCTATGTGAGCCTATACTAGCGTATCTCCCCAGCCTATACTTATATACAGATCTGGTGTAGCCTATGTGAGCCTATACTAGCCTATCTCCACAGTCTATACTTATATACAGATCTGGTGTAGCCTATGTGAGCCTATACTAGCGTATCTCCCCAGCCTATACTTATATACAGATCTGGTGTAGCCTATGCGAGCCTATACTAGCCTATCTCCTCAGTCTATACTTATATACAGATCTGGTGTAGCCAATGTGAGCCTATACTAGCCTATCTCCTCAGCCTATACTTTATACAGATCTGGTGTAGCCTATGTGAGCCTATACTAGCCTATCTCCTCAGCCTATACTTTATACAGATATGGTGTAGCCAATGTGAGCCTATACTAGCGTATCTCCCCAGCCTATACTTATATACAGATCTGGTGTAGCCTATGTGAGCCTATACAAGCCTCCCTCCTCAGTCTATACTTAAATACAGATCTGGTGTAACCTATGTGAGCCTATACTAGCCTATCTCCCCAGCCTATACTTATATACAGATCTTGTGCAGCCTATGTGAGCCTATACTAGCCTATCTCTCTCCCCAGCCTATACTTATATACAGATCTGGTGTAGCCTATGTGAGCCTATACTAGCCTATCTCCCCAGCCTATACTTATATACAGATCTTGTGCAGCCTATGTGAGCCTATACTAGCCTATCTCCCCAGCCTATACTTATATACAGATCTTGTGCAGCCTATGTGAGCCTATACTAGCGTATCTCCCCAGTCTATACTTATATACAGATCTGGTGTAGCCTATGTGAACCTATACTAGCCTATCTCCCCAGTCTATACTTATATACAGATCTGGTGTAGCCTATGTGAACCTATACTAGCGTATCTCCCCAGCCTATACTTATATACAGATCTGGTGTAGCCTATGTGAGCCTATACTAGCCTATCTCCCCAGCCTATACTTATATACAGATCTGGTGTAGCCTATGTGAGCCTATACTAGCGTATCTCCCCAGTCTATACTTATATACAGATCTGGTGTAGCCAATGTGAGCCTATACTAGCGTATCTCCCCAGCCTATACTTATATACAGATCTGGTGTAGCCAATGTGAGCCTATACTAGCGTATCTCCCCAGCCTATACTTATATACAGATCTTGTGCAGCCTATGTGAGCCTATACTAGCCCATCTCCTCAGCCTATACTTATATACAGATCTGGTGTAGCCTATGTGAGCCTATACTAGCGTATCTCCCCAGCCTATACTTATATACAGATCTTGTGCAGCCTATGTGAGCCTATACTAGCCTATCTCCACAGTCTATACTTATATACAGATATGGTGTAGCCTATGTGAGCCTATACTAGCCTATCTCCTCAGCCTATACTTATATACAGATCTGGTGTAGCCAATGTGAGCCTATACTAGCCTATCTCCTCAGCCTATACTTATATACAGATCTGGTGTAGCCAATGTGAGCCTATACTAGCGTATCTCCCCAGCCTATACTTATATACAGATCTGGTGTAGCCAATGTGAGCCTATACTAGCGTATCTCCCCAGCCTATACTTATATACAGATCTTGTGCAGCCTGTGTGAGCCTATACTAGCCCATCTCCTCAGCCTATACTTATATACAGATCTGGTGTAGCCTATGTGAGCCTATACTAGCGTATCTCCCCAGCCTATACTTATATACAGATGTTGTGCAGCCTATGTGAGCCTATACTAGCCTATCTCCACAGTCTATACTTATATACAGATATGGTGTAGCCTATGTGAGCCTATACTAGCCTATCTCCTCAGCCTATACTTATATACAGATCTGGTGTAGCCAATGTGAGCCTATACTAGCCTATCTCCCCAGCCTATACTTATATACAGATCTGGTGTAGCCTATGTGAGCCTATACTAGCATATCTCCCCAGTCTATACTTATATACAGATCTGGTGTAGCCAATGTGAGCCTATACTAGCGTATCTCCCCAGCCTATACTTATATACAGATCTGGTGTAGCCAATGTGAGCCTATACTAGCGTATCTCCCCAGCCTATACTTATGTACAGATCTTGTGCAGCCTATGTGAGCCTATACTAGCCTATCTCCTCAGCCTATACTTATATACAGATCTGGTGTAGCCTATGTGAGCCTATACTAGCCTATCTCCACAGTCTATACTTATATACAGATCTGGTGTAGCCTATGTGAGCCTATACTAGCGTATCTCCCCAGCCTATACTTATATACAGATCTGGTGTAGCCTATGTGAGCCTATACTAGCCTATCTCCACAGTCTATACTTATATACAGATCTGGTGTAGCCTATGTGAGCCTATACTAGCGTATCTCCCCAGCCTATACTTATATACAGATCTGGTGTAGCCTATGCGAGCCTATACTAGCCTATCTCCTCAGTCTATACTTATATACAGATCTGGTGTAGCCAATGTGAGCCTATACTAGCCTATCTCCTCAGCCTATACTTTATACAGATCTGGTGTAGCCTATGTGAGCCTATACTAGCCTATCTCCTCAGCCTATACTTTATACAGATATGGTGTAGCCAATGTGAGCCTATACTAGCGTATCTCCCCAGCCTATACTTATATACAGATCTGGTGTAGCCTATGTGAGCCTATACTAGCCTATCTCCCCAGTTTATACTTATATACAGATCTGGTGTAGCCTATGTGAGCCTATACAAGCCTCCCTCCTCAGCCTATACTTATATACAGATCTGGTGTAGCCTATGTGAGCCTATGTTAGCCTATACTGGCCTATCTCCTCAGCCTATACTTATATACACATCTGGTGTAGCCTATGTGGGCCTATACTGGCCTATCTCCCCAGCCTATACTTATATACAGATCTGGTGTAGCCTATGTGAGCCTATACTAATCTCTCTCCTTCAAATATCTCTCACCTTCTAATATGCCTGGCCACTTCTAGCACCCCATCCATCGGTGAAAAATATTCGAGAGCAAGAGGATTAATGACTTCATTGTCAGAAATCCAGCATTAGCTAACAACAACAAACATTGTAAAGAGAAAGTAGTGCATTCTACCCAAAAATTTCACACCTAGATTTTACTAGAAATAAACGTTTTTAAATAAAAAGAAGCCTTTTTAGAAAGAGGTCTGTGTATATGTGTCTGTGAACAGCATAACTCAAAAATGAAAAATGTGTTGAACACCAAATGTGGTATTTAAGTTGATTATCTTCCAAGGATGCAGCACATAGATTTTCAAGAAAATATCCCCACCCCAGACTACTCTTTACTTCATGCCTGAGGAACATTATTCCAAAGGTGTGAAGAGTATAGCACGTATTAAGTGGAACCAGTTTTTGATTTGTTTTTCCTTGCTATTCCCTTTTTGTGGTCACAAATGGAGTGAAAGTAGGAGAATGTCTTCCCACCTGGTGAGTAATGTTGCCCAGGCCTGTTTACATGACACATATTTCAAAAATGTTTTTTTCCTCGCAAAATGACTATGATTTTGACTAAAATACCACATGCTTAAGGTATTTATGACAAATAAAATGTAAATCTTCAATTTTCTGGGAATAGTCTCTGAAGTTCTCTTTATTCTGAATGACTTTTGTAGAACTGGTAAACTGTAAGAGAGAGAGACAAAATCTTACTGCACCAGAAAAAGTGTAGATCTCATTAAAACACCCATATCTTGACAAATATATTTTCTCTGGTATCAACCATTTCCAAATATTCTTTATTATTGGTTTCAATTTTGTAGTACTACTCAAACTGGAAGTCATTATGTTTGTTTTTGACTATCACTCAAAGGCTGCTGTATTTCCATATTCCCCTTGTACCTATAAGAAAATTAGCAATAAGATAATATCTGTAAATATTTATCTGTATTAACATGAAGTAAATAGAAGAATAAGTTAAATAAGGAAAATTGAAGCTATTAACAGTGAAGCAACAAGATTCTAAAGTAAGAACAAATTAGAAACTAAAAACTTCACTTCTCGAGAATGAGTTGGAGACAACTTGAAACTCGAGTCAGTTTGTGCAAAAAGAACTTGCAACATTACTAAGATAAGTGAAGTTTTTAGTTTCTAATTTGTTCTTACTTTAGAAGAATAAGTGTTTGTTAGAATTGTTTGTTGAAGAATGGGTAGAGAAAATCATGTGAATGTAACACATTCTTTTGTTCATGTTAGGTACCTGGAAAGTTGGTTATACAGAGCTCTAGGGACCAAAGCAAAAGCATTTGAAAAGTCTGATATGTTACAGTCACATTACTTTCGCTACTCACTCTTGTACCTACTATTCTTCTTCTTCTTCTTTTCCTCCTTCTCCTCCTCCTCCTCCTTCTTCTTCTTTTTCTTCTTCTTCTTCTTCTTCTTCTTCTTCTTCTTCTTCTTCTTCTTCTTCTTCTTCTTCTATCTGCTTCATGTTAATTGTGATAAATGTTTGTAGTAATGGCTTTATTACATATTTCCTTATAGGTGCAGCCATGGACAGAGTGATTGAGAACATTGGGAGAATATGTGTCCTATGCCATATTGCAGTGTGGTTTACACAAGTCAATATTTCCAACATTCGGCTGAGTTTATTGATACTCTGTTCCATGTTATCATCTGTCGACACATAAATACGCAGTTTGCTACACCGCCCCTTTCTTTATCAGGAGCAAATACAAATGCGAGAGACAGCCTATTTGTGTGTCCAACAGACAATAACATGTGGAACAGAGACTACCAATAAACTCAGCTGCATGTTAGAAATATCAACTTGTGTAAGCCGTGCTGCAACATGACGTGGGACTTAAAAATATTCTGCTTTCCTAATGTGCTAAATCATTTTTTCAATGGCTGTGCAAGGGAAATAGGAGAATACAGTAGGCTTTAAGTGATTGTTTTTAAGAGCTGGTCGCTATGCGAGGGCCTTGAAAGTTTATTCTCTTTGTATAGTTTGGACATAAAAATTACTTCCGATATTTGAAAAGTACAAGAGTTTGAAAATTCTAACGAATAAGAAGGAATATCTCAAAATTGGTTATCTCCAGAATAAAAAAAAATATTTGTTATAAATTGTGTGTTTTAACGAGATTTACTTGTTTGGTGTGGTAAAGTTTTGTCTATCTCTTACAGTTATACAAAATTCATTCAGAATGAAGAGGAATTCAAAGGACATTCCCAGAAAATTCAATCATGAAAGTGTCTTAAACATATGTTAATTTAGAATCGTTAGTCATTTTGAGAAAATCGAAATGTAGTAAGTAAAAAATAAATTGGAGAGGGAAGATTTTTTTCCAAAATTTTGTTGCATCCTTGGAAGATGCTAAACTTCATGTACTTTTCGTTTTTGAGTTATTCTGTTTACAGGCAGGTACATATACAAACACCTTATTTGGGGCTTCAAAACGAGCATTTCAATAAAACCCGTAGGTGTATCGAATTTTTGTGTGTAACAGTGCCTTCTCAAGCTGTGTACGTGGTAAAGAAAGTATAAATGTTTTTAGGAAGTGTGGAAAACGTGAAGAAACGCGTCAATCCCGTGAAATACGAAAGATTTTGTAAAATATAAATTCGAGTTTAGCTCGATTGTTTTAAAGCTTGTTTCCATAGCTCTGATAGGGGCAGTTAGGATATTAAACGTTTTATTTTCCCGACATGATAACGTTGATTAGTAAGGAGACCTAATTGGCACCTGTGGCCCTGAATTTGGCCTATCACTGCGGATAGATACGTAGGTACCTACGGTCGGCATGCGCCGTTATAACTTTGGTCCGAGATATTGATTGTAGTACTTGCACACACTCCGGGTGCAAGCAGGTCGTACAAATGTGCAGGACATCACCCTCGTGCTTTTTATCCCAATCGAAACCTTAATGCAGTACTTTGGAAAATAACTTGCAAAAGTGGTGAAGTGATAGTCGTACCTAATGCCATACATTGTAATACGTTTCTCATCGGGAAGCGCTGGACTGTGATATGGGTTCTGCAGGCACTAAATAAATTCTTAAAGAGAGGATTAACATGAAGAAAAGCTGTAAAAGGAGTAATACGTTGCTGCTTATGCAAGTAGGTAGTAACAAAAGACGTCAGGATGCAAGCCCAGCTGTGAAGTGTCTAGTTGTAAAGTTGCTATGGGCAAGAGAGTTGTAAATGTTTGTTTTTGTTATGAAATCTTCGCCCTTCCCTGTTATTGTTTACAGTTTTATTACGAGTTGTAAGAAAGCTTTTGGTATGAGGGCCTCTATGAAAAATGTTGCTTGTTACATATCTATTAACGTTTTGTAAACTGAGGTGTCGTTAAATTTCATTACTCGCGAATCAAAATGGTTGTTAAAGAAAAAGAAGGATTGCCTCTTGTTCCCGTGGTTGTGTTATCTCTGTCTCTTGCTCTAAGTGTTTACTATGTGGTAGACAGAGTGGCGCGTTCGGCAGAAAACACCATCCCCTATACAGACAACGAGAACAACCAAAACTACATGCAAAATCACAAGGTGGTGAACCCTTTAACTGAAATACTGTACCAGCAACTCTTCATGAAAAAGAGACTTGAAATGTGTCCTAATTTCCTGAAAAGCGTTTGCAAATGGGATACTGATTTTCCCTCTGAGGAAACAACAATAACAAGAAACACGAGGAAGGGTTTGAGTAAGATCGGCGGTGTGATTGTAAGATCGTGTCAAGTATTAGGCGTCAAGAAGTATCAGGATGTATGTTTTCTGATTAGCAAGAACAGTTCAACCTTACACATGGAAAATGATCCGGACAGTAGAAGTATATTGAGAATTTTGCTTCAAAACTGCACGTATGTGAACGACAATGGCTTTCCCTGTACGTTTGTGGAAAAAGTGCCAATTGAAAAACACGAAAAGAAAAATGTATGCATTTCCGATAGAGAATCGTTCAACAATATAGTAAGCTATCGATGTAGATCCCAAGTTTCGGAAGAGAATAATGAAATAATACCCATCGAGAACGTTGTGTTCTCTGTCAGCGAAGAAAAGAAGAATACTTCCATTAAAGAGGAATACAGATCAGGAACCAACAAGAGCACAGTGGGCACAAATGCTACGTCTTTCGTTTGTCACATCCTTCTAGCCGCTCTGCTGATTGTGTCTGCATCTGTGGCTTTATTCGAGGTCTGTCGGGATCGATTCGGAGATAAAAAGGTAACTAAGTGTCTATTTCATAAGTTTTAGAAAGTAGCTGCATGTCGTTTATAATATTAAAGCGTACCTCGGGGTTCGAACCAGAAAGTAAGTGTTAAGGCTTTGGATTTGGGGGAATTTGATGAAATCACTTTTCTGGCAAAGGAGGGAGATCTTGTACCTTCCCTGAGCGGTTCGAACCCTTGTCTAGGCACGTAACAGTAGAGATATTCACTCAGGCAAAAGCAAGAAAAGTTATTTCTGCGAGTCCACTGTGTGTGTGTGTGTGTAGTGGAAGCTTGCAGTTATGCAGCCTCCAAAATCTCGTATATAAATTCGTAAACCTAAAGGAATGTTTCAAAGAAGTAACATATTTCATTGCAAGATTCCTAACATGGGAGAGATTCCAGGGAGGCCTTCAGTCTATTCGTTAAGTATAATAGTCGCTAGTTTATTAAATGTGCATGTCAAAATTGAGACTATTCCCAATAGTTTCATTTTATACATTTTTGCAATTCTTGATATGTAAGTTAATCATTGTTAACACATATTTGGTAGTGTAAGCTAAACTTAGAATTCATCAATTCCCATGGCAACAAGGTTAAAACCGGTCATTATTACTTACGGTACCAGTAGGAAATAACGTAACACCCAACAGCATGCTAACCTAAAAATAAGTCATTAATGAATCCTTAGCAAAATATACAAACGTATGAATTATTTATTGATTGCAATATTAAATGTGCAATTGGACATGTTGTTAACATTAAGAAGCGACTTAATTCTTTTTCCTAAGCTCACATATCAATTCTTTTTATTCCTTCCGTAGATCTTGAGGTGGAATCTAGATTTTCACATGAAATATACAAATTATTAGGCCTCTATGAGACAACACTAGTAGATAATAATAATTATAAAAACTCGTAAGATTCAATTCGGCTACATAAACAAATAACCTAGCAACCAAGTCATGTTACTTCAAGTAAAGAATCTACTGTAAAATTCATTAATAAGAGTGGATAAGAAGGCTTTGTCCATATAATTTAGATTTAGCTTTTTATTTGTTCACATTGAGAATTCATTTTTTCTTAATGTCCAATAAAATATGGAAAAACCATTTTGATTTATTATTGCTTTTTACGGTTTTTTCAACCATTGCAAAAAGTAATTGGCTAACCACGAACTGTAAGTTACCTACTTCTCAGATCTCGAATGCTCGGCCCTCCAGGCCTCGTGCATTCTCGACCTGATAATTATCACTTACAGTTCTTGGTACACAATATACTATTGGTACCTATAACATTGTTGCTCACAATTAGCGTGCAGCTCCCACATTTAAGAAATTATTGTATTTTATCGACATGTGTTTTCTTGCTTTTGTTGAGGTACATTTGCTTGCAGGCTAGGACAAATGTTTTGGGCTTGACTGATTCATCACAAAATGTAGTAGTTAAGGTAATTTATGAAGCATGGCAATTTTCAGACATATTAGTTTAGACTTAGGCAATTATTATTTATTTACGCCAACAAACCTACTGTCGGTGTGTGGCTGTGGCATTGAATCTTTCAGTTCGGATTCTACCTCTTAGACTTATGTAGGTAGTTTGCCCTTTCATTTATTTTGCATTGTAGATTAGTGCCAATAGCGGGTGGTTTTCACGGCCAAAACCCCTCTGAAAAATCATTGCAAATTTTAGGCATACGGTGCAGAAATCTAGCCCTTGATTTGTACGTGCCTGCGAACTAACACCATAGATTGTATACTAGGTTTAGAAATAAATCGCATCGTTTATGCATTAGACCGTTACAGTCCCAACCTAACGCTCTTTAGCTCTTTCTAAATTTCTCCGAACACATGACAAACTTTCTTCCTTTCATAGAAGTTTGAAAACAGTGTTGTTATAATTAATTTAATTTAAAAGGTGAGTCAATTAATAACACTAAACAAAACTTACAACATAATTTTCCGGAACAATTAATCATGACATAAAGCTAGAATCGAAACTTCTCAAACACATAACTGGAAAACAAGAACTGTCCACATGGGAACAAATCTTCATTTTAACAAATAGAAACCGAGTATTTAATTTCGACATTCCTCAGAAAGATATTTTCAGCAAGTTCATTGAACCGCTGCCAGAAGAAACATCAGAAGAAGCATCACCATCTGCACCATGAAACACCATGGAAACCCAGTTATCGTCCGGCTGATAATGGAGGAAATTTAAGCTCCGGAAAATTATGTTGTAAGTGTTGTTCAGTGTTATTAATTGACTCACCTTTTAAATTAAATTACATGACAAACTTTATTTAGGTCATGTGCTAGATACGATTCATCCATGCAGGGTATGTTCAGTTTTAAGTTGTAACGGGATCGTGACTTGGATGCGCCGTTTGTAGCGGTTTCTGGACGTTGGGTGCCGGATTTAGGTAGGCATGAGAGGATGTTTCTCGGGCGCGAGGTTAGATGACAACACAACACAGGCTTTTACTAAGTTTATTCTTCAACACTTATTTTGCCTCGAATTTCCGACCTGAGCAAGTTTCTGGTGCTTCTCTCTTAGGTTGCTAACTGCTTTACGTTCACTAATCACCGTTGCACTTCACACCTCGAACGTTTCTTTTTGGCGCGAGAGCTATACTCATTTAGCGATACCAGGTTTACACACTTCTAGTCACATCGCCACCCAGACTCAAACTGTCAGACCGTTACACTTTTCACCTCGACGTTCCTTTTTGGCGCGAAGCTATACTCATTTAGCGATACCAGGTTTACACACTTCTAGTCACATCGCCACCCAGACTCCAACTGTCAGACCGTTACACTTTCCACCTCGACGTTCCTTTTTGGCGCGAAGCTATACTTATTTAGCGCTACGAGGTTTACACTCCTGGGCACATCGCCATCCAGACCCAACTGTCAGACCGTTGCACTTTGCACCTCGATTTCCCATACTGTCCATTCGATACATTATTTAACTGTTTAATGAACTCTAATGTGACTAATTAAGGACATAGATTTGATTTCTTTAGTTCTAGAGGCCTTTAGAAACTTGTTCAGGTCAACCTACTTTCAAAAGGCAATTTCTTTGCACAATACCAAGTTATACTTATATCTAAAATCTTATATTTATGTACATTCTTAATCTAAAATTACAAATATATACGTAGAAGTTCCCGTCTCAAATGCGCCGGATTTTGTAACAAGAAAAACAGGAAGATCTTTGAGAGATTTCTCCTTTTTTTTTGGTTACCAAATTCTATTTTCCTCCGAAGTCCTGACTTCAGCTTAACCTACACATGAAAATGTCCACTTCCTCGTAGTATACCTTTGCTTTCAATTATCTACCTGTCTTGGACTTTCACCTTCTTCCTTTACAATATCACACATATAGGTCACTGACACAGGTTCTCCTTGTCTACCTGGCCCATGTAAACACAAGGGTTCAATGTCTTCCAGGGTCCCTTAGTTCATAACCAGAGTTCCACATAATGACATTGTGTACTTCTAATCTACTCACATTTACAAGCTACTAATTTTACATTTTTTTTTTTTTTTTTTTTTTTTTTTTTTTTTTTAAATTCTTAAACCAGTGTTTCATATAATGACATTCTGCACTGCTAATCTAATCACACTTACGAGCTACTAATTGTACACTTATTTCTACCTATTTTCACCTATATCCTTCCAAGTTTACCATTGTTCCTTCATCTGTCTTTTTAAACTTATTTACCGCTTCGCGCGTATTTTAAACCATCATTTTCATTTCAATTGTTGCTTGTTAGTGTTTCCCGCATCTTCGGTCTCCCTTTGATAAGTAATTAGACCCCTGACACCATTTATTTTGTAATGACCAAGCTCTCGAATTGATAGGCCGACTCGGCGTATCTTACCTCGAATACTTATTCTTTATGTACTTTTGCGTGCTCTTTCCTTTATTGGTTCTTCTTCGGTTCTGATCTCGTCCTGAAGGTACGGACGTAAAAGCTGCTTATGCCATTTTCCCCCTAGTTTACCGCTGTTCAAGTCCATAAGCAAGTACGTGTCAGTTCCGTATTCCTCTACTACCTTATACGGACCCTTGTATAAAAGTCCCATGCGCTGGTTATATTTGTTTATGGCGCTAGAAAGTTTCTTGTTTCTCACCAATACGAGATCGCCTTTGTGTAATTTCCACTTTTTCCTCATTTTCGCCTTATGTTTTTCTTTACGTCTATCCGCCCTCTTTCTCATTCGCTCTGCGGCCACTTCCATAATTTCTAATTGCGACGTACTCACGGCGCCTTCCACATCAAGGGTTCGCGGTATGTTCGCACCCATCGTGTTAATGAGCTTGCCTTGCATTAACTCTACCGGTTTGAATCCCGTGACTTGGTTTACCGATTCATTTAATATCTTTTCAATTGTCGGTATCATTTCGGGCCATTTTGTTTGTTGCTTACTACAGGATACTCGCAGATACACCGATAGGTTTCTCATGGTTCTCTCGGTCGGGTTGCTATTCGGCCGATAACGCGAACAGTGGTAAAGTTTGATACCTTGTTCTTTCATCGTGTTAACGAACTTCTTTCCTGTAAACATGGTAGCGTTATCTGCTAGTAATGCGTCCATTTTTCCGACCTGGGGAATATAGTACTTCAGCAATTTATTCAAACATGTGGCACTATCTATCTTTTTAACCGGGTAAATCTTAACGAACTTTGAGAACACATCTACAAATACTATGACGTATCTATATCCAAACGCTCCTCGGGGTAACTCGCCATGACAATCCACCGTAACTAAGGATCTTGGTTTGTCCCGTAGGATGGCGTTCGTCTCGTAATCGTACGCGACTTGCAGTGGCTTCGCTCTTTGACATACGTCACACACCGTAACCGTATGCCTTACCTTTCGTCTTAACTTAGGGATGTACAAATTTTCCAAAATGGTAGCAGTCGTCCTGTCCGTCCCTGAATGACATAACGCTTTGTGGAACGTCGTAATAATTTCTTTTTCCAGGCTACCAGGAATGTACGTCTTCCACTTCGGGTTAATGGCTCCGTGCTTTTTATATAAGACTTCGTCTTTCATTCCCAAACTACCTTCCACCTGTCCATCTATTTCCGGCGCTTTGACCATTAAACCGACCAACTTACAGTCTTTCCTCTGCAATTCGCTGATTTTCTTTAATTTCTCCTTTAATCCCCTATCCATTGGTATCTCTAGTTTCAACACTTTAATTTCTCTTAGCACTCCACCCATATTATCGGGTATTTCAGCATGATGGGTTAGTCGCGATAACATATCACTGAACGTATTCATCTTTCCCGGTATATGTAGGATTTCCACGTCATACATCATTATTTCATGAGCGTACCTACACATCTTTGAGCTAGTATACTTACATTTCTGTAGAAAAGACAAACTAATGTGATCAGAGAAGATCTTTACCTTTTTGCGGTATATGTAAGTTCTAAATCGCTGAATGGCAAAATACATCGCACAGATCTCGATTTCTGTCACTGACGCGTTTCTCTCTACGTGGTTCAGCCCCCTGGAAGCCGTACTTATAACATGGAACTGGTCTGGAGCTGACCTTTGCCCTAGAATAGCTCCAAACCCTTGGCATGAACCGTCCACGTAAATTTCATAAGGAAGTCCATCCCTAGGCCTCTCAAGTAGTATAGAGTTTGCAAACAACTGCTTAATCTTCTCGAACGCCGTCTGCTGGGTGGCACCCCAATGCCATTTCACCCCTTTTCTCAATAATTCCCTTATAGGTTCCATTATACTGGCGTACTGAGGAATGAATTTCGCCTGATAGTTTAAGACGCCATTCAGTTTCCTAACTTGTTTAACCGTTTTAGGGGGCGGAATATTCATGATGGCATCTATTCTCTTTTTGTCAGGTTTTAGCCCCTTTTCATTTATTATGTATCCCAAAAATTCTACCTCCTTTACGCAGAATTTAGATTTTTCGAGGTTTACAGTCATTCCGTTTTCTCGAAGTTTCGTCAACACGTAATCTACATGTTTCATGTGCTCGTCAAAATCTTTATCTATGATCAAGAAGTCATCCACATAATGGAGCAAATACGTCCTCGTGGCATCCCCTAAAATTTCATTTATGGCCCGAAGCAAACCGTTTCCCGAGGTACGCATTCCGAAAGGGCAGACAGTATATTCTAGCTGTATCCCTTCGAAGATAAAACTCGTGTATTTCCTAACCTCTTCTTTGAGCTCAACTTGCCAATATGACGCCGTTAAGTCAATCGAGGAAATATATCGGCCCCTGGACATCTTAGTGATCAACTGCTCAATAGATTCGCTCCTAAAATAGTCGGGAAGGGTGTATTTATTTACCCCCCGTCCATCCAATGTTTTCCTTAAACTGCCATCCTTCTTCGCTATCCAAACAACGGGACTAATTATATCCGAATTTGAGATTCTAAGTATTCCTAGTTCTAACATTTGGTTGATAATAGCTCTAGCCTGCGTCTGTATGGCTAATGGTAGTTCCCTCTGTCGGTAATTACAAGCTTTCGCGTCTTTTACCTCGAAACTGTGTTGATATGCTTTGCATCTGCCGGGTAATTTACTGAAGGTGTTAGCATTTTTAGTTAATGTGTCTTCTAACCGGCTCATTTGTTCATTGGTCAATTGGTAAGACTCGGTCAGCTTTTCTTTCATTGCAGCCTGCCGAACTTGGTGGCTTTGTTCCACGAACAAGGGTACGGGCGCTTTCCCCTTCTCTCGCTCCAAAGTACCCACCGCCTTTTCACTAAAAGGAGGTCTTTTACCCTCGGGTTTGTTATACCTGATAGCAATCTTTACAACCGGTTCCGTTTCTACACGCACATGCTGGATAAATAAGTGTTCGTCTCCTATATCCGACTCATTTAACATGCCAACAATCTCACTTCGTTTTATGTTACGAACAAACGGTACACCTATTCTCCTTTCACCTTTATTTAAAATTAAACTTCCCTTTGCGAAGTCTATGACCGCCTTCAGGTCGTACAACATGTCACATCCAATAATGGCATCACAAATCAAATTATCGATCACTAAGAATATGTACTCAAACACCTCCCCGCCGATTTCTAAGCATAGCATGGTCTGCAGTTTAATCCTTTGCACCGTTTTGCCTACGGCTACCTTGCAAACCACATTAGAAGTAGGTAAAGTCATCATCTTGACATTTCGGTTTAGCAACCCTTGGAAAAATTTCGCGCTACATACATTCATGGTAGCACCGGTATCTACTGTAAATAACTCCGCTTTACCTCCTACTTTAACCTCTATTACCGGGGATTCTACTTCGTTTTCGTCCGAGTAATTCTTCAGTATTGCCAATTGTTCACTTTCGTCATCATTTAATTCGGACCGTAGCCCTGTGCAGTAAATCACCCCAGGGTTCGGTGCAATCTTTTTCCGGTCCACAACAAGATCGCAATTTAGTTTTCCGGATCATTTCCATCCACTATTTCAAAACCTTCTCTCACAGGCGCCACTAAGATCTCTTGACCTCCGGGCATATTAGAATTTCCCCCTCTTTGGCCCCGTCGGTTATTTCCTCGCGAGCTATATCCGTTACCGTAATTCCCCCTGTCTTCTCTACGGTAATGCTCTTCGTCGGAGTCGTGGGCTCTCCACGGGGTTCTCGGGTTATGCCCGTTTCGACGTCCCCTAGGTCGGTACGGCCCGTCATGGAAATTCGCCTCCGTTCTAATTAAATTTACCTGATGCTCTCGTCTGCCGTTTCTTGGCCTACCCTCGAATCTGGGCGGGTCATCTCGGTATCGTTCCCTGATACCAACGTCTCGGTTATGGTTCCCATTGTAATTTCTGTTGGCGCGCGGTGAACTCGGCTGACCACGCCAGCTTCCCCTTTCATTTCTCCGCGAACCATGATCAAACTCCCGTTCCCAGTTGCTACTTTCAAAAGCTGACACAAGATCTATTAATTCAGTAATATCTTTCGGTCTCGCTACGATCAGGTAATTTGTAATCTGCTGAGGGAAATGTTTAATAATTTGCGAAATAAAATCTCCTTCGCTTACAGGAGGATCGACTAATCTGCAATTTTGCGCGCAAGTTAACACGTAGTCCGCCATTGACTGTCGGCCGTGTTCATTGTATCGGCCGTTGCTCAATATTGATCTGGCTTTGTTCTGCGTAGTCGCGTTCCAGTACTTGTTAAGGAACATTTGCCTGAAATACTCGTAAGAACAATTTTCCCCCAAAACAAGCCTTAACCACGTCAGAGATCTATTTTTCAGAGCCTTACGCACAACAAACATTTTGAGCTGTTCCGGTATATCCTTTATCTCGAAATAGCGGTCTAAGTCGATAAGGAATTGCTTAGGATTTATGTCCTCAGACTCTTCAAAAATGGGAACAGACACTTCATTCAGTAATTGGCCATATTGACTAAGACTATTTCCTGTAATAGACGGGTTCACGTGGAAGGAGCTAGGTGTCACATTTTCTATAGCTGCAGCCTCATGCTGTGCGCTATTTACAATTGAGTTATTTCCATTACTGTCAACTGCGCTTGTCGCATTACCATCATTAATACTTCTTAATTGTATCTCTATTCTCTCTACAGATCCCTGGATTTCCACTATTCTACTCTCGTTCTTTTTTGAACGGTTATCTACCTCTAGATGAGCTAATAGCTGTCTCTCCGTGTTTTCCTTAAGTTTATTAATTTCTTGTCCCTCAGCTTCTATTTCAGCGTGCACTACCTGCAAAGTTTCATTTACCTCCCCATGCACTGCGTTCTTAATAGCTGTTAGCTCATCCGTCAGCATTTTCCTAGTTTCTACATTTTTTCTTTCACACATCTCTTTCATACGTTCTAAATTTTCGTCTACGTTAATTCTAAAGGAATTTAACCCTTCCTGGATTTCGGAAATGCTCCCCTGCTGTGTATTTAATTGCTCCCTCATTCTCTCCTCAAATTCCTGGTGCTTGTGATCTAAATGTTCTTTGAGCTTTGATTCTTGGGTCCTAAATCCTTCGTCTAAGAGTTCTTTAACTTGACCACCCATATTCTCTAATCTACTACTCATTTCGTTTAGTTCTTTACCCTGACCACTAATTTTACTTTCCAATTTCTCACCCATTTCGTTAACCTGACCACCCATATTCTCTATTCTACTACTCATTTCGTTTAGTTCTTTACCCTGACCACTAATTTTACTTTCCAATTTCTCACCCATATTCTCTATTCTACTACTCATTTCGTTTATTTTTTTCAAGAGTATCTTAAAGCAATCTCCCGAAGTATTCCCTACTGCGTCGCTGCTCTCAGCACTGTTTTCTTTACTCTGTTCTAACGACTCCATTTTGGTATTTCTACTTAGCTTTCCGCTACGAAGGAGCATCTATTTAAAATTACCTTATTCTAATCTTCCCCATTCAGTCATACAGTATATAATGTCCTCTCATTCTTCCACACATTTGTTTCCATGCATCTACTATTTTAACTGTGATATATATTGTCTTTACATATGATTGTTTTGTTTAACTCTAACCTTTCGGCGACTTGCGTTGCTGGGTTGATGTGGTCGTCCTCTGATGTTGATTGTCTCGCTTGTTGAAACAGCACCTCGTGCGCCTTTCCTCCGAGGTCTTGAGGCTGTTTCCTGTCGCTCGTGATGTTACTTGGTCGTCGGCTCCTTTTCGCGTCCACGGCTTCTACTGCTGTCCCTGGGTTGAAGTTCACCTTCTTCCTACGCGTCGATTTATTCTCGCCGAGTCAACTGCTTCCCTCGGTGATCCTCTAGTTGTCATTCTTTGTCGAGCCACCGCGTTGGGACGCCATTTGTAACGGGTTCGTGACTTGGATGCGCCGTTTGTAGCGGTTTCTGGACGTTGGGTGCCGGATTTAGGTAGGCATGAGAGGATGTTTCTCGGGCGCGAGGTTAGATGACAACACAACACAGGCTTTTACTAAGTTTATTCTTCAACACTTCATTTGCCTCGAATTTCCGACCTGAGCAAGTTTCTGGTGCTTCTCTCTTAGATTGCTAACTGCTTTACGTTCACTAATCACCGTTGCACTTCACACCTCGACGTTTCTTTTTGGCGCGAGAGCTATACTCATTTAGCGATACCAGGTTTACACTTCTAGTCACATCGCCACCCAGACTCAAACTGTCAGACCGTTGCACTTTACACCTCGACGTTTCTTTTTGGCGCGAGAGCTATACTCATTTAGCGATACCAGGTTTACACTTCTAGTCACATCGCCACCCAGACTCAAACTGTCAGACCGTTGCACTTTACACCTCGACGTTTCTTTTTGGCGCGAAGCTATACTTATTTAGCGCTACGAGGTTTACACTCCTGGGCACATCGCCATTCAGACCCAACTGTCAGACCGTTGCACTTTGCACCTCGATCTCCCATACTGTCCATTCGATACATTATTTAACTGTTTAATGAACTCTAATGTGACTAATTAAGGACATAGATTTGATTTCTTTAGTTCTAGAGGCCTTTAGAAACTTGTTCAGGTCAACCTACTTTCAAAAGGCAATTTCTTTGCACAATACCAAGTTATACTTATATCTAAAATCTTATATTTATGTACATTCTTAATCTAAAATTACAAATATATACGTAGAAGTTCCCGTCTCAAAGTTATTCATATTTTGGTTGTGATTAGCCGTCTCTTATCATTTTCTTACTGTCCATACTTCACTGTCATAACCTAAAATAGTATTCAGCTGTGTGTGTCTTTAATAATATCAAGAGGAAGTTCGGGTAATATGGAATAGGTACCAGTTTTTATGTTCGCAATATTTAGAAAGTTCTTATAATTTACTTTGAACAAAGAATTAGAATTTGTTATTAATTTTCGATAAAAAATGTCCATTTGTTTATTGCGGGTAATATGGAATACTACATACTTTCCCAATTAATACTTTTTTTCAAGAAACAAATTTACATAAGAGCTTATTTATTTCTTGCTAAAACCTTTTCTCGCATAATAACGCACTGAATTGGATTACAAAGGTATGAATATAAGCTAGAAAATATAATGCTGGTTTTATTTTGCATCGAAACATTTATTTGCAGAAATCGCAAGCATAATCGAGATTTTCCGCTCCTGCGCATTCATTGTGCCCACATGTTACACACTTGACAATGGGCCTCAATTTTCCCTTTTCCATCTTCTGAAAACTTGCCACTGCAGAAAGTGCACTCTACATCTCCATCCGAGGGAATATTTTCTCCCCATTACTGTTACGTTTGTTTGGTATTCCTGCAGAAAAAAATTAAATTTATTATAAATGGTTCTAAAGTTATAAATGTTAGTCATCAGAAACAATGCGCATATTATGCAATACTTAATATACATGGAGGGCAATATGGGACACCAGTATTCGATATTACCCGCCACTCCATATTGAAACAGTATCACAGCGCGAAAATAAGTGGTGGCGGTGGCGGTGGTGGTGGCGGTGGCGGCGGTGGTGGTGGTGGTGGTGGCGGTGGTGGTGGTGGCGGTGGCGGCGGTGGTGGCGGCGGTGGTGGTGGCGGTGGCGGCGGTGGTGGTGGTGGAGGTGGTGGTGGTGGCGGTGGTAGTGGTGGAGGTGGTGGTGGTGGCGGTGGTAGTGGTGGTAGTGGTAGTGGTGGTGGTGGTGGCGGCGGTGGTGGCGGTGGTGGTGGTGCAATGTCACTTTGTTTCTTCTTTATTCCGTTATAAGCAACAGACATGCAAATTGCAGAAATTGCTTTGTTATCGCCGATATTTGGAAAACATTTCCATGCTTCGTGGAACTGTGCAATGTGTCGTTATCTCTATATACGGCCTCTCCAATGAAAATCTTATACTGTGCTCCTCTAGGGAAGATGGAATTCTAGGATGTTCAAATGAACGCCCAATCACTTCGAAAGTTAACAGGCGTTTGCCAGCAAACGAAACTATAATGAACATAGCATCTCAATGCAGATAATCAACAACAGGTAACGGCAGCTAGGGAATAAGGAGCAAAGCTTATACCCCTCTTAGAACTAGCGTGCGAGATTTTTCAAATTGCATAAATAAATGAGAATGTTTGTTTACAACCGTCATGTCGCCTAGTTGCTTATTTGATAGGTTATGCGTCACTCTAGAGTCTAGAACGTGCCATTCAGTGTCTTCGGCCGGGCCGCTATTGCTAATTAAAGATTTTTGAGAGCTCTCGACCAAATTTTAGACGCTCTAGTGTAGACATGACACTAAGTACTTGAACCTAAGACATCTTTCCCCTTTTGTTCCTTATTCACCAAAGTTCAGCAAAAGCTGAGTCAGTGGCAAGTTGCCATGAAATCCCAATAAAACTTTGTGATGTGCCGTCTAGCCAAAAGAAAGTGACAGCCATTCAGTGTGCAACATAAAACTCTTGTGAACTCAAAACTATTATCTATGACAATAGGAATATCATTTGTCGTCCTTCAAACTATAAGGGTAAACTGTTGGTGGTACCTACAGTTTAAACATTACATTACGTTTCCGCACCTTTTTCACCATTAAAAAAACATAAAATATGAATTAAGGATTAATCTTCTAGATAGGTACCTATGTATCTATAGTGGTAATTAACTTTGTATTCGTGGTCTTTTCAATGTAAAAATATGCCCCAGTTCAATATTTTCTACCAAACCGAAGATTTATTTCCTTTTGTGAGTGGTCTGTAAATCCTTATTCCATTTACAGTATTGCCCTTACATATTATTGCTCCTGATCCACTCATGGCGCAATCATTTCCATCAATTAATGCTACTAGAAGCAACAATCCCTTTAAATGCCATTTCTGCTATCTGAATGCTCACATAACACAGCTGCGAAGTGTGTGTGTGTTTCTTTTAAGCATTTAGTATTAAAAATAGTAATATCTAATTTAAACAAATAAAGAACTTGGAGAAGTAAAATTGAATACTTATGTGAACAGATGGTGAGAGCTAACCTGGCACTTGATAGCTAGCTGATTCACTCACCTGCGAACGAGGTTATAAACACATCGCGCAACGCAGCGATTAGTCAATTGGAGGGTGATAGGGTCGTTCGCAGGTGGGTGAATCAATTAGCTGTCAATGTCTAGGTTAGTTCTGGCCGACCATAATGCTTGTAAAATGCTGTAATCATAACCTTAATTTCTAGTTCCTTGTTTGTTCTTCTTGTGACTTTTTTGGTCGTTTTGGCAGCACTATCCTACTGCAGGGCAGTGGAATGCCCTCTTTGTCAGTCAAAGTGCCGGGTCACTTTTAAATTTCTGTGAAATGTTTTATGCAGTCAAACTCTAGCATAGACCTACTTATCAAGCGTGTATCGCTTACGGGTTTCTATTACTGAAATATGAAAGTAAATGTCGATTAAATATAGATTTTCACCACAAGCTTACTCGAAATGAATTGTTTGTACATTAATTCATGTTTTCTCTCTGTTTTAATTTGTTTCTTTGCTGCATTATGGAGCAAATTAACCTCACCCGTCTTTCTTTCCCTGGGACTAGATCAATATACCTACAGCAATATACAATCTGCGAGGTTTTCATATGAAAGGATTAATGACAAAGGGCTTACTGACCGTCACAAAACATTCTTGAGAACAAACGAATGTGTTTTTCCATAAATAAATTGCCTCTTATAGTAAAAGATCGATCACCTTATGCAGCCGCCTATGAAATGAATTACTGAAAACATGCCGTTTTATTCATAGCAATTGTATTTAAAACGTAATTTTCATGGTTTTTGATCGTGTTTCTTTTGTCTTTCGCATGGCACTAACCTGTTGTGATCATAATTGCATGCGCGTTTGTAATTTTCATAGTGAAATATTTTGCTTTAAAATGATTTATTCTTAAAGACAATAGTTTGCATTTAGTTTATGCTAGTAGTTAAAGAATTAAACATCACTTAGATGTCTTTGAAAACGGCATTGCTAAGGGCCGCCCTCCTTAGAGTCAGATAAATAGTTATCTGCATAATAACGTGTAGATAGTATCTTCGATTTGAATTTAAGAACTTCGTCTATAACCTTCAGAATAAATGAAGTACATCCCCCCCCCCCCCATATATAGGTAGATCAACTTTTACTGAAGAGTAATTAAGGGAACGCGGTGCAGATTAGTACCCACACTTAAAGTTTGATGCGCTGTAAAGTAATAAAGGGCACAAGTACAGGCCTGAAAATGAGCAAGTTCCTACAGTATTTTATCAATTGACAACACAACTCCGCATTTAAAACACCAAAATTTAATTACACCATTGTTTACTTGTATTTTTGTACTATGCGAATATGCAGCGGTCCGTTTTGTCCATGATCCGTGGCACCAGCATATTTGTTATAGGTACAGCTGAACAAGCCATGTGTATCATTCATAATTTAAACACAGCCAGTAAAACATGGTGTTATACACAATTAATCAATTAGGAAAATTGATTTGTGCGGGTGAAACAATAACCTAAAGATAATACTCGCAGTCCAAGATGACCAACATCATCGGAATTTGACCCGAATAGTAAGGTTGTTTATCATAAATAAATGTTGTTTAACGACGCTGTCAATTGCCAGGATCATATTAGCGTCACCGGTGTGTCGGAATTTCGTCCCGCAGGAGTTCTTTTACATGCCAGTAAATCTACTGACATGGAGCTGTCGTTTTTAAGCACACTTAAAAATCATCAGCCTGGGCCGTATTTGAACCCGCGACCTTGGGATCAGTAGGCCAGCGTCTAACCAACTGAGTCACCCAGACTGACATTATTGTTAATGATATAGATCATAAACAAAATATTAACAATCGTTAATGGTCTAGGTCACAAAAAATTATTAATAATAGTCATATGAATATGCAGCTGAAGCAGAAACTGTGATGTATCTATACGATAAAGTAGTAATTTGGTTTACTTACTGTCATGAAAAACATATTCCTCTAGGTTATGCGAACAACGATCTGAACATTGTTAAGTGCGTGGGAACGTCTGATATGAAGTTCTGGGTGTCTCCGATGGTTTGCGCCACTCCACTCGTAAAGCCTTGACAGCACCATACAGACCCTGGCTCATCCCAAACATTATTTCTTGACTATCTTGAAATAACAATGCAATAAAAGGTTATCATAGCGACTTCATTTATATCAATCAATGCAGAAAATGTATTGTTGAACTACTATTAGAAATGGGCTTCTTTAAAACTGACGTTTTCAGATATGTGTATTGATGTATTCAAACATTATGATAACAGTCGACGGTTCCATAATCACGGGACCACTCTATAATTTGCTCAAACAGCAAAAAGATTGTACCTTCCTAACAAAACTCAAGGGAACCAAAATGGTAACCTTTTGCATTGCAGAAGGAAGACTCAATATAATTCATCTTCTTTTACAGATCTTAACGGAAGCATACATCAAGCTGCTCTTTAAGACAAACTTGGAAGCAGTGATATTAAAACAATGATAAAGCCTAACGATTAGTTTCATAGAAAATCTGCCTATACCAAATCTTACAATTAAAATGTGTCTAATGAAGTTCTTGAGTAAATACTGTTAACCGCTTGATTAAAGTTGGCGAGTGTTAACCTTGCACTTGACAGCTAGCTGATTCACTCACCTGCGAACGAGGCTAGTCCTATTTCGTCCAATCGACTATAGTCGGGGAGAAATAACCTGGCACGTGACGTTTCAGCTGTGTGCCAGCCGTTCTGTCGCAGCGTTGCCGCTTTTCACGCGCTGTCCGTGACCAGTGGTTCGACGTGACGTCGAGTGGCTTCCTTTTGAAATGAATCTAATTTTGTTACGCGGCTGCTGATTTTTCTTTTCTTTTTTTCTTTTTTTTTTCCTAGGAGTTGTAAGTACTGCTGATGGGCCGCATTTTTCCTGAAAGTCCAACTTCCCTTTCCGTTCTTCTGGATAGTTTTAAAGCTGCCGCGGTTCTCTCTACTATCTTTTGCACGGTAATAAGAGGTCCACCATTTTTCGTTTTCTTTTTCAAAGTATTCTCTTGCTGGACAAGCCATCTCCCGGGTCTGACTTCTTAGGGTTATTCCTGTACCCAACACACGCTTTTTGGCTTTCACAGGACTACAAGCCATTGTCCAAAAAAGAAAAAACAACGCAGTGTAACCGAGATCACTAAAATCTGTTACGAATGCCACAAAACACTGAAATATGCAGCGCTAAACTATATAAAGCATATAAAATATAAAGCTACCATCCCTCCAGATACACCGTTGTACGTAATTCGTCCGTGAGTCATCTTCTTTCACTCTGCACTTATTAAACAATCAAAGAATATGTTGTTGCGAGCGGCAAAACACGCGTAAGGCAGAAGCTGGGAATACACGCACATATTGCAACATGGGTGAGTAAAGACCTCTGGCCATGTGATGGACACAGGATGTATTTGTAACGTGATTGGATGTTATAAGGCAGTGGCTGTCAGGTACCAGGGTATACTCGTTGCGTGACGTGTTTCGCAGGTGTGTGAATCGCCTAGCTGTCAAGTGCCAGGTTAGCTCTCGCCGACTGTAAACAAGTACTCAGAGGACATTCATCCGGGTAATTTTGAGACCAAGCGGGTATCATTAATAGAGTTCTTGTAGAAACTCGAGCGTCAGAACACTCTTCGTCATGCCAAGGCGAGGAATTTCAGTTAAAAGACACGAGGTATAGGGTAATAAATAAACCGGACCTAATTTTTTTTCTCATTTCCCACCATTCCGAGGACGAAGAGGGTGTGAGGCATCGGCCAGTGACAGTCCCCCCGCCCCCCCTCTATCGCAATTTAAGTTTCAGCAGTTAGTCTGACCATGTGTTTGAGCTCTGTTGTAAGAACAGTAAGGATACTGAGTGACAATGTAGAACAACTGTTACAGGTCGTGAGGTAAGGCGAGCAATTCCCCTAGCTGTGCAGTGCCAACTCTTCACCTGAAAGTCTGATGGTGGGGGAAGTTGCGCAATCATGTATGTGCAGACGTCATAATGTTTCCATCCACGATGGAGTGAAGTTCGCTAGTATAGCTTTAGTGCATATTGCTAATGACATATACCTACATATGTATAAAAATGTGATGTGTTGCACTCATATGACTTTCTCTACTGTTGTACTAACCATTCTTACAAACTCTTATTCCTATATCTTCTTGTGTTAGTTGAGATAAACATTTGTACAAATTATCTTATTGCTTACTTCCTTGTAGGTACAAGGGGAATATGGGAATACAGTAGACTTTGAGCGATATTAAAATCTTTTAAAGCTTTCAAATTCCGTTCTCTTTCCACGGTTAACATAAAAAAATTAATATTGATGTTCCATTTGACAGAAGTATAAGTTCTCCAAAGCTTACACAAATAACAACAAATATCTCCAAATGGTTCACTCTATAAAAAATGTATTTAGACATAAGTTTGTATTTTAGCAAAATCTACATTTTTGTGCAGTAAGATTTGGTCTATCTCTAACAGCTTACCAGTTATGCAAAAGTCATCCAGAGTAAATACAACTACAGGGGCTATAGCCAGAAAATTCAAGATATAAATTTCATTTGTCATAAAAATACCTCAAACATGACATTTTAATCAAAATCATTAGAGCCATTTAAAAAAAAAAATAAAAATTTTAGAAAAATTTTCCATGTAAAGGGTAGTTTAGGGTGAAGCAATTTTCTTCAAAATCTTCATGTCATATCCTTGAAAGGCAAACTTAAATACCAACTTTGGTTTTTAAACGACTTTTTGAGTTATGCTGTCCACAGACAGACAGACAGACAGACACACACACACACACACACACACACACACACGCAGACCTTTTTTCTAAAAATGATTTTTTTTTGGATTCAGGGGGCCTCAAAAGATATTTCTGGTGAAATCTTGACATCAAATTCTTGGGTGGAATACAATACTTCCTCTACTTTACTATACGTAGCAGAGAAAGTAAAAATTAGCATTATAACCAAGTTATTTGGCTATAACCATGACTATGTGCTAACAATTACTTTTATGTGACTTACAATCATTTCAGCTGCACGGTGTTATGGTAATGTTTGCTCATTTGCAGTAAGCTAACCCGCCTTTCCCCCCTCTCAGCCATTGAAGAGAGGGAGGGTAGGAAAGCAGCTTCCCCGTTGTGTAAGAGTTGTTCGTGTCTTACCTCACAACCAATAACATAAGATTTCTCATAAAATTTGGAAGCTCTGTCACAGAAACTTACCCATTGTTGACAGAAGTTTGTGGTGATTATTGTCTAACTCGTACACAAGTTTTCAAGTGATTCAAGAAATTTAAGGAGGGTAGGGAAGACGAACGTTGGGAACGATCTAAAATAGTAGGGCTGTCCTTCCACACAAAAATTGAAGAGAATGTGAAGAAAGTCACTAAAATGATTCAAGGAGACCCGATTGAGCATTTTAACAATTGCTGAACTTGCCAACAAAAATAAGGAAAGTGCTAAACAGATTTGCCCGGTGATCTGGGCATGAAAAAGGGGTGTGCTAAAATGGTGCCACATTCGCGCAAAAGGCACAAACTTTTTACTTTTGTACACTCTTTAACTGGTATGGTTCTCAGTTCTGTATTGGACGTGGAAAATCATATAATTTTGTTTAAACACCTCTTTATCAGGTTTGAGGTTCTTTTACGTGCTGTAAATCTACAACACGGGACCACCGACTTTACTTTCCTTCCTAAGTAACCCATGCTATGGGTTTTTATGCCAAAAAAATCCATCACACTCCTTCAGGCTTGAACTCGTGACCTTGGGAAACAGAGGCTACCCCTAGACCATGGAGGACATTCTTGAAAATATTTAAAACAATTTTAATCTCTTGAAAAATATAATTACGTACAACCAGGTTTGGGAGATTAAATTATCTGTACATATTTTATGCATACATTGCACATAAAATACATAATGTAGGAAATAATTTTCTACACAAAGTAAAAATCTAACATTTGTATATTTTGACAACCGAATTTCTCTATAAATTCTTAACCCCTAACATGCTGACCTGTCATGGCATGTAATACATCCTCTGATTGATAATCAGAGAATATGGTCGGTGAGTTTATTTTGATAACTCTCCTGGTCAGGTCGGTGAGACCCGTAAACCAACGACAGGTGTGGTCCTCCAGACATTCTGGGGGTTGTGAGAGAGTGATGTAACCACCAAAACATAAAAATATGGTGCTCTCTAAAAAGCGGTTACTATTACTGCTATTGTTCTCTTCAGTAATATTGGAGAGCAAGAGGATTAATGACTTCATTGTCAGAAATCCAGCATTAGCTAACAACATCATATTTTGACAACCTAAACGTCAACAAGTTAATTCCTTTTAAGTTCATTAATGCTGTGACATGGCCATGTTTCCCAAGTCTAATGATCTGATTAATTATTTACCAATATTTGCAACATAAGATGACGATGATGACGATGACGATGGTGATGATAATAACAATACTGCTGAAATCATATTTACTTGAAGCTTTATACTCTAAAATATCTGTGTCACTTATTGGATTGAAATAAAATCACTGTTATTAATAGCAAATTACTGTTATTTCTATTTTTTTCTGTCAAATAACAAAGAATATTTCTCTAAACATAAATCGTTCATAAAAGAATTAGGTTACCCTTGAGTTTCAAAACAGTTCTTTTATATAAATATTATCTGAACTTCAACACTCTAGGATTGTAAATTTAAAAGATTAACAGAACACTACGCATTTGTATTATCTAGTCAATAATTCAGCAGGAAATGATGTATTAAACCAAGTGTACCACAACATACTCTGTTTGTTGTGAAAGGGAACCTTGCACCATGAAGATGCCTGGGTGTACACCCAGTGACCTCATGGTTAATATACTTGTTTTATAGTCTCATGATGATTTCAGAATGATTGCTTGCTTACAGCTGTCTTAATTGTCAACTGAAACCTTTTCACTGATTCTGCAAAATGATAACTCTTGCCACTAGCAACTACTAGAAATAGAAGGTACCTACAGGAACTACTGTTTTTGTGCACTTGAGCACTAGAACCACTACCTAATACTTGGTCATCACTAGGACTGCAGATAATGTCCCACATTTTCCCTTAGTCATTTTTTATCAATGAATATTCACAGTTGCATGTGCTCAGTAGACACTTTATTATGCTATGTTAGGTGCATTTGAAAATGGAGAAACAGTTGAATGTATTTGCAAAAATGGTTGTTGTTTAGAAAACTTATAAACTTGTACCAATTAGAATCACATAATCAACATGCATTATAGCATACTTCAAAAACTATTTTACAAGCAATGCATTTGCCTCTCAGGAGAATCTTGATCATTTTGATTGCTGCATAGTTCTCAATGAGTTTCCCCTAGCTGCAGAATGAAGCTTCTGCACTTTACTTTTCTTTTTCTCAGCTTAGAGCATTGTAGGAACTCAGACTTTTATTCCAGACATATTTAGATTCATTGTAAAATATTATTACTTCTAAACTAACCTAAATCTTGACATCAAGATGCACAGCACTGAGATACAGGACTTTCTTATTGACCTTTCCCTGAAAAAGCAGTCTACAGACATCAATCACTCTTCTTCAACAACACTATGCCTTGTTCTTTTGTGTTTTTGACAGAAACTGCTATTTTACTTCAAGGTTATTTATAATATCCAAAATATTAATAAATAGCATTTGATTTAAAGGTTTCAACAAGAAACAAGATATGAAACAGTTTCACAAATACCAGCACAAATCAGATTATGGAAAACAGTGTACATATATCATCAAACATTCAGATGCAGTAATGAATTTCGAAATCCCACCAGTTGACAAACACAGTGAAGTTCTCAACTAGACAGCAAGATGATACTAATAGACTACTGCTAATGATGGAGATGAACATCTGCAAATTATATTTTGAGTGAAAACTTACTAGTGAATGAAAGTGTCATCAAACCACTCGCAATTTCAATTAGTTCCTCTTTCATAAATAAGATTGCTTCAGGTGTTTGAGAACATAACCACCATTTAGTCAATGGTCATCTTTACGAAGACAAAGAAAAGTGCTCACAATATATTTGGAAACTTTATCAGCTAACATCTGTTAATTTTGACAATATCTGTGTGGGTTTGATAATGCAAACTGTATATATGTGCAGGAGCACAACGAAGTTGTAGCAAATCTCTGACACCAATGAAACGTTAGCTTCTTGCAGATGTATTGTGAAACCTCCAACAGTGCATCACAGTCTGTCACAAACCATTATTAATCTTAAAAGAGTTATCCCACTCCAATAATCCAGTCACAAACTCTTAGTCCTATAGTGTCATTGCCATTAAAGCTTCTATTTGTTCAGTTTCCATATTTACTTACTTTTACTTTTTGAGGCATTTCCACTTTTAGCAATTTTATTCCCCTTTTCCATTGCTGATGGTCATTTCAAGAGCAATTTTCCAATCCTCTAGCTTTCATGGCCTCAGCAACTCCTGTCCATGTGAGTCGAGGTCAAGGTTGTCCTTGTCTTCTCCTTCCTGGACATGACCAGGCATCATATCTCGGGCATTTTCTGAACATGTCCAAACTGCTGGATTTCATATTTACCTCAGTTCAATGCTCCATGTACTTCTGCTTCAGTAAACAATAACAATGCACTTCAAAATATTACCTGTAATCGTAAGTTATAATTCTGTGATGGAATGTTAAAGGTTATATTTGGTAATACATCTACCATAATTGTTAAAGTGATTATTTAAATATGTTTAATATTTGTTTATATTTTATTCAATAAGAAATATTACCTATGTTAATTTATTTGTTGTCATATTTTAATATCTTGCATACATTAGAACAACATAACTTTAATACTGCAAAGAACTGGTTTCCTGCTAATAAGTTAATGCCAAACAAATAGAAAACTCAACATTTTGCATTTAGTCTATCACATATGAGGGCAAGCGAAGTACTGTTTATTAAACTCTTGGGATTTTGTTTAGATTCAAAACTTGGATGTAAAAAGCAGATAGAAAATGTATGTAATTCCATGTCATCTTTCTTGTTAGAAAACTAAAGTCGCGTTTTTCACTGGATACTCTCCAACAGGTATTCTTTACACTGTTTAAGACACATAAATTATGGATTACATTTATAGACTACACTCAAGTGAGTCTATAAGCTCCCTTTATTACTGAAAAAGGAACTATGAATACGTTTAAATAAAAATTATAAAAGAGCCTTGTAAACCACTATTTATTACAGAAAAAGGCATTATGAATACTTTTAAATAAAAATAATAAAGATCTTGTAAACAACTATTTATCAAACTAAAGGTTATGGCCATCTGCAATTTAGTTCTATACAAATCACTAATTTACATGAGAACAAATATTAACCAATGTTCTTTCAGGACTGATCACCATAATTTTAACACAAGAAAAAAATATAAATTAAACTATATGAGATGATGCAGATTAACAAATACTTGTATTTATAATGGTATTAACAAACTAGCTGCGTCAGCAGCCATTTTATTCACTTGATTACAGTGTTGTCAACATTACTCTGTAACTGTATGTAACATACTTTGTAATATCATTTGTCAATTCATATAAATTTATACGTGTGTTTTGATTATTGTATTACAAAGCTTATTTCTCTATGTTGAAATCAAATGGAAAATAAATAATTTAAATAAATATGTGTAGAATTATAACCTAATTCAAACGAAGATTAAAGCATAACCTACTACTCGCACACTTTATCTTGAGATCTGCGATGGCAAGAGGACTTGTCATGTCTTTTTTGCAACTGTACTTTATCTTATATAATAAAATACTGTGAGCACACTGTGAGTTGTAGTTTCTGTAATTGGTTTTTATAGGTTAACCAACAGCTAAAGTAAAGACTATACACATGGCTCCTTTTACTATTTACAGGAGCTTAATGTTGGATCTGCTTCAGACATTTAATACTTTAAATTACTGTTTGAGCTGGTTTAAATACAAAAGTAAACTGGTATGGTAACAAACGAAAATAACAAAGGTAACATGATATAGTGAAAAATAACACTGGAGTATGGAGAGTAATATTCAGTTGCTACTTTGGCAAAGCATGGGTCTTCTTGACTCGAACCGTTCATAATACTAGATTCTATAGTTCAAGATAAAGTGTGTGAGTAGTGTATTATCAGAAGTAAAGAACACATAGCCACATTGTTATGATCACATGCTATTACATATACATCTAATTAAATGTACTTGTTACCTGTTGTCATGTGAAATGTAACCATGAAGAAAACTTTACACACTTTAATATTATTTCTGCCTTGTTACCATTTAAACTCATCAGTAACAATCTGCATACAAATTATTATAAATAATTCCGGATATACTTAACATCAACTTTATATTAATTGCTTTCATATTGAGAATAAAAACCTATTAAATTAATACCTGAGTTGTCAATTATCAAAATCCTTGCCTTTTTTATTTTACGATGTCACCCTTCAGATAACAGAAGTCTACAAACGCCGAAGCACAAAAAAGAATTGCTCAATATGGAGCCTCAATCGGGCACTATTTAAAACAAGATCACATGAAAGAACTGCCATGAGTAGAGCAACGAATATTTTGTGAGATTTTCTTGGAGTCCCGCAATGCATGCTAATTGCAGAAATTTTGACTGATTTGGGGAGAGTTTGGTACTAAAGGCAAATGAATGGAAAGAACTTTGAAGTATCTATTCCAGAATATGTCTGAGGTTTCAAGTTGAGATTTCAATTTGAAGAGGTAGAATTAAGGAACAACTGATAAAAATGGCTAGCAAATGTTTGGTATAGAATTGGTAATCCTTATACAGGGTTCATTTAATACCTAATGGGCACACAGCATTTTGTCTGTGCATGATTGGGTGTGCCACAGTCGGCTTCACTCCTACAAAAACTGCTCGTAAAGCATGTATAAACTCTTACCTTATAGAGGATGCTGGAAATGTTGTCCATCCTTGGCTAACAAGCATTATATCGGGAGAACATGTTCTGATTAAGTTGGGCCACTAATGTTTCTGCTTTTATTTCTAATATTTTGTTTTAGTTCTTCCAATATATGAAGATTTGTCTAAAACTAAAACCATATAAGTGTACAAGTGTCCATGCTTTAAAACAAGGTGATCCAGTATCATGAATGCATTATTATGAATCGTTTCTTTCATCAGTGAATGACAGTTTAATTGATCCACAGCTTCTGTTCTTTTCCGACAAGGCATGGTTCCACCTAAATGGTCATGTCAACACTCATAACAGTCAGTACTGGGCCTATGAAAATCCACATCATGTTCAAGAAATCACTCATTATGGTCGGAGAGTTGGAGTTTGGTGTGCTAGACGCATAATTGGTCCAATATTCTATGAGCAGACTGTAAATGCAGAGACATACCGAACTGACATTTTGACCCCATTTGATCATTAACTGACAGAAGAAGAGAAATCATATGGGTGGTTTCAACAAGATTCTGCTGCTGCCCATACAGCAGAGGAGACCATGAATAAAATTAGGGAGGTATTTTGAAGATAGAGTGATTAGTACTGGTGTCTGGCCCTCCCCTCTCACTCCCCCGATCTAACAGTGTGTGGGTAGTAACCTGAAAGACAAAGTTTAGGAAACAAATCCTCATACATTGGAAGAACTAAAACAAAATAATAGAAATGAAATTGGAAACATTATAGTGGACTAACTTAATCGTGTGAATCAGAATGCGTTCTCCCGATATAATACTTGTTTAGCCAAGGGTGGACAACATTTCCAGCATCTTGTATAAGGTAAGAGTGTTATACATGCTTTACACGCAGAGTTTATGTAGGAGCAAAGCCGGCTGTGGCACACCCAATCGCGCATGGGCAATATGCCTTGTGCCCATTTGGTTTTGTGAAGAACCCTGTAGTAAAGTTTTGGAAGGGAATTAGAACATGTAGGATATGGAGATGCAGATTTTATTTTCCCAATTGGGAGAAAAAGGTCTCTGCAATTTTATAACAAAGTTAAACAAAACATATGTTGAATTCTGTAACAGAATTGAATGATGAGAGATTTCTTGATTTAGATTAGGGATTTAGAAATTGAGCAGGTTCAGGGAGAAAATTACAGGGGGGCTTTGCCCAATCTGTGAGGAAGAAGAAAATGAATCACATGTAATGTTTGAATGCATGGGAACTAACAAATGGAGAAATAAGTTGATAATAAAGATAAACAAAGTACTAGGATTAAAAAACATCTTTAAACATAAAAGCTAGTTAACTGATTTAGAGGAATTTTTCAGTAGAGTGAAAATTAAGTAGTAAAGACTAATAGGGAAAGAGTAGGCAATGTAGATTATGGATATATTACTCCTCTAAAGATATGAAAATATAAAATGGAGTTGTACCTGAGAATGGCCAGGATCAAAAAGATAGATCCCAATACCTTGCTCAGCATTGAATAAATAAGTAAATACTGCTGTAGGCTTTGACATCCTTCTGTATAATTTACAGGTTCTTGTATGATAAGTAAGTGCTTACATTCTATATGGTTCAGCAATACATACATTACATAAAGCAGCAGCACAAACAACTTAAACTGCTTTCATTTCTAAAACATTGTATTTTAGGGTCTTGTTTGAGTAATATATTAAAAATCTATCTACAGAATATCCAAAAGTAAAATCTATATCCGTTGAAGATTTATGGGCGGCCCTAGGCATCCGTAAAAAGGCTTTTAAGCGTGTTTGCTTCTTCGCACTTGTGTTCTATTTTTTGCACACTGCATGCAGTTGGGACAACAATCAGTTATCGGTGGTGATGGTAGGCGCAGCAGCAACGCCTGGACTGGAAGCCCGTCCTCATCGCCAGACAACCGGCGCTACTCATTGGCCGACCTAGCTGTGAGCCGGCACGAGAGGAAGGCATCGATACATCTGGTGCAGCGAGCAATTAGTTTTCCAGTTACAACTTTGCCTCCATCTGCTCCCCAGAAGCTTCTGGGTAAGTACAACACATTCAATATGCTGGTCTCATGCTTGCCAACTTCTACATTAGTCACTATAATGTACAGAACAGGGATCTTTTTATGATTTTGTGGCAAAGGAGGCTTTCCCACATATCTATGGGCAGGTTCAAAGTGTTACAGACTTTCACCATAGATGTCACAAAGCATTAATTGTACTTTATTAAACAAGGTGTATTCAAGTTATAACACCTCTGATTTTTTTTCTAACTAATCACACAAAAATTATGAAACTTGTGTCACTTCTTGACATAATCTCCCTGCAGCCATACACATTTTTCACAACATTGACACCATGAATCCATGGCTGTTGGAATGCTTCTTTAGGAGTCTGTTTTGACCACTGGAAAATTGCTGATAGAATAGTAGCATAGCTGGTGAAAGTGTGGCCACAGAAAGTGTCTTTCATTGTCAGAAACAGCCAAAAGTCGATGGGAGCCAGGTCAGGTGAGTAGGGAGCATGAAGAATGACTTCAAAGTTGTATGCACAAAGAAACTGCTGTGTCACATTCACCCGATGTGTGGTATGTTGTCTTGGTGAAAGAGCAAACATGCAGCCTTTTCTGGCTGTTTTTTTGCACGTTACAGGAAGGAGTTTCTTCGTAGGATGCACTTGTCACCATGGTTCCCTTTGGAATGTAATGAGTAAGTTTTATGCCATCACTGTCCCAGAATATGGCCACCATCATTTTTTCAGCACTGCTGCTTACCCACAATTTTTTTGGTGGCAGTGAATCCATGTGCTTCCATTGAGCAGACTGGTGCTTCATTTCTGGATTGAAAAATGGCAACCACATCTCATCCATTGTCACAATTGATGAAAAGAGTGCTATTCATGCATTCACCTTGCATCAGCATTACCCGGCAACATGCGCAGAGCCTTATGGCTATCTGTCAGCATTTGTGGCACCCATTTGGAGGACACTTTTCATATTTTCAGGTCATCATGCAGGATTGTGGGCACAGATCCCATAGAAATGCCAACTGTGGAGGCGGTCTCTTCCACAGTCATTCAACGATCTTCCAAAACACGTTTCTCCACTCACTTGATCATGTCATCAGACTGGCTTGTCCGAAGCCAAGGATCTCTTGGTTTGTTGTCACACAACGTTTTGCCTTCCTTGGACTGTTGCACCCACAAACACACATTAGATACATCCATTACACCATCACCACATGTGTCATTTAACTGGCGATGAACTTCAATTGGTGTCACATTATGCAAATCGAAAAACAATTGATTACACCCTAATCATGTAATAAAAACATCACCATTTTAAGTATATAAAACAATCCTCACTCTTTCCATTGCCACAATAGGTTCTGTGTGCCGTACAGTGCTACCATATCTGTCACACATTCACAAAAAGTGCCCCACTTACTTTAAAAGAACTACATGTTTATATCTGTTTCCAGTTCTGAAAAAAAAAATGGGAGGTGTTATAACTTGAATACACCTTGTATTGCAAATAAGATTTCAGAATATGATAGACCAGAGCTATCTGTGAGTCTGTTCTTCATTACAATCATGGTTCCCCTTCACTGGACTGTAACAAAATGTATAACATTACTAGTGACCTCTATATACCTAGAGTTATGATAGCGCAGCACTTATCTGTGTGTCTATCCTTCATCATGATCATGCACCTTCTTCACTGGGCTGTAACAAAGCACCACTAGTGACCTCTAGTAAATGGTATACAGTGTTATGATAGACCAGAGCTTATCTGTGTGTCTATCCTTCATCATGATCATGGTCCCTCTTCACTGGGCTGTAACAAAATGTATAGCACCACTAGTGACCTCTAGTAAATGGTATACAGTGTTATGATAGACCAGAGCTTATCTGTGTGTCTATCCTTCATCATGATCATGGTCCCTCTTCACTGAGCTGTAACAAAATGTATAGCACCACTAGTGACCTCTAGTAAATGGTATACAGTGTTATGATAGACCAGAGCTTATCTGTGTGTCTATCCTTCATCATGATCATGGTCCCTCTTCACTGTACTGCAACAAAATGTATAGCTCCACTAGTGACCTCTAGTAAATGGTATACGGTGCGAGGGTGATTAAAACATAAATGGTAATTTTGTTAAAAATATTTATTGATTAAATATATACACAAGTGACTACATCAACATTTCTCTATATAGCTTCCTTCACACTGTACACATTTTTGCTTACGTTTTGGAAGCTTGAACATTCCTTCTTGAAAAGAAGTTTGGCGCATCGCCAACCAATTGCGCACATGCTCATCGACGACGTCGTCGCTTTCAAAATGTTTCCCTCCAAGCGATTCTTTCATGGGTGCAAACAAAAAATAGTCCTGGGGGGGACAAGTCTGGACTATAGGGAGGGTGTTTAAGGGTTTCCCAGTGCATGGCCACCATTGTGTCCATTGTCAAATTGGCGGTGTGAGGTGTTGCATTGTTTTGGAGAAGGATGACATCTCTGATGGGCAACGGCGTCTTTTGCTTCAGTAGGCAGCTTTTACAGACCTTAACAATTGGCAATAGTAAACTGCAGTCACTGTACGTCGATCATGAAGAAAATCAACCAACTTCTGATGCGATTTCTTCAACATTGGAGCGGTGATCACCTTCAATAAGCTCTCGAATGGCACGAATGTTGTCATCTGTGAGATTTGATCTTGGGCGTCGAGCATGACTTTCGTTTTCCACAAATTCTCGGCCGCCCTTAAATTGCCTGGCCCAAGTAAACTCTCGATTCTGTGACAGTGTAGTGTCCCCAAACTGTGCCCTTAAACGAGTTAAAATCTCCGAAGTTTTAACCCCTTCATTGGTTAAAAACTTGATAATAATGCATTGCGCAACAGACGAAGGAATCTCTTGCTTACTCATGGCTGTACTGACGCCAGAACCTAGTGAAACAGCTAACAAAGCCAGTTCCCCCTCCCTAACACACCAACCTTCAACTCCCGCAGTCCACTGCGGCGCTCTCAACTGCTTCCCCTGTGATATGCAACAATTACCATTTATATTTGAATTACCCTCGAGTGTTATGATAGACCAGAGCTTATCTGTGTGTCTATCCTTCATCATGATCATGGTTCCCCTTCACTAGGCTGTAACAAAATGTATAGCACCACTAGTGACCTCTAGTAAATGGTATACAGTGTTATGATAGACCAGAGCTTATCTGTGTGTCTATCCTTCATCATGATCATGGTCCCTCTTCACTGGACTGCAACCAAATGTATAGCACCACTAGTGACCTCTAGTAAATGGTATTCAGTGTTATGAATATTGTCCATTCACCGTTTCAAAAAACATCTCAAGCAATTTTTGATGGAAAAGTGTTATTATTCAACTGATGAGTTTTTGCATTGTTGAGGTAAATGCAGATCTAAGGATGTAAGTGGTGAAACAGTATCTGGTACAAGGCGTCCTTTGTAGTCTGGAGGATTTTGATCTTGAGTTTTAGATGAGGGTTTGTAGATAGATTGTGCCTGTGAATATTATGTATGTAAGTACTATATTTGTAAGTAGTTTTTTTAGTGACACAACCACAACATGTATATGTTTTTATGGTTGAAAATAAATAAATAAATAAATGATATACCAGTGCTTATCTATGTCTATCCATCATCATGATTGGTGCTTGCAATTTAGGTGCTAAAAACTTGGAATACATTTATTTTTTATATGTGAAAAATGTCAATGTGTGCTAAAAATACAAAATATGTGCTAAAACAAATAAAATATTTTTAAGGTCTGAATGGCTGAAATAATAAAACATACATGGTACTCACCAGACATTATTTCTGGAAGGGATTATGAAATACCATACAATTACAGTACACGACCACATGATTCTTTAAATGTTTAATCTGAAAGATTGAAGATTGTCATGAAAAATTGTCTTGAATTTCGAAAATGATCACTCCATGTCATAGGGAGTAAGTCTAGCACAATTATAACCTGGAATGTCAGTCACACTCATATCAACAACTTCATGTTGCCCATCCAACACATTTGAAATTTTAACGACTGTGTTAAATCCATGATTATTTTCCAACACTTCCTTGCCTTTTCTGCTTACTTTCTCTACTACGTATAGTACATAGAACATATATTGTATTCTACCCAAACATTTGATGTTGAGATTTCACTGGAAATAGGTATATGTTTTGAAGCCCCCTGAACCCAAAAAAGGCAATTTTAGGGAAAGGTCTGTGTGTGTGCGTGCATGTGTGTGTCTGCCAGTCTATGGGCAGCATAACTCAAAAACGAAAAGTCGGTTAAAAACCAAAGTTGGTATTTAAGTTTAATGTCTTTTAAGGATGTGACACAAAGATTTTGAAGAAAATTCCTCCACCCTGAACTACCCTTTACATGGAAAATTTTTCGAAAACTTTTATTTTCTTTTAAACGGCCCTAACGATTTTGATTAAAATTATGTATGTTTTAAGATATTTGTATGACAAATGAAACGTATATTTTGAATTTTCTGTCTATAGCCCAGGTAGTCCTGTTCATTCTGGATGACTTTTGCATAATTGGTAAACTGTAATAGATAGTTATGGAAAAATTGAAGCTATTAACAGTGAAGCAACAAGATTCTAAAGTAAGAACAAATTAGAAACTAAAAACTTCACTTATCTTATTATTTTGGTGCTGACCCTGGGGTTTCAAGCTATATCCAGCTCATTCTCAAAGCTTTGTTTCTAATTTGTTCTTACTTTGTAATAGATAGATCAAATCTTACTATACAAAAAATGTGGATAATGCTAAGGCACACAATTTATGTCCAAATAAACAATTTTGTAGAGTGAACCATTTTGCAGACATGAAAGTTACAATTCATAAAAAATTAATTATTTAGAATAAAAACACATGCATCTTACATCTAAATTATAAGGATTTCCTATGTGTTTTCTTCATAGAGACAACATCATTGAGGTGGATCTGACATAACACATCAGACTTGATGCAAAGAATTGACACAGCGTTCAATTTCTCTCTGTATGTTGTTGAACAAAGATAATCTCTCTGCTGAGCAATTTGCTATAGGTTTACGCAGAAATATACGTAGCACTACACCAATATTAGGATAAACATCCAAGATATATCCTCTGTGTTTACAACCCTTCACTATCTAAGTCAACTGAATACTAAAAATCTAAAATATAGTTAACAGTTTGAAACATATTCAAACATTCATTGCTGAAACAAAACTAATTTATGAAAGGCAGGCTATGATTTACTTTTAAGCTATTGATGGTGATATAGGACTATATTGAAAATGTAATTGTGTTGCATTAATAGCAATAAACATACATTCTATTTGGCATTGTTGTTTATGCAAGCCGTTAAATGTAATAATTTCCTTCCTGCCCCTTCTACATGTTTTGTAATAACATTATGCAGCTGCCGTCTTTGATTTTACTCTCACTGTGAGCCCACGACAATGCAATAAAACAACAATATTACACTTTCACAAGTTTTTTTAAAAATACATTTTACATTAAAAAGAAAGGGAACAGAAAGATAGAGAAAATGCCGCTCCCCTGAAAATTGCCGCTGCACTGTGTACAATCTTCAATGTCATTTCCTGTGCAAATGCTTGAGAAGCATCTCGTAGATGTATTTTTCCTCTGATTACAGAAGTGCATTTTTCTTTTAAAAGTATTATACATTGTACAAATATCTTCTGATTAATTATAGTATTTCTTTTGATTTAGAAACTTTTAATTGAAGATTTGGCGACTTTTTACTAAAGCTAACTGCCAACACTATATTTGATTCATCAACATGATAGGGATGTTTACATAGCATTTCTCCAGCTTGCCTTCTGCTGGTTGGCAGATAGTACATGTGTGAATCATTCTAGTAGCTGCCATAAGCGATCTTGAGTCTTCTCTCGGAGTTACAGTTTACAGCACTTCCACAATACTCACTCCATGCTTTAAGCTGTTCATTGGGGTGCTTGCCACAAAAGTGTTGTGTAATCCATTTTTATTTCCTGCACCAAGCACCAGTAGGAAGAGGAAGTAATCAAGATTTCACCAGAAACATGTTTTGAGGTTCCCCTAAATCCAAAGAAAAGCATTTTTCCAAAAGGTCCATTTGCATGTCGTATATGAACTGTATTACCCAAAATCGAAATGTTTGATACATACCAAGTTAATTTAACCCATTAACACCAACTTATCTTTTTTTTTAAAAAAATTGAAAAAAAAAAAAAAAAAACATATGTAATGTATTAGTTCAGCATACAGTATGTCAAAAATATATTTTGTTTAGCTTTTTATTCACCCAGTGCGCCAAAATCTCCCAGTCTATAAATACACTGCTGGACTTGAGAGGTAGAACTGGAACTTAAAAATTCAATGCCACAACTGGGATTTGAACCACAGACCTTCCGCTTGCCGGGCGGACGCTCTACCATTGAGCTATTGTGACAAACTGCCAGAATGACATTAAATTCTCAAACCAGTTCGTATTTCTCCTGGTAAACTACAAAGGCAGTCTCACATCAGATTTATTTGGAAGCAATATTGTATAATTTTATATAACTGCTAAACCCTAAGAGATACACAAAATCTTTCTACAAATATATGTAGATCTCATTAAAGCACGCAATTTATTCCAACAATTTTTGTCACTAAGCATTTCTGAAATATTCTTTTTATTGGTTTGAATTTTCAAATACATCATGTAGAGGGAATGGAACTTGAAAGCCATCACATAGTGACCCGCTTTTTAAAAATCTGACTATTGCTTTCACCTATTGTACCCTTCTTTACCTACAACAACATGTGTAAAAAGTTTATCTCAATACATAGAAGAAGTAAAGCTCAATAGTTTGAAGAACAGTGAATAGATAAAATCATATAAATGCAACTCATCGGGTATTTTACAGTTGTACCTATGTAAAAAATGACTGACATTAAGTAGATTAGTAACAAAAATCGAATGTGTTACACACACATAACTTTTTCTGTTACACTTATACAGACTATTCCTATAAATTCTTATTCCTCTATCTACATCATGTCAATAGAGACAAATATTTGTAGAAATTCTTTTATTACACATTTCCTTACAAGTACAATGGGAATACAGTAGGCTTTAAATGCTGCTGGTCTCTATGCGATGGCTTCGAAATTCCACTCTCTTTGCATGGCCAGGACAAAAAAATGAATGTCTTCCCATTTTAAAAAATTTAGCAATTTTAAAACTAAAATAAATAACAAGGAACATCTCAGAAATTAAAGCGAGAGATTTGTTCCAGGCTTAAAAGCCATGGTCATGGAGTATAGAGGCCCAGACGTTTCGTCCTGAGTCTTCTCGGTGAAGGTTCAGTTATAACCGAACCTTCGTCGAGAAGACTTAGAGCATGCCACCGATGATGTCCACCACAGGTGTGGACGAAACGTCTGGACTTCTAAACTCCAGCAGACTACGACTTTAAAGTGCGAAGAACTCTCTAGCTTTAATTCTAACTCCAGCCATGAAAGCTTCCGACTAGTCATCTCAGAAATTGTTAAATCCATAATTTGTATGTTTTAAGGAGATCTATATTTTTGGTGTGGTAATATTTTGTGTATCTCTTACAGTTTACCAGTTATATAAAACTCATTCAGAATGAAGAGGATTTCAGAGAATATTCCCAGAAAATTCAAGATATGCATTTCATTTGTCACAAAATATCTTAAACACATGGTATTTTCATTAAAATCATTAGAGCCATTTTTGAGAAAATCATCATTTTCAAAATTCTTTGTGCATAGGTTAGTTTGGGGGGGAGGGGTGGGGAGGAATACCTTCTTGAGAATCTTCATGTCACATCCCTGGAAAATGCTGAACTTAAATATCAAGTTTGGTATTTAACTAACTTTTGGTTTTGAGTTATGCTGTTCACAGATAGATGTACACACACGCGCATGCGCACACACACAAACACACACACACAGAGGCCTTTTTCTAAAAATGGTTTGTTTTGAGTTCAGGGAGTCTCAAAATATCTATGTATTTTCAGGATATCTTGGTATTGAATTTTTGTATGTAATATAATACTTGTATGTAAATATGGAGAAAGAAATAAAATCCTTGTGTCTGATATGTATATATGTATGTACATATATATATACTTCAATGAAAATGTATACTTTAATAAGTTATTAATTACCATCTATTTCTTTTTCTAACCTATTGTTAGGTGCTCGTCCTCCCCTGCTCCGCCGTAGTTCATTTCCTGTTCACATGAATACTGCATACAGCGGCAGAATTACACCAACAAGTAGATCACGACGAACTTCCATCGAAGGCAATGATGGTGATTCTTCGCCAGATGTCGCCAAACGCAGAGTTCGCTTCATACGAAGATACTAGAGATGCATCTACACAAAATCTTTTTGACTCTTACTATTATACTTTTCTCTTCATACGTCCGTCTCTAGTCAAACAAATGTTTTCCTAAACTATTTTGTGGATTAAACGTATAATAGAATACCTGAATGGTCTATATCATAGGCAACGAAAATGTGTTACATATATAGTGAATCCTCAATTATCTGTTACCCATTTAACACTTTGACTCATTAATCATCATCATCATCATCATCATCATCATGCATTTGTTTGTTTGTGTATGTTCTAGAATGAAAAACTAACTTGTTTTGGAAATGAATGCAGCCCATCGAAGATAGCTTCAGTAGTCTGAAAATTTTCAAGCAATGTGCACTTTAAAAATAATGGAACAAAAGTCTATGTTACATTGCAACAATGTTATGAACTGAAGACAAAATGAACTTGTATTCTAGTGAAGAGGTTGTTCTGCCGTTTCAAATTACAAACTGGTCATGCAATCAACAATGTAATGATCATAATGTAGTGCTGTCACTTAGCAATGTACCTACAAAATTGACCAAAATCAGATGCGAGTAAATGTGCAACTTGTATTGCTTTACAGAATAAAAGCCTGTTACCTCCTGCCCCATGGACAACAATCACCTTATTCACATTTTTCTAAGGTACATCAAACATAATGTACCACTTGTTTAATAAGTTTGATAAAGGTTCATATCAACCTCTTTATGTAAATGCTCAGGAAGGATGATTTATAAAAAGGAAAATACACATATGGGGCATGCTTTTAAAGTAAGCATCATAAGTTATTTAAAAAATAACAAAACATTATTTTCCAAATACTTTATTATCATTCATTACCTTATACCTAGCACTACTTCTCCACATAGTCATTGCTATTATTCAGGCACTTATTGTGCCACAAAACCAGCTTTTTCATGTCTTCATCAAAGAATGATGCTGCCTGTGATGAAAGCTAAATCTGCAGTTTCAAAACATCATTGCTGAAAGTTCTTCACCACAGAATTTCTTCAGATGAAGAAACAGACAAGAACTGGTTGGTGGCAAATGGAAACTGTTGGATGGCACTGTGGCTGAGTGGTCAGACTGTTTGTCTACCATCTAGATGGTCCGGGTTCAATTCCAGCGACCCGCTTGTGGTATTCATGATGGACAAAGTGGCATCTGGGTGGTGTTTAAGAGGTAGAATCAGGACTGAAAAATTCAATGCCATAGCCGGGATTTGAACCATGGATCTTCTGCTTAACGAGCGACTGCTCTAAAGATCCATGATTGAAATCCCGGCTATGGCATTGAACATTGCCCACACACGGCTTGTGTGTAAAAATATCAACAGTAAGTTTGTTGGCATAAATAATAATTGGCATCTGGGAAGGTTTTCTCCAGGTTCTCCAGTTTTCCCCATCACTCATTTCATCAACTGATCCATCATCACCTTTCCATTCATCCATTTCACCTATATATTTCATATTATCCTCTTCCTCACTCTCACACTGGACCATAGTCGACAGGCATCTGACCCTAGGTGCAGGCTTGTAAGTCCTCCATAAGGGGAGGGTAATCAGATAAAGAAGAAGAACAAATCCATACTGTAGGGAGGGTGGTTGAATTGTTTCCAATCAAATCTTGAGTCTGTTTGACTGTGTGTGGCCAGACATTGTTGTTTCCCCATAAACCTCACACAATTGGTAGTGAACACTTGATGCTGTAACATTTCTCTCATTCAAAAAACAAATCACTGATCTGACTTTACAGTCGGAAAATCATTCAATTGTTTTCACATTTTCAAACACTCTAATAACAGCAAAATGCAAAGTGATGATTGCTAACAGCTCCTAATCACTGAAGGATGTGATCAGGCATGCTCAAAATTGTGACTGTAGTACTGCAGCGGCAAAATATTTTATTTGCTTAAAGGAATACATACATATTCAAAGCATCATCAAGGAAACATGCACAAAAACATCATACAGTTGGTTCAAATGGTACTTACTTTAAAAACGTACTAAATGTGATCAGTCACAAAGTCTATAACCCATCGCATCTCCCCTTTTAATACACTTGTTTATAAATCAAACAAATTGCTAAATGTCAGCAAAGAGCATTATTTTGTTACTATTGCACAAGTGCAGCAGGAAGTGGCAACTCACATGTACTAGCAAAATCTAAAAATACAGCATTCTTTTATTATTTTCCTGGATCATTGGCATTTAGCTTCACAAATACTAAGACTTGTTATTTCTAAGGTCACAGCTGCTTCACTCCTCTTCTTATAAAAACATTCCTTGGTTATGCCTTCCACCTTAGGGCCCTTAATCCATATACTATGCTCTGGCTTAATTTTTTTTTTTTTTTTTTTTTTTTTTTTTGTTCAGATCCTCTTCCATACGAACAGCACAGCCACAAGGTGAATGCTATGGGCTAAATCATTTGAAATAATGTCAAATTAATTTTTTGTATTATTGTTTATTAATTCTGCATTTATATTAAGTAAGATGGATTATCCATCACTTTCTTTTAACCATCAACCCCACCTCCTCCATTATAACGGATAATTGAGGTTTCACTGTATTCAGTAATTAAACTTACTAACCAGAAGGCATACATTTCTAGGAGAAATTATTCGATAAAAACATTTATCAATAGATTTGATGTTCAGTTGGCCACTATTTTTTATGGTATTTTTTATGCTATCTTTTTATAGCATATTTCTTCTTGTTAGTTAACAGTACTCCACATAAATCTAAAAAAGGGACCTTTAAAAACATTTTTTATATGTTTAGAGCTTCATAATTTGAAATATATATTATGAAATATTACAAAGATATGTTCAGGGATTGAGGGAGGGGATTTATTCAGTTGTTTCTACTCCAGAACTGATCAAAGGTATTTATATATTGAAGTTTGTCTCCTTAACTGAGAGACACTATGGAATTTTGAGACTGTTATAACAAAACACCAGTTTAAGTTGAATTGTTACTTCTTGTGATATATAGTATAGGCCTCATATTTACATGCAAATTATTATGTTCCATTTTATAGTGTTTGTATGTAATGTAGATAGGTCAAATTATTTTTAATGAATCTTTTAAATGTGTTCCTACTCTTTCTAAACCATGTCACTGACTAAAAGATTAGTACATACTTGCCAGCTTTTATGGTTTGGTCATAAAATGTATGGAAGCAGAGGCCTTAATCAAAGGAAATGTTTTTTTATGGATTTGTACGCCAATTTAAAGTGTTTCACATTTTCAACATGGGTATGCATTAAATTCTCTTGCATTATATTGCAACTTAAGATTACAGACTAAATGGTATACAGTGTTACGATAGACCAGAGCTTATCTGTGTGTCTATCCTTCATCTTGATCATGGTCCCCCTTTACTAGGGTGTAACAAAATGTATAGCACCACTAGTGACCTCTAGTAAATGGTACACAGTGTTATGATAAATCAGAGCTTATCTGTGTGTCTATCCTTCATCATGATCATGGTCCCCCTTTACTAGGGTGTAACAAAATGTATAGCACCACTAGTGACCTCTAGTAAATGGTACACAGTGTTATGATAAATCAGAGCTTATCTGTGTGTCTAGTCTGTCCTTCATTGTGATCAGTCCCTCTTCACTAGACTGTAACAGAATGTATAACACCACTAGTAACCTCTAGTAAATGGTATACAGTGTTATGATAAATCAGAGCTTATCTGTGTGTCTAGTCTGTCCTTCATTGTGATCAGTCCCTCTTCACTAGACTGAAACAGAATGTATAGCACCACTAGTAACCTCTAGTAAATGGTATACAGTGCTATGATAAATCAGAGCTTATCTGTGTGTCTATCCTTCATTGTGATCAGTCCCTCTTCACTAGACTGTAACAAAATGTATAGCACCACTAGTGACCTCTAGTAAACGGTATACAGTACTATGATAAATCAGAGCTTATCTGTGTGTCTAGTCTATCCTTCATTGTGATCAGTCCCTCTTCACTAGACTGTAACAGAATGTATAACACCACTAGTAACCTCTAGTAAATGGTATACAGTGTTATGATAAATCAGAGCTTATCTGTGTGTCTAGTCTGTCCTTCATTGTGATCAGTCCCTCTTCACTAGACTGTAACAGAATGTATAGCACCACTAGTAACCTCTAGTAAATGGTATACAGTGCTATGATAAATCAGAGCTTATCTGTGTGTCTAGTCTGTCCTTCATTGTGATCAGTCCCTCTTCACTGGATTGTAACAGAATGTGTAGCACCACTAGTGACCTCTAGTAAATGGTATACAGTGCTATGATAAATCAGAGCTTATCTGTGTGTCTAGTCTGTCCTTCATTGTGATCAGTCCCTCTTCACTGGATTGTAACAGAATGTGTAGCACCACTAGTGACCCCTGGTAACCAGGACACAAACATTCAGGAATGTATGATGTGAATTTTAAAGTCAATTCCCTTACATAAATTGTTTATTTGATTTGCATTCTATGGTTGCAGAATAGAAGTTTTCCAATTCTGTGATAATTTTTATTTATAGTTGATGTTATGAAGTGCAGAATAGGACTAGAAATGTGTGCATATTCTAGAAAGTGGTGTTCTTTATGTTTGTTGTGGCACCAGGAATGAGCAGTAATACCAGGTCTTCAAGGATTCTTTTAAAACGGAATTCACATTTATTTTACATGGATTTTGGTACATTTATTGCACTAAACATTTTATAAATTTTAAGTTTCATGCCGTTGCAAAATTATTGTTTTGCTGAATAGGGAATGTGTTACGCATTTCAGTTTCCAAAAGTTGGCAAGTATGTTAATAAATACCTACATCATCAAAATATTAAGTGTGTATGCTAGTCAATTTTGAACATTATATATTTACCTACATGCTTAACATTTTTTATCAGTTATTTATCATAAACCCTCTTATTTTATGTTAAAGCTAAGGTACACATCCTGCAGATTGAATATCCATTAAGTTAAATTGTGAAGCAAACCATCATCACCATCACTGCCACTACCACCATTATCGTCATCATCCTCATCATCATCACCACCACCACCACCATCATTATCATCCTCCTCCTCCTCCTCCTCCTCCTCCTCATCATCATCATCATCATCATCATCATCATCATCATCATCATCATCATCATCATCATCATCATCACCACCACCACCACCACCACCACCACCACCGCCATCACCATCATTGATCAATTACATTCTAATGTATTACTATTAAACAGAGCAACTGTACTGAAATCAGAATTGAAGCAATATAATATCTGTTTCAATTGGCAAATGAAATAAGATGATGACTGATTAAAAGTATTGCAGAACTGAAGTATCTTGCACAAGGAGGAGAATATAAGGAATTAAAATAACACAGAAATGGGAGGAGGTCAGATTTAAAAGTATGTAAACCTAATACATAACTCTTATTAAATGGATGTTTTACACTTGTGCTAATAAGTTGGGTGAAGAATGATAAATATCAATTTTGGTTGGTAATAAAATGACAGGGTTCTCAGCAAAAATGTATACCTAACCTAACTTCCCTCATCATTTTACAATTCTCTGACATACCTTAACCTTCCCTGAGTCTGCAAGTCACTCATAACTGTGAATGACTAAAATTACATCCAGAATTAATATTAGATTGCATTACATTGTTTATTCATTCTTTTTAATCAATATTGAACACTTGATACATAACATGTCATGAATTATATACAATGTTTACAAGATACTCACACTATAAAACCAGTTCATTTCAAAATGTTGATGGAATCAACACAATGAAACAGTTTATAAAATATACTTAATGACAAGTGGAGTTAACGCCCTTAACAGATTCACTCCTCACCTATACAGAACTTCTATCATGAGCAGCTGCCTATTGTCTGCCAGGTCAATTTTCAACCTTATTTGGTTGTTTAAATCCTGGGGTGTCCACTGGTGGCCTGTTAATGAATGGTGTTGGCAAATTGAAGTTCGTTATCCAGTTTTCAAATTTCTTTATCCAATATGTTTGGGTTATGAGTATGCAGATTTCAGTGGTGGTAGATTAAAATATGAGGAATAAAAAAGCCCAACAACAAACTCATCTTTTGTGAATAGTAAAGGAGATGATTGAGCATTATTGCACAGTCTGGTAAAAGAGTAGGGCTGAAGAAGCAAATATTTTGTTTACTAATATGGCTACTGCTATCAAGCATGCACTCACACCTACAAGTTAAAGTTCAAAGTAGGCCAGCCCTAGAGAACTGGTTCTGCCACATGTCTGTATTTGTTATAAGCTACTGTAAGTAATGAGGGGAGGGGTAGTATTCCTTTAAGCTTTCTGAGCAGTATTCGTCAAACTTGAACAGTGTCAACATTCCTGACCTTTTGCTCTGCACACTTGCCTAACTTACTATGTCCATAAATTCATTCCAATGGAATCGCTGGAATGCAATTTAATATAATTTTGTGACTAAATTATTCATTTTAGCAACAAATGGAAAATACACAAATAACTCCTCTTTTAAAGCTCTGTCTCTCTATACTAATTACAGAAGTAAACGATAAAGGTGATGAATTGACAACCAAATATTCTATCAATTTTATTTTTTATTTATGTAACTATTTGCTTCTTCTTCTTTACCTGAGTACCCTCCCCTTATGTAGGACTTACAAGCCTGTGCCTAGGATCAGACACGTGTTGGGAAGTAGATGAACCTATGGACTGGACAGAGTGAAGTGGTCAGTATGAGAGTGAGGAAGAGGATGATATGAAATCCAAGCAAAATTTATAAATGGAAAGATTATGATGGAGCAGTTGGTGGCATGAGTGGTGGGGGAAATTGGAGAATCCAGATGGTGCTTCGTCCACCACGAATACCACATGTGGGTCCCTAGGAATGAACCTGGGCCACCTAGGTGGTAGGAGAACAGTCTAACCGCTTGGCCACGGTCCTGCTGTAAACACTTACTAAGGAGAAAAATGATAGGGGAAGTTATGTTTCAGTTTAGCGTCAAGAACTTGCCACTAAAGTCTGTGCACTCATACCACTAACACCTTATATAAATCTCCTGACATAGTTTTTCAAGCCTGTTTTGGATTTCTGGGCTGGTTTTAATTGCTTTATGGTGGTATGGCTTTGAGTTCAGCATTGTGCAACAACTGCCAATTCTTCAATCTGTTTACATTTACGCATCCTGATTCAAACAATTTGAGGGTTGATCCAACAGCTGCACACAATACATGTTCAGCATAATAAACAGGTGAATGAAAATGTTAACTGCTCAGGTTGACTCCACTTTCCATTAAGTGTATTTTAACAATTGTTTAATTTTAATAGTTTTGAATTTTTCTTTAGCTTGTATTGTATTCAGTAAAGCTTTAAACATTTTTATAACTGGATAAAGTACTCCTTTTTTCAGTAATTTTGTATTTGCTGAAACAATTTACATATATTTAATAGATTTAGTGCTGTGGGTATGAATTTCTTGATTAAATTGAAATAAAGAACTGTTTCATTTTGCAAATACAGTTATACTTTGTTATAATTACCTTACAGCAATAACTCTGCTATAACATTGAGTTTTCTGTGGTAAGGATGTATTCGTCATAAGGAATATCTCGACTGGGTGTGCAAAAGAATTAGGTCAAAAAAACCTCATAATGAGAAAAACTAGATTAAAGATTAAAATCAATTTCTCAAATTCCTTTTGTGCCAAAAGTCTATACTTTTGCAAACAAATCTTCGATGGTTAATACTGTAAATATACAAATCAGGTTGCTTTAATTCCTGTAAATCTTCATCCCTATCTGAAAGGTTGGAGGGTAGATGCGTCACTTACATGGCTTTCACAGTATATTTTAACATATCCACTTCCACACAAATGATATAATAATGGTGTCAGTGGACGATTTATTGTTTGCCCCTAGAATATACAATGAAATTGTATTTTTAAATATGTAATCAATTCTGATAGTTCCCATGGGGATAAAATACCACCATATTTATATAGAATTCACATTTGGCAGAACTTGAGAAAATGACACCATAAAATATTACAAGGATAATGAAACACGACATATCACTGTGGTAATAATAATAACCTAAGGTGCAACAGCCCTTACTGCCTAGCTGCTGTGTCTGCCACCTCTAATTACCACAGGCGTCAAGAGTGTGGTGCAGTGTTGGTGCTCAGCGCCATGGCCCCTCCCAGCCGGTTATGCAGTCTACGCAACCAGGACAACAACTTTTCAATGAAGTAGCTCCCTGATAGGCCTCTCAGGGACCTAACGAGGCTGAGTGCATCACGTGCCAGATCTCCCAGTTGAAGAAAATCCCCATGCTGGTGCCGGGAATCGAACCTTGGTCTTTTGCTTGGTAAGCAGTGTCTACCACCGCACTAAGGAGACAACCCCGATATCACTCTAGTTGTCAACCAGCTATGAAACATTCTCTGAAGATGCCCAGCGCAGTCTTGGGTGAAACGTTAAAACATTCATCGATTGTACCACAGCCTACAAGCCCGAAATCTACCATCTATTGGATTAACGCCGGCCGTGAAAGCCTCAGAATGTATATAATACCTTATAATTGCATAGTAAATATATTTTTAGCCTTTTATAAAAGATTGTTAAAGTTAATGAACTTGGAAAAATATAACAACACTAAGTAAAGAAACAAGACATAATATTATGACTTTAATGTCATATACTTTCTTTAAATTTCCATGAAATTATTTTCACCATCCAAAATATAATGAATAATAAAAACACATTCCTCATTCAACATCGTCATTGGTATTGGTATTTGGAAGTGTACTAAGAGCACTTTCAGATATTTTCAATCTCTAAAACTCCCAGAATATGGCCGAGATAAATGAAAGTAAGTTCAGCAAGTCCTATTTTTGCTAGGTTTACTGCATTTGGACCAGTATACTTCTTAAAGGTTTGATACTAACTTAACCGATTAGACACATAGGTAGAGCACACAAAATTACATCAAATGCTGTGGAGAACTCATTTTCGATATTTTTTGACTTAACTGCTTTCGCACACCCAGTCAAGATATGTTTCTCAGCCTTGCTTGTGATGTACTTTTTGCCTCAGTTTGCAATAAGATTTTCCAAGAACCACTACATTACGGCACTGGCTGCAGTCTCAAGGTCAGCTACCTCACACTAAATCTGACAATATTGGCTAAGAATAAGGGTCATTTTCAGAAGATTCAAGTGCAGGGCTGGTTACAAGAAACTTCACAAAATGTCAGTTTCCAGAAAAATCGCTGTTACATAATTCTCAGCTATATCAGCAAGTTGCTATGGACACAGAAGTCACTTTTAAGTCAGTAGTTACTAGTTAATTGTCAAAGTGACCTTTGTGCAGTTGAGCAGTGTTTTGTGTCAAGCTTACGGTAGAACACAACAGCTGCGAGATGTAAGGCCACGAGTTGTAAATATTAATTCAGTTTTAAAGGAAATAAAGTGACATAAAGGTAACTGGACTTGTCATTTGTTACACTGGTGTCAGAAATAGGATTAAAAAACCACGATGGAGGTAATGCTAGAAAATATATTGGCCAGAATGCAGCAGATGGAGACCAAAATGGAATGCAGGATGAACAAGGTGGAAAGTGAAATAACAACATTGAACTTCATGATGGAAGAAATGAAGATGGGAATGAAGGGCATGAAGGAAGAAATGAACACAAAAATGTCTGAAATGAAGATGGAGCTATTGACAAAAATCAATGAACGACTGTTATGGAAAAAGGAATGGAGGAGCTTGGCAGAAAAGTGAAAAACCTTGGCCAAGATGTTAACACCCTGGAGGACATTGGGGAGTGCCTTAGCATCCTGGAAGGCAGACCTGAGGAGGGAGCACCTAGCTACTATGTCTGTGTGTAACATGATAGAGAAGAAGTAGCCAACTAGCCCAGAAGCAAAGCTGTGCCAGGTACTGCTGGACATGGGTGCAGCAGTGACCATGTCGTTGCATCATGGCACCTTCTGTAATGTAGGCAGAGCCCTCATCTCATTATAAAACTTGCACATTCATACTGCTGGTAATAATAAATTACGGGTATCTGAAGTCAGTGCACACATTTTAGCACAGCATATCCAACAAAAGAAAAGTTTAATGTAGAATGAAAAAGTTGTTCATGAAACTGAGATTGGAATTTAAAAAACTGACATATATCCCCAATTTAACCTATGCTTAAAAGTTAGTATCTGAAATAAAATACAGTCAATTAAGTTTGTTTTTTCATTGCAATTTCATGTCCTTTTGTCCAAAAATATGCCACTAATATTAATTTTTTCTCCTCTCTTGGGCTTGATGTTCCTGAAGTTTCATTTTTATGTTTCTTTTCATTTGATGTACCTAAACACCATCACAGTCTTTTCAATCAGAAGATCAGACAACAAAAATGAGCAATAACTTAATAAAAGTATTTAGGCATAAATTCACCGTAAAACTTGGATTACTACAACTAGACTTCAAGAAAATCCCTCCAGCCCAAACTATCTTTCACATGCAAAAATGTTCAAAAACTTTGATTTTCACAAACATGGCTTAATGATTTTAATATAAATACCAGATGTTTAAGATATCTTCATAACAAATTAAATATATATTTTGAATTTTCTGCAAACAGTCTCTGAAGTCCTCTTCTGTCAAATTAATTTTATAAATAGAGTCAAATTAATTTTATAAATAGAGTATATCATAAGAGAAACAAAAACTCTCAACTGAACTGCTATATCCAGCACCTCCTTCCAAAAAAGAATTGCAAGAAACAGAGACAAATGCAATGAAAACACTTAAATTAAAGTTTAAGGAGAAGATGTGAACAGTTAGCAAGCCAAGAGTCCATCCTCCCACCATTTTTATAGGATAATTTCTTTATGTCAAAATCATCACAGACTACCAACAAAGAACTCCATGTTATTACCATTGTGCATGCAAAAAAGAAAGTGCCAACCCAACTGCTACAAATGAAATCCACAAGAATATGTTATTTGAATTCTGTTCATGTAAACATAGGAGTCATAACCTAACATCTGACTCAATTTTGATATAACAGAAGCAAAAAACCAGCCAGAGGGGCTGGATAAGAAAGATTGCTTCAAGATTTCTTTAAAATACACTTTATTTGAAATAACATTTGTGGCATCTCCATTTCCAACATATTCATTGTTATTGATTTGAATTTGTCAATACTGGTAAGTAGAGGAAGTACTGTATTCCATCCAAAAATTCGATGTCGAGATTTCACTGGAAATATGTTTCGAGACCCCCTAAATAATAAAAAAAAATGTTTCGATAAAGGTCTGTGTATGTGTGTGTGCGCGCGCGCGTGCGTGTGTTTCAGTCTGTGGACAGCATAACTCAAAAATGAAAAGTAGATTAAAAATCAAAGTTGATATCTAAGTTTAATGTCTTTCAAGGATGCAACACGAAGATTCTGAAAAAAATAGCTCCACCATAAACTACCCTTTGCATGGAAAATTTTTCAAAAATTTTGATTTTCTTAAAAATGGATCTAACGATTTTGATTAAAATGCCGTATGTTTGATACTTGTATGTCAAATGAAATGCATATTTTGAATTTTCTGCCTATAGCCTATGTAGTCTTGTTTACTCTGGATGACTTTTGAATAACTCGTACGCCATAAGAGATAGACAAAATCTTACTTTAAAAAAAATGTAGATCTTGATAAAACACACAGTTTATGTCTTAATAAAATTTTTTGTAGTGTGAACCATTTCTGAGATATTCCTTGCTATTTGTGTCAGTTCCAGAAAACTTAAAACTGTTGTGAATTGGAACATCTTTGTTCATATTTTTATGTTAAGTGTGCAAAGAGAACAGGATCTCAAAGCTTTAAAATATTTGACTATTGCTCAAAGCCTACTGTATTCCCATATTCCCATTGCACCTACAAGGAAATAAACAATAAGATAATTTGTAAAAATGTTTATCTGAACTAACATGAAGAAGATACAGGAATAAGAGTTTGTAAGAATGGTTAGCACAAGAGTAGAGAAAGTCATGTGAGTGCAACACATCAGATTTTTTTCTCTTTTAATTCATTCCTCATATTTGCTAAGTAGAGGCAGTATTGCTTTCCACCCAAAATCTTTAAACTGAGATTTTTCTGGAAATAAACATTTTGGGATCCCCTGAAGTTTTGTAAAAACTACTTTGGAAAAAGGTCTGTATGCATGTGTGTCTATCAATGAACATCATGTGTTGGAAGTGAAATACCTAACTTGGTATTAAGTTCAACCACTTAAAGGATGGACACAAAGGCTGTCAAGAAAACTCCCCCACTCCAAACTGCGCTTTTGGAGTATAGAAGGGTTTTTTCTTATTACTTTTTTGAACAAATTGTATCAACTTTTAATAAAAACCATTATATTCAAGTTCTGACTAACTGCTAACCAGAAATTATATCCAGATGTCCGAATTATCGCCTTTGGTTAAGGCTTAATGAAAGTTACTTCCATTGATAAACAAGCCAATGGTCACAGGCTAACCAGGAGTTTGGGTCCATAAAGAAAAAGACTAATCCCCAGCCAAGAGTGATTCAGAAGAGGAAGTGCAATTGCAATATTTATATAATAGGAGAAAATCAAAGAAAATAAAATGTTGTTAAGACAATTCTACAGAATGGGATGATGATTTGATAGCACCATGGCCAAGCAATTAGAGCATTCGCTTACCACCTAGGCGGCTTGGCTTTGATCCCAGTGACCCACATGTGGTATTCATGGTGGACGTAGCGGCATCAGGGCAGGTTTTCTCCGGGTTCTTCGGTTTCCCCCGCCACTCATTCCACCAATTGCTCCATTATCACCTTTCCAATCATCGATTTCACCTGCATTTCATATTGTCCTCTTCCTCACTATCATACCTGGTGCTTGGCTGACCACCCAATTCCAAGTCTTCACTCTATCTGGTTCCTGTGCTCCCTGACAGACATCTTAACTTAGGCACTGGCTTGTAAGTCCTACATAAGGGGAGGGTAGTCAGGTAAAGAAAAAAAAGAAGAAGAAGGGATGATTTTCTGCAACGCTGCAAGTTATTGAAAACTAGCCATAGGTAAGACAGGTAAGTTTAGTTTTCAGCCTAATACAAGTATATACAGGTTTATTCCAAGACAATCCAGAATAGATTCTGAATTACTGGAGTATGCACAGCAGCTAAGAGGCATCCCAACATGACAGAGAATCAATTCCAATGTATTTGGAAACTAGCTTGGAACGAGTGCAATGAGTAAATAAAGAGGAATAATAGAAGTCAAGATACATATTTACATGTAAGTGATGTTAAGTTTCAACACTGATTCAATTTTTCTGTTCTAATATGTTAGTTTGGAAGTGTATTTTATAATATTAATGATTTTTGTAGGCCTTTATAAACAATCTTGTACAATGAATTTATTAACTCATCATTGTTCTTATTAAGATTGCATCCACGTAGTACAAGTTCTAAATTTCATCATTTCACCACATTAAGAGCAAAGACTTTCTCTTTTTTTTTCATTTCATACAATAATAATGGATTCCTGGCTATATCCAATCTTATCTTCACATTTGTTACATCTTGTTTAGGACCACGTACTTCCCGGCTCCAGAAATCTTGGGGATGTTAATCCTCCACTACTTAGTAACTTACTTTTTGAATGGTTAATTATATCTTGGGTAGTTATTTGTATTTTCAGAATATCCCCATCAGCTCTTGGTTCTTTTTGTGGGGGAGGCCTAGGCTATCCACTTTAGAGTTACCTTTTATAGTGGCGTATGCTGGGATTGTGACTTAGACTATCACTTGACCTGCCAGATCCAGACAATAAGGGGTTGCTGATCAACCTTCCATTATGTGTGTGCCCTGGTAGAACACCATTGGTCATGCAGGGCCTAGTACGCCCACACTATATTTTGTACTTATAAGCTTGTATTTATTTTTTTAAATTCATTTTTCCTCCATTCCCTTGTTTAGCTTCATCTATCTTAAATATACGCAGTTTTTATTAGCATTATCTTACTGGATAGATTAAAGATAAATAAAATTTAGTATCATACAGTATACATTATAATTTGTACTATGCTATACAAATGGAAAGATAATAAATTGTGATTTTCAGGTATTCAATTTGTAATTTCAAATGTATGTGAAGTGGAATGTGAGAAAAAAGCAGGTAAACCATTAAGAGAGACAAAGAAATGTCTGGTTTCCTTAATAAAATTCCCAGACTGGGAGAGTATAAGATTAAGTCTGTGACTATAAGTCGGTCTGGGTGGCTGAGTTGGTTAGACGCTGGCCTATTGATCCCAAGGTCACGGCTTCAAATTTGGCCCAGACTGATGTTTTTAAAGTGTGCTTAAAAATGACAGCTCCATGTCAGTAGATTTAGTGGCATGTAAAAGAACTCCTGTGGGACGAAATTCCAGCACACTGGTGACACTGATGTGATCCTGGCAATTGACAGCGTCATTAAACAACAAAATAATTAACCTGTGACTATAACGTTGGATGAAGGTAGCACCAGGTTACCCTTCTTGTTTTAATTAATTGTAGCAGTTCTATGTAATTGCATTTATTTAATGACTTGTCACTTTCAACGTGGCCTCTGAAACATTCCTGTTATGCAGGAAATACCATTGCATCAGTCAATCTATTCAGTACATTTCTATTTTCTTTAACCTTTTCACTATGCAAACGGCCAGCAATTTGTTTCTGATAGTTCATCGAGTGCTTACAGTTTTTAAAGCTGTAACAAATTTTATCTCTTATGTTTATCCAATGCTGGCATTAAATACAATAAATTTGCAAAACCCTTCATATTTCAGAGTGTCTTCTCAGTTGCAAACAAGCATGGCCATCAATAAAGATTATTAAACTCGCTTGAACCAGTCAGTCACACATACATATAATAGTTTATACTGTACGTTCTCAGACCGACCAGACCGGGCGAGGACCTACGTGCTCTCCGCCAGAGTTATGCATCAAGGACCAGCAAGTAACGGGTGCGGAACACTAACTACTTGCATTAAACCTATCTGAATCACAACAGATGTAGAAATTTATGACCTTCAATGCGAATACATTCCCTATATCTCCAAAAACAATTCTGGTTTAACTTTTGCCCATGGGTTCTATTGCTGCTCTCTCGCAGGTACACAGCTGCAGCCATATGCTGATGTGCGTGTATATATCATGGCTGCGCAGTAGCGGTTACTTATTCATTCTCCGTGTCCAATTAACCTGTATCATGCATGATACACGGCTCCACGCTCTACTTATTAATTTCTAGTTTACTGCAGATATGGACTTTGACGATAGCTTTGATAGCCCACGTTATACATTACTGACCTTTTATGTTCTTATATCCAAGAATCCAGCTTATCTTAACTTGCATCCCTTCTCTCATGGCAAGGTTTTGGCCTCTGTTTTTGTTGTATTTTGACGTCCTCCAACGTAATGTCATATCGGAAGATGAATGTATGAATGAAATGATGCTCAAATGAGCCCGCAGTCCATAGAGCTTAATATTACCCAACATTCGTCCTCTCAGGATAAGGGAAAACTTCAGAAAAATGTATCCAGATGACTCGTCCTAACTGAGAGTTGAAACTGGGACCTCCTGAATGTGAAGTAGACATGCTACCACCACACTATAGTGGCAGGCAGGTTTTACTCTAATTACTGATTTAGTCATTATAAAAAGGCTAGAATTGTAAAATTGTTGGTAATGCTCTGCTTCTTTCTTCCAATATGAATTGTCTTTTCTTAAATTTAGTGTTTTTCAATCCAAAATCCTATCCGATTTTAAGAGTACATGAACACTAAACCTCTGGGGGATAAAATAATCAAACACAAATGTGTTAAAATTAAGCTTTTTAACCCTGTTTGACTTGGACACGTAATTGCTCGATCAACGTAAAACTATTGCAAATGTACAAATAATCTACAGTAACTTGGAGATATGGCTTGTTCAGCCATAGTATATCCGAACTCCAACTTTTACCACCAGAGGGCAGAAAGACCTCAGGAACCTAAAACTTTCTTAAATCTAATCACTTTCAGATTGGAATGTCCATGACTTTTTAAACAGATTTAGATTCACAAAACAGATAGGCCTAACCTTATTACGTCAAATTTGATATTGGATACAGAAATAAACAAGAAGGTACATACCGTAAAACCATAGTAAATATAAAAGGTAAGGCCATGTGATGCAATTAATCTACACATCATGTATACATACAGTACAAACTTACATGAGCATTAATGAAATTGCCTGTAGCCTATGGTACAGGATCGGCTTCAAATGTTTTCCGACTCCCATGATCCTTGCCTATTTTAGTTATGCCAGGTGACGTCAAAGGTCGAGTTGCCAGCTCATACCTGTCTAAAGGAAGAGAGGCGTAAAGTGTTTGTAAGTCCAAAGAGAATCTCATTCCAAAATTTCTCTTACACTTGTTCGTATGAACGTAATCTCAACGTAAAGAACACAACATTAACGTTATAAATCCACAATGAACTTGCAGCGAGGATGAAAACTAAACATTTGGCATTAGAGGTATCATATCACTCTATAACGAAATTACATTTAAAACGTTTAAATAATTTTAATTGACCACTTTTTTTAAAGCTATTCATGGAGACACACGCATGCGTGCTGTAAAATTTGCAAGTTGGTTTTATTCAGTGAACATGAAATCGTGTATTTGACCTGCAATTTCACATCAAAGTTTAAAAATTGAATGGCTGTTTGTCGGAAATAGCAGGAAAACAGAACTTCAAAGGAAAACGAAAGTTTAGCGTAACATAAGCAACAGAACTGCTGCAAATCGCAAAAGAGCACAGGCATCAGTTACTACAGGTTAGGACGTAGCTTCTCCCCCTCACCTTTCTTGCCTATCACCCTTTAAAACTGAACTGGTTTATCTATTTCTATTACTATTTCTTCTCCTTGTTCATTGTTATTGTTGTTACTGTTATTATTATTATTATTATTATTATTATTATTATTATTATTATTATTATTATTATTATTATTATTATTATTATTATTATTATTATTATTATTATTAATTAAGGCTTCACGGGTATCAGCTGTGTGAGGTTTAAAAACATTGAGCTTTCAGCCATTGTAGACTCCATGGCCTTCATCAGAATGAAAATATGTCAATGTTTTTAAACCTCATACGGCTGATCACCCGTGAAGCCTTAATTAATAATGCGCTGTGAAAGCTTTAAATCCTACATTATTATTATTATTATTATTATTATTATTATTATTATTATTATTATTATTATTATTATTATTATTATTATTATTATTATTAATAATGAGGAATATGCCATATGCATTATCCTTGTGCAAGGAATTGTTTAAACATATTTTTTAAATGCTGTTAATGCTACAAAAAAAATGTTACTTGTTTAAATACGTACAGAAGAGAATGTGCCGATTTTTATTTGATGGGATAGAATAAAACTGATTATTTAGCTTCGTTTTGGTTCCTCACTGACCACATATCAGAGGAGCACACACAAAAGTAAATACCTCTGGTGAGGACATCGCTGAGCCGGACAAACCAGGCGTAAGTTATACATAAGAAAATTTTTCGTCTCTTTCCCCTGCACCCTCTCGTCCATCGGAAAACATTTGCAGTTGGCTGGACTAACTATTTCTCTTTGTTGCTGACCGTGTGGAAATGAAATGCTATGTAGCACACAGTGCATTCAATGGTGGAGGCATTATAAAATGCAAGTACACACGTTAATGACAGTCAAAAATGAGTAAAACCATAGCGGATAGAAGAGAAAGTGTGAGCTCTCCCGCTAGTTTACTGCATGATCCATGGTGCCATGGCAACTGACCGAAACTGTGGCGTGGCGATCGCAGTCGCCTCAAAATGCAGCCGAACTGCCTAGTATGTGATTTGGAAGTACAGACAATTTTATACGTATGTGTTGTGTGTTGTGAGTAATTAGGTACAAACTTGTGAAATTGCTTCTAAGTTTGTGTGTTCTTCAAAACATAAGTTTCAAGCAACATCAATAATTGATTAAAAATGCCACCTTGTTTTGTACCCGGGTGTCGTTCAGGATATAGAAACTGCTCAGAAGCTAGACATTTTTTTAGTCCCCCTAAAGATAAAAATCTGTTTTACAAATGGGAAAAGTCTATTCCTAGGAAAGACACTAAATTATCTGTTAAATCTAGTATTTGTGACAAACATTTTCCAGAGGACTTTTTAGTGAAAGTTTATTCATTCGTTGTGCATGGAAAACTAGTTGAAATCCCTAGAATTAAATGGCGGTTAAAGCCAGGGGCTGTTCCCTGTATATTTCCTAATTTACCCAGGTACTTAACTACAGTGCATAAATCCCGAATATCTCCACAAAACAGAGACAAAAAATTACTGAAAGAGCAATATTCAACAATCAGTAAATTACCAGATGCAGGATCCAGTCAACCAGTTCTTATTTCAAATGCGCCATCCTTCAACAATGAGGAATTCACAGAAAACAGTTCTAATTCCTCCAAGGTCACAAATACAAGTGTTAATAATGAAATTGCTACACTGAAGAAAAGAATTAGAAACCTCAATAGAAATTTAGTTAGAACTAAAATCCTACTATCTAAAGAGAGGGCTAAATTAAAAATAGTAGAAAAGAAATTCGCTACTAATTGTTGCGAACATGAACGCAATTTAAATTGTTTAAGTAAAAAACAAAGGTGGTTCTAGATACAATGCTTAAAAAATGTCAGACGAGCTCGAAGGGGATGCGTTACACCAATGAATTTCTATTAGAAAGTTTGCTATTTAAAATTAAAAGCCCTAAAGGTTATAGACATTGCTTAACACATGAATTGCTGCCCCTGCCTTCTGAAGCCCATTTAAGGAAATTATCTAAAGGGATAAAGCGCACATATGGTATAAATAGTAATGCTCTAAATGCGATTTCTACTACATTCAGTCAAGAAGAAGATGAAAACAAGCGTCTTGGAGTTGTAATATTTGATGAAGTCAAATTAAGGGAAGAAGTTAGGTTCAATGCTAACTCACTAAAAGTGGACGGATTCGTGAGTCTAGGTGAACACACTCCTGACAACCAGAAAAATTCTATGGCTATCCATGCTTTAGTTTTTATGTTTGTTCCCTTATTACATAATTGGAGCCAACCAGTAGTGATTTACGCAAGTAGAAATGCTACACCCGGTGATATACTAGCTAAGCTCCTTATAGAAGTGATTATCCAGTTAGAAAACTGAGGGACAAGAATTGTTGGTTTCACTAGTGATGGAAGTCAATCAAACAAAAAGTATGGAAAAATTTAGGAATAGGAGCAACATGTGAAAATGTACAATGCAGTATCCAGCACCCACTTGATGACAAAAGAAGAATATGGACTTTTTCAGATTGCGTCCACATAATAAAATGCATGAGAAATTATTTTCATGATAAGGTGGATGTCTTATACAGAAATAAGAGCATCCAATATAATTTTTATAGATATATTTATGAAGCTGACACTTCTCCTAGATTTGCTGGTCTTAGAGTTTGCCTGAAATTGACCTCATCCCACATAGACCCCACCTCTTTTCAGAAAATGAATGTGAGACTGTGTTTTCACTTAAAAATTCCAGTTCTACCTCTTAAACTTTGCCCACACACGGCTTGTGTGTTTAAAAACACCAACAGTAAGTTTGTTGGCATAAATAAATAATAATTACCATCCGAAGGTTATTTAATCCTGGGATATAAAGTACTTACAATAGTAAGTCACCATTGGGGTAATTGTTTCTGATGTGAGACTACCTTTGTGGTTTACCAGGAGAAATACGAACTGGTTTGAGAATTTAATGCCATTCTGGCAGTTTGTCACAATAGCTCAGTGGTTAGAGCGTCCGCCCGGCAAGCGGAAGGTCTGTGGTTCAAATCCCAGTTGTGGCATTGAATTTTTAAGTTCCAGTTCTACCTCTCAAACTTTGCCCACACACGGCTTGTGTGTTTAAAAACACCAACAGTAAGTTTGTTGGCATAAATAAATAATAATTAAGTCCAAAAGTTGACATGTCAGATTTGAAACTTGTGTTATGCTGGAGTAACTCAGCAACTGTATTCTCTAAGGTATCAAGTCTCTCATATGACTTGTTGTCTTCTTCTGATATGACGAAATCTTGAATTTGTGCTTCTTTGACTCTTCCGGAGATGTAGTTGCAATCTCTGTTTAGAGTCTGGAAATCTTCGATAGCTTCAAGGTGTGAAGATCGCGAGCTGTGTCTGCTTGTACTTGGAGGTGTTGGATAAGTGCTTCAGTAAGCCTCGTCCCAACTTTGTTAAGTCTCGTGGCAAAGGCTTCAGAGAGTGGTGAGTTCGGTCAGTGTGCTGAGACGGTTCTCGATAGTTGAAAGTGTTGAGGCGGTGTAGTCGTGATGTGCGATGACCTCAGGCCCAGACAGTGACTGCTGCTGAGGGCATTGTGATGGCAGCTGTATTCGTTGTGGTAACAGCGATTGTTGTGCCAATGTCGTCTGTGGTAGTCAAGACGGAGCCTTAAGACTATATGTAGATGGCCGAGAATAAAGCAAGCCTGTCCGACGTAGTGATCCGTCCTGCCACTGTATATCCTTCGTTTAACGTCATGCTGTTGGCAGAGGATGGGGTGCCACAATAGTGACACCACGGAATCGGTCAACCAAATACCTAGGCGGAGTTGCTGGGTTCAACGGTTACGGTACGGTGCCTGAGCTGACAGCGGCATACTAGGGGAGTTGGTCCAGTTGGTCGGTTCCTGGTGCTTGTTGGAGATATCAATGTTGCTGCCCTTCTTGACAAGAATCTGCTGGTGCAAGTGGCGGTGCACTGGATAGTGTCTGAAGAAGACATGCTGCCTGCAGTCTCATTAAAAATACCAGTTTTAGCGCACGACCGAAGTGGGAAAATGGTGCAAGGTTTATTGAAACAGCTTTGTTAACAGCATAGTTTGTAACTGCACATTTGTTTGTGTGTGAGCTATAATTATATCGAATTTAAATTTAACAAAATAGTGTCTAGCATAATGGGCTTTTACATTTTGTATACTCACGCCCTATTTTTGGACTGTCATTTATATAGTACTATATATTCCATGTTTTACAAATACAGCAGAATGACTTGGAAGACATAATGTTCTCCTGCAGTTTTGGTGCTCCTTTTCCTTTGGAACAATTGCTGGTTATCAATGACATTCATTTACTATTTACGTAATTTTAGTCTAACCACTTGGCCATGGTGCCACCCTGATGTGTTACACTCACATGAATTTCTCTACCCTATATAGCTTATTACATGGTATAGAAACAATTCTTACAAAGTTTATTTACCTATCTTCTTAATTTTGATTGAGGAGAGCCTTTCTAGACACAGGTACATTACACATTTCGTTATATACAGGATGTTAAGAGTAAAGTGCAGATATTTGTATTCATAATTAAGGACAGTGTAATGAACAATATTGCATCAATATTTATTTCATTTGCAAAGTTATCATTTGACTTATTAATAGTACATTGGTTAGTACCTCCAACTAGGCATGACACGCACAAGCTATACATATTTATTTTTCCTGAGAGCATGAGTAACAGAGTGCGTAGGCCTCAAGTAAAGAATGTTTATCGACACTGGGTTTGAATGTTTTCTACAGGGCCAATGACCCCACACTAACTACGCCAGCAAGTCGCACACCGAGGTGTGAACTTGCCTGTACTGATAAGTGTTGTTCAATTTATGGTAGTTACGACCAAGCAAAAAGCATCAGGTAGTAAACTATGTGATTGAGTTGTGGGAAAACTGTTAGACGAAGAGAAAAACAACTAACACACCAAAGTGGATACATATTAATGAACCATTTATCAAAATATCTGTATCTGTACCCCTAACACCCTGTATATATGTACTAGTGATAGTCAAATATGTTAGAACTGGACAGTATACCCTGGACCTAAAATTCCATACTCTCCATACAACTGTAAGAAACAATGGAAAACCACCAGGAATTCAAAACAATAGTAAATACTGAACAGTTCAAACCATTCATAATGTATATTTCGAAAATGGCTGATATCACAAAAAAGTTAATTTAACTAAATTGTGTTTTAAAGAGATGTACATTTTTTGTAATATACACTTTTGTCTATCGCTTAGCATTTGCCAGTTATGCAAGATCATACAAATTTGTTTCAGAATGAAGAGCACATCTGAGCTATTTCTAGAAAATTCAAGATACATGTTTTATTTATTATGTAAATATCCTTAACAAATAATTTTAATTAAAATTATTAAGAGTCATTTTTCAGAACATAAAAAAATTACAAAAAATATTCCACGTAAAAGGTAATTCACAGTGGAGGGTTTTCTTCACAGTCATGTTGCTTCTTTGGAAGACACTGAACCTAGAAAAATACAATACTTCCTTTCCTTTTACTGTAAATATATAGTACAGAAAGTAAAAATGTTTATCTTTCAACACACTTTTGTTCTCTGTATAGCTTATTTTGGGCTATCAGTGAAGAGCCAATGACCTCCCACCATACACTATTGATAGCTGCTGCAGTTTTATTTAAAGACAGTAACACTAATGACCTATAACTGATAAAATGAGTGCTAAAAGGTCAAACTTTAATGTCTCACTGCACGCAAGTATCTTAACCCCATTTATGTGCAAACTGGAGGCAACAGTGCTGTCAATCTCTGAAAAAATGTCATGTGTTGCACTCACATCACTTTCTCTACTCACTCTAATATAAAAAATTCTTTCAGACACTTATTCTATCTACTTTATATTAATTAACATTTGCTGAATTTATCTTATAAGGAATTATGTTATGAAACCATTTCTGCAAAGAGGAATAATCATTTTTACTTTCTCTACTATGTATAGTAAGTAGAGGAAGTGTTGTATTCCAGCCAAAAACTATGTCAAGATTTCACCGGAAATATGTATATGTTTTTAGGCCCCCTGAATCCAAAATAAGCATTTTTAGAAAATGGTCTGTGTGCCTGTCAGTCTGTGGACAGCATAGCTCAAAAATGAAGTCGATTAAAAAGTAAAAACTCCACCCTAAACTACCCTTCTCATGGAAAATTTTTCGAAAATTTTAATTTTCTCAAAAATGGCTCTAACAATTTTGATTAAAATGCCACATGTTTGAGAAATTTTTACGGTAAATGAAATGTATATTTTGAATTTTCTGGCTATAGCCCATGTAGTCCTGTTTACTCTGGATAACTTTTGAATAACTCTTAAACTGTAAGAGATAGACAGTATCTTACTGTACAAAAAATGTTGTTGTTAGCTAATGCTGGATTTCTGACAATGAAGTCATTAATCCTCTTGCTCTCCAATATTTTTCACTGATGGATGGGGCATTAGAAGTGGCCGGGCATATTTGAAGGTGGTCTCGATCCATTTCCTCTTGCAGATCACATAGAGAACAGAGTGGTGAAGAATATATTCCAATTCTGTTTAAATGTTTTGCCAGACAATCATGTCCTGTAATCAACCTGAAGGTTGCAACTGCTGTTTTTCGAGGATACTCAGGAATTACTGTTTGAATGTTTGGTAGTTCCCATCTTTTATTCTTTGATTTTTCATAGTAATATTTTTCAATAATTTTTTTGAATTCAGAGTTGACTAATCTTTTAGCTGCATAAAATGGTAAATTAACTATTGATTTCTGCACATTGCCAGTACCCTTTTTTGCAAGAAAATCAGCTTTCTCATTACCACTCAGTCCACAGTGAGCTGGTATCCATTGGAAGACTAGGTGTTTTTGAAGTGCTGTTAGATGGGTAAGGATTTTCCAACATTCTATAATTGTTTGGTTTTTTGGTGACAACTTGGAAGTAATTGCTATAATTGCTGCCCTGGAATCTGAGAGAATAACTGCTTGCTGAAAATGTGAAATTCTGTACAAAAGATTTTGTAGGGCCATTCGAATTGCTTCAATTTCTCCATCAAAGTTTGTAGTTCCATAACTTAAAGATTTGTAATAGGAAAAGAGGTGACATGTGACTCCAGCACCTGCTCCATCTTTGTTTGATATAAATGATCCATCAGTATAAATATGGAGCCATTCGTGTTCTGGAAATCTAGTATGGATTGTCTCTAATGCCAATAATTTTAGAACACTAGTTGGAGTATCATTTTTCTTAACTTCTTCTGTCAGGTGTAAATAATATGTGATGTCTAATGTATGTGTCGGATTGGCTTTAGATATGAAGTTTTCCTTTGAATTAGGAAGGTGTACATTCTTCTTGATGTCTTGAATTTTGGAAAGAAAGCTCTCCTGAGTCTTTAGTGTATGTGTAAAATTTCTCTTGTGCCATGTATTGAATGGAAGTCTGATCAACTTTTCGTGTTGAATAAGAGCCGCTTTTTCTATTTCATATTCAATGGGGTATTGGTTGGTTAGTATTTCCATAGCTGCTATTGGTGTGGTTTTGATAGCACCTGTAATTAATCTCAGACTTTGGTTTTGAAAGATTTGAATCTTTTTTGTGTTTGCTGTTACAAGAACTTCGCTGCAGTAAGTAAATAATGGCTTTGTACAAAAAATATAGATCTTGATAAAACACAATTTATGTCCAAATAATTTTTTTTGTAGAGTGCACCATTTTGGTAAAGTTCCTTGTTATTTGTGTGTTTTGGAATGGAAGATCTTGCTCATGCAAAGAGCATAGAATTTCAAAGTTGTCATATAACGACGACTCTTAAAACATTTGACTATCACTTAAAGCCTACTGTATTCCCCTTACACCTACTAGCAGGTTAGCAATAAGATAATTGCTGTAAATGTTTATCTCGAATAACAGATAGAGGAATAAGTATTTGTAAGAATAGTTTGTGCATGAGTAGAGAAAGTCATGTGGTTGCAGACTTTGTGCAGATTTGTGTCTTATGTGAGAAATAGGTAGGTTTTATGTTATTAAATAACTATAGCACCAAAGAGAAGATACTAAGGTTTAAATGTCAGCAACAGTGATTATCTACAAAACATTACTCTACTCTATTCTAACTGATGATTGTTCCATCACCAAAGGGTACTTATATGCTATACAGCATTTCCAGAACTTGGAAGATGTCAGGGAGAGGTTGTCAGATGTTCCTGCAATGTTTCACGTCCTTTTGTATGAATATCAGGGGACTTTTCATCCACTAATAGGAATAGCCGGGTCTGTAGGAAATTACAATTATAAGGAATAACTATAAGGGAGAATTCATCACAAAAATATTCTAAATTACTGTGTAATACTTTCATATAGAATGGGAGGAAGAAAATGGAATTATATTGTTATTCGAGTGCAATGTTGGTTAGCCGGCTAGTCAAGTTTGTAAAAGCTTGTTATATTCTTGTGGCTTTCTCTTCTTTGCTCTTCTCTTGCCACTAAGTGGGACTTTAGACCACCAATTCCTGCTTTGAAGTGTCTCTCCGTCATTGCTGTATCAGGCCCAGCCATCAAGTACCTGTCACTTATCTGTGGAAAAGTGTAACTTTGTTTGCAGAATGCACCTCCTCTCTGAGTGCACACAAAGTTAATTTGCTTACAAACTCCCTACCGCTTGTTCTCATTAATAAATTTGAAACTTGGGGCTTGGGAGGAAACATCCTAGGAGAAGATCAGAGTTAACAGAAAAAAAACAATGTGCAATTGGTGCCAGTTTAGAGTAACTGCCTTGAAAATAGCTACACATCTGTCAAAATGGAAACACTATCAATATACATGAGTACAAGCCCTGAAACAAAATTATCCTCGTAAGCAAATGAATTACTGCAATTAGAGCAGCTGTCAGGATTGATGGCAGTAAATGACATATACCACATTTTATCGCATAAGGCCCCCCCTCACATATTTCCCTCCCCTATGATTTTTCATCACTAAAAATTATTTACCTATTAAACATCGCATAATTCCCTCTCCTGGTTTGTTCTTATTGGAGCGGCCTTCAAATGACTTGATAATGGACAATAGTCGACTTGATAATGGATAACAATCGACGCAGCAGTGCCTGTCACAGACAACAATGGACGCAGTGCTTGCCACAAAAATACTCATATTGCCATTGTCACAACGTATCGTAAAATTGAAATGTGAAGTTGCACCGTGTTTCTAAGTTAGTTTGTAACAAGTCGTCATTCTGTTAAGAAGAGCTTTAAAAAAACTGGTATTTTTTGTGCCATTAATGGTTCTGGCGACATGTTGTGGAATAGTGAACATGAAGATGTGTTATCTGGGCCAGATATAAACGAAAATAGTAATGATAGTGACAAAAGTGCGACCGCAGAATAGTCAGAGAAAAGAAACAATGAAACAATACAATGTAGGCTCAATGAAACTGTGGTATGTATCCAGTTCATTCACAAATTACTGTATACCAGGGGAAGACAACTTCGGGCCATGTGACGTACTTAAACGAAGAGCCAGCTTGTACGTTCGTGTGATGTCAGGCGAAAGCGGTGTATTGCTATGCTGCCTAGATCAGCGGCGCTATTGCAGGAAACTGAATGAATATGAAAAATGTTATTTGGGCATGTTTGCAACTTGCCTGGGCTGTTTAGGGAGAACCCTCTTCAGCCTAGTCTGAGGGTGTTTATTTGTTGTTTGAGAGATCTTAACGGCGTTAATGCGAATTTGGTTTTTATTTTGTGTTTTTGTTGACGTTGTGTATTGTGGTGTGCAGTGGTTTTGTGTTTGTGTTCAGTTCCCCGTGTTTCACACTAGTTTGAGACCAGGCTTCAAGATGTAGAAACATTGTCAACTACATTTCAGGTCTTTGCGACCCCGTATTCATTGGATGTTAACAATGTTTCTAGCAGGTAGCAAATTGAATTGATAAATTTACAGTGTGATGATTTGCTAAAGGACAAATATAAACACAAGGAAGACTTGGCTGATTATTATAAGAATGTTCCTCAAACCAGATTTCTGAGGTTATATGCCCTTGTTGCACGGGTATTATGTATGTTTGGTTCTACGTATGTGTGCGAACAATTCTTTTCTGTTATGAACCTTTCTAAGTCAAAATCCCAAAGCATATTGTTAGATCACAATCTAACATGTAGTCTTTGGTTACAAATGTGCCGTACATTATGCCCTAACATTGACAAACTAGATAAAGAAAAGCGAAACAGCGAATGTTGGAAAATATCCACCTAATTGTTCTGTATAGTTCTCCTCTAGCTCAGGCAAAATAGTTATAATTCCTGTTGGCGTTATAACATAACTGTTCACATAAACTAGAATTTATATTTATATATATATATATATATATATATATATATATATATGGCATAAAGCCAAAATGTAATTATTTATAATCTGTGACTATTCCGTAATTGAAACAGTCAGCATTAAAATTACCATGTCCCATATGCCATTTCCTCTTGCCCGCTGTGAAGTCACACGTTCAACTGGCTTTCGGTGGGAGCATGTGAGCTGAGTGAGCTGACGTCACAGCAGCGATACCTGTCTTCCCCTGCTGTATACCTATATAACTTTTACATAATACTATATGGTATCTCTGTCTTTCTGAATTCCTAGAAACACCACTTGCATAATTCCCTCCCCAGTGTTTTCAAGCAAATTTTTCGAGGAAAAAAAAAAGGGCGGGGGGAATTAGAAGCTAAAATACGGTAATGTACAGGTAGGGGAAATGGGGAAGTGCTGCATTGCGACTGTTTCCATTTTCTTCAGGGAGTATTTGCACACATTATATACCATTTCTTTGGCTTGACTGTGAATAATGGAATGTTTCTTTGCTTCTGCCGTTGTCAGAAGTGTTAGCAAACTTACTATCACACAACAGAGTGGACTTATTGCTTGAAATTATTTAATTTCACTGTTAAACTGTGCGCAAGTACTCTCGCTCTAACCTGATTGGCTAGGAAACATGTGACTGTGGCATCGTTGGATATTTGTATTCTGCACAACTGCCTTTACTCAAGGTGGCAACTCTAGTATTTCTGATAGAAAGTGGAAAGGTATAACCAGACTGAAAAGTGCACTGCCATAGCCAGGATTTGAACCACGGATCTTCCGGTCTCTGTACAGTTGCTCTAACCACTGAACTACCACAGTAACGTGCTGGCAGGGTATTAATTTCTCCAAATGACTCTTTGACCTACACATAGCTAGTCTGAAACAACAATTAATTGCCACTGATTGACCTTAAGTTGGTTAAACTAAGAAGTCCAGGACTTAAAAGTATTTACAACATTGTAAGTCAACATTAGGGTATGTTATCTCATATGTATTTGAGATCTTCTTGTGGTTTATCGGGAAAAATGTGAATCTGAACAGCACACTCAGCTGCCAAATAGTTACATGAAATAAGAGTGATGAGTGACCAAAAACATTTTTTATGAGATATGCTGCCTGTTGTGAGCAGAAGGTCAACATTTCCAGCATCTACTAAACTATAAGGATTTTCGTGCACCTCTGTCAACTCCATTTCCATGGTGACTTTCGATTCTCTCACACAGCAAATGGGTTATCATATTACAATATAATCATCCCCTATTAGGAAATCACAATGTAAACAGGTAAGTAAAGGTATACAACTGTATAATTTAAACATTTACTTTAAGCTTACATGCACTTCCTAAAATATATCATATAAGGAAGACAATTTCTACAATATTTAACAACACACACATTAATATTATTCACACAAGAATTCTTAAAATTACATGCACAGTCTTGCTGAAAATTACATAGGTGACCACTTGATGGGGAAATGTCCAAGCAAGCAGCTCTTCAATGACCTACAATTCCGTTTTCTAAGTTAACGGAATGGAGATGAGCAAGTCTTCTTTCTATGATGAAAGCTTTCAGAATTAAGAAGGAACCAAAGGTCAGTAAGCCAATAATAAGCAGAAAGACTGAAGTCCAACCATACCAGTCCGACATGAATCCTATCAGAGGGCCTTGAACTACGGCCCCCATACTACCAAAACCGTTGATGAACCCGGCCACGGCAGCTCCTACATTTGCTCCATCCTTCTCGCCGATCCTAACTGCTACAGAGCCACCAAGCAAAGCATCAATTCCACACACGCAACCTCCTGCCAATGTGAGGAGAATTGCATTGTACCACAGCCCCCAAGTGGCACTCAGCATAAACAGAAGGAAGCTCACAGTGCCTGCAACTGTTGCAAGCCATGTAAGTACTAGAGAATTACAGCGATCTGCTGCAATTCCTAGAAGCATGCTACCCACTATGCCACCCACGTCAAAGAGAGAGAGCAACCATCCTGTGCTTGAAGCAGAGTAATCTAGCACCTTCATTAGGTACACAGGAAAGCCTAAATAAATAAAATATCGTACAACTTTGTTGCACATCATCGCAATGGCCAGCTCCAACACCATAGGAAGTCTGCACATTTCTAAAAGATTAGATTTACTTTTGGTAGACGTCACTGGTTTGTCATCCATCGGAATGGCCTCCTTTCCTGGGATCACAACCTTGTAGTCTTTAGGCATTCTTAATATTAACCATGCCACAATTGCTAACAACATCACAGACACTGCAAGCGGAAAGTAAACGAAACGCCAGCCATATATATTATAGAGATATCCTGCTAGTGCTGAAGCGATGATGCTACCACCATAAGCTGAAGTATTGATGAAGCCAAAAATAGTATTAAGTTGGTTGTCAGAAAACCAAGCAGAGACGCACTTACAGCATGCAGGCCATACTGGACCTTGTGCAGCTCCATTTATAAATATTAGCACCAGGAGCACAGCCAGATTGTTCCATGATCCAAATGAAAACATACTGATGCCTGCAATGGCAAGACAAATGGTAACAGTGCGTCTGGGACCCATTCTGTCTGCTGCAGAGCCAAGTACCATCTGTGCAAGCGAGTATGGCAGTAGCATTGCTGTGTCCAGCCAGCCCAGCTGCACCTTGGAGAAGCCCAACTCCTCTGCCATGCCCACCTTGATCACTCCTAGAGGCTTACGAACTAGATACGTGGATGCGTATAATATCCACACACAGGTAAACACAAATGCCTGAAGAGCCTTTAACGGTGCCATCTTGGATATGTGCACTGGTTATAAAATTATATAATAAATTAACTAGTTCCTTCTACTGTAGTTTTCCATAGAGTCCCATCAGCACCCCTTGAGTTACAACGTCTGGCAACCTGCTGCTTTCTTCTGCCTGAACAAATGGGTCTTTCTTAAAACTGTAGATTGGATGGTGATCCATGGCTTTCTCCCCATGTGCAGCATCTGTGGTCCTGCAACAAAGAGCAAACAATTCTCATTAGTCAGTGGACAAGTATGCTAATAAAAATCTGAAGTGTTGCACTCGCATGACTTTCTCTACTCTTGTTCAAAATATTCTTATGCACACTTATTCCTCTATCTTCTTCATGTTAGACAAGATTAACATTGCTAATTTTCTTGCAGCTGCAAGGGGAATATGGGAATACACTAGGCTTTAAGTGACTATTTAGCTCATGGCCTGAAAATCAATGGTTTCCTGATAATTTACACCTTCTGGTCAGTGTTACCAACACAATTCAGCTGCTGGTTTCAATGTTAAAATTTGCAACTAAACATAACTCAGCATACAACTTGCTTGTTTGACCAAACTATCAATACAGTAATAATCGTATGATTGATGGGGAACTTAAGAAAGTAGTGATAAATGAAAGAAAAGAAAAATTCAAGGCCAACTATTACACTCTGAACAAGAACTTCTTCATGACACACAAGTGCGGTAGCAGCAGCAGTAGTAGTAGTGTTTTAGGGTGCACAACTGCCAAGGTTATTAGTGCCCAAACAAAATAAAATGACATAAAACATAGGGACTAAGCCCGTAGTCTAAAAAACATTAAAACAATAAAATGTCATCAAGACAGTGCCAGAAGCTGGAAAAGTAGAGCGAACATACAAACACGCACAATGGGATACATAAGACATAACCTCACGACCGACTAAAACTATCTGGGATAAAACAGCAAGACAAATACGGTCGCCAATACAGCTAAGGCGGATAAAATAGAGTAAACGCTCTACAACACTTAAAGTGTCTGCTAGTACCTCAGCAAGGGTAGCTGGCAGACTCACAGAGATACGAAACTGAGTTAAAAACTGGCACTGAAGTAAAACATGCCGCACCGTCAAAGGCTCACTGCAATGAGCACAGAGTGGTGCAGCATCCAAGGATAAAGGGTGACGATGACTAAAAAGGCAGTGCCTGATTCGCAATCTCGCTAAAATTACTTCCTCGCAGCAACAGGCGCGTGAGGAAGTCTTCCAGGTGACAGGAAGCGGCTTCACTTCCCTAAGTTTGTTCCCCTGAGTCTCCCTCCATGCAGACCTCCATCAGGAAAAAATACCGGCGCATGAAAAGGTGCCAAAATCATCAGGAGGAACATTAAAGCTAAAATATCTTGGAGCTAAAACTGCTGCTTTTGCAGCAGCACCGGCAGCCTCGTTTCCCTGTAGGCCCACATGTCCAGGTACCCACACAAAGGAGACACAAGTGCCAGCACTGGTGAGTGAGTGAAGAGTCCTGGACACGCTGGACCAGTGGATGGTAAGTGTACAGCGTCCGTAGGCTCTGATGGGCATTCAAGAAATTGGAACAAATAACACAACTCTGTAAGGCTTGCCGACGAATATATAAAAGAGCCTGGTGTATACCATAAAGCTCTGCTGTAAAAATCGAGCACTGCGATAAAAGACGAAAGCTAAAACTCTGGCAACCATGAAAAAAAGCACACCCTACTCCCCGTTCGCCCTTCGAACCGTCAGTATAAATAAAATTATAGGACCCGAACTGCGCTTGAATATCTAAAAAGGTGGAGCGAACGGAATCTGGCGTCGACCAACTTCGGCAGGGACAGCAAACCCAGATTGATGTAGGTCTCGGAATGGAGCCACGGAGAAAAGCATGGTTCTCCTTTCGGAAAGGTTGGTGGTAAGCAGCCGAAGTAGTGAACGAAATCGAACGCCATGAGGAAGTACAGCCTGGGAGCTTGTTGAGTATTGGCGGTCCAAAGTATCATTAAAAAAACAGAGTAAAACATGGATGTTTTGGCAAACTAAAAAGTCTGCAACCATAATTGCAAAGTAGGACATCACGCCAATAAGGAAGCAGAGCTTCAGCAGCTTCCGCACACAGGCTGGTTACAGGGCTCGTTGGAAAAGTGCCTATACTCAAACGGATACCACGGTGATGAATGGGGTCAAGCCGTTTTAAAACATGGGAGGGGGCTAACCTATAGGCCGTGGAGGAAAATCTAATTCCTCGCACTATAGTCTTGGCTGGCTACTTCCATAACAGCTTGAGGGATACTACAGAGAAAATCCTGGACTTCATTACTGCACAAAATGAAGAATCTAAGGTTAGGGAATGGAGAGTGCTTAGAAGGGCTACCGAGGGCAATGCCATTTAGTTCACATCTTTCAGCTGAAAAGCTAAAGGAGAAGGCATTCAGGATAAGTTTCAAATTTGGCCAAGTACAGCTTAGGCCAAAAGGAACACTACTGAAAGAATCCAGTGAAGTCTTGACTAAGGGGGCTCCTCAAAAGGGACAGACTGTAAAGCCTTCAGGAAGGACCTATGGAGCTTCTGCAGCAAAGGCTCTGTCATCATTAGAGGAAATGCCCAAGTTGCATATGCTGGAACAGAAGCTATACTTGAAGAGCCTTTGACCAGTAAAGCTGTCTCTACAACTCAACACACCTTACGGCCTAAGAGCAGAAGAGAAGCAAAAGAAGTGGCAAGAAGCATCAAAGGGCTAAATAGCCCCATGCCCTGATATACCAGCAAGTAAACATGGGAATATCAGGTGTGTCCAGATAAACCTCCAGCATTCTAAAGCAGCCTCACAGGTGCTTAGCTGGAGTTTGGCTCGGGAACATTTAGATATAGACTTTAGACAGAAGCCATGGGTCTATAAGGCACTCCCAACAGCCACATGTAAGATATTATACAGCACTCATCATGAAATTCCTAGGCTGCACTTTCTTTTAGTAAAATTATTAAATTTCTCCCTATTCCAGAGTTTCTCTCTAGAGATATAGCCACAGCAGTGGTAGAGGTATCAACACGTGGGGGTAGTCAAGAGGTAACTATTGCCTCGGCCTACGTCCCCAGTGACCTGGACTGTATACCTCCTCCTTTAGTTACAGAGCTTGTTAAACACTGCACAAGAAGGTCAAAACAGCTTATCTGTTGTGATGGCAATGCACACCACACAGTATGAGGAACTAGAGATATCAATACAGAGGCAAGCCTCTCTTAGAATATTTGTTAAATAATAATACTGACATTATAAATAGAGGGAACGAACCTACTTTTGTTACTACTAGGTGGCAGGAGGTTTTAGATTTAACCTTGGCCAGTCCTTTACCTAGTAATGATTAATATTTGGTATGTATCCAATGAAGCCTCAGCATCAGATCGTAGACATCTAAGATTTGAGACAGTCAGAACTCTCAAGCTAATGATTGATTAACTATCCAGAGTACCTAAAGTCAGAAGTTGAAGATTTGGCAAAAATATAGTCTACTTGTGAATTGGCAGTATTTTGCAATCCAACTCAATAAGCTCATATCATAATACGAAGAATGTTACCCAACAACCATTAAGGGGGGCCAGTGAAAAGTCCCTTGGTGAAGTAAGCAACTTGCTAAGCAAAGAGCCAGGGTTAGGAAGCTCTTTAAAAATGCAAAAAGTACAGATAATCGGTGTGAGTATAAAACGGCTCTAACTACAATAAAGAATTAAAGAAGTCAAAAAGAAGTTGTTGGAAGATTCTAAAGTAAGAACAAATTAGAAACTAAAAACTTCACTTATCTTAGTAATGTTGTTGGAAGAGCTTTTGTGAAGGTATTAATGAAATGCTTATTACAGCTCGAGTTCAGAACGTCCTATCAAAAAGCCATGCAAACAGCATTGACTATTTAAGGAGGTCAGACGGGAATTACACTAAGAGTCAAGAGGAAACATTGAAATTCCTATTAGAGACTCATTTTCCCAATATCGACGTTACTGAGGATAAAGAACAGGTTAATATCAATGCACCTCTATCTCAAGTATATAGCAATAGAGCTGGACATATCTTCACCTCTAACTATGTTAAACGGGCTATTAACTCATTTAAGGCATACAAAGCTGCAGGAGGAAATGAAGTCTTACAGAAAGGTCACAAGGTTCTTGTAACTATGTTAGGGAGGATGTTTAATGCGAGTCTCAGACCAAGTTATATTCCCCTAACATGGAGGAATGTCAGAGTGGTATTTATTCCAAAGGCACGTAGAAAGGACTCTATATACTGCCTCATTAGTCTAAGCTCCTTCATACTTAAAGAGTATGGAAAAAATCATGGACAATTATATTAGAAGTGAGACACTATGTAAAGTAACACTTCAGAAAACACAATTTACGTATCAAGCAGGAGAATCAACAATAACAGCCCTCCATAGTCTTGTAACTAAGGTTGAAAGGGCATTTACTCATAAACAAATAGCTCTCTGTGCCTTTCTGGATATTCAAGGGGCCTTTGACAGCACCACTTATGAGTCTATCAAAAAGGCTGGAGAGGAAGGGAATTAATCCTACCATAATTAAATGGATAAGATGCAATATTACAAGTGAGGAAATTACCATAAGGTCCAACAAGGGATGCCCTCAAGGAGGAGTGCTTGCACCCTTACTATGGACCCTGGTGGTTGATACACTTCTTGAGAAATTGGCGAGTGCTGGCATTGAAGCACAAGGACATGCTGATGATCTTGTCATAATAAGAGGGAGAGACGAGTCTATACCTATGGAACTTGTGCAGTGTGCTCTCAACCTTGTTAATGATCGGTGTAAGCAAGAGCAAATATCCATAAACCCTAACAAAACAGTCATTATACCATTTACGAGAAAGAAAAAGCTTTACTTTACAGCTCCAACTTTCAATGGCACCATGCTTATGATATGAAACAAGAGAAGATGGCGGCGTGTGGAGTGGTAACCAGAAGCGGGGTACATAAATGAAGTGAAATAAGCAGTAAAAATGCCGAAATATCAACAAAGGAAGTTATTAACAATAACTTTAGAACTACAGAGACCAGCGCAAATGTAAGTGTAATTATTGCGAGTATGGAAGAATGGGAATCTAAAATTAATACTAATGAAGAACGGAAGCAGCGAGATGCCGAGGTTATAGCGTCACTACAGCTAGTCATAAACATCTTAAACAAAGACTTAAAGAGAGCACAAGATGAATTAATTAGCTTAAGAAAAGAAAACGATGAGCTAAAAGCAGAAGTGCGGGAAAATGCCTCGTATTCGATGATCACAAAGGAAAAAAAACAGGACAAACATGATAAAAATGCAAACAATGAGCAGAATGATTCCCGTAACATCCAGATATCAAACAAATATAGCATATTACAAGAATCACAGTGATGTAAATAGGTTTATAAACCACAGTTGCCTAGGAAGAGATGGGTTACATCTGAATTATAAGGGTTCATATTTGCTTAGCAAAGCCATAAGTAGAGTGGTTCAAAAATGTAAACAACATCAGGGAAACTAAATGATGGTTCAGGAGGTGATTCAGTCACAATATTGCATAATAGTTCTGAGGTGGTAAGTGGTGGACAGGTTCCTCAAACTGTTAATAATAATGTCAAAGCGAAGGTAGTAAAAAATGCAATCAGGATTTTTCATCAAAATGTTCAGAGTTTTAGGAATAAGAAAGTATCTTTTGAAGTTTTGCTTGACTCAGGCGAAATTGATCCCGATGTAATTTGTCTTTCTGAACACTGGCTGAGTAATGAAGAAATTAAGTTCCTAAGTCTTAATAATTATAAACTTGCATCGCATTACTGTAGATCTAGTAAAAGGTATGGAGGTTCATGTATACTAACTAAATCAAATTTAGAGGTGCCGAGGATAAGAGCTGAAAGCATAGAAATGCACTTTGAGGCTAGTGTAATAGAAATAACTAAACACAACATAATTATTATTTGTCTTTACAGAGCGCCAGATAGTGATATTAACACCTTAATAGCTTCTTTAAATACCATTCTTTGATAGCTTGCCATCGACTAAGGACATTGTGGTAATGGGTGATTGGAACATTGATTTTACCCCTGGTAAATTAGGGAAAATTATGCAAGAATTTTTACTACATCATAATCTTACACCTGTTTAAAGTGTACCCACTAGAGTAACATCCCACTCAGCAACTATTATCGACCAAGCATTAATAAAACAAGGTCGTCTTAAAGCTAGAAATGTTAAAGTAGTTGAAACAGGCTTTTCAGATCACAGAGCACAGACTTTCGAAATTGCCTTGAACACTTTTAAGTATGATACAAGGAGCAAATACAGGATAGGGCGTATTTTTAGTGATAAGAATATAAATGCATATAGGGATCTATTAAAAAATGAAACGTGGGAAAAAGTGTACGAGAAAAAACATGTAAATGATGCATTTAAAACCATTGCTAACATAATAAAACACTACCTTGACATTGCAATACCAGAAAATAAAATAAAATTAGGGGGACAGCTCAAATGTAAGACATGGGTAACAAAAGGAATTAGGAAATCTGCTAGAAGGCTAAAATTTCTTAGCCAACTTAATAAAACTGCAAACACAGAGAGTTTTATTAAACTATATTTTAATAAATACAAGAAGATATACAGACAGGTTCTAATAGCTGCAAAGCAATACCATACAGAAAATATTATACAAAACTCCGATAATAAACAAAAAACTATGTGGCAGTTAGTAAATAAAGAATTAGGAATTAGCTGAAAAAGGCAAAATCCTAGCATTAGAAATGAGGAAGGTGCGCTCATTTCAGATCCAAAAGAAGTAGCGAAGTCGTTTAATGATTACTTTGTAAATATAATTAACAAGCTTTCAGATAAACAAAAAACATCCTGGGCAAGTAACCATGTCTCTAGGGATACACATACAATGTATCTCTATCCGGTTACACCTAATGAAGTTAGTGTAATACTGAAAAACATGAAAAACAAAACTTCTCGTGGAGTGGATGAGATTCATGATTGTATTTTCAAACACTGCTATCAGTATTTTGTTACACCAATGTGCTATTTGATTAATGCATCTTTTTCAGCAGGCATGTTTCCAGACTGCATGAAAACAGCAAAAATAATACCCCTTTTTAAAACAGGTGACAAGAGTAGAACTAAGAACTTTAGGCCAATAGCAGTCTTATCTTCCATCTCAAAAATAGTAGAAAAAGCCATGTATAATAGATGTCAAAAATTTATTCAAAAGTATAACATGTTATCTTTAGCGCAAAATGGCTTTACAAAGGGCAAATCTACTGAAACAGCTATATTTAATTTTTTAGAGAGTGTGTATAGTTCATTAGATAAGAAAGAACATAATATAGGAATATTTTTAGACCTTACTAAAGCGTTTGATCTAGTTAATCACGAAATAATGTTGGAAAAACTAGAATGCTTTGGTATAAGAGGCGTAGCAAATAGTTGGTTTAGTTCATATCTAAATCAACGTGAACAATTAGTTGAAATAGTGCAAATAAACCGCCATAATCTTACATCTGAAGTACATAGATCAGAAAAAAAACATGTAACTTGTGGGGTCCCTCAAGGTTCAGTCCTGGGACCTGTATTTTTGCTATACATAAATGACTTAACAAATCATCTACATCCAAATAAGGTTGTACTGTTTGCAGATGACACATCCATAGATGTAATGGGAAATGACAATGCTGTTAAGTCTGGTATACTGAGCTTAAACCAAAGAATGCAAGAATGGTTTGTACAAAACAGGTTAATAATAAATAAGAATAAATCTGTTGCCATTTCCTTCAGCCATATTCAGAATACTGATGTATATAAGCCACAAATAAAATGAGATAATGAATTGGTGCATTATAAACCTACTACTAAATTCTTGGGTGTATGGATTGACGAGCACCTGAAATGGAACATGCATGTTGAAAAACTGGCATCTAAGCTAAGCCAGCTTTGTTTTATGTTCAGAATTATAAAAAATATTGCAAATTTGAACACTTTGAGGAATCTATACTTTGCTCTTTTCAATAGCTTACTAAAATTTGGAGTGATTTTTTGGGGTAACTGTGATAAAGAAAATATAATTTTTAAAATTCAAAAACGAGTAATCAGAATAATAATGGGAAAGAAACAAAGGGATTCTTGTAAGATTTAAAGCTTTCACGGCGCACGTTATTTATTACAGTTTCACAGGCGATCAGCCGTGTGAGGTTTAAAAATATTGAGCTTTCGGCCATTGTAAACTCCATGGCCTTCGTCAGAATGAAAATGACCGTTAGCTTTCCGCTCCCCATATATACAAGAAGCCGGACGGCAGCCTAGGTCACACGGTATACAGGAAACCAACACACACCAACCGCTACTTGGACGCCTCCAGTCACCACCATCCTACTCAAAAGAAGACAGTTATCTCCACCTTGTTTCACCGGGCTTTCGATATTGCGGATGAAGACCACATTAAGCAGGAACTTAAATACCTACGAGACACATTGCTAAAAAACGGATACAGTGATAACGACATCAAAAAGGCACGCAAGAAGGTTGAAAACAATCGAAACAACCCCCAACGCCTCACTCAAAGGATGGATAGCTGGCCGAACAAAGTCTACATACCATTCTACGGTTCCGTCTCAAACAAGATCTCCCGCATACTCGCTAGGTATAACATCAAGACCTTCTTCACGCCTCCAAACAAGATCCTAGAACACCTTAGACCGGTGAAAGAACCACTTCGACTCAAGGTCCCAGGAGTGTACAGGATTCCTTGCGAATGTGGTAAAGTGTATGTAGGCCAAACAGGATGCACAATAGAAGAAAGATGTAAAGAACATCAACGCAATATCAGGCTCCTACAACCAGATAAGTCAGCAGTGGCCGAGCATTGTATAGAGTATGTCCACAAAATAAACTTTGAAGACATCAAAGTTCTGGAGCATTCGGATAAATACTGGGACAGAGTCATTAAGGAAGCCATTCAAATCAAACTACATCCAAACAATTACAACAGGGACCGCGGACTTCAGCTAAGCCCTGCCTGGACAATAGCCATGAAACACATTCACAACAGCAACTATAGTGATTCTGCACCAAGTACTGACCCTCAAGAAAACACTGTGGCCGGTGACAAACATAGCCCGAAACAGCAGGCCCAATCACAAATCGTCACCCGCTCATTGGCCAGGGCAACGCAACCCCCTCCCACCTAACATTGTATATATATGGGGAGCGGAAAGCTAACGGTCATTTTCATTCTGACGAAGGCCATGGAGTTTACAATGGCCGAAAGCTCAATATTTTTAAACCTCACACGGCTGATTGCCCGTGAAACTGTAATAAATAAAAGGGATTCTTGTATCAATTTATTCAAATCACTCCATATATTGCCACTTCCTTGTCTATATATACTAGAAGTCGTGATGTTTGTTAGAAAACACTTGGTTTATTTTCATACAAACTCTGAAAAACATAATTATCTCACTAGAAATAGGCTTAAACTGAGCACAGTTACACATAATACTTCACTATTCAGCAAAAGTGTAAGACACTCTGGAATTACCTTATACAACAAGTTACCCGATAATATTAAACTTACCACCTCAGAAACTGCATTTAAGCACAAGGTGAAACATCTGCTATTGCAACATTGTTTTTACTCAGTTGAAGAGTTTGTAAATACTTTTCCGTGAACCCCTTCTGGGTGTATAATTTATTATACTTGTTAAAATGCTTAAGAAATGACGTTAATATTTTGTATATTTTGATATATCCAATATCATGTATTTGATGTAAGGATGAATAAACACATATTATTATTATGCTTGAACTGCAGGAACAAGTCAAGTTCTGGGCATATTACTCTACACCAAAATGACTTGGAATCCTCAGTTAAAAAGAGTCTCTGGGAAAACTCTGGCAACAATTATTTATTAGAACTGTTGCAGCCTATTTGGCAAAACCTGGGGGCTCGAGCCGTCTATGATCTTATTGGCTGTATACTGTTATTGTGGCCTATGCATCTTTGGCCTGGTGGCCTAAAACAGAGCAAACAACAGCAATAAGCACCGGTTCCACTGCAATTATGGAGGTCCTAATAGGCATTACATCTCTGCATATCGCTGTCAAGAAAGCTGCCGTATCAAGTGCTCTTAGACTTAAAAAGCACAACATTTAAATCTGCTGATCTAACTGGTCACGTGAAAATTCTCCGTGAAATTAAGGAGGAACAGCTCATTAAACTATGGAACTGAATGACTCCCAAGCCCAACCTAATTCATTCCTTTACAGTGGTGTGGTACACTGATGGCTCAAAAATGGATGGGAAAACCGGCATAGGAGCTCTTGATAATGAACCCACCATATTTCAAGCAGAAGTTCATGCTATAGAAATATGTGCCCACATAAATATCAATAAGGGCATACATGGTGCCAAAATTTGTCCTATCGGACAGTCAAGCAACTTTAAAGCCTCTTAGTGCTCTCAACATTGAGTCAAAGCTTGTCAAAGACTGTCTGCAGATATTAAATCAGCTGGCAAAGGACAATAAGGTCATCTTGATGTAGGTGCCAGGTCATGAAGCAATGGAAGGCAATGAAATTGCTTATCGCCTAGCCAAAGAAGGAGCTAATACTCCATTCATTGGCCCAGAACTGTTCTGTGGAGTACCAGAATGCTACATCAAAGAAAAGATAAAAGCCTGGGAACTCAGGAAAACAAGCTGCTATTAGGAACAAGTTCCAAAGCTAAATCACACATAACAGTTCATTGAACTGTCTGCAAAAAGAGCAAAAATGATGCTTACACTCAGTAAACAGGAGCTAAGGACTTTAAATGGCCTCCTTACTGGACTATGCCCTCTTAGAGATCATCTCTATAAAATGGGCACTTCTGAGGTGAACATATGGAGATTCTGTTTAGACAGAAAAGAAACAGCAGGGCATATACAAGGGGCGTCTCAAAAGTAAGATGCACAATTTTTTTAAAAAATAAAATGTTTAAATATTTTAAAAAGGTTATATTTTGAAAGTTACATTCAGTACCTATTTTTTCACATAATTTCCTTGAATGCCAGTACATTTTTGATACCGTGGTAACAGTTTTTTAATCCAATGTCAAACCACTCTCCCGCCAAACTGGATAGCCATCTTTCCACTTCTTGCTTCAGTGCCTCATCATTTACGAAGCGCCTTCCCCCAAGATGTTGCTGCAGCTCCGGAAAAAGATGGTAATCACTCGGTGCAAGGTCAGGTGAATAAGGTGGATGACAGAAAACATCCCATCAAAACTGCTCAAACAGGGCTTGAGTTTCACGAGCAGTGTGCGAGCGAGCGTTATTGTGGAACAGAAAAACTGTTTTGCTCAACTTTCCCCTCCTTTTGCTTTGTATGGCTCTTCTGAGTTTTCTCAGCACCTCACAATAGCGAGCAGCTGTCATCGTGGTCCCACGGAGCAGGTAATTCAGAGTAAACAGGACTACATAGGCTATAGCCAGAAAATTCAAAACTACATTTACATTTGTCATAAAAATATCTTAAACATCTGGCATTTTAATCAAAATTGTTAGAGCCATTTTCAAGTAAATCAAAGTTTTTGAAAAACGCGCGTGTGTGTGTGTGTGCGTGCGCACGTGCGCACGCGTATGTGTGCATGTGTGTGCGTGTCTTTATTCACTGTAAGAATTTTTTTTACAAATTCATAGCTTCGTCAATTTTTAAATAAGGAATACAAATAATTAATATTGGTAGGTTTGCTCAGTTAGAAAATATGTGTATTTTATTACTATTTCTGGTACTATGTGTATGAAGAGTGTTGTTTATGCTAAATAAGTGAATATTGTCCCTTATAAAACAAACAGTTTCTAAAATATACAGACTTGGCAGTGTAAGAATGTGATTTTGCCGTAAGTATGGTTTACATTATGTTGTCCAGTGCAAATTTAGCATTAGTCTAAGTATTTTCTTTTGCATTATGAATAGCGCACTTATTTCACTACTGGATCCCCATAAGCAAGCACAGATTGTACATAAAAGAAGTAAATCATTTTCAGTGTTTGCAGGTTACTGATGCTTTTTAGGACACATATTACATAATGAACTATATTTATTCTTGCTGTAACATTCTTAATATGACTTTTCCAATCTAAGTGTTTATCAATTATGATTCCCAAAAATTTTGTTTCAGAGACATATTGTATGGTTTCTTTGTTATATACAATTTTTGGTCCTACTGATTTATTACTTCTATTAGAGTGTGTGATGCACATGTAGTGAGATTTTTTCCCATTTAGCACTAGTTTATTTGCTCTTAACCATTTCTCCATATTTTCACTGTATTATTAGCTTGAACTTGTAGATCAATGGAATTACTGCCTTTAAGAACAAAATTTGTATCATCTGTATATAATATAGTCTCAACATGTGGTATATTAACTGGCAGATCATTAATGTACACTAGAAAAAATAAGCGGCCTAGATTCGAACCTTGAGGAACTCCACACCTTACTTTGTTTCAGATTTTATAGTGTTGTTATGAGTTATTGCAGTAAGTTGTTGCCTGTCAGTTATGTAAGACTTGAACCATTCATAAGCTATCCCACGCACTCCATAGGCTTCCAGTTTTGTCAATAATAGGTCATGGTCAACTAAATCAAAGGCCTTACTCAAGTCCATAAATATACCAACTGTTGTATTATCAGTTTCAATTCCTTCCAGTTATCCCTCAATGAACGCATAAAAGGTATTTAGTATGGATTTGTTTTTCCGGAAACCATTTTGTTTATCACTAAATACAAAATTTTCCATGAAAGGAGCAATCCTGTTATACATAACCGATTCCATAACTTTCGAAAAACCTGACTGAATGGCAATTGGCCTATAATTATCTATATTGTTTACATCATCTTTTTTATATACAGGAACAATTTTTGCTAGTTTCATCTTACTAGGAAATGTCCCAGTTGACAAGGAGGTATTGCATATTTCCAATAGGGGATTTATTATATTATTCTTACAAGACTTAATTACACACTCAGGTATCTCATCATATCCTGCTGAAAAGTTATCCTTTTTTGAATTATTTTACTTAATTCACCTATAGTGACTGGCTTAAGAAAAATAGTTTTTTCATTTCTGTTTAGTTTAGTACATATGTTACTATTATTTGGCTGTGTAATTGTTACTTTATCAGCAATGTTAATGAAATGATCATTGAAAATATTGGCAATTTCTAATGGATTATCAACAAGGACATTAGAAATCTTTAGCAAGACTTTTTTTACTGTTATGATATGCTTTACTACTGGCAGTTTCTTTTTTTATTATATTCCATATTGTCTTATTTTTATTGGTTGAATTATTGATGCATGCATCAATATGCAGTTTTTTGCAGCCTTTATTACTTTATCAAAAATTACTTGTATCTTTTTAGATATTTTGTAAACTGTTCAGTTTTGTTAGTTTTACTTAATTTTATGAGATAACATTTCCTATTGAGGGGTAGTAAGGGGTAGTGATGCGTCTCCTATAGCCTCTCCTACCCAATTCCCATCCTCATCCTGCCCGTGGTGCACCCTGCTTTTAACAGATGAGGCTCTGGGGACCGAATCACAGCAGTATAACTGTTTCATCTAAAATGGAGGAAATGTCATTTACATATGTGCTGGCCTATCACAGCACAACAGCGTCCCTCAGAGGCACATGAGGGGAAGGTCGGTGGATCTAAATACCACCTATTTAGTCCTCCCGGCTAGGTCCGATGGACACGTTGACCAACGATAGGTGTGGTCCCCCTTGCAAAATGGGGGTTTAAATCGGGTGATGTAACTGCCACAATGTAAAACTGGTACCCGTTAAGAAAACAGTTACATGAAAGCCACATACATGAATATGAGTCCTAAAGATAAACATTCCGGAGTTAAAACTGTCCCCCAATCGGATCTCCGGGTGGGGACATCTTTAGGCAAATTTCATCACAACAATTCCAATACTTTAAGAATTCTACAATGGAATGCAGGAGGCATGTCCCAGCCTAAAAAACAAGAGCTAATGAAAATATTAAAAGACCAAGATATAGATGTCTTCACAGTACAAGAAGCCAATATATCACAAGAACAGGAAATATACTTTGAAATGGATCAGTACACTACACATATACTTCCAAAGGCTCGTCAAATAGCAAGTGGTATTCTTATAGGAATTAAAAGAAATATGAAAGCTACTATCCAAATCCAAAAAACAATGGAAGAACAAGATAAATCAGAAATAGTTAAAATTGAAGTATGGAAAAGTAACTACCACTATAGAATTTACAGTATCTACAATCCTCCAGACAATACACTAGATCTAAATTCTATTCCCATAGAACCCAAAAGTATTTTAATAGGTGATTTTAATGCACACTCCCCTAGGTGGGGCTACAGAGATATAAATTCAGCAGGAAGAGTCATAGAAGACCTATTAAACTCGTCAACAATGGAATTAATATTTAATCCAAATGATCCACCTACTTACCTTCATTATAATGGTTCGGGTACAAATCCTGACCTTCTGATGGTGTCATCTGACATAATTGACAATACAAAAAGAGAAATAATAGAAGACCCAGGTTCATGCCACAGAATCACCATAAACTCCATAAGAGGTCTAATAAATAAAAGTAACAAACCAAAAGTTAAAACTTCTTGGAATTTTAAAAAAGCAGGTTGGTCCAGTTTCCAAAATGAGATAGAAGGGAAGTGTAATATACTGTTAGAATCAGAGTTCAAGTCAACAGATGAAATGAATAAAAAAATTTGTGAAATATTATTGACAGCAGCCAAAACACATATCCCCAAAGGAAAGTTAAAGAAATATAGCTACTTTTGGTCTCCATCTTTATCTAAGTTAAAACACGAAAGAAATATAGCAAGAGTCAAAGCCGAAAGAACCAAGTGTCCAGAAGATGTACAAAACTGGAGAAGAAAAGCAGCCATTTTTAAGAAAGAATTAATTACAGCAAAAAGGGCCAGTTTCACAAATTTTGTAGAACATATGGACTATAGGAAAGATGGAAATAAAATATACAAATTCCTTAATAAAACAAAATTATCAAAAAATACAACTGAACCATTAAAATATAATAACAAAAGCTTAACTACAGACAGGGAAATAGCAGAATCCCTTAACAAGTTTTATGCTCAGTCACAAAGAATACCCCAAGCGTATAAAAAACAAGATAAGGCTATCCAAAAAACTATCAGAGAAACTAGTAAGCCAAAAAGTATACGAAATGATATTTTTATTCGGATTTTAAGGAAACAGAACTGGATTTAGCAATAGAACAATTACAGAACAAAAAATCTCCTAGACCTGACAAGATCCACCCAGAGTTTATTAAACACCTTGGCAGGAAAGGAAAAGAAATCCTACTTAAACTGTATAACACGTGTTGGAGAATGACTGTACCTTCCGACTGGAAAAAAGCCATTATCATCCCGATTTTAAAGAAAAACAAACCCTCAAACAATATTAATAGTTTCAGACCAATATCTTTGACCAGTGTTATTGCAAAAGTGATGGAAAGAATGGTAGCATCTAGACTTAACTGGTTCCTAGAATATTACAACTTAATTAATAGTTCACAGACCGGCTTCAGACAGAATCATAGTACAAGTGAAAATGTACTCCTACTAAGCCAAGACATCAAGGAAGCTTTCAATAGAAAGGAGGATACCTTGGCAGTATTCATTGATTTTAAATCAGCATATGACTCAGTCTGGAGAAATAAATTAGTTGAGAAGTTGCAATCAATAGGTGTGAAAAGTAACATGCTTAAGTGGATAACTCAGTTTATTTCACAAAGATTTTGTGCCACAAAATATAATACATACATTTCCAAATATAAACAAACACACCGAGGACTTCCACAAGGTGCTGTTCTGAGCACAACACTCTTTAACATATATATAAATGACCTTCCATCAATAATAAAAACTTTAGAAACCAAAATTGCTTTATTTGCTGACGATGTAGTCATTTGGACTTCAGGCTCTTCAAAAAAACCTGAATTAATTAAAGACAGAATAGAAACAGCCCTAAACAAAGTACATGAATGGAGCTCCAAAAACCTCATGACTATCAATGTGGAAAAAACAAATTACGAATTATTTACACTAAAATACAAACCAGTTAATATTAACATAAATTATAATGGTAAACCACTCAAAGCAGTTGATGATGCCAAATACTTAGGCATCACTTTCGACAGAAAGCTAAGTTGGAAAAAACATATAACAAACATCTCAGAAAAGGTTGAAAAGAAATTGCAAATCCTGAAAAGGTTAGCTGGTGCTAAATGGGGCTGCTCAAGGAGAGTCCTTAACACAACATACAAAATGTATATTAAACCAAACCTCTTGTACTGTTCTGAAGCTTTAATAACAGCAGCAAATGCTAACATCAATAAACTTGAACAAATACAAAATCAGGCTCTTCGCCTAATCACTGGAGCAGTTAAATCCACACCTACTGATGCCATGCTTGCCTTAACACGGACCCCATCAATAACAACAAAAATAGAAGAACAAGCATTGCTCCAACACGAGAAAATGTTACGACTGCCAAACTCTAAATGGACAGAAGAGAACCTCCCCCCTTCAATCCTTAAAACTCATAGTAGTTTCCTAGAAAAGGTAACACAGATTAAATCCAAATTGAACATTCCTAACACCAGAGAAAATCTACTTATAAGAGAAAATCCATTGGAATTATTGCAACCTACCTTCAGTTTGGAATTAATAGAGGAAATAAGTAAATCAGACACACCAAAAGAAATACAAAAACTTCTAGCTCTGGAAACAATCAATACTAGGTATCCCACAGAAGAATGGCTGCACATATATACTGATGGATCCTCCAAGGAAAACCTTACTGGAGCTGGAGTTACATGTTCACATTTTTCCTTTTATCATTCTGTTGGCAGAGACACAACAAATTATGATGGAGAAATAGAGGCTATATACATTGCTCTCCGACAATTATTAAATCTTCCCTTAAATAAATTTAACAAGGCAGTAATTCTTTCAGATTCTAAAGCTGCAATTCAGGGAATATGTTCAAATACTACAAAGAAGTCAACAAAAATTAGAGAATGCTACAAAATGTTAACACAACTCCAAAAAGTTAATAAGACTGTTCATCTCCAATGGATTCCAGCACACTGTGGAGTCATGGGGAACGAAGCTGCAGATTCACTTGCAAAGAAAGGCACAACAATAAAACAAAAGTCTAAATTCAATTTCTCATATTCCTCAATAAAACGCTTGATCATTAAAAATTTTTCTCATTCATACCTACAAGAAATAGAAACAAATGCCAAAGATAAAAAATGGATTACACTACTTTTCAATCCAGATATAATCCCCCAGAGACCAAGGAAAACAGCGGTTGCAGCCTTCCGACTATTGACAAATCACGACTGCTTAGCAAGTCATCTCTACAGAATAGGTATCTCAGCCTCACCAATATGTGTCCTGTGTAACGATCCAGCAGAAATGAATGAAGAACACTTGAAGACCTGTGAAGCATTAAGATCAGAAGAAACTACAGTTCAAAAGTATTGGAAAGCACGAATGGTAATGGCCTCATTGCCAGATGCAAGGCACTAGAAAACAACAACAACAACATTTCCTATTGCTCGAGATTATAATTCCTTTAGTAATCCAATTTTTCCTTGCACTCACATTGCTATTTTTTATTGCCCTATATGGAAAGGCTGTATTAAAGTGGTGCATAAATGAGGTCATAAAGTTGTTGTATTTCAGGTCCATGGGTACCTTGTATACATCGGACCAGTCCTCATTGCTTATTAGTGCATTAAAGTATAACATATTATCTTTTGAAAATATTTGTTTATATTTTACTGCAGTCTTGGGCTTACAGCTAATGTTTGATGTATTTGTTAGTCTTAGTATTATAGCATTATGATCAGAATACCCTGCATTAATGTTACTAAGGTTGAAAGTCATGGCTGCTTTGTCAAATAACATGACATCAATTAATGTACTGCAATTTTCTGTTTCTCTGGTGGGACTTCCTACGGTATTTTCAAGATTAAATGAGGTTAATGGGTTTTTTAGTTTTTGTAAGGGTACACTGTTTTGTTGAAAATCTACGTTGAAGTCACCACATATTAAGATCTTTTTTGCATGCTTTTTTATAATAGAAATCATGTTTTCTAATTTATCCAGAACGGCCTTATAGTCTCCATTATGTGACCGGTATACACAAGCAACAAGTAGTTTTAAATCACTAATTTCTACTAAGGTGTGTTCAAACACTTTCTCTTCATTTAAGATAGAGGTAATGCTATGCCTTTTATGTTTAACACCCTTTTTTATTGCAATCGTAGTGCCCCCATGAATATATCTCTACCTGCAATATATGTCTCCTACTATAAAATTAGTGAGAATGGCTGACTTTACACTCATATAGTTATTTTTGAGCCAATGTTATGTGAAGCAGCAGACATGTATGTTTTCCAGACTATTTAAAAATACTTCTACTTCTAGGGTCTTATTACTAAGGCACTGAATATTATGATACAATATACTAAATTCACCTTTGTTTGCTATGGATGAAAAATGATTATCACAATGCTCAGGTGTTACAATGGTTTTAGCTTCCTGAAGTACTGCATCCACCACATTGTTCAGTAGTGTCCCTGTCCTTGACATTTGCTGATACCCTCACATAGGAACCTCCCAAATTTATTTGCTCCTCTTCTGTTGAGATGAATTGCATCACTGACCAGATCCATATCCCTTATGCACCAGTTACCGTCTAGTAGTACACACTTTCGAGTATAGCACAACCAGTCAAGCTCTGCATTAATTCTTCTCACTTTTTGTCTGGTCACATCACGTCTGCATAGTATTCCACTGATCACTATTTTGGTATCTGGGCTTTGTGCATTAATTTCACTGATTATGTCCATGGTGTCGCCCATAATTTCCTCAGCCATTATTCCTCTTCGGATGTCATTAGTTCCCACATGAATAGCTACCACGTCTGGCTTTATTTATGTAAATTGTAGTTTAGGGTGGAGCAATTTTCTTCAAAATGTTTGTCTTCATGTCTTGAAAGGCATTAAACTTAAATTGGTTTTTAACTGACTTTTCGTTTTTGAGTTATAATGTCCACAGACTGACAGACCCTTTTCTAAAATTCAGGGGACTTCAAAACATATTTCTGATGAAAGCTCAACATCAAATTTTTGGGTGGAATACAATACTTCCTCTATTTACTAGTAGCGAAAGTAAAAAGGTACAAATAAATAATGGAAAAACTCCTGGAAAATACTAACGCCTACCATACCGGAATCTGCAAGAAGTTCAAAAGTGGCCCTTTTTTGCTTGATGACTTGACAAGACTGTCTGGCTGCCCACCTCTTAAATTATCCAAGATGCATACCATGCAATGACCCACAGACAGTAATGAATAGGGACCACCTACTCTAGAGTATTGCAATCTCAAAACTTAATGTCAGTGTTCCAGTTCAACTACATAAATATTACTGGAACGCCCATATAAAAATGAAGAAAATCCAGTTACAAGAACATTAGCAACAGGAACAACAGCAACTTGAATTCCTAAAGTTTAACTTACCGGGAAGTGCGTGTCTGAAAGCATTTTAAATCAGAGATGTGTCTGCAACAGTATCCACACATACACTGGGCCGGTTCAATGGTGACTGATAATGCAGTATCACACTACCATATATTAACCAATCAAAAGAAAATAGCATGAATTGGCAGTGTCTGCAGATTTAACTCCAACACACAGAGAGGAGGAGAGGGAAGTCCTAAAAGCTTAATAAAAGAGCTGTACACAATAGAAGCAATGAATTGGTCAGAGACCTTGAGCCTAAGGTTAACACCACGGTTCAAAGACATTAGCCTGGAACAAAGTTCACATTATGACATGCATCCAGAACTGTCATCTGCAATGTGGGCTGGGCTGGGCTGGGCTGTGTACACAGATAGTGTCCAGGATGTGGTCTCTAATTACCACATATTGATAAGTAGGGCCCGGGCATATTCTTTTCCTCTATTGTAATCACCATTCTGATAACATGTGCACGAATCATTAACTTATAAGCTTATTAAACCCAATCTGATGTTGCATATAAATGTATATTTTGGTTTTTATGATAAAAAAATGTTTCTATCATTTTAATGTTTTGTGGCATAAAAGCATCTTTTTTTTCCATGCAAAATTACAAATGTTGCAATTGTGAACTGAGCTGCATGTAAACACTTTGGGGAAATGTGAAAAAAACAAAAGCAATTGGGGCAATGTTTAGGGAACAAACTAGATCAATTTTCTTCCGATTTATGTGGAGCATTTTTATGCAGCTTTGGAAACTTACTAATCCTAATTTGAGAAACTTTCTTCAATAATATACCACACATGTACTTGACAAAAGCACATTACGAGAAACTTATGTCAACTTATGTTGAATCACGAATGTGAGATAAGCTGGAAAATGAATTTATTTGGGTTTCTATGTATGAAACAATGATCTGAAGGTAGATTTATCACAAATATAATAGTTGGTGCTCTTAACAAGCAGGAACCAACCTTTTTTTCTGTGTCTGCGTACTTTTCAGTGCTATCTGAAGTTATTGCCTCCTTAGAAACAGTAGGCCTAGCCTTAAATGAAGCACTCGCAGTATTTCAAGACACAAAATCCAACTTAAATTATCTTTCCGGCAGTGTAGGGGAAAGAATAAAGTGAAGAGTGTAATATCAAAAAATCCTGGATATGGACACATATGAAAAATTGCAGACATTGTAAATGCAAACACTACAATTAAGTTACAAAAATTGCCTGTAACTCCGAACCAGTTACCATCGTTTAAGGGTGCACCAGTATCATCCTGTGATGTAGAGAGAAGTTTCTCAACATTTAATCCATCTATAATCTGTTTGCTGTTAGAACAAAGAAGTGTATTCCTCCACGCTCCACCTCTAGTATGCTATTGGTTAACAGAATATCTGCACATGTGCATCTAAACAACAATATTAATGTTGCAACTACCCACTTTACCTCGTTCAGATAACCTGCTCTTTGTTGTTACATAAACCATTGCATTTTGAACATACGAGAGCCATTGTTATTGCAATAATCACGTTGTAAGGCTTTTTAGATCTCGGCTAAAATGCACTTCAAGTTTTTCCCATGTATTGTTTAGAATGCGCTCCGCTCTTACTGGACGGTAAGAGGCATTGTCCATATCACACCCTACCAGATCTTTATAGCCACAGTAGGATACTTCACCAAAAACTTATTGAATATATTCAATATAATAACCTTTTCACCATTCCTTAAAGACTTTCCTCACAGATGTTTAAAAAAAAAGACTACTTTTACCGATCTGTTTCCATTTTGCATGCCAAGATGGTGCTGAGGCAACAGGCAAACCCTACAGTTAACAACTGTTATTCAAAACTTGAGGACTAATGTTCTGTGATTGGCGATAAGGTATATAGTGTATTATTGCAGTATATTACATTACAACATTATATATTATAAAAGTTTAAGGGCCTGTATTACGATCTCCGGTTACTAGCCACGGTTTGTTACCTCTCAGTTATCGTTAACTGTTAGTTAGGCTCGGTGCCTCGTATTACGAACTCAATTTGACTGTAGGTTTGTTATCCTGAGGATTTTGATGCCATGGAAACAGTTGGTAACATTTTTCACTAGGCTTTTGCCACGCTTGTAACGCTATCTCGTGGGTGAACTGTATAGTAAGAATCAATTATCAGGAAATTTTTAATTGCGAATAGGTCTCAGTGAGCAGTTTATATACTTTTTCTTAATTAATCTCGTTATATTTTCATTATTATTTATTCCTGATAAAGTTTAACTTAGTATTTAGTTATTCGTTAATTTATTGAAAATATTTTGTAGGTTAGATTTCTGCTTAGTGTTAGGTTAGTTGGTGTTAGGTATTAGTATTATAGTTATTAGGCTACATTTCTAATGGAAGGCAGCAATAAGAGGAAGCGTTCGGCCAATTACACTGAAGAGGAGATATGGTGCTGTTGGACCTTATTCAACAGAATAAAGCTGTGGTGGAAAATAAAGCCACAGGAGCTGCCACGTAGAAGGAGAAGGTGAGTGTGTGTGTTACATTTATTACACTTTTCTTTCAAACCTTTAAAGCCTTACAAAGTATAATATTCATTTGGTAACTTTGCCATTTTAGGAGAGAGCTTGGAAGCTCATTACCACCCAATTCACCTCTCAAACGACCAACCAGCGAACATCCCTACAGCTTCGAGAAAAATATGAAGCATTGAAAAAGAGAGCTCGGCAGGCAAATGCAGAAAGAAACAAGATGTGTATGGCACAGGAGGAGGAAAACCTCCATCTCCAAAACCATCACCAGCAGAGGATTTCCTCAATTCACTGATGGGTAGCACAAGCACTGGACTGCAATCTATTTCAGACAGTGATCTGTTTGGTGAGGATTGCAATAGTTTTTCATATTTGTAACTTAGAGTAAACATAAGTAATTGTGTTGTACTAGTGTATAATGCTATTACAGATGAACCAGCTGGCACTGTGGAGGTGATTGCTGTCCCAAATACTGATTGGGATATTCCCAGCACTTCAGCTGCTGAATCTGCTGAAGCAGTTGTAGCACACATAAGACAAATCTATAAAACTGCCACGTATACCGAACTAGCAATATGATCCAGCAGCTTTACCCCTTTACTCTATGCTTGTGTTATTCATTCAAAAGTATTTAAACACACTCATTCAAAAGTATAGGGCAGCTCCAAACAAAAATTACAGTCGTGCAGCTTTTTGTATTGAATTGTGCTTCATGTAGTTTTGAATTTTACAGAACAGTGCCTGCATATTCATTGTTGTGAAATGAACACTTCCAAAAATGAAATTGGTTGCTGACATTTGTAAGAACCATGTTTGCTAAACTCGTTCTTTGAATTTCTAGTCTGTCCATAGATAAAGTGCTACATTTTTTAAATCTGTCTCGGTCAGTGACAGAATAAACAAAGCTTCCTCTTATCGTACACAATCAAATAACATACAGTCGTGTACAAAGTAAACATGTACCTGTAGATGAGCAGTTAATTGGAAATTATATACAGTGTTACAGGGTAGCCATTAAATTGTACGTCGGACAATACAATTAAAAATTGAATTATATGTAACACATTGAATTGCAATCCATAAATTTATAGGTACATAAACATTATTTTTGTAACGTGGTGCACTGTATGACCATGTACATTTTCAATGTCTCAAAACCAAAACTTGTATAACATACCTTACATTTAATGACTTCTACACCTGAATACAAGTCCTCCACGATTGTATACATGCGTTTATAACTGCAGTCCTGCACTTTAGGCATACTTGTTATTTCAATTACAAATTAATACATACTTGGATCCGCTATTCACAACTGCTGCACTTTACTGTGCTATGCATCCTGGAGTAACACAGCTAGTGCCTGACCTTGCCCTAATGTCCATGTGCTTATAACCTGCAGTGCTCTTGTGGTTCTGGTAATAATGTTCGTGTTTCTACTGCTGACCCATCTTTAAAAGTAATATTGTACACATTAATTACACTATGTGCTTTTAGTCATCCTACTCTTGTGTAATCATACATTTTGTAATGTTCACAGAAAGAAAGCGGGTGAATACAACATCCTCTGTCTTCTCTCTTGGAGAAAGGAGAGGAAAAATGTTGCTGTGCTTCAACAACAGTTGCTCCAGAAGGAATTTCATGAAAGACAGAGAAGGGCTGAGGAAGAGCAGGAAATGATAAAGAAAAGACACGAAGAAGAAATAAAATTCATGAATGAAAAGCACAAGGCTAAAATGGAACTAATTAAAAAAAAAAAAAAGTAAATTGTTAGATTTACAAATAAAGTTAGCTGAAAAGCAACATGAAAGCAAATAAAAAGGCATGCTCTCATCAAATTTGTGTTTTAATTTTTTATTACCATTCATAACCATTTTTCCATTACAGTGATAATTATAAACAGATAATGAACATCTCAAGTCACCTGCTACATTTATTACTAGGGCCTTGATTCTTATGTAATTACATATTGTGATTCCCTTACTCGCCAAGTGTAACATGTGCATATCCAGGAAACAACTAAACTTAATAGTTATTTGAGAGGTAGAACTGGAACTTAAAAATTCAATGCCACAACTGGGATTTGAACCACACACCTTCCGCTTACCGGGCGGCTGCTCTACCACTGAGCTATTGTGACAAACTGCCAGAATGGCATTAAATTCTCAAGCCAGTTCGTATTTCTCCTGGTAAACCACAAAGGCAGTCTCACATCAGAGACAAATTACCCCAATGGTGACTTACTATTGTAAGTACTTTATATCCCAGGATTAAATAACCTTCAGATGGTATTCAGTATTGTATTCTACCTGAAAATTCAATACTGAGATTTCACTATAATACATGTTTTGAGGCCCCTGAACCCCAAAAAAGCATTTTTACAATAAAGTCTGGATGTATGTGCATGTGTCCCTATGAACAATATAACTCAAAGACAAAAATCTCATATGACTTTCTCTACTCTTGTACTAACAACTCTTACAAATTTTTATTCCTATATCTTCTTCGTGTTAGTTGAGATTAACATTTGCAGATATTATCTTATTGCTTATTTCCTTGTATATACAAGGGGAATATAGGAATACTAGACTTTGACCGATAGTCAAATCTTTTACAACTTTGAGATTCTGTTCTCTTTGCACAGCTAACATAAAAAAATGAATGATGTTATATTTGATGACAGTTTAAGTTATCCAAAACTCACACAAATAACGAGGAATATCTCCGAAATGCTTCACTCTACAAACAAATTTATTCAGATATAAATTGTTCAGATATAAATTCTATAACTGGCCATAGTAATTTCAAAGAATCCATCACAAACTGGGTCACGTGGCCAACAATTTGCACACATTAAGAAGATAAGGTGTAGTCTTTTGTTCGTTATTTAAAGCATCCACGATTATATTATCGAAGTAGTCAACAATGGGTATCTGACAGGAGAATAATATGAATATATAACAACCTCAAAAAAAAAAAAAAAAAAAAAAAAACCATATTTACTCACATAATTTTAAATTTAGTACAAGGGTATACAGGCTTTGTGCACACACTGTATGTCCAAATAATTTTTTTGTAGAGTGAAGCATTTTGGAGATATTCCTTGTTATTTGTGTGAGCTTTGGAAAACTTAAAACTTTCGTCAAATGGAACATTGTTATTCATTTTTTTTATATGTTAGCCCTGCAAAGAGAATGGAATTTGAAAGCTTTAAAAGATTTGACTATCGCTCACAGCCTACTGTACAGGTCGCGCGCTACTTCTTGACGAACGAAAATTTTATATGAAAGGTTGAATGCGAGTCTCTACTCAGCTTTTGCGGGAACGAGAGAGAGGAGGTACAGTCTGCAGTGAGATGACGCGCATGCTTCTGAGCTGAAGTAGTACAACACTACAAATCAATTTATGACACTTGCAGTAATATCAGCCACACGTATTATACACTATACCTCTATAACTGTTTCCACTTAACTTTCTTGCATTGATTCTATTCCCGACATCTCTCCCTCGTCTGAATTGCTATTTTCGTTGCATGCATACATACATCCGTACCGCACAAAACTTCTGCAGTCGACTGTATACACAAACACGACAGAGGAAAACAGAGGTGTCTGTTATCGTAGCATAAACATTTGCTGACCTGTTTATTAAGGGTAGGCTCACTCATTGGATTTCTGCTCAAGGTCATTCGTCAAGAACGAACGCGCAACCTATATTCCCATATTCCCCTTGCACCTACAAGGAACTAAGCAATAAGATAATCTCTGCAAATGTTTATCTCAATTAATATGAAGAAGATATAGGAATAAGAGTTTTTAAGAATGGTTAGTACAAGAGTAGAGAAAGTCATGTGAGTGCAACACATCAAATTTTTTTTTTATCCATGGGGTTACATACAAGGAAATATGCAACAATATACTTTCTGCAAATATTTATTTCTGTTAACATGCAGTAGACAGAGCAATAGTTTTAAGAATAGTTTGTACAAGAGCGACTGCACCACGTCAGATTTTTCTTAAAACATGTTCATTTATTCAGTTCAAGGAACATCATATTATTATAATTCCTCATGAAACACATATCCAATTTTCTGCGGCACTGTAGTAGTAAAAGTGGGCGTTAAACACAACTATATAAAATTTTTGTATTGCATCAAATACCATGTTTCCATAGCAAATTCAAGTCGAATTGAGTTCTTTTTCCGGATTGAATACAGCAGGGAAACACAAATTCAAACAAAGCTTAACCACTGGATCCGATTCGCTCATTTAAAATATCACTATCAGTTAAAAACAAATGAATTCCCACGGCACAAAATCAATCTCAACTTTCCATCAATATGCTGATGGATAATATGCATTCCCGTCTCATTGCCGGCCTGTTCAAGCAAACTGCTGAGTGTTGCCTTCATTCCAGCTCTTATTGCTCTTCTGGTCAATAACAACACACATACAGCTAGCTCAAGAGATGTGCAAATGTAGCTAATACACTAAATAATAACTGCAAAGCAGCAAATGAATCTTATGCAAGTGAATTAATAATAATAATAATAATAATAATAATAATAATAATAATAATAATAATAATAATAATAATAATAATAATAATAATAATAATAATAATAATGAAATGATGATACTGTACATATACTCTTCACTGATGCCATTGTTCCCACTAATATCTTGCATCAGGGCATAAAAGAAAGACAACAGTTCTGAAAGACTGAACATTAATTTGAAAAGATTTAAAAATTCTAAACTCTGTAACCATGCGTAGGTTATCAATGTGTACTCCCAAGTAAATCATACAACTTATACACAGAGCCTGAATAACTTATGCCAGAATACATCACTAGAAATTGTGAACAATATTTGTTACTAAAAGAACTTAAACCAGTTCACTCACACAATTTTAGTGGTTTTTCTTTTCACAAAGTTGACTGCCTGACGTTATGCATATACAAGTTTCCAGCAACATTACCAAAAAAACTATATGCCCACACTTGGCTTGTGTAAAAACACCAGCAGTAAGTTTGTTGGCATAAATAAATAATATTTACAAACTATACGTATTTGAAAGTTCAAACCAATAACAAGGAATATGTCAGAAATAGTTTACTGCACCAAACACTAAAACAAAAATAAAAAATGTATCTACAAATATTAATAAATATTAGACTAAGACTTCACTTATCTTTCATAATTATGTATTTTCCAACAAGATTAGTTTCCCAAATCAATTTGCATTGTCGCCATGTGGAATATTTGTTTCACTGTTATAGTTACGGCCACGGTAGATTCTTTCTTACTCTATTCCAACTATCGGAAGAAAAACACATTTATTGACAGAATCAGCTGGTGGTATTTCAGAATTCTTATGTTTCAAAATAAATGTTTTCCCTAACCATTAAATCTAGGGTCCATTTAATTGTTTAAATAATTTAGCCTCTGTATTTATTTCAAGATTAAATGACCAAGTTGTTTTATCAATCTGCTTATATTTAATAATTCTAAAATGTTTTTATTTTGGTTTCTAAATGAGGTTTGGTCTTACCAATATGTTGTTAGCTAATGCTCGATTTCTGACAATGAAGTCATTAATCCTCTTGCTCTCCAATATTTAATATATTGATAGAGCAATAGCAGTATAGTAACCGCTTTTTAGAGAGCACCATATTTTTATGTTTTGGCGGTCACATCGATCTTACCAATATAAACCCTGTCACAATCCAAACAGCTAATTTGATAAATGGCTACTTACCAGAAGAGAAAGTAAAAATGGAGTTTTTTATTCAGGTATAAAAATATATAATTTATTTCCTAATACCAATAAAATATTGAAAATGTTAATAAATTTAAATCTATGTAAAGATTTTTTTTAAGGAAAACTTTTACATTAAGAAGAATATCTGAAATTTAATAAATACCCTTATGTATTGCTTACTTATCTTGTATTATGTTTTTTTTAATATCTTGTATATTGTCACCGCGCCCGCCGCATCTAATTGCCGACAACCGTAGTGTCACGCATCGCATTATTGTCGGCACTACCGCAAAGGAGCCGAAGGAAAGAGACAGAGCATGGCCGCATTGTTGGGGCGCTTGCCGAAAGAGAGAAAAGGATAGAGGCTACTGGAATCTTCTACTTTGTATTTCACCGCAAAATAACTGAGCTTTCCCGAACTTTCCAATATAGTGCCTGGGAGATATAAATAGCGGTAAAGTGCGACAGCAGAGTCAGTCAGACGTATGTGAGCGTTGAGTAGTCGTGCCGACGGAGACGGACAGACGATGTGAAGCGTTGAGTAGTCGTGCCGACGGAGACGGACAGACGATGTGAAGCGTTGTGCCGACGGAGAAGGGACAGTTCTTTGTGTTACGAGTTCGGAGCCGTGCTGTTGGAGAATCGGAAAAGACTTTCTTGCTGTTGCAACGAGTGTACAAGTTACTGTTTACGGAAATAAAAGTGTGTCTTTATCTCGACTACATCTGTCTTCTTTACTGCACAACCAACCAAAAGTCACAATATATTTAACAATTTATTTTAATTGCTAATATTAATTAAATTTTCAGGTATTTATGGTTAGTATTATATACTATATGCATAATATGATATGTAAAATAATTACTTTTGATGTATCTTGTATCAGCGTACCCATGCACAATCTGATTTAAAATGACTAACAAAACTGAACTGAGTTAACTTTCTCCTTCATTTTGTGTATACATAAAATCTGTATTAACCATTAGGTAATTAATGCAGTACTGATAATGTATTTATATTGTCTATTAAATTCTTCTTTATTACGGTGTATGATTTATTACCCTATAAATTGAACTATCAAAAACAGCAAATTTATGTGAAAAAGGATTAAAACTTTTATCTGTTGTACAATTAATCATCAATATGAGTTGATCTATAAATGCCAAAATTCAGTTTATTGTTGCCTTATTATCCATAAATCAGGAATGGAGGGCAACCATTATTTACAATTTTTAATGTGAATTTTATACCTTTATCTTGTGAATTATAAAGTTATGAGCATCATTAATATATTTAACAGCAACAATCGCAAACATATCATCTACATATCTATACCAAGTTTTAAAAATTAATTAGTGACTTGCACTTCAAAAAACGCTCATGACAAGGTCAGCAAAATAAATGAAGCTCTAGTCCTGATATTTTTCCTTCTTCTTGTTCATCTCATTATCCTCCCCTTATGTAGGACTTACACCCCCTAGAACTTACAAGCCAGTCTAGGGTCAAACGACTGTCAGGGAGCAAACCTATGAACCAGACAGAGTGACGGTTTGGAAGTGGGTGGTCAGTATGAGAGCGAGGAAGAGGATAATGCTAAATGAAAGTGTAATACATAAATGGAAAGATGATGATGGAGCAACTGGTGGAATCAATGGCAGGGGTAACTGGAGAACCTGGAGAAAACCTGTCCACCACGAATACCACATGCGGGTCCCTGGGATCGAACCCAGGCCACCTAGGTGGTGGGCGAATGCCCTGCCCTAACTGCTCAACCACGGCACCGCCATATTTATTCACATTTGGCCATGGAGATTGAACCCACGACCTCCCAAATGTGGGCCACAGACGTTACCACCTGAGCCATCCTGCTTGGTACGGTAGTCATACTTATATATGTAGTTATACATCCTTTCATAGAAGTTTGAAAACAGTGTTGTAATTAATTTAATTTAAAAGGTGAGTTAATTAATAACACTGAACAACACTTACAACATATTTTTTGGGGATGCATTTCGAAGGTTAACTTTCCTCCATTATCAACCAGACAATAACTGGGTTTCCATGGTGCTTGATGGTGCAGATGGTGATGCTTCTTCTGGTGTTTCTTCTGGTGGCGGTTCAATGAACTTACTGAAAATGTCTCTGAGGAATGTCGAAATTAAATACTCGGTTTCTAGTTTTTAAAATAAAGATTTGTTCCCATGTGGACAGTTCTTGTTTTCCGGTTATGTGTTTAAGAAGTTTCGGTTCTAGCTTTATGTCATGATTTTTTGTCCAAAAGTGAAATGCAACCGCTGATTTTTCTAATTGTTTACTCTTAATGTTTCTAACGTGCTCCTTGGATCTAATTTCTAAATTTCTTTTGGTTTTTCCTATGTATATTTCATTACAATCACTGCATTCAATTTGGTATATGCCAGATTTTTTGTTAGGTGGAATAGCATCTTTGATGTTTGAAAGTAGTAGGTTTTTTATGGAGTAATGGTTTACTGCTGCTAGCTCAATGTTGTATTCCTTGAACACCTTTTTAAATTTATCAAAGGCCCATGGATGATATGTGAATTTTTTGAATATCATTTTTGTTTTTGCTGCTGTGAGAGTTGTAGTTTCTTTTAATAATTTTTTCTTTTCTGCTTGTTTTACCTTTTTATCTACTAATTCTTTGGGAAAGCCGTTTTTTTGTGCTATTTCAATTATTTTGTAATATTCTGTTTTATATTCTTCTGCTGAAAGAGGGATGTTCACCAATCTATGTGTTAAACTATTGAAAATTGCTTGTTTGCTTGTTGGAAATAAGGATCACAAAAGGTTTCCCGTGGATGTTCAAACTCTGGCAGCGATATGTGGATGATATATTTGCAATAGTTCCAAAAAGACACATCAGTGACGCATTAAAACTTCTGAACATACAGGACAAAAGTATAAATTTCACAGTGGAAGTAGAAAAAGATAATAAATTACCATTTTTAGATCTAAAATTAATCAAAAACAAGGATAGAATAAATTTCGGTATTCACAGTAAACCAACGCAGACAGACAACTACATAAAAGCTAATAGTTACAATCCAAGGTTACATGGTTATTACAGATTACGCAGTATTAACAACAACAATATTAATAAATAATAGTACATTGTTTTGGCATTTTGTGATGCGTGGTTGGAAGTTTTAGCGAGTTGTACAATGTTAAGTTGGCAACACATATTTCTGCCTTGCAATGCCATCTTCTTCCGTTGTAGGTCAGTGACATAATAGAACTGTCAGTGAACCACATGACGACGGTCTCCTACAGTTTTACCGTGGAAATGTATATGTAATTGGCCAAGAATATATTCTGAAATATACATACATAACACAAGTTTTGTATAAGACATAGACTTCATTTTGGTTTCAATTTAAAAAAGTGGACATAGCTGTAAATGAAACTCCACCATCTTTCCTCACTACTGTTGCTCATATTCAACTTGAGGATCTGGCAACCATAGCTAAACATTCATGTTATGCTTATGTGATCAAATAAAAAACGTCATACAATGTTAATACTTACTCTAAACTGTCTTTCAGCTTTTTCACTCCAAGAAATGATAACACTTGTGCTCTACTTGGACCAAATCTCAGCATAGCTTGTAAGTACTGCTCCAAACTTTGTCGCCTTCTCTCCAAAATTTTCGGCTGACTGCTTCTCACTCGTTTGGGTGGAAAAAGCGGAGTACTATAGCATTTCCTCAACTGGTAATTAGAACGAAATGCATATATTAGTGATGTAAATTAGCTGTAGAAACAAAGGAAATGTTAGAATACATTATATTACATATGTATTGCTGTCGTGTCATTCTGGAGCTTCTGAATTGCATCGTTCGAATGGATTTGACCACGTAAGCACGGGTGTAATCTTACTGCATTGTTTTGGTTATGTGACACAACTGCAAAGATAAGCATAACGTGATTACTCATGCACTTATATAGCATTCTCATAGTGATTACCTCTCTGTGCAGACAGTGAAATGCACTATATCTTTTCTCTACCCTATAATGTTTACCACCCTCGAATACTTCAACAATGTAAACGTAATGTGGCTTTTCCGGTGGTTCGTCCACAAGGCGATATCGCGGAATGTATATCTGAGTCATGATAAAATTTGCGCATATCTACAAATGCTAAATGACAACCATCAAAACAGAACTGTCTAAAACATTGAAAGTGAACTGATGACACTGTTAGACGTTAAAATATATTTTTTTTCTTTCTTTCTTTTTTAAGCCGTCTGCTTTCATGCTTATTTTGTTGCAGTTGGTACCATGGGTACCATTATGCACAGGCACATTTTCGTTGCAGCTGTGCTTTAAGATTAAAAAAAAAAAAAAAAAAAAAAAAACCTTTCGTTAGGTACTCTATGGCTACAAGCATGGGTGGATCACAGTCTTATCTGTCCAAAGTCCCAATCTTTTCTGTTCCCATATCTTTCCCCGTCAGACTACTTCATGAAGCCTCATCTCTTCCATACGTGGAGGATGAAATTTGGCGCCGGGCAGCAAAATTCTACGATCAGTTACTAACTCATGAAAGCGCCCTGGTTAGGTCTCTTGAGGACTACGACCCCAGAACACGCCGCTTTAGGTCGTACAGGGTTCCACGCATGGCTTGCGGGCATACCCCATAACCAAGGAGACAATACAACAGTAGCAAAAGCTAAATTCCAATATAGTCCCAACAAACAGTTGTTCGGCTCAAAATTCAACCCTTATCAAAATTCTAAATTAAAAACCTTAAAATCTTCATCTTAAAACTTTTTTTCTTCCGTCAGAATGCAGATATTGCTGCCTTCTGTGAGTCATTTGTCAAGGGGCATAACAGCTTCCTTCAGTATAACCTAAAAACGCCACCCTTAAATACGCATTACAATATTCCGGTTAAATCCTATTGAAGGTGGGCACGCAGCAAAAACCCATCGGGCTGAACCTCAGCCTGCCAGCAGCTCGAAGCGAAGCGAAGTGCAGACTCCAGCAACATTGTTATTCAGTGCATATGGTACATACACATTACCACGACATTACGCGAATGTTTGTAAAACTTGCCACCCCCGCCATTTACATGCGTTCTCGAATGTGATAAAAATATACCAGTGACAATGGAAATTAATCCAGTAGTTAAATCTTATACACAAAAAGTGAAACCTACATTACATTACGAAAATCACGATGCAGCACCATTTCTAGTAGTGTCAACTAGTACGCTGGGTACACTCATTCAACTTTATACCCTTAAATTGGGCAAACTTAATTTCGAAAAACGCCAAGATTTAGCAGTGGAGAAAATTACGAAAACCGGGAAAAATAGATTAGAAGTATATTTCCCTTCTGCATGTGCCGCGAATGCGTTCATCAATTCGGACTTCGCCTCTACAAACCATATCAGGGCATATATTCCACATCATTACATACATACTAAAGGAATTATGCACAATATTGACCCAGATATCTAAGAAGATGAAATCAAAGAACACATTGTGCTAATGATAAACATTGCCCAGTGTTTTTGCGCGAGCAAGCTATCAGGGACAAAATATCATCCTTACGTCTCACCAGATATGAAGCTATCCAGCTAATTCGTAGGGACCAATCATACGCTAGCAAACTTCATAGCCAAATAGATACACACACCACTAACCCTTCTCCACACAGAGTGAACCAGCTTAGTCCGCTTCTCTTTATTTATCTCCGTGAACTTAGTACTCTTCCTTTTAAACAGAGCCAACTTCTCCTTTTGGCTGACGATATCCTCCTTTATTCCCCGGCAACGATTCAGGCAACCCGTTTCTCCACGTCTAATCTACAACACGACATAGACTTATAAGTGTAGACCCTCCTACGACTAGGGTTACAACTCAATGTCGTTAAAAGTTAATACATTTTCTTTAAACGCGGCAGACCAATTTTACACACACCGATCCATCTTGACATACACCACCTGCCTCTCACGCCAACAGCCAAATTTCTAGGCTTATATTTTGACCCTAAACTATCCTGGAAAAATCATGCCAGCTATAGTTCGAGCGAAAATCGGGTTTCCACTTCCTTACAAAGCGACCAATTTACCTATATAAATAATGTATATGTCAAGCTGCCGCCGAAAGTCGGCTTTTCAGATCGTTACAAAGAGACCGCTTTATTTATGTGTCAAGCTGCCGCAAAGCCAGACTTAAAGAAGCCGAAATGGCAACGCAAAGAACGGCCCAACTATATCTTCATTCCACTCTTAGAGCAATCCTTCCCATTTTTAAATATATACAAGGTCGACATTGGGGAGCCCACCTACGCTACCTCCATGCCATATTTCACGCCCTCTGCCAATCGAAACTGGACTATGGTGCCACCACTCTCACTGCCTACCCGGTAGGCTGGTAAGTTAAAATTAACTGTGTACTTTACCAAATCGGTAAGCTCATTTTAGGGGTAGGTGGCAACCCGGGATGAACGAGCGCTACCGCGATTCACCGAACGACAGCTAGCCCTTACCATTTATTTTATATCGAAACTCTTTTTCTTCACGGAGACGCCGCTATTTTCTAAATTCCAACTAGGACTTGCTACCCATTTACATCGCAAGTAGGTGTTTACGGCTTTCAAAGCGGCCCATGAGGGAGTGGGGAGTGCCCCATAGGCGGCCTCCCCTATATTGTCTCAGTTATGATCAGCTTATCCCTAAAACAAATTTCATGATATCTAACTTGCAAAAACACGACGCTACCACCCATACCCAGTTTATATACTTTCTAGACCAGTTTTCCCAATCTTTACCAGGGCCTCCTCAGATTATTTATACCGATGGCTTCCTCTCCGCTAAAGGGGCAGGTACCCTTATTTCAATCAAACAATTGGTACTAGTACTTTATACCCTCTTCCAACTCACTTTTCTAACTATTCAACAGAAATTTACGGCATCTGTCAAGCCCTGTACTCTCTACGTAACACCCATCATTCCACCATCCTCTGTATTGACTCCAGCAGTGCTATGCAAACGCTTACTAGATTCCAAATAAAACCTACTCTCGATTGGTGGGAAACGTTTTCACGAGGTACATTCATTAGCTCAGTGTAATAACACGATACATATGATCTGGATCCTTGGCCACTCCAACATAACAGGTAATGAATACGCAGATACCCTAGCCAAATCAGCTGCCAATAGTCCTCCAAATCTCTCGCCAGGCATACACGTCCATGACGTCCGATCCCATCTTATTCATCATACAGATACCGATTTTCATCTTCCTAGACCACCTTGGTTTTCAATCGGTAATTTAGACAAACATTCTATCTCCCTTGCAGCAAAATTGAAATTGAGCGTAGCACCCACTCCGACCTATTTATTTATGATCGGAAAGCGCGATACAGCATGCTATGAGTGTGGCCAGTTTGGCGATGTCGATCACATCTTTCAATACCCTCGAAATTACCACCACTTGTCTTCCCTTTACTCACAGCTACGCTCACATTTTGGACCCGGCCCTTGGATTATTTCCTCGCTTCTAAATTGGAACATCCGTCATACAGACTCACTTCTGCGATTTATTAGAAAATGCAAAATGAAACTATAATACTACTATCACAGTAAGAACATCCCTAAACATCTACGTAACATCAATGACAAGACGCGGAAATCCAGAGTTCACTGGATACAGCGTCACTAAATAAACCAACAACGTGGGAACTCAGAGCGCCGTGCTGTGTGAACATCATAGAACATTACCTATAGTATAATCTGTGCCTATTGACTTGTGGGCAGTATTGCCAACACTTACAAAAAAAATTTATTCGAACACAAAAAGCAGGCACCGAAAAAAAGTCAGCTCATTGCGGAAAAAAGTCAGCCAGGGCAAGGAACACAACAATGACTGCACTAAGCCCCCGGCACCGAAAACAAACACAACCTGCAACATCTGTTGAAAGCACCTCCAAACTATAAGGTACCAGAAACGTCCAAACGTGGGTTTAGAGGATAAACTACAAGGAAAACAGTGGGTTATATAATGAAAAAACCAAACACAACATGGACATTCTCACTATGGAACACATCCCGAACATAAAATTTAAAGAGACGAACAAATCATTGGTTGCAGGACCGCACAAACTTTGAAAATTTTAGAGAACTAAACCATCCACTATATCTTGTATGTAAGATTTTTATTCACAAACACCGAACTATGGAGTTTGAAATCTACTTCTAGACTTCTATATCAGAATCATCACGCCGTTTGTCTACTGGAGACTAGAACGAAGACGTCATCAGTCGAACTACAGCTAATGGAAATAAAGGCTTCTGAAAGTAGTCCTGTGTAATAACAAAGTGAAACAAGTGTCCCAAATTCGACTCCCAACACTCAATATTTAACCTTGGCTTCACTGTTAAAAATTTCAAAATAAATGAATATGCTCTATTCCTCCACAAAATTATAGGTCTGGTACATACCTTAATTTTCATGTATTATTAGATCATCTTTGATAAAGCACAACAACGTGCAGGTATTGAATAACAATAAACCCAATAGGCAGCTATACAATCAGCAATGTTTGCTGGAAAAATCCACAAACCCACACAACAAATACAGAACATGCTACATTCAGCAAAAGATCCAAAAGAACCACTACCTCCTGCGGGTGTTTACAGAATTCTATGCTCATGTGGCTCTGTCTATATAGGGATCATACAATATACGGTAAACACCAAGCAAGCCCTATTCTGTCCCCTGTTGTTCAATGGTAGAGAATGTGTCGTTCTGTACCATTGAACAAGAGGGGAGAGAATAGGGCTTGCTGCCGCAGCCTTCACTACGATGCGCAACGAGAGAGGTGAAGTGGCAAAATGAAGGAATAAGCACGCCAAGGCTTCGGAACCCCGTCTTGATTATTGTCATTGGAGCTAATAAAGCTATCTGACTTGGTCAAAGTTACATAGTTTGTGTGTTACCATGGGCGTCACGAGGGGGGGGGGGGGGGGGCGCGGCCCTCCTTGAAAAACAATGTAATGTGCAATCAATTACTATTAGACTATTGGTTTAACGTGGATGTAAAGAACAGTTTTTATTTAGCATAAATTAGTATGCTTATCCACAACAAATACTATAACTCATCTTTTACAGCTTTTGGTAACAGAATAATGAATTAATATTGTTTAATTACAAACTTCCAACAAACTTCCACCTCCTGAAAAAAGTCCGTCGGCGCTCTTCTGTAATAATGGCAATGCCAAATGACAATGACGATGACGATAACAAGAACATTATTATTATTATTATTATTATTATTATTATTATTATTATTATTATTATTATTATTATTATTATTATTATTATTATTATTATTATTATTATTATTATATTATTATTATTATTATTATTATTATTATTATTATTATTATTTGTTGTTGTTTAACCACGCTGTCAATTGCTATGATCACATCAGCGTCGCCGGTGTGCCGAAATTTTGTCCCGCAGGAGTTCTTTTACATGCAAGTAAATCTACTGACATGGAAATCATAAGAAAAAAAATCATTTTGTTGTTTAACGGCGCTGTCAATTGACAGGATCACATCAGCGTCGCCGGTGTGCCGGAATTTTGTCCCGCAGGAGTTCTTTTACATGCCAGTAAATCTACTGACATGGAGCTGTCGTTTTTAAGCACACTTAAAAACCATCGGCCTGGGCCGGGTTTGAACCCGCGATTTTGGGATCAGTAGATCAGCGTCTAACCAACTGAGCCACCCAGAACGACACTGACATGGAGCTGACGTTTTTAAGCATACTTAAAAACCATCGGTCTAGGCTGGATTTGAGCCCATGACCTTGGGATCAGTAGATCAGTGTCTAACCAACTGAGCCACCCAGACTGAGAATGCCCATATGTATTACTAGCTTATAATCATGGAAACATTAACGCAAATATAATATGCTATAGCAGAATTCCTGTTTTACAATTTGAAATAAATATATACAAAAATAAAAATATAAAGAATTAAAAATATACAAAAATAGTAGCTCATCTAGATTCTAGTCACATTTCATTTGAGTACAAGCATTTACAGATTAAAAATTCCTTAAATCTTTTCTTATGTGCCTTCTGCAGTTATTTTAATTGGCATTGGTAATTTATTGCACATAATTGCACCAAGAATTTAGGGATCATTATCAATAATGATTTTATTAGCTAATATCTACGCATGTCATGTTTCTTGTTAAATACGTGTGAGTCACTACCAAGTGTCCTAAACAGTGTACATACACTGTCTCGCCATATTTGTGCTATAAGCTCACTCAAACAACTGGGCAGTTTCACATTCTTTCCAATATGCTTTGGGCAGGCAGTAAGCAACAATCTTAATATTACAGCATACCGCTTTCTGGAGAATAAGTTCTGTGATTGTAGATAGTAAGTCCCATCTGAGGTCACATACCTTTTAACTGAAACCAAAATTAAGTTTACTACTTCTGTATTACATAACTTTTATACAGTGTATTATTTGCTAACTATGCATATATTAAAACTCATGACTTGAAATTGATCTATTTTACATATTGTTGTGGTGGCTGTGGGTAAAAGAGTGCCAATGTCAGCTACCTCACACCACTACGCTGACCAGAAACAGTGTTGGCTCAAAACAAATGACGTTCCACACAGTTCTAGAAGCTCACGAACTTGCTTACAGAGAAGCTGAGGAATTTTGATTACCAGAAGTTGCCAGTATTTCTTCACTTTATAAGTGAGCCGGCATGGACCGAGTGGAGTTACATAGTTTATCGTCAGAGTTGGGTTGTGCAGTGTTTGTAAAGTTCGTGTCAAGGTTAGGGTGCAAATAAAACAGCTGTGAGTTGCAAGGTCACAAACTGTAATTCAGTTTTAGAGGAAATAAAGTGACATACTCTGATGCAATATTTACTCTATTTCTAGATATATTTAACATAATATCATTACAAACAATATTATTATACAATTCTCTTATTGTAAATTAAATAACCCAATCACTCATTTGTATTAAGTTCACTGAACTTGATTCTATCAGAAATCAAAGCAGAGATCAAATGACAGCAAATTTGTGTCAATTAGTTTTAGTTATGGGCGCTAGAATAGCTCAGCTATTTTGTTTGCGGCTCTTGTGCTGGTTCAATTTGCAACTCTAGGTGGCAATTTTAAGTCAGCCCTATCCAAGCTTTCACTCTGACTAGCTCATGTGAAGCATATCCGAGGCTCAACATGGTTTGGAGTCCACAGTAAAAGCTGTATGTCCTCCAATTCTTCCCCTGTAGGGAACTGGTTATGATCTCAACATCTGCTGTGGTGTGAATGCTATGGACCTGTAGCATCCATAGTACTTCCAATATTACTAAAGCTTCACTGAGCTGAACCCTGAGCTTTCCCATTAAGGGCATTCTTCTCATTGGGTTGGACTCGGCAAGACTGTAGTTCTGAAACCCATGGGAGATTGGAAATTTCTGGGCGATGGTGCCAAGGCTGGGTTGTGGGACACCTTAATGTCCTCCAGTAGCAGCCTGAAGAGCTAGGAGATAGTGTGCTAGTGGAGGGTTATGGATAGTCGAATGAAGGGATGGAGCACAACAATGCACATAGGCTTACATGATTGGTGCAAGATAATCAGAACTCCCTTCCTCTCACTTAGTAATTACTACATTCACACTCGGATGTTAATACAGTTGAATCTGATTTATCTAGGGGAAGAGGGAAGATTTGTAGCTCAGAATTACTTACAGATGAGATTCTGATAACACATAACACTTGCAAAAAAATCAATACAGTAGGCCTATATGTGTAAATGAGATTCTGATAACACATAATACTTGCAAAAAAATCAATACAGTAGGCCTATATGTGTAAATGAGATTCTGATAACACATAATACTAGCAAAAAAATCAATACAGTAGGCCTATATGTGTAAATGAGATTCTGATAACACATAATACTTGCACAAAAATCAATACAGTAGGCCTATATGTGTAAATGAGATTCTGATAACACATAATACTTGCAAAAAAATCAATACAGTAGGCCTATATGTGTAAAATTTCACAAACAACAAAGATATGTACGTACAAAGAAAGCAGATTTTGAACTTGGTCTTGCTTTAAAGAAATCAGTTAATTTGGCTTGTTTCACATTTCTTGCATTAACTGCATACACCTCATGTTGCAAACTTATTAATGAACTTAGAGTTGTTTCATTACAACTTTTTGCACTAATGTAACACCTACACACATTTATTGCACTTAACATTTCACTCACTTAGATATTTCAAGATTTGAGTCATCATCCCCATTATTGCCAATGCTGCTTTTGAAGCTTGTTCGATTTCGTGATCAACACCACACATCAATAATAATGGCCTGTATAAGCAATTATTCCTAAGTCTTCAGCAATTTTGGTTTTGGTTTAGTATGGATTAAGCTTCACCTCTTGCATGAATTTTACTTTCTGATCTAGTGTATAACATTTCCTTTTTATGTTTTCCATGGCTGATTTAAGGTAATTGAGAACTGAAAGACAAAACTGATGTTCAACAGTAAACGCCAGAGGTGAAAATTGTATCTTTACTTCTCATTTGTTGCTATGACATTGCCATGCCAAAAGCCGACAAATGTATGTCTTTTGTTTCTGTGGCTGAAAACTGCCCACTCAGCTTGCGTCTTTGTCAACAGAGATAAAGAAAATGCACCTCGAGTTTGTTTTAAGGTAGCGTATGCCATGTACTAATTATAATTCTGTAAAACCCAGTGTATTTCACTGAAATTTGATATGCATAACAGCAAATTATGTTTAAATAAGATTCTATTAACAAATACATTTTGCTGGGACCAACAAAAGTGTACATATAAGTACGAATTACTTAGAACTGGGTTATGTATAAAGCAGGTTCAACTGTAGCTTATTACAGGTTTAAAACTTATATATTTAAATGAGCAATTCTTGGATATAAATATATTCCGCACAACTTGGAAATGGCTCTAACGATTTCGATCAAATTTTGTATTCAGATAGGGTTTTGCTATTTAAATTTATCTATATAGGTGTAGTTCCTGAAAATAGGTGATTTTACGCGTAACAGTTACCAAGTCAAAACCTTATTTTGGCTATAATTTCTCTGTTAATGGGCCAATTTCAACAAACAAGCCAGGATATTAAAGTCCTCATCAAGAGCTTTCATAAAACCTAAAAAAAAAAGTTGACTTAGCTATCTTAGTCTATGCGTAACAGTCACAATTGGTCTAAACCTTATTTTAGCCATAATTTCTCTGTTAATCGTTTTCAGCAAACGAGCTAGCATTTTAATGTCCTCTTCCAGGGCTATCAGAATATATTAAGAAAGTTGACCTAGCTATATTAGTTTATGTGTTACAGTTCATCCCATCTATATGTTTGAAATAGAAGTACAACGTATTACATTCATGCTATTTTCTCTACTCACTCTTGTTTTATGTAACAATTCACATGTTATTCTCTATCATTTATCAACTTCATACACACCAACCCCTACACATATTGTATGTTGAAGAGTGAGCAAACTCCAAAACTGGTTAACTGATCGCCATGAAAATTGGCATATCTAAGTGTCTTCATGGAGAAGGTTTTTATGGAATCTGTTTCACCACACAACATAATTGCGATGAAAAATTTTATTTAGTTAACGTTTTGCTTTTCAAGTTTATCTAAATAAGTATCTTCTCCCAAAGAACAAGATTTCACAAAATGGGCGGGGGAATGCCGAGCAAAGCTTGGTCGCCCAGGTACTATAGGTAGATATAAAGAGAACACTTGTGTAAGCATGTATGACAAACAGTGTGTAATTTTTGCTTCAGCCGTTTGGTATTTATATGCAATTTGTATCTTACATGTATAGTCCATGAAAAACATTGTGATACTCCATATGTGCAAGCGAGGAGAAATGTGGAGATGTGGTGAGAATGGTGGGGGGAGCAAGAGACTAAAAGGTTATTCGAACTTGAAGGCAATCACATATACAACACATGAACTTATCACTCTCACCGCAGCTGGAAGACTGACCCCCACTTCTGTTTTATGTGCAAGTGGACTGCTCAGTGCTATTAAACATCTTTGCTTTGGGAGTGGGGGAATGTCAGGACGTTTTACACAAGCTGTATTTAGTGTGTATGAGCTCGATCAACTTAATAATGAAAGGGGATTTCAAATAACACGATTATCCCTGTATCATTCTTAGTACAATCCGACTGAGCTTGTGCACCCTCAAGTAAAGCGTTAAGTCATTCTTAGAAACAATATACTTAATTAAGGCTAGAGATACTCCGACTACTCAATATACTTAATGTTGCAGAGATTACAAGACTTGTCAATGAAGAACTTGACAACGTAATAAGAGAACAGGCAACAAGTGTTAAATGTGCAGATGAACTAGAGAAAAGTTGTTCAATTAAAGAAATAGGTTGAAAAGCAATTTTAGATCCAACTTATAATTATGTGAAATTTAAGACAATAATGACTAGGGCCCGGAAGTTGTTGACCTAAAAATTCTCTAAAAATGAGCTATAAAATGCCCTTAAAATATAGTAAAAATGCACATAAAATGTAAAAAAAATTACCTAACAAAAATTAACAATTTCTTTCATAATAATAAATTGATAACTGTCATAGACAAATAATGAATATATGGTTCCAATAAACACATTTTAAAATTAACTTTCTTAGTAAATAATGCAATTGTTGCTACTAAATAATATATAAATTCAAAATTCATCAGGTCATTTTCAATTTTATAAAATATGAAAAATAAGTTACTGTACCCATTAGCCAAAACATACCTTACTTAGTGATGCAGTACACCACCATGGTCATCTTCAAGTTATCAAAAGTAAAGCAATGGCGATTGTCTTATACTTTGAAAAATTTCTCTCCACTTCCACAGATGTTATAGGTGCATATTTGAAAAACACTATGTCACTGTCTGTTAAATCCTGTTCCAAAATATCAGCTCTGAAGTTTTCGGCAATCGACAGTCTGACAAACTATTTGACATCCTTTATTTTTGTCCAACACAAATTTTAGTTTTTGTCTAATTTTGTCCCCAATCTAACCTTTTTATATTTTGTATCCTCTCTTCCGCAATCCTCACTAACTGAATCGACTTATCCAATGTCATGCCACTTTCTTCAAGGCGGGTTATGGTTTCCTCAAAAATACAAAATTTGATTTAATGAAAGCTAATTTACCTTGGATATGAGTATCAGAAAACAGATCCTGTGCACTCTCAATTGCCTTAGAATCTGCCGTAACAAAGCTATTAACCAGTTCTCTCACTATTTGAAAATTGTCACAGTGGTACATACATGCAGTTAACCATGTACCCCAACATGTTAAAATTGGTGCTGGGGCAAAGCTACATATTGTAACTTTTTGGTTTGGTTGTGAAGTAAATACGACAGATGTAGTCGAGATAAACACTTTTATTTCCGTAAACAGTAACTTGTACACTCGTTGCAACAGCAAGAAAGTCTTTTTCCGATTCTCCAACAGCACGGCTCCGAACTCGTAACACAAAGAACTAACTCTTCTCCGTCGGCTTCACATACGTCTGTCCGTCTCCGTCGGCACGACTACTCAACCTTCACATACGTCTGACTCACTCTTCTCACACTTTACCGCTATTTATATCTCCCAGGCACTATTCTGGAAGCTTCAGGAACGTTCACGTATTGCGGTGAGATACAAAGTAGAAGGTTCCAGTAGCCTCTATCCTTTTCTCTCTTTCGGCAAGCGCCCCAACAATGCGGCCATTCTCTGTCTCTTTCCTTCGGCTCCTTTGCGGTAGTGCCGACAATAATGTGATGGGTGACAATTGCGGCTGTCGGCAATTAGATGCGGCGGGCACGGTGACAATACATTAGGGACTTCGTCTTTGAAATATATAGTTTGGGTTGGTGCATTCAAAAATATTTTCTTTATTGTGGAAATTAGTGTATCTACTTCTGGAAATGTTGATCTGACCTGTTCCGCAATTCAATAAAAGCATGGGCCAAACATGTAACATGCACCATCTTACTGTAAAATGATTGGATCTATTTTGCTGCCTTTACCATGTAAGGCCCTGCGTCAGTTAGGAAGAGCACGTCATATTGTATTCCACTAGGCCACAATAAACACATGAATTTATCGAACAATTTGCATATCTGACTTTGGTTAACAGCTTCCATAACCTCTGAGGTCAGAAGAAACATTTGTCTAGCACTAGTAGCTTCTAGTGCACCTATCACTACATTACATAACGTCCCTCTGAATCAGTTGTCTCATCGATTGATAATTAATTTTTTTTCCCATTCACACATTCGGTTTAATGTGTCTTCATAACATTTTTTATGGTGACTTTTACGCAAAGTTGATTCTTCTGGAACTGCATGACCAGTGTGATGTTCAAGAAAGTCTCGTAATTTGGAATTACTTAATTTTCCTAGCAGAATATTTGCACTAATAAACACTTCACATAATTTTTTATAAAAGGAAGATGACTTGTTACTTGATGTCAAAGCAGTTTCTTTTGACAGTAACTGACACACTTGTCTCTTTTTTCACATTGGAAGAGCTCGCAAATGTTTTTCCTGCCCAACATGTGGTGAACCGCTTGTCTGCAGTGACTTTAATTTAGCACACTTTACAGAACAATACATTTCCATCAGTAGAGAATATGTTTCTGCCAAACTCTGAAACATACTGTTTCAAACGGGATGTAGTTGACTGTTTTTGTTTTGGCATCTCAATTCCACAGCACAACCAATTTACACGCCGCACAAACTACTCTCTTACTGCGACACTTCTAGTTCCTGAAGTCCTGACTGATGCAATTCACACAGATTGCATGATGTAATCGGCGATGCCTCGAATTGATGCGTCATAAAATCATCAGTACTGTTAAGACGCTTATCTGTGTTAATTAAACGATTACCACACTTACAAAGTTACTATTTTATAAAAGATGATATAAATGAACTTTTAACCAAAGATTACTTTAAAATGCCCAATAAATTCCTGAAAAAGACCGAAAAATGCATCTAAATGTTAAAAAATGACTATCATAAAAATGTGGAAAAAATGCATTTTGATGACCTATACAAACCATATATATCTAACGTACGTGTTCCAGAATGCACTTAATTTCCAATAAGCATCATCTATGACTACTAAGAAAAAAGATGACTTTTCATCAAAATCTGGGCCCTAATAATGACACACAGGACAAAATCAGTGTGGGAAGTGATGGTGGTGGGAGCATTCGCTGGAGTATCGAGCCCCTGGCTATCCCTCTACAATAATTAAGTATGTTATTTGCTGTTGCTATTTATTTTTACTGAATAGCCCATGTTTACTTAGGTTTTAATCTATAGTTCCATTAAGTAGCTCTCGATAATACGCACAGTGAAATGCTGTACTGCACGCGACTGTCTCTATCTTTCTCTCACACATGGATGCAATATGGCTACATTGTAGTGTGCTCCTATTGGCTACTGTCATATGCAGGAGATTTGGCATGGATAACACCACAATAAGTCCTACGCTGAAGTGCATCTGGAGCAATGACATATCTGTATCGACTATCTAACAAAGATGGAATACCCATCCTTTTAGTCCTGAAGATGGCCATGGAGTATACAATGGCCGAAAACTCGACCTTCACATACTTAACATGGCTGATCACCCGTGAAGAATTTATCAATATCTGTATCGAACTAGACAGACAAGAAAAATAAAAATCTGTTGTGCTGCACTCACATAACTTTCTCTACTCTTGTACTAACCATTCTTACAAGTACAAACTCTTTTCCCTATATCTTCGTATTACTTGAGATAAACATTTACAAAGTATCTTATTGCTTATTTCCTTGTAGGTACAAGGGGAATATGGGAATATAGTAGGCTTTGAGCAATAGTCAAATCGTTTTAGTTTTGAGATCCTGTACTCTTTGCATGCTTAACATATAAAAAAATGAACAATTATGTTGCATTTCACGAAAGTTTTAAGTTTTCCGAAACTGACACACATAACAAGGAATATATCCGAAATGGTTCACTTTACAAAAAAGCTGATTTAGGAATAAATTGTGTATTTTAGCAAGATCTACATTTTTTGTACAGTACAATTTTGTCTATCTCTTACGGTTTACGAGTTTTTCAAGAGTCATCCAAAGTAAACAAGACTACATAGGCTATAGCCAGAAAATTTAAAATATACATTTCATTTGTCATATAAATATCCTAAACATATGACATTTTAATCATAACCGTTAGAGCCATTTTCAAGAAAATCAAAATTTTCAAAACATTTTCCATGTAAAGGCTAGTTTAGGGTTTGGCTATTTTCTTCAAAATCTTTGTCGCATCCTTGAAAGACATTAAACTTAAATACCAACTTTGGTTTCTAACCAACTTTTCGTTTTTGAGTTATGCTGTCCACAGAGACACACATGGACCTTTTCTAAAAATGCTTTTTCTGGATTCAGAGGACCTCAAAACATATTTCTGGTGAAATCTCGATATAGAATTTTTGGGTGGAATTCAATACTTCCTTTACTTACCAGTAGAGAAAGTAAAAATACAAGAGCATAGAAGAGCAAGGAGTGAGAAACATTTACCAGGATATGTGTGGAGCTGCATGTTGTTCTAATCAAATAATATACAAATATTTCAAAAGCAAAACATTGTAATTTATTTTCTTTAAGTCTTTAACTGAATTTCTCTCATATTCCACACATCAACAAAACTTGGTGTGCACAGCTCTGTTTTATTTTTCATATAAATCTTATGTTTCAAAGGATTTGTAACTAATTAATGAACAAATACCTCTCTTCCTTACTGGCAACATTTTACACATATATAAGTTCATTGTACAGTGCTACTCAATTTTCTAGTCTAATTCTAAGGCATATGTACTTATGGATAATTTATGTAAATAACAATTGTTTATAATAATTATAAAAAAGGCAACTATAAGCAGAGTTTTTGTACACAGAAAAATTCTCACATTTTTCCTTCATTTTCTGGAAATTTACTATGACTGATGGAAGTGGTTTCTCCCTAAGTTTATACAAATCATAAAAATGTAATGAAATCATTGCTAAAATTTCTGTTTTGCCTGTACTAAAACAAACCAATATTTTTGTTTTTACAAATGGCTAAGAACAAGGTTATATAGTTCACATAAATACATACTTCTAATATAACCTCCATTAACTTTCTAATTGTAATACTTTTCAATCATTTTAAATGTAAATGCTACTACAAAATGAAATATGAGAGGTATGCACAAAATAGAAACATACACTTATATAACCAAAAGCACTGGGGAGTAGGGATGTGACAGTTATTTTTGCGTAACGGTTATAACGGTTGCAGTTAGCAGGTAATGGTTAACAGTAACAACTAGCTGCACAGTTTGTCACAGGACAGAAAGTCCCCAGAGAATTAGATACAGGGGTGAAATTGCCAATCAGACATGGGTCTGATACCCTGCCTACCCTTCTTTATGATACACAGGACAGCTCACTTACAGCCCATTCAAAAACATATGACCAACATTTGGCACCTTCTGCTTTTGTGAATAATACCCTCTCCATTTTGGAATACCTGGTGAACTCTGTGTACATAGAGCAATCCTGTTTTTGCAAAGTACTGAATGGTGATGTCTAGCATGCGTAACAAAGACAAAACTAACTATAGAAGAAACTTTCGGGCTGATTTGCTGTGGTCTGCTGGAGTAACTGGGTCCAGTAGACCAATCAGCCCGGAATTATCAACTTCAGCCATGAAAGTTCACACTTACTAAAGATAAAACTGTTCACAATGAGGCGTGGCCAGTGGGGTGCATGTTTTTTTGAAGTTTTACTCCTTGTGTAGCATGCATTTTTGATCACACACATTCCCTGTCCTTGTGCTCTGCTACCAAACATATAAGGATGGCATATTCCTGTCAGAGACTTTCTTTTTGTTGGTAAAACAGTAATTACATTTCAATATAAATAATGTCAACACAGACTTTATTTGATGCAATATAAAAATGAGTTTCTCAAAACTTTGATTATTACATTGCTTTATAATCACACTTGCTTCTAATTCCGGCACATATACGGTTTGAACAGGTGAACTCAAGTATATAGTATCCTAAACATAAACCCATTACTTTTGTAACCATTAATAAGTGTCTAGTTACTTTGTATTTGTCATGTTTGTACTGTTAATGGGTAACCATTACTTCAGAAACCGTTACGTTATTTTATACCAATCCCAACTCACAGTTTTGCTAAAAAAAGAGAAAGAAAGAACAAGGTTACTCTGTCAGCTAATACTCACTGGAGCACAACAGGTTACAGAATATTTTAACCCACACTGGTTTCAAACCTTAAAAATAACAATAAGGGTACACCAAAAATGAACAACATTCTCAAATGAAAAGTCCAGCTCTACGTACAGTTATTCCACATAACTATGGATGGGTATAATATAAGCATGCAATATGAGTTAGAGCAGTTCCTAGGAAAGTGCACCATACGCTGTTACCCAGCAAACTAATACAAAATTATTTTACATCCTATTTACAGTTACACAGAAGAGATAATAAATAAAAGTAGATCTCCCAAAATGAAAATGTGACTGATAATTCTAAGCTCCTCCTAAAGCAGAAAGAATATTTTAGTTTTTCCATTAATGCACAATGGAATCTCATTAGTATATTCCACAAAATCAAGTTTTCCAAAGTCCTAACATCAAATACTCAAAATGTGTGTTTAAGCTTCTGCTTCATATGTCATTTCTTTTCAGGTATTTGATTTTGATAATTATACATATTGTCACAACATTAACAAACATTTAAAAATATGAGCTCTTCAGATGTATGGATCAAATCAACATGTGTATTTCTTTTTTTCTTCTGAAATTTGCTTTTCCACCTACAAAGCACTGGCCTGTATACCACTGTTGTAACAAGACAAGGTCACTTATTTGCTCTTTGATCTTCTTAGTATACGAGGGGTAGTCAAAGTTTTAATTATCACCTCGAAAAAATGAAGCTGTGACCATTAAATTTGGTGATGTTATTAGTCCTTCTCTACACATTCACCCTTCAACGTGACACATTTTTCCCAACGATGGATGTCTTGAGGGAGCTCTTGGTTGTAGAAGTCAGCATTTTGGCTGTTCAGGAAACATTCCTTCTCATAAATCACCTTGTCATTCTGGAAATGTCTGCCATGCAATGGTTTCTTTATCTGAAGAAAGAGGAAGAAGTCACTGGGTGCCATACCAGGGGAATATGTGGGGTGAGGCAAAATTTGATAGTGTAAAGAAGCACCATGTGTGACTGTGTCCTTTGCAGAATGAGCTTGGGCATTGTTGTGAAGCAGAAGCACCCCCTTGGACAGCTTCTCGTGACGCTTCGTCCTTATAGCCTTGCATAAACTCGTCAGGAGATTTTGGTAGTATGCTCCTGTGAGCAACAGTGTATTATGGGAAATTGCAAATCAAACAGCAATGGATAAAGACATAAAGAAATGAAAATGGACATGGATTGCACACACACTGAGAAACGAACCTGAAAATATAACTAGACAGACATTGGAATGGAACCCACAAGGAGAAAGGAGAATTGGAAGACCAAAAGTAACTTGGAGGAGCATGTCAAAGCGGAATTAAAAGTAATGAATAAGTCATGGAAGATGCAAGTTTTGTCACAGAATAGAGTTCAATGGCAAAGATTTGTTACAGTTCAATGTTCCACCTAGGAATCAAAGGAATTGATTGAAAAGCACACACACATCACCAGCTTCATAAAACTAATCTATCAATGGGTAACTGGCTCATCTAAAATCACAGGAATTAGCAAATGATTAGATTCCACTGCTCTTCGCTTAAGTTAGGCATGTGCATTCATATTTCGCTTGCAGCTGGGTTATTTTAATTTGGTAATATTTATTCAGATTTGTATCTGGAGAATGTCTACTGAAACTTTTACATAGTGTTACAGTATAGGCTATGTACAGATTTCTAGTCCATATTTTACTCTCCATAGCACTAATTATAAACAAGAACTGTAACAAAATGGGTCAGAGAATGCAAATAATGTAATTTATGTAATTTATGTAATGGAATTGACTTTAAAATTCACACTGTCCACTACTGAATGTTTGTGCCCATTTACTGCTGATTAGTAGAGGCATTGTTGCAACCAAATGTTAAATCTATACCCTATAAATTTTGTTACGACCCAGTGAAGGGGGACCATGATCATGATCGACAGACACACAAATAAGCTCTGGTCTATCATAACACTGTATACCATTTACTAGAGGTCACTAGTGGTGCTATATATTTTGTTACAGTCCAGTGAAGAGGGACCATGACCATGATGAAGGATAGACACACAGATAAGCTCTGGTCTATCATAACACTGTATACCATTTACTAGAGGTCACTAGTGGTGCTATACATTTTGTTACAGTCCAGTGAAGAGGGACCATGATCATGATGGACAGACACACAAATAAGCCTGGTCAACATAACACTGTATACCATTTACTACAGGTCACTAGTGGTGCTATACATTTTGTTACAGTCCAGTGAAGAGGGACCATGATCATGATGAAGGATAGACACACAGATAAGCTCTGGTCTATCATAACACTGTATACCATTTACTAGAGGTCACTAGTGGTGCTATACATTTTGTTACAGTCCAGTGAAGAGGGACCATGATCATGATGAAGGATAGACACACAGATAAGCTCTGGTCTATCATAACATGTATACCATTTACTAGAGGTCACTAGTGGTGCTATACATTTTGTTACAGTCCAGTGAAGAGGGACCATGATCATGATGAAGGATAGACACACAGATAAGCTCTGGTCTATCACAACACTGTATACCATTTACTAGAGGTCACTAGTGGTGCTATATATTTTGTTACAGTCCAGTGAAGGGGGACCATGATCATGATGGACAGACACACAAATAAGCTCTGGTCTATCATAACACTGTATACCATTTACTAGAGGTCACTAGTGGTGCTATATATTTTGTTACAGTCCAGTGAAGAGGGACCATGATCATGATGGACAGACACACAAATAAGCCTGGTCAACATAACACTGTATACCATTCACTAGAGGTCACTAGTGGTGCTATATATTTTGTTACAGTCCAGTGAAGAGGGACCATGATCATGATGGACAGACACACAAATAAGCCTGGTCAACATAACACTGTATACCATTTACTAGAGGTCACTAGTGGTGCTATACATTTTGTTACAGTCCAGTGAAGAGGGACCATGATCATTAGAAGGATAGACACACAGATAAGCTCTGGTCTATCATAACACTGTATACCATTTACTACAGGTCACTAGTGGTACTATACATTTTGTTACAGTCCAGTGAAGAGGGAACATGATCATGATGAAGGATAGACACACAGATAAGCTCTGGTCTATTATAACACTGTATACCATTTACTACAGGTCACTAGTGGTGCTATACATTTTGTTACAGTCCAGTGAAGAGGGAACATGATCATGATGAAGGATAGACACACAGATAAGCTCTGGTCTATCATAACACTGTATACCATTTACTACAGGTCACTAGTGGTACTATACATTTTGTTACAGTCCAGTGAAGAGGGAACATGATCATGATGAAGGATAGACACACAGATAAGCTCTGGTCTATCATAACACTGTATACCATTTACTAGAGGTCACTAGTGGTGCTATACATTTTGTTACAGTCCAGTGAAGAGGGAACATGATCATGATGAAGGATAGACACACAGATAAGCTCTGGTCTATCATAACACTGTATACCATTTACTAGAGGTCACTAGTGGTACTATACATTTTGTTACAGTCCAGTGAAGAGGGACCATGATCATGATGAAGGATAGACACACAGATAAGCTCTGGTCTATTATAACACTGTATACCATTTACTACAGGTCACTAGTGGTGCTATACATTTTGCTACAGTCCAGTGAAGAGGGACCATGAAGGATAGACACACAGATAAGCTCTGGTCTATCATAACACTGTATACCATTTACTAGAGGTCACTAGTGGTGCTATACATTTTGTTACAATCCAGTGAAGAGGGACCATGATCATGATGAAGGATAGACACACAGATAAGCTCTGGTCTATCATAATACTGTATACCATTTACTAGAGGTCACTAGTGGTGCTATGCATATTGTTACAGTCCAGTGAAGGAGGTCCATGATCATGATGAAGGATAGACACACAGATAAGCTCTGGTCTATCATATCACTGTATACCATTTACTAGAGGTCACTAGTGATGCTATATATTTTGTTACAGCCCAGTGAAGAGGGACCATGATCATTAGAAGGATAGACACACAGATAAGCTCTGGTCTATCATAACACTATATACCATTTGTGCCAATACATGGCGCAAGAGAAATTTTACACATACACTAAAGACTCAGGAGAGCTTTCTTTCCAAAATTCAAGACATCAAGAAGAATCTTCCTTTCATAGAAGTTTGAAAACAGTGTTGCTGTAATTAATTTAATTTAAAAGTGTTGTTCAGTGTTATTAATTTACTCACCTTTTACATTAAATCAAGAAGAATGTCTACCTTCCTAATTCAAAGGAAAACTTTATATATAAAGTCAATCCGACACAAACATTAGACATCACATATTATTTACACCTGACAGAAGAAGTTAAGAAAAGTGATACTCCAACTAGTGTTCTAAAATTATTGGCATTAGAGACAATCCATACTAGATTTCCAGAACACGAATGGCTCCATATTTATACTGATGGATCATTTATATCAAACCAAGATGGAGCAGGTGCTGGAGTCATATGTCACCTCTTTTCCTGTTACAAATCTTTAAGTTATGGAACTACTAACTTTGATGGAGAAATTGAAGCAATTCGAATGGCCCTACAAAATCTTTTGTATAGAATTTCACATTTTCATAAAGCAGTTATTCTCTCAGATTCCAGGGCGGCAATTATAGCAATTACTTCCAAGTTGTCACCAAAAAACCAAACTATTATAGAATGTTGGAAAATCCTTACCCAACTAACCGCACTTCAAAAACACCTAGTCTTCCAATGGATACCAGCTCACTGTGGACTGAGTGGAAATGACAAAGCTGATTTTCTTGCAAAAAAGGGTACCAGCAGTGTACAGAAATCTATAGTCAATTTACCATTTTATGCAGCTAAAAGATTGGCCAATTCTGAATTCAAAAAAATTATTGCAAAGTACTACTATGAAAAATCAAAAAGTAAAAGATGGGAACCACCAAACATTCAAACAGTGATTCCTGAGTATCCTCGAAAAACGGCAGTTGCAACCTTCAGGTTGATTACAGGACATGATTGGCAAAACAATTAAACAGAATTGGGATATATTCTTCACCACTCTGTCCTCTATGTGATCTGCAAGAGGAAATGGACCAAGACCACCTTCAAATATGCCCAGCCACTTCTAGTGCCCCATCCATCAGTGAAAAATATTGGAGAGCAGGAGGATTAATGACTTCATTGTCAGAAATCCAGCATTAGCTAACAACAAAATATACCATTTACTAGAGCTCACTAGTGATGCTATGCATTTTGTTACAGACCAGTGAAGAACCACGATCATGATGGATAGACACATAGATAACCTCTGGTCTATCATAACACTGTATGCTATTCAATCTGTGATCTTATGTTACAATATAATGCAATACAATTTAATAATTTTGTCCTGTCTGTGGTAAAAATCTATAATACTTAGAAGCTACTCAGTCATAAAAACAACTTCTGTTCCATATTTGTAGAAAGGTCTCTACTCTCATATATTTTATGGACAAACCATTAAAACTGACAAGTATGTACATGGTTTAAGATGTTTCATGACAGCTTTATTTACTGCAAAATTGTTTGCTGCCTGTTGATGCCTTGTTCCACATAAATGAGCAGCTCATAAGTGTTCTGTAGCAATCTGATGTAATTAATGTATTCAAAATTCACAGCTTGAAAATATGCCCAGTTTTTTAGTATGTTTTTCCATTTTATGAGTTCTGACTCTTGTGAAAACCTTGCTAATGAGATTCCACTGCACTTAACATCCATGTTTCATTTGGCAAGCTGCATGGGATACAACATTACATACATGTGACATAGCACTAATTTTCTGTTATAGTATTTTACAACTTAACAAAATTAACATAATAATGGCAGTAAAGATAATATTAACAGTTAAAAATGCTTATAAACTAAAACAAGTGCCAGGTCATGAGATATTTTATAAGACATATCTTACGCGGAACCATTTTCCTTAACAATGTTCTGAGCCAAAACTCATTTAAAAAACAAGCACACTGTAAATATTAGGCACATACTGAGTGTGCAATTCTCTGAAATGAGCATTAAATGTATCTGATAGATAACCTATTTTCTTGGTTTATTTTGCCATATTACAATTGACAGCATGTATGTTAGCTAACACTGTTTTAGAGGTGTTTTCCAAGGAAAAAAAAAACTGTAATAATAGAAAAACTCCTATGTTTATACAGTAAATAAATATTCCCAAAGAACTGTTGCATATGAAATAAATTAAAAAATTCTGTAAAGATTATCCCTAGTTTGCCAGTCAAACTTTAAAGATTAATCTTTGCAGTTTATACAACATTCATTAGTAAAACAAAGAAAAGTCTTAAGTTTCTAAACTCTAAATTTACAGTTATTTTATTTTTCTTAGTTTGCATCATGTAGGTGTTGGCTGCCAACGTTATGCAGGTAATGTTGCCTGCTTCTTGGGCTACGTGCAAAGAACAACCTCTGTACATCCTGGCATCCTCTTTTGTTAACTAATGATGCCATAGAAATATTGGTGGGGAGAGCGAAGGAAGTATAAATTGTGATGTATAGCTGCTTTTCTTTGCAACAGTGCAGTGCACGAGCTGGGATGCATATTTCTCGTGTGCCCAATGAAGATGTGTGTGTATGCATGTGTGGGTGAATGTGTGCGTGTATGTGTGTATATAGATGTGTATAAAGAAAAGAAAAAAGATTGGAACAGATACCAAAAGACAAACAAAAACTATTCTCGGTGACCTAAAGTTGGTCACCGTATGGGTTTTTGGTGAAACCCAAAACTATAACCTTATAAAAGAATAATTGTAAATAATTGTAAATAAATGTAAATTTATAGTCTGTAAGCCGGGCCCCTTGTACCGGCACCAGGCCACAATTAGGAATAAAGAAAAGAAAACTTTTCTTTGCACATAGCCCAAGAAGCAGGGCACATGACTTGCAAAACGTCGGCACCCAACACCTACATGATGCGGCCCACACCAGAAAACCTAACAAAAATAATGGATATTGGCCTTGAAAGCCTTCATAAACATTTTATTTAGAGTTGTTTAAACACAAGTGACAAGGCACATTGCTGTACAAGAATATCAACACAAAAAGTGAAAAATTATTTGAGAATACTGAGAAAACATAAAAGAGGCCCATAAAGGAGATAGTGGCTAGTTTTGGCTTATGACTGGTTATGATTGTCTTGTTGCTAGTCTACCAGAGTAGTGAATCCACCATCTGCCACATTTAATATTACAATACAATCTTCATGAGAAAACCAACAAGTTTACTGGACAGTCTTAACGCTGGTTAACAATAATTGAGAGCAGAAACCAGAACAAAGATGACAAAGTTAAAATACATGCATTTATAATATAAGGCTTCACAGTTAATAGAAAGCTTACTTGTTTTCTAGAAATAGAAAGAAAATGGTCACAATTTTAACTTTCTCGTACTCAGACATAGCATATTTGATGCATGTTGTGCACATGATTCTTCAACCGTACAAATGTCTGGTCACAAGCTGGGCAAATCAAACTCAAAGAAATTTTAACAAATGTGCACCCTGATTCCCTCAGATTCACTGACCATCGATACTTCTGGTGAAAGTGTCATTTATAGATTGTTTAAATGCAATTCAAAACTGGCTATTGCCTTAAAAGATATAATTTTAATATATATGCCATTGATGGAGCGCCACTTGGTAAGACTACAGGAATCATAACTATGAGGGTTGTCCATAAAATAAGGTTCCCAAGGATCTACAGTCACGAGGAACACTGTTATAGGAGATCTGACAACACTGGCGTGTAGCATTTCTCCCTCTCCCAGTACCCTGCCCTGCAAGTTGACTGCAATGCTCACGCTTGGCTTGGCAGCTGTTAGAAATTGAGCTTCTGCTCGCTTCTCCCGCCAGGTTATGCTTTGTGATGCATTTTTTGTGTGCAAAAAAGACTAGTGGATATTCATTCCCAACTGTGTGAAGTGTACGGAGAGCAATGTATGAGCGTACAACACGTGCGCAAATGGTGCAGAAAATTCAAAGGCAGACGTAGACGTCCAGCGTTCTGGATGGCCATAGGTTTCGGATGAAACGATTGTGAAAGTGGAAGAAGCAATGCTGAGAGATCGAAGGGTGACGGTTTGGGAGATCTGCAAGATGATCCCTGATGTCAGCAAGGCCTACATTACAAAATTTTGGCCGATCATTTAGGGTATACCAAGGTGGGTGGAGGCAGACTCATGAAGGGGGTGCATTTCCATCAGGACAATGCTCGTCCACACATTGCCCATATGACAACCAATCTCATCAACAAATTTGAATGGGATACTGTCAAGCACCCTCCTTACAGCCCAGGCCTAGCCCCAAATGACTACCATCTTTTCCTGACTTGAAGAAACACTTGCGTGGGATGCACTTCAGAACTGCAGAGGAACTGAAAGAAACTGTTTTAAGCTATCTTCGCTACACAATGGGAGAGTCCTACGATGCAGGCATACTAAAGATGGTACACCACATGCAAAAATCCATTGATCAGAATCGTGATTATCTTGAAAAATAGGAAAAAGTCTAAGATTTCCAAAAATGTATTCCTCAATGTCAATAAATATATTTTTCATTGTGAAAAAAATTGGGAACCTTATTTTACGGATAACCCTCATATTACTGGATCTCCTATTGAAGTTTTAAATTAGCTAACTAGCACTGCATTGGCTGAATTGGAACCAGGTGAAAATATCATTGGTCAGTTACAAATAAATGATCTCAATGTACGAAATCAACTTACCACTTTGCTATCACTATGCCTGTTCTTGTACCATGATTATTGTGAACCAACCTTAAGATCAACATTATTCACAGCATCAAAGGTTATCTTAGCTTTGTTGGAAAGCTTGACAAAATATACTAAGCAAAACACTTCCATCTTGAAATAGTTTACAAATGTTGACTTTATTATAATAAATAAAATGGTGCAAGCAATTGAAATGAATCTTTCACGCCTAGAATCATCTGGAGTTTGCCTTACCAGATTGAAACAACTTGTTGGAAAACTTACCCAGTTACCTTCTCACAATCATGAATTGAACCTGGGCCTACAATATGCCTCAAATTATTTAATTTTTCAATTTGGAGACTGAAAAATAATAAAATAACTTTTTAATGATGCTGCTTCACTTGTTAATAATAATAATAATAATAATAATAATAATAATAATAATAATAATAATAATAATAATAATAATAATAATAATAATAATAATAATAATAATAGCATCATCATTATTATTACAAGACTTAGTGAGTTGCAAACAAAACCATTGTTTGGCAGCTTTGAGAACGCTTTCTATTCTTAGAAATTTATTTACAAGCTCTTTATAAAAATATATGAAGAGGAACTTTCCTTTATTACAAGTGCTAACCAAAAGTTGCTCAAATTCATAAGTGGTGTGCAGTAAAATAGTAATACATGAAAATGCCACTAGACGACACTTCACTACTAGAAGCAGTGATATATGTTAGAAAGCACTTGAAACAATTTGAAGTTAATTCTGAAAAGCATAAATATATCACAAGGATTGAACAGTCATAACACAACTTTATTCAGTAAAAGTGCCAAGTATGCTGGTATTAAATTATATAATAAATTGCCAGAAGAACTCAAACTTGCCACCTCAGAGGCTATCTTTAAAAGAAAGGTAAAACAATTCTTACTGCAGCACAGCTTATATTCCATAGAAGAATTCTTATGTTCTATAAGTATCAGTGGTATTATATTGAAATTGACAAATCTTGACATGTCTATGGACCAGAGATTTTAAATAAGAGTCAATTTAAAATAATATCTATAATTATGCCCTTTATTCGAGTTGTAGTTAAAAAAAAAGTGTTTAACTCAATGCAGATTAAAACAATCCTTAATAGATAAATGTTTGTATAAAGTCAACAGCTTGTAAACAAATCTTACAGTGCAGATGATTTTCTGAAATTGTAACAAAGATGTATACCTATGAGGGCGAGCCGATAAAGACAGTTATTTTTTTTACAGTGAAGACAAAGGCACATCGTGGAAACAATGTTGTATGATGCCAATGGATCACCTCTCATTGGTGGACAAAGCACACGCTCACTTGTGCATGCATCTGTACACAGGGGACGAACCAAGTAGTTCAGTTCACCAGCCGCCTACAGAGAAAATGGAGATGTTACGCAAAGAACAATACGCTGCATTGAAGTTTTGCTTTCATTTGCAGAAATCTGGCATGGAAGCTTACAGAATGTTGCAGGAGGCATATGGTGATGATGTTCTGCTGCAACAGTCCACAGCACTTCGATGGTTCAAGGAATTTAAGGAGGGCCGTGTTTCAATAACAAAGCAAGGTGGGCCAGGTGCTCCAGCAACAGCAATAAATGAAACCATGATTAACATAGCTGGCATCATTGTTCGTGAAGATCAACAAATAACAACTGACAGACTTGCAGACATGTTACAGATTTCCCATGGCAGTATTTTTTCAATTCAGGTCATTACAGGTGATGAAAGGTGGCTTCACCATTATGACCCACAAACAGGCATCCTCATTACGGATATCACCTGATTCTCCGATGCCAAAGAAAGCAAAGGTTCTTCGGTCAGCAGGAAACGTAATAGTCATTTCGTTCGACTGCTGTGGAATGGTGTATCAACATCAGGTCCCTTCTCATACAATGGTTAATAACGAGTACTACAAGTGTGTTTTGGATGTCCTTGCTAAACACACCCAATGAAAACGATCAGAACTGCATCCCTTTGGTTGGCACCTGCACTATGACTGCCTGCCCTCATATGTCCAACATTGTTACAAAGTATTTGACCCACAGAAACATTGAATGTGTTCCCCATCCTCTATACTCTCCAGACTTGGCCCCCTGTGAGTTTTATCTCTTTTCCTCTCTGAAAAAGGAACAAAAGGGAAAATGTTTGATACTTTGGAGGCCGCCCTGAAGAAGGCTGAGGCGATTATAAAGATGATGTCAAAAGATGGCTTCCAGCACGTCAAGACCTATGGTTTCTCGTTGGCGTCAATCATTTATTAAAGGTGTGGAAACGAAAGGATGAGCCAACACCAAAAAAGGCAAAAGTTGTTGCATCAGCTGGCAAGGTCATAACGATATTCTGGGATTCAAAGGGAGTACTGTTGATCAATTACCTGCCCATGGGACCACGATGACAGCTGCTCACTATTGTGAGGTGCTGAGAAAACTCAGAAGGGCGATTCAAAACAAAAGAAGGGGAAAATTGAGCACAACAGTTTTCCTGTTCCATGATAATGGATGCTGCTCGTGAAACTCAAGCCCTGTTTAAACAGTTTCAATGGGATGTTTGGGGTCATCCACCTTATTCACCTGACCTTGCAACGAGTGATTACCATCTTTTTCAACAGCTTCAGCCCCAATGGTGACTTACTATTGTAAGTATTTTATGTCCCAGGATTAAATAACCTTCAGATGGTAATTATTATTTATTTATGCCCACACACGTCTTGTGTGTTTGAAAACACCAACGGTAAGTTTGTTGGCATAAATAAATAATAATCTCTATCCCTATCCTTCAACACCAATAGCAACCCTCATCTGTCTGGAGTCTCAGTTGCCAAAATTCTCAATTCCAGTTCTTTTCTTTTTCATTAGCTACAAAGGTTCATGTTAAGATGTCACAACTCTGACTGAAAGGACTCAAGAGGAAGGGACTGTGTTGTAAACCGATTATTAGGGTTCCTCAAAGAGGAGGCCGAACTGCACACACATTGACTAAACAGACTACATGCCAGGGCAATATTACAACTATGGATACAAGGAAACCCAATTTCTATCATAGCCATTAAAGAAAATTTTTTGCCTACAGAAAACTGTATAATTCCTTTGGGTATGTTAGTAAGTCACTAACTTTACGATGCAAAATGAAACACACAAACTCGGCTGATACAATACAAACTGAAGCTTTCCTGGCAACAAACATATTCAAGATGTTCTCGGGCTTCGAGCCAACTGTAGTGATGAAGAGCCATCGACACTTTGGGAGTGTACAGCTCTCCCATCATCAGGATGATGAATGATTAACAGGCTGAAAGGACTAGTATATGTACTGTCCCTCCTGGAAACCAGCCTTAAAGTTGGAGATCGACTGGCTCAGAAAACACGGATTCCAATGGAGTGTTGAGCCACCTCCAGGTTAGACTTGGTGTTTTCTGCTCGGTCCGTACTAGCAGACAGTACATATACTGGTCCTTTCACTCTTGTTAGTCATTCATCATCCTGATGATGGGAGGGATGCACACTCCCGAAATGTCCATGGCTCTTCATCACTGCCCCTGGCTCGAAGCCAGAGAACATCTTGAATCTGGCTGATACGTCCCTGACCTTTGCATTTCCTAAGTACTTCTCTATGCCCATTTTGCAAAATTTAAAATGTACTTGTTCCTGCATGTTAACACAAATGCAAGACAAACAGTGTTTTCACAGCTAAAAATTTGAAGAAAAAAATATTGCATTTGGATAAATATTGTACAAAAAGTTCCAACCCCAGTACAGCAAAAGCAAGCAATAGTCTAATACGAAGCAAGCAATAGTCTAATACACATAATTCTGAAGGTACCATTAAGCAAACAATGAAAAAGAACTCAACCAAATCAAGCACATAATGCTATATAATGACTTCAATATAGAAATAAAAGATAACAAGCTCAGAAAATTCAACTGACAAAAAGTTATGAGACACATCCAAGCTACAAAACATTCAGGATAGAAGGAAATACTGCACATTCTTGTATTACCCTCAGGCACACGATAGACTTAGCTTTGCACAATAAATACAACATAAAACAATTGCTGAATACTTCAAGACAATTTCAGTCGCTAAAAACCTAGAACTCATCAAATATACTATCTAGATTATGACACAGTTTATATAAAAAGGAATTCAGATATAACTCAAGAACATTTTCAAAACATAACATTTAAGCAGTTGGAAAAACGGTCCTAACCACACATGCTTGGACATGCAATCACGAGATCAAAAAGAAGGCAAAGTTATTGAAATTCTTATAAAACAAAGCACTTTCCATGTGGGAAAATATTTTTATAATAAAATACCATGAGAAAGTCATGAATTTTGACATTAAGCATACTTAACAAATGTATCACACCACTAGACATTTCGTGGTGGACGAAGCGGCGTCAGGGCGGGTTTTCTCCGGGTGCTCCGGTTTCCCCCGCCATCTCATTCCACCGGTGCTCCATCTTCATGTATCATCAGTGTCACCGCCTGCGGTGCCGTAGTAGTAAAAGCGGGCGTTAAACACTACAACAACAACACTAGACATTACCTAATATACCCAAGAATAATGACGTCAGTGTCCTCGGTTCGATCTACAATAGACGATAAGGACAATGGATACCTAAAATGTGTTATTTTAACAAGTGAAGCAGTGCTATTAAACGGTGCTAGTGCGTAGACACACTACTGTTTTTGCCATGGGACAGACTTCTATAGCAAATCTGGCCTAAGAAAGCCACTTAACATCAACACTGCTAATGTAAAAAACAGCTGTTAAATGACAAAATGGATCTATATAGTTTTGTTCTTAGAGTTTTGGTCAGGAACCAATCAGTATTCTCCGTGGTCACATACTTACAGCTGCTATGAGCGTTCATGTACTTCAAGTGACTTTCTTATTTCGACAGCACTACAAGTCCCAGCAATCGACTCATCTTGGAGTCAATAGCAACCTAACAAGAGCTAATGCTGAAATATTCAGAGTATTAATTACTTCTAGGCAAAAGAAATGTTGCAATTTTTTCAGTCAGATTCTCAAAAGTGGAAAAGGCAAAACATTAATGTAGTGGTAAGGGGGTATGGGATTATTAAATACAAAAATGTCATGAAGAAAAACATGCATATCTGTCATATTTATTAATAAGTTATTACAGATAGAGGAATTTGTGACTTCACCCTCAAGCAAGCAGCTGCAACTTAAAACAATTAACCTATGAGTCATTTATCAAGTGCAACAAAGTGAATGCATAACAAATGAATAAGAAACACTTCTAACTCCACTATACTCAACCCAGCCCAAGAGAGAGTCCTGTGTAAACAAAGGCACAACACATCTTTCAAACTGAAAATAGTTCCTTACTGCACTGCATATATTATCATCACCCTTTTTGTACTTCACATAATAAAGAAAGTGAATAAGTGTAGCATTTTAATGACTGTTTCATTTGAACATACTGTATATTGTTGCACAATCATCGCCATTACACTGTAGTTGCATCTTGATTTACAGACGAGCAATCAGGACAAGCATTCCACTTTAATCTAAAAGGTGAGTCAATAACACTGAACAACACTTACATTTATAATTTTCCGGAATGCATTTCGGAGGCTAACTTTGCTCCATTATCAACTGGACAATGACTGGGTTTCCATGGTGCAGATGGTGGTGCTTCTTCTGATGTTTCTTCTGGTAACGGTTCAAGGAACTTGCTGAAAATATCTTTCTGGAGAATGTTGAAATTAAATACTCGGTTTCTATTTTTTTAAACTGAAGATTTGTTCCCATGTGGACAGCTCACGTTAGGAACATCAAGAGCAAACAATTGGAAAAATCAGCAGTTACCTTTCACTTTTGGACAAAAAATCACAACATAAAGCCAGAACCAAAACTCCTCAAACACATAACCGGAAAACAAGAGCTGTCCACATGGGAACAGATCTTCATTTTAAAAAATAGAAATTGAGTATTTAATTTTGACATTCCCCAGAAAGATATTTTCAGCAAGTTCCTTGAACCGTCACCAGAGGAAACATCAGAAGAAGCATTGCCATGCACACCAGGGAAACCCAGTCATTGTCCGGCTGATAATGGAGGAAAGTTAGCCTCCAAAACGCGTTCCAGAAAATTATAAATGTAAGTGTTGTTTAGTATTAATTGACTCACCTTTTAGACTAAATTGATCATAACAACACTGTTTTCAAACTTCTAAGAAAGGAAGATAAGCATTTCACTGTATGATCACCACATTAATATTCCATATGTTCACTATCGAGAAATAACACGCCATTGCAATCTGTTAGGTTCATGGGAGAAAATACAATTTGGTTAGCACATGCCAAGTCAATAGCCATCTTATTCTCCAACTCTGTATGGCTGTTTGTTTCTACAGCTACTCAAACAAGTGCTTACTTTGTGAAATGCAAGTTCGTAATTTGGCTAACTCCCTTTCTGCAGCTCAATTACCATTATGTTTTGTGAATGCAATCATTTGTTTACTTTTGGAAGCTCAAAACACTACTGCTATAGCTAGTGCTATCTTTCAATGTACCAACACTGAGTATTTCTGTACCTATCTCTGCACTTTTTAACCTAATGTACTAATTCAAGAATGAATGATGAAATTTAAAAATACATGTGTCCTCAAGGTCTGAGAAAATTTGGAACTTGATTTAAGAGCAAATCCATGCTCACTTCATGTAACCATATGGCCCAAATAAAACTGACTGGCAAATATTTCAAGACACCCATTTTCATGAAGGACTGCACTGGCTTGATTTGTGGAAGTCCACATACACACATCACAGTTCTACATCACAAATAACTGTAACTTTGCTGGTTTTGAAAATTACTTCCAACTTGATCTAAAATTGGTTTGTTGCATTAATATATTCTGTTTTGATCAGGACTCCTTTCATGCAGGTATAGTAGAAAGAACATCTTTGTCAGATAAGTTGAATAAAGGAGAGATAATTCTCTAATTTGCTCACACAAGAACAGTTCCAGACAGTCATCAACTACTTGGTAATGTCTTCAAGTAAAAGCAAAACGAGTTAAACAAATTTAAGGTGTATGTGAAGCAAAGAATGTCTCAGCTAATTCAATATGTATAATATTTTGAATTATTACGCTACTTCAGAGTTTAGAGGCTGGTCATGGCAGTGGAGAAAACTTGGAACATTTTGAATCTGCCCACAAAGCCGAAAAATGTTCTTTGTCATAAAGTCATAGAGAGGCTCCTGTTCCTGTAAATTTTATGAACCATAAAAGTTGGCAAGTTCAAAAATGTGTATAATTAGATGCAAAGTTAAACTCGTCCTCTGTCTTCTGTATGTCAAGCTGCAGCTGCTTGGATGGACTTATGGGAACTTTATAGTGAAGTTGACCTTCATATGGCTCACAAGGTGATAGGTAATGTTAATTCCACTAATACAGACATAATGGTACTTTCAACAACTGTACAGTTTTAAACACACCAGGATATTTATCTAAAAATTAAATAGAAAAATAATATGCATATCTTTGTACACCAAAGTGTATAAAAAATCTGTTTCCGGACTCTTTGCTAATCGCATATTAGCACAGCAAACTGAGTCGTCAGCTTCATGCAGATGGCTGCAGATGCAAGCCAATGAACTGTCGTGTATAACCTAGTTTTACACCAAAGGAGATGCTGCATGACAAATTCAGGCCATAAAAATATATTTCAGCATCTTGAACACAAATTTGGAAAAAAAACTTAACACTATCAATCAGTCTAAATCTTTCTGCAGTCTATTCAAGCTTATATGTTAAAACATCTACAAATTGTTCGGATTGGCACCTTATGCAGACCATGTTATTTCCAAAACTTTGGTATCTTAACAGGAAACAATTTGAATGTTGACCTAATTACAAAAATATAAATAAGCCAATACTGTGTTTAGAGAACATTTGCACAATGAAAAATGGCATAGGTACCAAACCAATTATGCACAGATCTACAGTTTTATATAAATATGATACTGATAATGATAATAATAGGGATTTCCATATAAGAACACTCTCAAAACATTCACTCAAGAGATTCTTTTTCCATGCATATAAAGTGTCATGAAAATTCCAAATGATACATATATGTAATGGTCTCATGCTGTTTACCAGTCTTTGATATGAAGTATACTGTCTTCTAAAACAAAAGTCATATAAGGCTATTTAATACAATAGTACACTCAAAGAGCTTAAGTTGCAAGCCAAGGATGATAGCGCAGTGACTCTTTGCTTCTGTCACCATAATCGTACATCACTTCTTCACCTGGAGGGATTTCTTCTTTGGCAATCAGCACAAGATGTGGCTTGTTCATCACCGACACTGTCTTGGTGATAAGGTTTCCATTCCGACTGTGGTTAACAAGGCGCCCTAATCGCCCCGACTCTGCTGTAGCATCAATACTAATCAACAAAACACAACCATTATCAAAAGCTGTTACTCAAGTATACACCAGCTATCACAGTTCATAAACCACTGGAGCTTACAAGTCTGCATGGGTAGGGCTTGATTAGGGCTCATCTGATCTTACATACACATTACTTTCTCTATTCATTCTTCAACAAACTGCTATTATTCTTTTATCTATTATACTATTATATTTACTACAAACTTGGCCAGCAGTTGCACATCCTGTCTCCCTGACACATACCGTACGATTTGTCCAGCAGTTGCACAGCCTGTCTCCCAGACATGTATTGCATGACTTAGCTGGATGTCATACAGCCTGTCTCCTGGTCACATGTACATGGATGTCAAATCAAATTTCAAACCACATTAACAATTATCAGAATAACCAAAAACATGTCCTAACGTAGGAGATGTTGGAAATGTGGTCCATCAGCATCAATACATCTACAGCATCTTTTGAGAACATTTTTATTGACATGCATTAGTTCAGCTTTCAAAACTGTGTTAACTTCTTTCCTGATATTTTGTTTTAATTGTTTATCGTCCAAGGCACCTAAGAGATTTTCAAGTTGACCATTCTAACCTTTCTCCGATTTTGTCTAATTTCTGTTCTGTAAGCACACGCCTTTTTACCTCTTTTTCTATCACGAATTGATTCTGCCTCATTGGATTTATTTACAAGCAAATAAAGAGTGTCTGTACTCGGGACACACACAGAGGAATTTTAGTTTCAAATTGCCTTACAACTTCCCTATAAGACGATGTAAGCACATACGTATCGTTAAATAAGGAAAAATTGAAGCTATTAACAGTGAAGCAACAAGATTCTAAAGTAAGAACAAATTAGAAACTAAAAACTTCAAATAATAATAGCAAATAATAATAATAACAATAATAATAATGATAGTAATGATAATAATAATAATAATAATAATAATAATAATAATAATAATAATAATAATAATAATAATAATAATAATAATAATAATAATAATAATAATAATAATAATAATAATAATAATAATAATAATAGCAAATAATACTAAGATAAGTGAAGTTTTTAGTTTCTAATTTGTTCTTACTTTAGAACATACGTATCGTACGTAAATACGCTTTGTTGTACTGTATACTGCAATCAATTCATTTTGAGAACACTTCAAGGAAAACTAACCACTGAATATTAAAAATTGAAGCACTAATAAAAGTGAAGTATTCATGTTTGAGGCCATTTTGAGTCACATTTTTACACTCCTGGTGTTAGGGGCGCAGAGCTTTAAATGAAGTGTTAATACTCTGTGCCCCTAACACCAGATGGCAACAGGACGATGGTAGCAGAGAGAGGGAACAAGAGGATAGCGTAGTCACCCAATGGCTGATGATGGGACCAAACGGTCTTGAAAACGTTTCCAGTTTTTAAAACAATTTAAGTGAAAGTGACTGTAAAAAGTGACTCAAAATGACCTCAATACTCCTAATGTTATTCACATGTGAACTGGACTAGAAGACCACAGTGTTCTACTTCCTAACAGAAGTAAGACTGACGCAGGTGTGATTAGCACATGCACACAGGGAAATGTAGTGAAGATCACACAGGCCATGCACCTGCCAGCCAAGTCTTGTGGTAAACGTACTCACTCACTTCACATTCACTGAGATAAATGCTTGTACCTTATAGGTACATTAAGAATATGAGAATACAATATGTTTTCATGGCTATGACATTTCCTAACACAACGCTTTATTGCAACCAGATATGGAAGAAACTAAATACAAACAAGTACACCGTGGCTTACCACAAGGTGCAGTGCTCAGCACAACACTTTTTAATATATTTATTAACGATCTGCCACAACAAATACAAGAATCAGGTGTGAAGTGTGCACTATTTGCTGATGACTTAGTAATGTGGACTTCAAAACCAAAAAGCAAAAGTACAGAACTAGAAAAAACCATGCAACAATCCTTAACCAAATTACAAAGGTGGACCAAAGAAAATTTAATGACTGTTAATACAACAAAATCAAACTACCAAATATTTTCACTTAGAAAAAAGCCACTAAAAATAAAACTAAATTTTGAGGGTCAACAACTACCAGAAACAAAGGAAGCAAAGTATTTAGGAATTACATTTGATACCAAACTTACATGGACCAAACAAATTGAAAATGTAATACAAAGAGCAGAGAGGCGCCTTTCACTGTTAAAACGTCTAACAGGAATGAAGTGGAGATGTTCCAGAGCAACTCTTAACACAACATACAATGCATATATAAAGCCATTATTTACTTACTGCAGCGAAGTTCATGTAACAGCAAACACACAAAAAAAAAAAGATTCAAATCTTTCAAAACCAAAGTCTGAGACTAATTACAGGTGCTACCAAAACCACACCAATAGCAGCTATGGAAATGCTAACCATCCAATACCCCATTGAATATGAAATAGAAAAAGCGCCTCTTATTCAACACGAAAAGTTGATCAGACTCCCATTCAATACATGGCACAAGAGAAATTTTACACATACACTAAAGACTCAGGAGAGCTTTCTTTCCAAAATTCAAGACATCAAGAAGGATGTACACCTTCCTAATTCAAAGGAAAACTTCATATCTAAAGTCAATCCGACACAAACATTAGACATCACATATTATTTACACCTAACAGAAGAAGTTAAAAAAAGTGATACTCCAACTAGTGTTCTAAAATTATTGGCATTAGAGACAATCCATACTAGATTTCCAGAACATGAGTGGCTCCATATTTATACTGATGGATCATTGATATCAAACCAAGATGGAGCAGGTGCTGGAGTTGCATGTCACCTCTTTTCCTATTACAAATCTTTAAGTTATGGAACTACTAACTTTAATGGAGAAATTGAAGCAATTCGAAAGGCCCTACAAAATCTTTTGTGCAGAATTTCACATTTTCAGCAAGCAGTTATTCTCTCAGATTCTAGGGCAGCAATTATAGCAATTACTTCCAAGTTGTCACAAAAAAACCAAACAATTATAGAATGTTGGAAAATCCTTACCCATCTAACAGCACTTCAAAAACACCTAGTCTTCCAATGGATACCGGCTCACTGTGGACTGAGTGGTAATGAGAAAGCTGATTTTCTTGCAAAAAAGGGTACCAGCAATGTGCAGAAATCAATAGTTAATCTACCATTTTATGCAGCTAAAAGATTAGTCAACTCTGAATTCAAAAAAATTATTGCAAAATATTACTATGAATAATCAAAAAATAAAAGATGGGAATTACCAAACATTCAAACAGTAATTCCTGAGTATCCTCGAAAAACAGCAGTTGCAACCTTCAGGTTGATTACAGGACATGATTGTCTGGCAAAACATTTAAACAGAATTGGGATATATTCTTCACCACTCTGTCCTCTATGTGATCTGCAAGAGGAAATGGATCGAGACCACCTTCAAATATGCCCGGCCACGTCTCTGCGAGAGAATGATTAGGCATTTAATAGATAAATTTGAAAGAACTCGTTCTGTCAGTGATCAAAGAACGCTTGTACGCAATCAATGTAAGCACTCCAACGAAAATATAGGTGCTGTTTGTGAGAGTGTACGTGAGATCGGAAACAAATCAATTGCTTCCCGAGAGCAAGAACTTGAGCGTTTGCCAACCACAACTTGGCGATTTCTGCATTTGGACTTGAAGTTGCATGCTTACAAAATGGTGCTAACTCAAGAACTAAAGCCCAACAACCATATGTTGCACCGTGCATTTGCTGACTGGACTATCGAGCAATTGGAAGCTGACCCAGATTTTTGTCAAAAAATCATCTTCAGCAGTGAAGTCCACTTCTGGGCAGATGGTTTTGTTAACAAACAAAATTGCTGCTATTGGAACAATCACAATCCAGTGCAGATTCAAGAGCAACCACTTCATCGCCAAAAGGTTACAGTGTGGTGTGGATTTTGGTATGGTGGAATTATTGGTCCATATTCTTTCCAAGAAGAAGATGGAGAAAGATACTGGGCTGTTATAAGGGACTATTTTTGGCCTCAACTGGATGGTATGGAACTCAGAAACATCTGGTTCCAGCAAGATGGTGCCACATGTCATACTGCTCTCGAAACAATTGTTTTTCGAAGGAGAAGTTCAGAGGTTTCATTTCCCGTGCTGGTGATATTAACTACCCCCCCCCCCCCCCCCCGAGATCATGTGATTTAACGCTGTTGGATTACTTCTTGTGGGGTTATGTTAAATCTCAAATTTAGGTCAGGTCAACATGCCAGAAACAGTAAATGATCTTATGAATAATATCACGCGTGTTATTCGTGAAGTTGGACCTAATTTACATTCTTCTGACATTGAAAATTGGGTCAACCATATACGCACAACGAAGTCACGGCGGTCACTTATGTTCTCTTCCACACGTAATGACATTAATTGTGTTCCAAAATGAAAAAAGAAATAAACCGCTATCATGCAATGGGAATATGGGAATACAGCATGCTTCGAGCGGTAGTCAGATCTTTTCAAGCTTTCAGATTCCATAAAAAAATTAACAACGATGTTGCATTTCACGAAAGTTTGAAGTTTTCCGAAACTGACACAAATAACAAGGAATATCTCCGAAATGGTTCACTCTACAAAAAAATTTATTCAGACATAAATTGTGTTTTAGCGATATCCACATTTTTTGTACAATAAGATCTTGTCTATCTCTTACAGTTTACGAGTTATTCAAAAGTCATCCAGAGCAAACAGGACTACATAGGCTATAGCCAGAAAATTCAAAATATACATTTCATTTGTCATACAAATATCTTAATCAAAATTGTTAGAGCCATTTTCAAGAAAATCAAAATTTTTGAAAAATTTTCCATGTAAAGGAAAAGGGACTGGCACTCTTGAGTGCAGCACGGACAATCTAGAAAGATCTGCGACACAGAGTCCAACGTCGCACATTGGATACATTGGGGCCGGTCGCCACGTAGCAATGTCCATGAGTGGTGCAGGTGTGATCTATTCTTAAGCGTGTTAAAAGAACTTCCGACCTCCGAGAGTCCCTTCAAGATGTCAGCCAGGGATCTACGGTGTCTTTGATTGTCCACAGTTGTGTGCCAGTGAATACCTCCCAAGATTGCTACCAAACTGAAAAAAGATGGCAACGAAGGTACCGCTGCACATCTCTAGGAGACAGTGTTTGTGTGGATAACTCCGGCAAATGACACGTAGACTTGGCAGCTGCATCTGCCTGCTCAGAGAGAGACAGAAAGAAGTATATACAAGAATAAGTATTTGTACATGAGTGAGTAGAGAAAGCCATGTGCATGCACACTTCAGATTGTTTTCATGTTTCTCTGTTACTTCATCTACAGGTGAAACAATATTATCAGCAGTTCCCAGGTACTTAATATGGCCGACATTAGACTCAACTGCAGTCAACATTTCATCAAAACGCAGTACTGCCAACGCACATAATAAAAGCATTGTTTCTAACCTCAAATATTACAGGTTTAAACTAACATTCTTTGAACCAATAATAATGCTTGAACATGGTTACCACACAACACATGATGAACCTACTCACCTTCGGCAAATCTTGTTGTGCAATAACACTTTTGGATAAAATCCTTCTGAATGCTAAATAGCGTAACACATTGAGAAGTAGAACTGGGATTGAAAAATTCAATGCCACAGCTGGAATTTGAACCACAGACCCTCCGCTTACCAAACCTTATCACTCTCAAACATTGCCCACACATGGCTTTGTGTGTTTAAAAACACCAACAGTAAGTTTGTTGGCATAATTAAATAATAATGGTAATACATATTTAATCCACTACTGTGTTGTGAACACACAAATAACAACAGTAACTATAACTGCATATAATGCTCTAAAACAATTCAAGGCAAAATCACGCACACGAGCAATGTAATGGCATCTATAATTAATTAATATGGCGTCAAAACAGAATCTTGTTCTAAAATCTATCAGTTGGCTTTTCTACAACGTGTTCAAAAACAAGGGCTTCTGTGGCAACATAACAGATGCAATAACACCAACTGTGGCCGTAGCTTTACCATTGTTATATTTCACAAACAGTTGGCAGTACTAATGCAACCTAACTGATGGAATATCACCAAATATAACCAGACCACACCATGATGTGGCAAAAATATCACAATTGGTTTTTGGGGTATTCCAATAAGCTGTTTCCTCTATATAAATATACAAACTGCTGTTATTTATTGTGAAGACCCCTTTCCTAAATCTATGTTGAAAGTTTTTTGCAATGTTATGTTTTGCAGTATATTCTGCGAGCCTAATTTTTTCATAAAATATTGCAATTTCATATGTTGGCAATAATATAATTATTAACTTAATTTGACTATAGCAGACATTAAATAATGACTTACCAGTACTGATTGTTTTTATATTTAAAGTAGTACATGTAGCAGCCTGTGTTTTGGTCCTGAGCGTACATTTGCTCTCTTTCCTTTGCCTCGCACATGTCTATCAGCTCCCCTGCATATTCCACAACAAATTCACCTTTAGCAAATCGTCTTGTAGTGACAATTCCACGTCCTTTTCCTTCAAAGTTGTGCACCTATTAAGTACAGTTACTTCATTTTAGAGAGAGGAACTTAAGCAACATCATCTTAGTTTTAAAATAATTTTACTACACTATGCCCAAATTCAAAAAGCCTGTTCAACTGAATTTCCATAAACTACAGTAATCTGTCACTTTTCTGCATGCTAATCAGCCAAAATGTAAAATTTTAAAATCTAAGCCATACTATCATTATGAGCAAGTATTTTTGCAAATCTAATATATATTTTAGATATTATAAGCTTCACTTATCTTAGTATTTGCTATGTTTTGCAGTGTATAGAAGCACACGATAAAATACTGCATATTTCATCACTGACTTATGATTTTTCTATTTTAAAATGATCTGTTAGCAATGAACTGGGATTTCCAGTTATTCTATTTGGGTATTTTCTGTGAAACATATTTAGAAATCTCCAGCCCCTTTTCAACAGTTCAGGTCTAGTTGACAAAATGTAGTATTTCCCCCATGCAGTGCCGCATATGAAATTAAACACCCTCTATACTTTAAGAGTAATTTCCACAAACCAATCTTTTAGGGCACATAGTAATTAGTAGTAAGGAAGGACAGAGCAACAAGAAGCTACTTTTTCTTTTATGTTTTTTCTAAGCTTAAGAGTTTTAATATTATTAAAATTATTGTTATTATTGTTAACTCCATGTAATTTACTAACTATGGCTTTACATGAGATAAGCCGTGTTAAATGAATAAAATTCAAGCCTTCAGCTATTGCAAACTCAGTTCCAGAACAATGCCATGGAGTTTGCAATGGCCAAAATTTTAAATGTTATTAATTTAAGACGGCTGATCTGTGAAATAATAAATATAGCTGTCGCAAAATTTAATGGCAGCTGAGTCAACACAATATCCAGTCAGAGGCTTGCGACACTTTGTGGTATTGTATAACTAAAAATACTGTGAAATCACGCTGCACAGCTGGTCATATAAATATAATTTGCACACACAAAATTTATTTACACAACAGGAAAAAGGAATAGTAATAGTCAGCCTTTAAATTTTGCGACTACCATAGTAACCTCTATTGAAAGTTCAAACCAAAACAGTCGATTAATAACACTAAACAACACTTACTTATAATTACCCGGAACCTGTTTCGGAGGCCGACTTTCCTCCATTATCAACCGAACATGGACTGGTTTTCCCTGGTGCGGATGGTGATGTTTCCTCTGAGTTCTCCTCTGGTGGTGGTTCAAGGAACTTGCTGAAAATATTCCTCTCGGGGATGTCAAAATTGACTACTCTGTTTCTATTTTTCAAAATGAAGATTTGTTCCCACACAGAGGAGTTTCGGTTCTGGCTTTATGTTGTGGTGTTTTGTCCAAAAGTGAGTGGCAACTGCTGATTTATCCAACTGTTTGTTTTTTACGTTTCTAAAGTGTTCCTTATATCTTATTTCTAAATTTCTTTTGGTTTTCCCAATATACACTTCATTACAGTCACTGCATTCAATTTGGTATATGCAGATTTATTGGGTGGGATGGCATCTTTGATGTTTGAGTTCAGTAGATTTTTTTATGGAGTAGTAGTTCACTGGTACTAGTTGAACGTTCTGTTCTTTGAAAACTGTTTTGAATTTTTTGAAGGCCCAAGGATGGAGTGTGAATTTTTTAAATGTCATTTTTGTTTCTGCTGCTGTGAGTGTTATAGTTCCTTTCGGTAACTTTTTTGTCTACTAATGATTTGGGGAAGCCATTTTTTTGTGCTATTTCAATTATTTTGCAATTATCCGCTTTGTATTCTTCTGTTGGATGGGGGATGTTCACCAATCAATGTGTTAAGCTATTGAGGATTGCCTGTTTGTGACTTCTTGGATTGTAACTATGAGCTTTTATGTAACTGTGTTGGTTTTCTGTGAATGCCGAAGTTATTTTATTCTTGTTTTTAATCATTTGTAAATCAAAAAATGGTAGTTTCTCATCATTTTCCAACTCCACAGTGAACTTTATACTTTTCCCCTGAATATTTAGGAGTTTTAGAGCATCACCAATGTGTTTTTTTTTTTTTGGGGGGGGGGGGGGGGAGACTATTGCAAATATGTCATGTATGTACTGCTGCCAGAGTTTGAACATCCATGGGAAACCTTTGGTGATCCTTATTTCTAATGCGCTCATGTAAATATCTGCCAAGAAGGATGAGGAGTTGCCCATTGCTACACCTGAAGTTTGACAGAAATATTTTGTGTGAAACTGGAAGAAATTTTGTTCTATGCATAGTTTGGTGAGTTCTATGTACTTTGTAATTTCTGGTGATGACATATCAATTGATTTCAGCCAGTTCTTGGTCAATGGTGGGAGTTGTTTTAGTGGTATTAATCAACTTACCTTTTTGGTTTAAATTGAATATTACAACAGTTTACAAACTTTCAAGAAAGAAGATATCAGCTGAAAGCTTTAGGTCTTCCATGTAATTTGTGTATTTCATTATTAAATATGGACAAAATCTACAAAACCTATTTTTTTACTGCTTTCCAAATTTAAGAGTTTCACAGTGATTAAAATATTAAACTCCCTGTAATTTAATGTATGTCAGTGGATATTTTATTACTAAATATCAAACAAAATTTAAAAAAATCTATTTTTCTAAGTTTTAGTGTTTCCCAGTGATTAAAATCTATAAACTCCATGTAATTTGTTGTATTTCATTTGATATTTTATTATCAAATATGGACAAAATCTACAAAAACCCTTTTTTTATACTTTTTTCTAAGTTTAAAAGTTTCATGGTGATTAAAATTTATAGGCTATTGAATTAGTTGGTCTGAATTCTATTAACATATGAAAAGAAGTAAGAAATAGTGATAAGTTTTTTAATTTACTTGAAATAAGTCAGAATTAGTTACACTAACATCACTTTGTTTACTCACTTGACATGTTTTGGGAAACAGTTTGTTCCCATCATCAGAAGGTGTCCAACTGCTTCCGTGTTGTTGATGTTTTTGTTGCTGTGGCCATCTATCATGGCGGTATCTCGTGGTGCTGAAATGTACTTCCACAGGGGAATTGATGGCAGCAAACCAAAATTCATTAGTTTCAATGGGTACGTCTTCTCCCATGTGTCTAATTCAGTTGTATATCTGGTCCATTTGATCAGTGTAATGCTCACTTTGATGTTGTGGTTGGTTATCTAGAAATCATATGAAACTGCACATTTGTCCAATATATTGTATTTTAAGCATCTCATATGCCCCTTTAGCCTAGCTTCTAGATTTCCTTTGGTCTTGTCTTGCAGCAATCACAACAGCTCATTTTGTACATATCAGCCCATTTGTTTTATGGTATGAGGTCTTTCAACCTATTGCAAAGTAATTTTTCTATGCCAAATTTGTTCTGTTGATGTTATGTTTACTGAAAATCTTAAATTTGTAGTATGTTTTTGGATGTTATATAACTTTCTTTAACTTCAACTGTTTTTCTTCTTGAATGAGATATGTGGTGTCTTTAATATTGTAACAAGACCAATCCATCAAATCAAATCTCAACTGTAACTTCTGCATCGTAACTCAAACTGAACTGCACACAGTCATGTCTACCGAATGTTCAATAAACTTTTACCTGTCAGACTTTGGTCATGGGCAAGCCTCAGCCAGCGCAGAAACTTCTTGAAGACATTCTAGATCTTACTGAAAGGAAGTATCTCGAGTTGCAATACTACACACAATGGCTGTTGTGTTACTCGCCTGTTACCCAGTCAGAGGACAGGTCATTAACACTGGCATGATGTTCTGTACCCTGGTGTCACTACTCAGCTGCGGGTGCAGTAACAATGTTTCTGTCATTTCAACTTTGCACTTTTCCTGTCAATTGTTGGTTTTAACAGCACTTCCTGCATGTCACTTCAGTTGTCACAAACTTGCCCAGAGAACAGTACTATTTGTCTCAACAGAAACTCGCTTCCCATGACTAACTCCAAAGGTGCCTGCTTTGCGAGAGTGCTCACTTATATAGAAGTAGGAAATTCCCACAGTTCTAGGATGTTCAAGAAGGAGAAACTTAGATTTCAGTTATGTTTACGCTGGGTGAACACGCCACTTATCTTTTACAGTTCCTACTGCCCAGCGCCAAACTTCCAACAACATTGCCCTTAGCCACTGTGTCATAATTTCTTTTTATTTCTTTTTAATACTTTCATATTTTAGCCAAAGTTTCTTCATATTTTTCCTGTCATATTTGATGTATCTTAAACTTTCATTAAACTTGTATTTTGCTATACTCCTCATCCGTTGGCCACAACAATGTGTTTACACATCTTTACCTTTTATTGCAAGTGAATGAGATTAATTTAGTCCTGGTTTAACATGTATAAAAATACTGCTTAAAGTTAAATGCAGAAAGAAAAGCTTACAAAATAAATTGATGGGAAGAAGAGGAAAAAAGTACATACAACCTCAAGCCCTTCCTCTTTCTGTGACAAAATGGCTTCTTCCAGGTCTCTTTGCTGCTCTTCTAGTACAGTTCGTTTTGTTTTCCTCACACTTCGTCGAACAGGGAAATACTCTGTCAATTTATGATTTCCTGGCACTTCCGCAGTTGCACTTTTACAACAATTAAATTTAGGAGCAGCCTTTGGAACTATTTGCTGATTTACTAACTGACTTGGGTTCAGCCTGTAAAACAATCAAATATATAATATATTAAAAAGGAATAAGCTTTGTAACTGAAGAAAGCAATAATCTACAATAAAAATATGATCATAAATTTAGGAGGAAATGGAGGAATTTAAATAGGCACATAGAAAATTAACTTGGTGGAAATGGAGAGTGAGAAAGCTTGGGAGAAAGATGTATCAATTATGATGAAAAGAAGGGATAAAATATTTAATAGGGTAAACGTTTGTGCAAGGGTTAATTTAAATAAGGGTGCTCTTAATCTTCAGGGTGCATTGGGTTTAGATAAAATAAGCAAGAGCAAGGGCAAGGGTTCTTTAAGTAATATTCAATTCTAAAGTGCAATGATTTTATTTAATTAAACAAGTGGAAAGAACTCCCAGTGTATTTGCAATTTATTATGAAAATGTGTTAACTATTTTACTTTGAATTTTTCACAGAAGTAATATTCAGCATGTCTTAAAGCGACAAAGCATAAACAGAGAACTTTCGAGAGGTAATTGAGTTTCATCATAAATATATACGATTTACTTAGTGACGATCATTTTCCATCATATCTCTTGGACACACTACATAAACGTATGGATGTAGGCCACATTTTCACGTACAAGGGCAGTTCAATAAGTAATGCAACAAATTTTTTTTTCTGAAATAAGGGTTGTTTTATTCAGCATTCAAATACACCACGTTAATCCCCAATTTTTTAGGTACACAACACTATTTTTCAATGTAATCTCCATTCAATGTTACGGCTTTAGGCTACCTTGAAATGAGGGCCTGTATGCCTGCACAGTACCATTCCACTGGTTGATGTTGGAGCTAAAGTCGTACTTCATCAATAACTTCATCATCCATATATTGCATCCCATGGATTGTGTCTATTGGGCCAAACATTCAGAAATCTAATGGTGCGAGGTCGGGGCTGTAAGGTGGATGAGGAGGAATACTCCACTTAAGTTTTGTGAGCACTTATGTGAGGTTTTGGTTGTCATGGAGAAGAAGTTTGTTTGGATTTTTGTGCCTACGAACACGGAGAAGTGGTTTCTTCAATTTTCTCAGAGTAGCACAACACACTTCAGAGTTGATTGTTTGACCATGGGGAAGGACATCAAACAGAATAACCTCTTCGGTGTCCCAGAACACTGTAGTCATGACTTTACCGGCTGAGGGTATGGCTTTAAACTTTTTCTTGGTGGGGGAGTGGGTGTGGTGCCACTTCATTGATTGCTGTTTTGCTTCGGGTTCAAGGTGATGAACCCATGTTTCATCACTTGTAACAATGTTTGACAAAAAATTGTCACCATCAGCTTCATGACAAGCAAGCAATTCCACATAGATGGTTCTCTTTTGCACTTTCTGGTCTTCGGTTAGACATCGAGGGACCCAGCAGGAACAAACCTTTGAATATCCTAACTGGTGAACAATTGTAACAGCACCACCAACAGAGACGTCAAGTTCAGCAGCAAGGTGTTTGTGATCCGTTGATCATCTCGAATGGGAAGTGTTCGCACACTCCAACATTGCAGGAGTCACAGCTGTGCACGGTCGGCCAGCACAGGGAGATCAGACAGTTTTGCTTGACTATGCAGCGATGATGACACACACTTTGCCCAATGACTCACTGCACTTTTGTCTGCTGCCAGATCACCATAGACATTCTGCAAGCACCTATGAATATCTGAGATGCCCTGATTTTCTGCCAAAAGAAACTCAATCACTGCCTGTTGTTTGGAATGCACCTCTGTTACAGATGCCATTTTAACAGCTCCGTATAGCGTGGTGATATAACGGAAGTCAATGAAACTATATGAGATGAAGTGAGAATGTTTGAAAACGTTCCACAAGAAATCTCCGGCTTTACCAACCAAAACTGGCTGAGAAAAAAAAAATGTGTTGCATTACTTATTAACTTCCCTTGTATTTGGTAGCATTTTATTTTATTATCCTATTTGATTGAGGTTATAGTTTCAGGCATTTGTAAAATGTTCATGACAGCAAAAAGACTATATTCAAGATTAGCAAGAATGGCATGTTTGGGCCTCCTGAAAACTGCATCAGACTTAACCCTTCCCGGGCGAAATGCACATATATTCGCGACTCATGGTTGCGCTTCAGCTTTGCACAAATTCTTTTTATACGTTTGCGTAAGCTATCGTAGCTGGGCTTTACTTCACGTAAATGGTCAACAGATGTCATTAGATGAATTTAAGCGCACATCTGTACTTAGGTTTGTGCTTTGTTAGTCGCTACAGAATAATACGTCCTGAGCAGGTAATTTTCTGTGTTGTGTTTCATTATTTTGCTCGTTTTGGTTTGACTTGGAGCATGGCGCGTAAGAGACTGTATGGGGAGGATGAAATAAGGGCTTGTATAGAATCTGTGCTCAATGAAACAGATGAAAGTGACTTTAGTGCATGGGAAAGTGATGAAAACGAAAGTCCTGCATGAGCGCGCAACAGTGACCTATGTAGCAGCAGGTGTTAGGAAAGAAACAATATATTTTCGTGAAACATGTGATCTGAAACCTTATTTACATCCCAGTGTCACCCAATAAGACGTCTAGGAACTGATGATGCACTGTGCCCTGTAGATATGGCAAAGTTTCAGTTGTTTTGGTACATATGCCACTTTTCATTTAAATAAGTTTAGCCTCAAAAGAAAATACCTCTAATAAAAAACAATGTTATGACTCAATGAACATTTATGTACTTGGTTATACGTTTCAACGATTTAGTACACAAAATAGTATCATATGTGCCTTATTTTGAATAATATTCATGTTTTAAAATACTTGAGAAAACTAGGAAAATAATTACGCCCAGGAAGGGTTAATTGTGGAAAATGTATGGTGTAATATTAAGTAACCAGAAATGATTAAATGCATACTTTTCATTTATTAAGCACAGTCCAAATAAATGTTGCACTACTAAGTTAATTACCTGCGTCGAGATTTTACAGCTCGTTTAGGTGACTGTGATATGCTTAAGAGAGACAGGGCGCTGGATGGTGATAATGGTGTCTTTATTATAAGCTCATCGCAAAGCTGAATTTTATGAGGACTCCGTGCTTCACTGGATGCTGGCTTCTTTTCTTCTATACCTGTATTAAAACAGTAATGTAGCAATTTACAGTAAAGATTATTGCATATACTGGATGGAAGTGAAATAATCCATCAGACTGAAGGTGAGAAAGTGAATGTAAACTAACAAAAAATTCCAATAACCCTCTCAATTAACTACATAATTAACACCATTAACTACATAATCACATTTAAAGGTGAGAGTGTGTGGCAATGTGGCACAACCTGTTGATTGAGTAATCAGCTTCTACCAGCAGATCAATGAACTATTCTAATGCTCTATAAAAACCATGTAACTAACGTTAGCAATGTATCGAATTGAGATGCTTTGTTGTGGTGTGTCAGACACTAGAAAATTACGTGAAAAAGTGTGAGGTTATGGCTGACTGTCCCGTATGAAAACATTACCTCAAATCTTACATTTCTGCGTAATTACCAAGTTTTTATTTGGTATGTTTAAAGGTCTGAATATCTGGCTTGTTCTATTTGAGGCTTATGCCATAAGATAACTACCTCACTTGGAATCAAATTCTTCTTTTAAACCCTCCCTGAAATTGTTCTAACTTCTGCCACCGGTTGCAGTATTACATCCATTATCACAATTATGATAAAAATATAAAAAAAGAAACTTTAAATATGCTCTAATCAGTCAGGAATGCATAAATTCACTTGAAATGAAACACATATAAGCTAAGCCCAAATCTACTTACTGCGCATTCATGCTGAGCGGAAGAAAGTTGCCTCATTCAGCTTATTTACTGAATGGAGGGACATAACATGATATTCATTTTCACATAAATAGTGAAGTAGTTTGTTTCTAACACTTACACATGTAGTTTCAATATCATCTGCAAGATGTATGTATGAAGCATTGGTGCAGAGGTTGTCAGCGGCTCTACAAGTTTGGAGATTAGGTTACCTGAATTGGATATTTATGTGGCAAATTTACATTGACCATTCCAAAGGTTATGTCACCTCTTGCATGAAAGATTTCTTACCTTATTAATACTGTTATTCCGTACTGAATTTAACAATGTGACACTAGTAATTGCTAAACCTTTAGGAAAGTGTAATTTATAATGTGAATTTATGCTCCAGTGCAATATTCTTAAACAAAATGTATGTGTAATTGTTTATACGTTTGGCCAACTGTTAAGTGGACTAATGTAGTTTATGCAAGCATGTACCTACACCTAATTGCCAGTCTTAAAAAAAAAAAGAAAGAAAAGAGAAAATTGTGCATGCGTGAGTATATGCGAAAGATATCAAAATATTTAAAGAAATGTAGGTAAACAAATTTGAAACTGTTGTTCATGCCAAAGGAATTCCAGTCACGGTCTACCCATTATTTATGGGGTAGCTTTAGAAATAAAAAATGGCCATACTTTTAATAACTAACATTTATTAGCAGTAGCAAGTATGCAATACTTTTTTTATAGAAGTTTGATCATTAGTTTAACTTCAGATTTCAGCCTTTGCTATAGTCAGTAATTGTCCTGGTTCTTTTCGTGCATGCTATATGAGAGATCTATTGCACTTCTGCCAGCACAATATACACTTGCAGTCTTCGTCTGGCTCATGAAACTTCTTGAGCAAGTATGCAATAACATTGGGTATAATTTGAAATAAGCGTTTAATGGAAATATTCATTATTTGTAGCTTCATATCTTAGGTGGCCTTGACAAAAAAAGAGCAATTAAGTGAACATTCCACGATATCTACTAGTCAGCCACGATATGAGTGCACTTGGTGAGGAGAGTTACTAAACATACGTCACAAATAGGCGGGATTTCGGAGGTACAGTTGCATAAAGAAAACATCACCAATACCGAGATGCTTGCAATGAGGTATGCTAACGATGTAAACAGAGTAACACCAGCAGTTAAAAATCACTGTCTACAAGACGGTTGGACTGTAAGCAGTGCCAGTGTTGCCACAATATTATATTGTATGGTTTCTAGAGTCTCTAATAAACATATGAGTGATAGGTATTACAAGCATGATAGTAATTGCTTTGTTTTATGCGATTACATGCATAACCTTTTTTAAAATTTTGCTTAGAAATATGCTTTTTTATTCATTGACTAATTGTTGCTGGTGTTTATGTTTTGATTTTAATAACAATGAAAGAATTCACATTTAATTCTTATGAATTCAATAACCCGGCTTCTTTTGAGATTAACTTGTAACAATACTACAGAATAAATATTATTGGCAGACAAAGAAAACTTCCTGGCAATGGAATCAGTGAGGCTACAATAAAAGGTTATCTTATAAGGTCACATTCTGTGTTATCAAAGTTACTGCAATAATGCATAGCTGAAATTAGGTACTCAAAATGATTGGATAGAAGCACGCAAACACGTGAAAAAAATTGAGAAAGATATTAAGCGCAGAGATGGGTTAATGGAGGAAGCAATTGAAGATATAATTATAAACATGGGTCTCGAGAGCAGTGATGATGATGGAGATTGTGATCATGATGAGCATTATTCTGAGAATATGGATATTGAAGCAGCTTACAAAGGACGCAGTAACACTGACACACCTGATGAAGGAAGCAGTGACACGGATACAGCAGACGAAGGACCTGAAACCAACGTTTCCAGACATGCTGCTTCCGAGAACTAATGTGAAGGCATCAGCAGCTGAGTACTGTTTACATTGTGCGACTGTACATTCCCAGTTTCACCTTTCCCCTCGCTTTCCTTCGCTCTCTGCAAATCCCTGAACTTAAGGTAGTAAACAAACCTCTGGCACCCTCCTCCAAGTGCACTCATATCGTGGCTGAGTAGTACATCGATATGTGAAGAAAGTAAATACAACTATTCGAAAGTAGCCAGCTCTACCAAAGTTAAGAGGGCAACAAACTGCAGATTTTTTAAAATTTAATTTACACAAAAACCATTGAATCTATTGAAATACGACAAAGGAAAAAGTTGTTTATTAAATTTTCCATGAACATAACCATAAATCAAGAACCTTTCATCAATAATAATTCAGCCAGATGATAAAATCTTTTGATACACGTATTTTTTTCTAAAAAACTATAAACTTTTCAGCTTTTTGGTATTAGAGTTTCTTGTTATTCACAATAAGAGAAATTTGCTGTTAAAGTCTGATGGACTATTTCACTTCCACCTTTTGTTTATTATTAACGTCCTCCAGCATAGTGTCATATCGGACAGTCAATGAATGAAACGGGTGAAATGATGCTCAAATGAGCCCAAGGTCCATAGAGCATTAAGTTACCTGACATTCATCTTCTCAGGATAAGGGAAAACCTTGAGAAAAATCTTATTTGGATAATTCACCCTAAGCAAGATAGGAACTCATGACCTCTTGTACATGAGGCAGACATGCTACCACCATGCTACAGAGGCGGGCACTTCCACTCTGTATGCATACAACTGAGGAATTTGCATTGTGAAGCTAAAACAACTGCTTGTTAATGCCTAAACAATAATTAAATCACACTTGGGCTAGTTTCAGCAACACTAAAAATCTAAAATAAGAACAAATTAGACACTAAAAGCTTCACTTATCTTAGTAATATTGCAAGATTTTCCACAGCTGACATGTTTCAAGATGTCTCCAACTTATTTTCAAAGCTATACAAACAAGTTACCATAGTTACTGATGCTCATTTTAAAACTCTGTCACCAATCTCTGAAAATAAAAACCTATAAATACAATCTATTGGAGGTATTTCAAAACTCATAACACGGTTTTTGTTTTCTAAAATAAATATCTTTTCCCAAACCATTAAATCTATAGGTCCATTTAATTGTTTTAATAATTTAACCTCTGGATTAATTTCATGATTAAATGACCAAAAATGATCTGCCACAGCTGATTTATCAGTTTGTTAAAATTTAATATTTCTAAAATGCTCTTTTATTCTGGTTTCTAAATGACATTTAGTTTTACCAATATAAATCCTATCACAATCCAAACAGCTAAATTGATAAATGCCAGATTTTTTATAATTTGGAATTTTATCCTTTTTAGAAAAATTTAGTAAATTTTACATATTAAATTTATTTTGAGGGACCAAATTTATTCCATATTCTTTAAAAAAAATTTTACTGGTCTATGGATGGTAGGTAAACTTTTTAAAAATACAATTATATTTTTTTTGAGGGTAGAAACCCCTTTAACAGCCTTTTGATACTTAAATTGTTCTATCTTTTATGTATAAAATCTGTATTATGACCGTTAATTACCGTAGTGTTAATAATGTGTTTATATTGTGTCAAATTCTTCTTTATTAAGGGGTATATTTATTAACCTATAAATTAAACTATTGAAAACAGCAAATTTATGTGCAAAACGATTAGAACTTTTATTTTTTGTGTAATTATCAGTGTGAGTAGATTTTCTATAAATGCCAAAATTCAATTTATTGTTATGCTTTTTAATTTTTAAGTATAGGAACAGAAGGTATTCCCCGAAAGACTCAGATACTATGGTAACTTGTTTGTATAGCTTTGAAAATACGTTGGAGACAACTTGAAACATGTCAGTTGTGGAAAATCTTGCAATATTACTAAGATAAGTGAAACTTTTAGTTTCTAATTTGTTCTTATTTTAGATTCTGTTGCTTCACTGTTAATAGCTTCAATATTTCCTTATTTAACACAAAAAAATACTCTCATCTTGTTTACTAACATTATGATATGAGGGGCATTCAGAAAGATTTACAATTGCTTTGCTCAGTTTAAAGGCATCTTTACAGCACACTACAAGGACACTAGATGGTAGTTGTAAACAGTGCTTGCTTGTTAAGTAAAGAAAGCCATGGACCAGATAGGTGGTGACTTATCATGGTCAAAGATGGACTACATGATTTTTGTGGAAGAAAGACGTCAAAACAGCAGATATTGATAAACGTTTACTTGAGGTATTGGTCAAGAAGATCCTGCACACAAAAGAGTGAGTGTGAGTGTGAGTGGAGCTCAAGGGCCTATCGACAGCTGCGCTCAAAGTCAAATTTTGAAGTCTAAAACATTCACAAACTTATGGTATTAAAAGGTGAAAGCTAAAACTGTAATAAAACAGTAAAAAGGTAAAACATTACAAAGTGAATGTCAAAAACAGTTAAAATGTTAGGAGGTTAAAAAGTGGATGTTAAAACTCTGATAGGATGCCAAAACAGCACAAATGAGAAGTCAGTGTCTAAAACTGTAAAATTGAAGCTTAAGAATAAAACACAAGTTCAATTCGTTTCATCAACCCAATTTCAGTGACAAGCCACAGCACCTTATCTACAAATACCAGGTCGTTGCATAGTAAACCCCAGGCCAAGGGATTGGTGCTCCCTAGTATATCATGGACAATCAAGCAAAACATCCGACACGGAGAGTTGTACGCCACACGGCGGGCACACAGGGGTGCAAAAAGATGTTTACAGCTGCACACAACAATGTGAGTACTGGTTGTCTGTCCACATCACAGTATCCAAGCCTTTGATGTACAAGAATGGCAGGCTTGGCCATGCAATCTTGCACACCATTATTCATGAGGATTTGGATATGAAAAAAGTGTGCATATTGGGTTTCAATGGACTTGACACAGACCCAGAAGGAAAACATTGTTGAAATCTGTCATGCAAATCAAAAATATAGACCCAGAATTTTTGGAGAAACAGGTGACAAACCCTACACGGTCTGTTCACCAGCTCATGGCCTAAGGCAGCACTGACCAACATGGTGCCTGTGACGTATTTTTGCTTTGTAAGGAAATTTTTACTCTGATGATTTCTAATGTTAATTCAAATTTCATGGCAAAACTATTCCCTTCTGAATATGTTCTCAGTACACCCCATGAAATATGTTTTTGCACACCTAAAGCTGTATTCATTACTTTCCTAACCAGTACTTTCCCATTTTCCTCTCAAAAGAAGGGTACTTGCCCTTATCATGGCACCCGCACTTCCTTAAGCATGAGCTAAATGTGCCCAGCCACATTAGAAACTTCGGCAGCACTGGTCTAAGGGGAATTAAGGGCAAGGGAGAGACATTCCATGTAGTGTAACCTGAGTTTTGTAAACTTCTGTGCAAACGTTGCTCTGTTGGTCACAATGCTAACGTACTTCCAATATTATTTGTGCTATTTTTTTTATTTTTATTTATTCATTTCTGCTACAACAGAGCAAAGCTCCAATTACAGTGTCTACATGTAATTTATTTACACAAGCTTGACTAAATGCAAAACAAGAATGCAAGAAGGAATACAAAGAAACTAAAACTGAACTATATATTAAGCTATTACTGAAGACAAGACATTGCAAATTGTATATAGCTAAGTGAATAAGTGATACAACAGAGTAAACAATAATTAAATAAATTTCAATATAACAGAAAGAGAATACAATAAAGTATGTGAAAGAAGCTCCTTGTGCAGAATGTGAAGGATGGTCACGTTCTGTACAGACTCCTGAGAATATATGCTTTTTTTTATTTACTTTAAATTACATATGTGAATATGACAGACATTCAGCCCAGGCTCTTAGTCTGTCATATCCACCCAACATAATTTCTATACATACATTTTGCTCCTCTGTAGCTATGTAACACATTATAACACCAAATTTTTAATTCTGTTCTCTTTGTACAGACCAATTCCATTTTTTGTTAACTCTACTTAAAAACTGACCTAACTTCCTGACCTCCTTTCTAAAAATCCTCTTAAATGCTGTTATCCTATCTCCCTTCTCCCATTTCTGCCCCCAAAATTCTTTCCTCCATATGTCCATTCCTTGGCACTCAAAGACTATATGCTCCAGATCTTCCTTCGCCCTGCAAATAGGACACAAGACTGAGGGAAACCCCTTCTTAGTCCTCTCAACCTCCAAACACCAGTTCTTAGCCATGCTATTGCCTCCCTTTGTTCTTTGTTTACCTTGTTTCCCTTTCCCATGTTTCCTTCATTTGTTTGTAATCTAACAGGGACCTTTTTTCCATTACCTCAACAGTTTTTGGATTTCTATGTCTTTAAACCTCTTTCTTATTATTTTCCAAAATTTGTTATGATTATTCTCCCCTCTCCTCCAGTAGTCCCCCATACCATTTACTTCATTTACTACTACTTGTCCATCCAGATTCCCTAAGACTCTTTTCCTGGTATTCTACATACTGCCTTAACAAGTTATTTTTATCCAAATTCCAAATTCTGTACCAATATTTCAGAGCTCTTTCTATAATCATGCCCTTCCTTGACACCCTTCCCATCTCCATCTGCGCTACCTCTCTTGCCACCGCACTTGGAAGACCCAACACTTCCCTGCAAAACATCCTATGAACTGTATCTATGGTTTCCTCCCCCTCATTCAGTCCCCATATTTCTATACCATAGAGCATTTTTGGTTCCACCGCCATATTATACATTTTTTCTAACCATTTGACCCCAATATTCAGTACTCTGTACTTACAACTTCTTATTGCTGACATAGCTCCTTTCCCCTTTGTCAGAGCTAATTTCTTTTGTTTTTCCCACCCCCCACTCCCATCTAATTTTACTCCTAAATAGATACATTCTTGTACTACTTTATATTCCTTATTCCCCTTTTTATGTTTACTCAATTTTGCTCCCTTCTTAAATACCATTATTTGTGTTTTCTCCTGATTAAGAGTTAGGTTCCATTCATTGCAGTATTTATCTACCTCCTGCAATGCTTGCTTCAGACCATTTACTGTAATTGATCCTACTACCAGTTCATCAGCGAATAGTAGCCCAGGGATCATGATATTATTTATTGCAGGCATACAACTATTATTCTTGCTTATCCATAGCAGGATATCATCGATAAATAAATTAAGTAGTATAGGACTCAATTTACACCCTTGCCTTAGTCCTTTCCCTGTGCTATTTCCCAAGAGACTATTCCTTCCCCCCACGCTCACACAGAAGGTGTTATCTTTGTACAAGGTCTTTACCATCTGTTGACTCAATCCTTTGCATTGCAATTTGTACCATAGTAATTTTAGATCCACCTTATCATACGCTTTCTCTAAATCTATAAAGGCCATGTACAGTTTACCTCTTTTTTCTTTAAGGTATTTATCCACTAGTGTTTTTATTACAAAGATATTATCCACAGCTCTCCTCCCACATCTGAAACCCATTTGAAATTCCGACAAGATATTGTTTTATTCTACCCACTTCTGTATTCTGTTTGCCAATTCCTACATTAGACAGTAGAGCAATCCCACTATAACTATTTGGTTTGGATGTACTACCTTTCCCTTTATAGATTGGGTGTATAATTGCCTTTCTCCAATTCGCTGGAACATAATGTAGCAGATAAACATCCCCTAGGAGTGTTGTGAAATCTGCTATGATATTGCGTTGCAGAACAAAGGGATTCAGAGTGACAGTTCTATATGTAAAACAGATCTTTACAGCATGACTGAAACAAACCTAAAGAGGTTTCTAAAACAGACACATTTTTAGTTTTATTGGGCCACACTGTGGTTTGCTTGTTCCATACATATGTGATCTCAATCTCATAGGACTAGCTTGGGCCAAGGTAAAATGAACACTTAAAGAAATGTAACAGGTGACTTATTCTTACAGGAATTGCACGATATAAAGCTTGGGGATATATCACTTAAGACTGAAACAAACTGGCAGAGTTTCTGAAAAATATAGAAACGGCAGAAAATGATCAGCGGGAAAAAGACAGAGTATTGAAAACATTGTTTACATTTTATAGGCTAAATTTACTGTATGCACTGAAAATAACATTTAAATTGTGCTATTTTGAACGAGTTCTTTGCTTTAATCTATTGCAAATACACATTCCAAGGTTGGCAACAGTATCATAAACATGATTAGAAAGACTCCTGGCACAAGTATCACTGTTTACCAGGAATTGTTTACTGACTGCATTCCTACTAAGGACCATGAGCTGGTGAACAAACTGTACCTGAGAAGAAAGTCTAATTCATGCAATAGAAACTTCTTAGGAGTCTTCGGCCCAAGAAATTTTGTGCTGCTCCATCTGCAGGTGAGCAGATGATCTCTGACCCTTGGGACACTTGTGGCATACTGTTAATGGACTGACTTCCACAAGGAACAACACTCAACTGTCTTATGATATTATATAACACTAAGTTTGTCAACAAGATTCTGTACCAGCTCATAAGGATAAACACATGCAACAGTGGCTTACGGGTAATATTCCTGAGTTTATATACCACATCGGGAAGTGCAGATCTGAATTACCAATTATGTGACACCATCGAGAGTAAAACTTGAAACACAACAAAGAAATTTGGAAGCCTTAAAATGAGATTTGAAAAGTGATAAAGGTATATAGTTATTGTATGCATGTTAACCTATTTGCTTAAGTTCTGGGTGTGTGAACATTATCACTAAAATATTGTTCTCAGCAACCAGTAAGAATATTTGCATGCACAGCCTATCCTGTATGAGTACTTACAAAGTATGGGAGTATTTTGTGGTGAAACATTACAGTTGTTTCTTCTGGGAGAAGTTCTTCCAATAGCAATAATCTGCACATCACTCTCTGTACTTGAGAATGTTTCTTCTGCACAAGGAACATTAGTCTCTGCAGGGAGATAATACTTGGTGATGGGATTATTTGAAAGTTGTGGACTTGAGTGAGAGAGCTTTCCTTTGAATTCTCTTGAAAGCTTTGAGTCCTTTGTTTTTGGTGCCTCATTAGTTAAGTCATCCAAACTCTCCGGAGACACCTTTGTGCGTGATTTTGCACATTTTCTCCTTCCTGAAAGAAGGAACATATAAGTTGCATTTATCATTAGGTCTCTGAGAAACAATGCAAATACAATAGTCTTAGTAATTCGACGTGGACAGGACCAACACTACTTCAAGCTATACAAAAAACTCAAGACACAAAAAAAATTACACCAATAAACCTGTGTACACAAAAACATTTAACAGTTAAACACTAAAGCACTGTAGTTTAGAAGGTAAATACATACAGATTATTTGAGAGTTAGAATCAGAACTGAAAAATTCCATGTCACAGCTGGGATTTGAACCATGGACCTTCTGCTTCAAGCATAGCTGCTCTAGCCACTGAGCTACCATGGCAACTTGCCAGTATGACATTAAATTCCCCAGCTGATTCGTATTTTCCCAGTAAACCACTAAGGAATCTCATATCTAAGATAAGTACAGGTTCCACCTCTCAAACATTGTCCACACATGGCTTGTGTGTTTCTTTTTCCAGCCCATACATTTGTAGTGATGTTCCACACTAATTCTACACCTAAAGGATTAGTCTGCAGTAATTCTTGAAGTATTTCCTTATAATTTGATTTCACTAAGTTGGCAAATACAAAGAATCAACATGCCCACTTATATTGACAGTAATTGCCCACTGCCAAATTGCTCTTTATACATTTATGATTAAGCTCGTAAAGTAATTTAGTAAGCTTACCTCTTCCCATCTTATATTTATTACAACAGAAGAACAAAACAATTGATTCGGGTTGGTATTCGCTTGCCACCGTTGACATTCACAGTGATGTTTGCTTCATTACTGCACTTCAACATTACATAAACATGCATTATTTTGTGTAATAATATAGCGTTCAATTATCAACTAACAATTAACGTTAAATGTTTCAATTCTGCCAGGAAATAATTTAAATACATCATGAATCCTTCCAACACATTGAAGCTCTTGTCTGCTGCTGCTATTGGCTATTCGGGTATTCAAACCAAACAGAAACAAGCATCCGTTGAATGTATATACTTATACTTGAAATCATAGTTTGAAGAATAGAACAAGGTGAATTCAAATATCCTACAGAGCAGTATCACCGGACTATTGTAATTTCCCCGAGACGTACAGAGAACATATAATTAAGATTATGTTGGGTACAATTGTTAAAATTATAAATATTACAATAAATATAGAATACCGTGGCTTGAATTAATGTGGCTTTGCCACTCCACCGGTAGGTAGCGTTTGCTGCCGCAACTTAATTCATTATGAAATTAATTACAATAGCAGTTCATACGCAAAAAATACTCGCGCACAAGCGCCCGAGGATCGTCATTTTAATTTCTGCTGGAGGCGGGTCGACATTGCCTGAATCAATTTCCATGTGAATTTGAATAGCACGTTTAGCCTAGAATAAATTTTTATTTTGTTTGGTTCTTAAATGTTAAACTTTACATTGGCGTCGCGAAGGAGGGGCAAAGGTACATAGCAGTGGGCCCCTTGGAAGTTAACTAATGTAATGTGCAGTCAACTACTGACTGCAGACAACAAAACTGACCTTTAAAACCTTTTTTACACAAAACATATCATTTCTTATGTATTTTGACGTGCTGAGTTCAAACATGGCCTTTATTTTTGTCTAGCACCCTCTGTTGTTTAGTAAATCGTGTACTACCCTTCTAGTCATTTATAAATAAAACGTAAGGTCACCATAATATCAAAGACTAACTTGTAATATATAGAAGAATCCTTCATAATAAAATTACATCTAATTTTGTAAAATTAGCCAAATAACATACCTAGTAACATTGCCAACTCATTTTCAAGCCCATCCTTTACTGCTGTCAGTTGAATTACTGCCGTTTGCTGCTTCTTCTTCTGTACTTTCCTGTGGTTTCTCTTATGAGTTTCCAGCAGTAATATGCAAGAATGTTGGGGTTCCATTTTCCTTGATACCTTTTCTCCATTTGGGAAATATCTTGCTGGAATCTTTCTTCATGTTCATCATTAACTTGTCCGAGATTTGCAGGGAAAAAGTCCAAATGGGAATGCAGGAAGTGCAATTTGAGAGACATGTTGTAACATTGTAGATTTCTATAGGCTCCTAGTAATTTCTCAATTAATTGTTCGTAATTTTGTGCTCTAGTATTACCTAACAACTGTTCGCAAATGGTCTTGAATGATATCCATGCTTCAAGTTCCACATGATTCAATTTACTTTCAAATAGCTGATCTTTCATTAGTTCTAGAATCTGAGGCCCAACAAAAATGTCTTCCTTCAACTTAGAAGCACTGATACTTCGAAATTTTTTTAGGTATTTGAAACCTGCTCCAGATTTGTCTAATGCCTTGACAAAATTCTTCATTAGGCCTAATTGTATATGAAGTGGAGGGAATAAAATGTTTCATCTATCAACCAATGGTTCAGCTGAAATATTCTTTTCTCCAGGGATAAAATTCTTTCAGGGAAGCCATATTTTAGTGTCGTAATGTTTGGATCTATCACGGCTATCCCATTCGCACAAAAAGCAGCAATAGTTCGTGTATCCGCTTTGCAATCCTAACAGTATTCTAATCATTTTGAAATTGCCAATGGACCAGTTGTACTTGTCATAATGCACTTTTTGTAATATTAGCTGCATATTTTTGGAACCTTCTTTCACTTTTACCGCATGACCAATGGGTATCGATGGTTGTGTATTACCATTATGTAAAAGCACAGTTTTCAAACTTAATTTTGAAGCATCTATGAAGAGCCTCCATTCAACTGGGTTGTGAATTTTACCAAGAGCATTCATCAAACCATTAATAACATAAAAATAACTCAAATTCTCTTCCATTCTGAAATATTTAATCATGTGCTGTTCTCGTTGAAAAATCAGCGGTTGCAGATCATTTTTGGTCACTTAATCATGAAATAAACCCCGAGGTTAAATTATTAAAGCAATTAATCGGACCCAATGAAAAAATATTCATTTTGAAAAATAGGGACCATGTTATGAACTTTGAAATACCTTCTACTGATTATGTTACAAAATTCGTACTGAGAGAAGGGGGAATTACGTCATCACATGTCATGGTGGGTGACATACGTGACGTCATTGTGACGTAATCGTGAAGTTGTAACGGGTTTTTCGTAGCTAGAGGATAAGGTCCGTTTTGCCTGGGGATGATACACAAGATTATCGAAACGATCGTTGTGAGAAATATTGAGTTTAACTCCATTTATTGAAGTGAAGGGAGAATCTCTAATTACTTTGTGTTATTTGTGGATCAATTTGCTTCACTGTTAATAGCTTCAGCTGTGTATATTTAAACTGAAGTTGCAGGTCACAAAAGTAGATGTTTATTTAAACAGGAGCTGTGGTGTCATATTCCTCTTCTTTTCTTTAATTTTTATTTTGACCGACCAGTTGAAAAGCTATACAGGCTGTTCTGCTTAGCAAATGCTGTTATCACTTTTTTGTTAAAGCTTTCTATGTTAGTAACATATTATTTCTCTATTGACAGCATTGCTAAAAAAATATGAGTCTGTTGTCTTTTGTCATTTTAACGCGTTTTAGTGTACTGAAACAGCTTTCAGATTCAGCTGTTGTCACTAGAGTTGTTAGAACTAATTCGATACCTTTGCTGTTTCTGAGAAGTGTCACCTAAATTGTTTTTAATGAAGAAAGAGTGCAGTGCAATGCCACAATTTCTCTTCTTAATCTCTTCACTAGAACAAAATACACGAAGTTCATTCTTTAGTTTTCCCTCTTCTATTTAAGGAAAGTACTTGGCACAGTTGCGTCATCAGGAAACTTGGACTTTATATTATTAAATTTGATGGGATTCATTAAATTGAAGCGCTCTGAGCGTCAAATTGCGCCAAATCTTTCTTCAACTTACTGAATAATTATGTAAGAGTATATCACAGCACAAAATAAGCACGTGGTTAGACATTCCTTACATGTTCCCGGACTGCTTGGAATGCAGATCCGCCATCATGAGACCCGTTTGTGTTTCAGTCTGTGAAAGCCCCAATGCTCCTAGTAGTATGCTTTGGGTTATCCGTGGTGTGGAACTTACAATAGTGGATGGAATCATGGAAATGTTCCACTCGGGCGTTTACTTAATATATACTATGGAAGCACCGCTTCCCTATAGAGCTATGGAAAACCATTTGCGCTACACCTTTTAAAATTATTCATGCCGTCTGCAGTTTCATATTATACTTTTGTTTCAACTAAAGCTTTGCCCGCTATTATATCTTGGCTGGCAATATCCCTTTGCTTTCACCATCGCCACTGCGTTTCGTGGACGCTCGGTGTCCCGAAGCCTGGTTGTGGAAACGAGCTTTCATGGAAGGGAATCAATGAGCATGCGAGTTTAGTTGATTATGTGTGTGTGGTGGTATTGTATGTAAATAATGTTTAACATTTCTTTGAGTGTAAATATATATTATATAGTTATATGATAGTTATTATATATACTATTGGCATAAGGCGTTTATCACATTATTTAGTCAAATTTTTAATAGAATAAGTTAATGTGGTCTAAGTCACAGATATGCAGGATGCTTCAGAGAAGCTGTCGGTAAACAGCGTATAGCTCCTTCCACGTCATCTGGCTGGTGTTGCTCTGCTCTCATTGGCCTTAGACGTTGGTCTTCGTGCGTGTCCGGTGCTCCGTATCCGAAGCCTGGTGAAGCGGGCTTCATGGAGCATGCCACATGCTAAAAGGATTCGCATTAATAACGTCAATGATTTGGAAACAAGTTACCGCAAACTCTATTGTGAAATAATTGATAGCATTCTTGAGCAGTTTACTTCAAGATTCAACAACGTTGAGAGTCTTAAATTTTTAGAGCTCTAAAATTTTCGAAAACCTTACAGTGCTCCATTCCCACAAAGTAATTTTGATTCACTTATTGCTAACTGTGCGTCTTTCTTTGATACAGTGGCTCTGCATTCCCAATTGTCTGTAGTGTTCAATGTATAGGGAAGCGCTGCTAGTGTCAAGTGAGTTATTGAAATTTATAAAAGAAAATCAACTGGAGACGGCCTATTCTGAGATTGTAAAATTTTGTAAACTAACATTAACGATACCCGCAACCAGTATTTTTGTGGGGAGAACTTTCTCCGCTCTCAACAGAATAAAAACATTTGTGAGAAACTCTACAGGTCAGGATAGATTGTCTCATTTGACAGTTTTGTAAACTGAAAAATCTTTGATTACAGAACCGCCTCAGCGATCACAGTTTTACGACGACGTCATTGAGGATTTCGTTCAGCAAAACAGGGAAATATATTTGAAATTTAAATGACACGCGAGTTTGTTATTTATTTTATAAAAATCCACCGGATACGTTTTGTTATTAACAAAGATGTTAATGGCGCCGGCCATGAAAGCTTCAGCGTTCATATTTCGTTATTGCTTCCCTAAATCGAAAATTCACGACACGCTTCTGGTTCCATTGCTTGCGATACCTCAACAAACCACCAACTGGTCTTATGGAAGTTATTGTTGGTTTCATCCGCTTGCACAGAATACAAGCTTGCTATGTTTGCTGCATCCCGGAGGGTTTCTTTGTAAACCTAGTGCATACACTGCAGTAACTCGCTTTGTATTATTGCTGATGTGTAGCTGTCTGTTTACTTTGGATTTCTCCAAAATGCTTACGTAGGTTGTTATCTAAAGTGCATTCCACCCTTAGAAGACAGTACACGTTAAATGGAGCGCAGTGTTGCAACATTTACTAGTTGCGAATCTTTCTGCGCGCGCGATCCCGAGGTGGCCTGAGTCCTGCACTTAGTCCTTCAATAGCTGCTTGACGAGATGGGCACGTTTAACTTTGGTATCCCTTCATGCCTTTGTCACTGTATGACCTACATTTACAAATGACTCGTCTGTATAAACAACTGATTTCCCCTGGTCCCTAAACCTTTTTACGTCTTTTAGATATTTATGTCGCCATCTGATGATATTGATATCGTCTCTTTCTATTATGCACTTGTTACCCCTTCTTTCATATTCGGACCCCAAATCATGTAAGAACCGACTAAGAGTGGCCCTTGAGAAATTTGGTACGGTCTCATCAGTGTTGACCCCTGACAAAAGTATATTCAGCATGGGTTGAATATTTGCAAACAGTAAAGAATGAACAATTCGCCGCACTCCACATTGCACTACTCACTATATACTACTTTTTCCCCCCGCCCTTTTTACTTTCTTTTTCGATCGCGTTCTTAGAGGTCCTTTCATTACTTCCTTTTTAATCCTATACACTACTGCTTCTGAACACCCGATAGCCTTAGCTGTTTCTTTTACTGCCTTACTTACATTTTACTTGAAAAAATCTAACACCTCATAATTATTTGGCGTTCCTTACTTCTTAATTTACCAATATATCGTCTCTTCCTAGCTTCCCCTTCCATAACTACAAATATTTACAAAACTATTAAACAAATAACGCAATAACAGCTCATAGATTCCATACAGTTACACACCGACTTCTTTCGAACTAATGCTAGTGCTGCTCCTTATACTATCTTCTGTGTCAGGCCTGGCGCGAGAATACGCTGAATAGATGAATACCTTTTGTTTGCCCTACTCAATGAAAGAAAGAAGTTACAGCCTTTTGGTTTATTTTAAAAACTTTCTCCAACCCTCGTCAACATTTGTTCTCGCTGGTTCCCTGATGTAAAATCAATAACGAAAAATGTTCACACTGCGTAACTTTTGCAGTACACAGGTATAAAATTTTACGAAAACATTTAATTTAAAAAATTGTAACACTTAACTGAGTAAACATAGAGAATTCAAAGTGGGCAGGTAGTAGCACTATAGTTTACTCTACCTAAGAACAAAATATAGACGCATTCCAGCACTTAGTTTGTTAGTTAGTGCGTGATGAGTATAGAAACAGCACATATCGGACTTCTATTGAAAAAAATGTTTTTGAAGAAATATGGGCCTATAGAAATGTATAATGACTCTAAAAAGGATATAAACTAATAGAGAAAACAATTCTGCGTAGGATAATGTGTTCAAACCTGAAATTTATAACAACCGAATATTTAAACCATGCTATTAGGAACCTGGCAACAGCGCGAAGGTAGAAAAGGACGCGGCTAATGGCAACTTGTATGCGCTAGATAGAGACAGATATATCCCATTTAACTCCATACTGTCTTCTAAGAGTGGAACAAGGCATAGCTTAGTAATTTCATGTTTAGCACAGAATTTTAGGCAAGCAATAATTCTATTTAATATATCCTTTTTTTTTTTTTTTTTTTTTTTTTTTTCAGAGCAATTTGTTGTGTCGTGTATTAAGTTTAACGTCATTTAACCTTGTACATCATATCAGACGAGGAATGAATAGGTGAAATGATGCTCAAACTAGCCCGGGGTTGATATAGCTCAGAGTTACCTCTCATGACAAGGGTGAAAAAATAACGATAAAAACCTTATCTGGATAACTCACCCTAAGCGAGTTTCGAACTCAGGACCTCTTAAATATGGGTCACACAGGTTACCTCACAGCACAGAGGCGGGCGAGAAGAACTAGTTTTATGAGACTTAATTCTTTCTGAAATATGTTTAAGGTGATTAATACCATGAACTTCCATAGAGCATCACCATCAAACAATGAACAGTTAAAGTAAACGTTTTCTTGGTCTCGCTAGCTTGAGTTTTGTGTTCCTGCATTAGTGAAACATTATGATCAGAGCCTGTTTAATGCGAAGTTTTTGTTATCTAATGTATGAAATAGGCTTGTCAACAAAAACTGTACCTTGTTTATAGCGAAAGAAAGTCAGAAACGAAAAAACAAAACCAAACAAACTGTAACAATCACTATGCAGGCACATGTTTGCGACAAATGTGAAACACCTCCGAATTCTCACAACTAGTTAGCATTCCAGCATTCGAGAACAGGTCGTACAGGTTCTCCTGTACGGTATGTTTATCTGCACAGCACCTAGTCGCTTAGTGCGACTTCATCTGTGCAGTAGTGGTAAAATTTTTTCAAGCTTTTGTGTCTGTGGGCAATGGTTTCTTCCTGCATACCTAAGTTTGGATGCAGGAATATAACTAGTCACATTTCCTCTTTGCCCTCTTCTACCGAGCTACCCACGCGTTACTACAAGCCACGCCTTTTTCGCGACAAGCCAAGAGAGCGTAGACAACACAGGTCTGGGCGACTCGCGGGATAGCTGGAGCGACCTTCATTTCGTTTACCTGCTAAACATACAATTATTAGTGGAGATCCTTGAGCAGGCTGCGCTCAGTGAGCACCAACTGCTCAGCCCTGACGTAAGGTCTCTTACTGTACGCTAGGAGTGCCATCATACAATTCTACATGACAGTATGTGCAAAGAAAGAAAATCACCCCATGAAAACTGGCGGGTAACGAGTAGAATCAAAACAACGCACGTTTATGATGATGATGATGATGATGATCGCCATCGCCATCGCCATCGCCATCGCCATCGCCATCGCCATCGCCATCGCCATCGCCATCGCCATCGCCATCGCCATCGCCATCGCCATCGCCATCGCCATCGCCATCGCCATCGCCATCGCCATCGCCATCGCCATCGCCATCGCCATCGCCATCGCCATCGCCATCGCCATCGCCATCGCCATCGCCATCGCCATCGCCATCGCCATCGCCATCGCCATCGCCATCGCCATCGCCATCGCCATCGCCATCGCCATCGCCATCGCCATCGCCATCGCCATCGCCATCGCCATCGCCATCGCCATCGCCATCGCCATCGCCATCGCCATCGCCATCGCCATCGCCATCGCCATCGCCATCGCCATCGCCATCGCCATCGCCATCGCCATCGCCATCGCCATCGCCATCGCCATCGCCATCGCCATCGCCATCGCCATCGCCATCGCCATCGCCATCGCCATCGCCATCGCCATCGCCATCGCCATCGCCATCGCCATCGCCATCGCCATCGCCATCGCCATCGCCATCGCCATCGCCATCGCCATCGCCATCGCCATCGCCATCGCCATCGCCATCGCCATCGCCATCGCCATCGCCATCGCCATCGCCATCGCCATCGCCATCGCCATCGCCATCGCCATCGCCATCGCCATCGCCATCGCCATCGCCATCGCCATCGCCATCGCCATCGCCATCGCCATCGCCATCGCCATCGCCATCGCCATCGCCATCGCCATCGCCATCGCCATCGCCATCGCCATCGCCATCGCCATCGCCATCGCCATCGCCATCGCCATCGCCATCGCCATCGCCATCGCCATCGCCATCGCCATCGCCATCGCCATCGCCATCGCCATCGCCATCGCCATCGCCATCGCCATCGCCATCGCCATCGCCATCGCCATCGCCATCGCCATCGCCATCGCCATCGCCATCGCCATCGCCATCGCCATCGCCATCGCCATCGCCATCGCCATCGCCATCGCCATCGCCATCGCCATCGCCATCGCCATCGCCATCGCCATCGCCATCGCCATCGCCATCGCCATCGCCATCGCCATCGCCATCGCCATCGCCATCGCCATCGCCATCGCCATCGCCATCGCCATCGCCATCGCCATCGCCATCGCCATCGCCATCGCCATCGCCATCGCCATCGCCATCGCCATCGCCATCGCCATCGCCATCGCCATCGCCATCGCCATCGCCATCGCCATCGCCATCGCCATCGCCATCGCCATCGCCATCGCCATCGCCATCGCCATCGCCATCGCCATCGCCATCGCCATCGCCATCGCCATCGCCATCGCCATCGCCATCGCCATCGCCATCGCCATCGCCATCGCCATCGCCATCGCCATCGCCATCGCCATCGCCATCGCCATCGCCATCGCCATCGCCATCGCCATCGCCATCGCCATCGCCATCGCCATCGCCATCGCCATCGCCATCGCCATCGCCATCGCCATCGCCATCGCCATCGCCATCGCCATCGCCATCGCCATCGCCATCGCCATCGCCATCGCCATCGCCATCGCCATCGCCATCGCCATCGCCATCGCCATCGCCATCGCCATCGCCATCGCCATCGCCATCGCCATCGCCATCGCCATCGCCATCGCCATCGCCATCGCCATCGCCATCGCCATCGCCATCGCCATCGCCATCGCCATCGCCATCGCCATCGCCATCGCCATCGCCATCGCCATCGCCATCGCCATCGCCATCGCCATCGCCATCGCCATCGCCATCGCCATCGCCATCGCCATCGCCATCGCCATCGCCATCGCCATCGCCATCGCCATCGCCATCGCCATCGCCATCGCCATCGCCATCGCCATCGCCATCGCCATCGCCATCGCCATCGCCATCGCCATCGCCATCGCCATCGCCATCGCCATCGCCATCGCCATCGCCATCGCCATCGCCATCGCCATCGCCATCGCCATCGCCATCGCCATCGCCATCGCCATCGCCATCGCCATCGCCATCGCCATCGCCATCGCCATCGCCATCGCCATCGCCATCGCCATCGCCATCGCCATCGCCATCGCCATCGCCATCGCCATCGCCATCGCCATCGCCATCGCCATCGCCATCGCCATCGCCATCGCCATCGCCATCGCCATCGCCATCGCCATCGCCATCGCCATCGCCATCGCCATCGCCATCGCCATCGCCATCGCCATCGCCATCGCCATCGCCATCGCCATCGCCATCGCCATCGCCATCGCCATCGCCATCGCCATCGCCATCGCCATCGCCATCGCCATCGCCATCGCCATCGCCATCGCCATCGCCATCGCCATCGCCATCGCCATCGCCATCGCCATCGCCATCGCCATCGCCATCGCCATCGCCATCGCCATCGCCATCGCCATCGCCATCGCCATCGCCATCGCCATCGCCATCGCCATCGCCATCGCCATCGCCATCGCCATCGCCATCGCCATCGCCATCGCCATCGCCATCGCCATCGCCATCGCCATCGCCATCGCCATCGCCATCGCCATCGCCATCGCCATCGCCATCGCCATCGCCATCGCCATCGCCATCGCCATCGCCATCGCCATCGCCATCGCCATCGCCATCGCCATCGCCATCGCCATCGCCATCGCCATCGCCATCGCCATCGCCATCGCCATCGCCATCGCCATCGCCATCGCCATCGCCATCGCCATCGCCATCGCCATCGCCATCGCCATCGCCATCGCCATCGCCATCGCCATCGCCATCGCCATCGCCATCGCCATCGCCATCGCCATCGCCATCGCCATCGCCATCGCCATCGCCATCGCCATCGCCATCGCCATCGCCATCGCCATCGCCATCGCCATCGCCATCGCCATCGCCATCGCCATCGCCATCGCCATCGCCATCGCCACCGCCACCGCCACCGCCACCGCCACCGCCACCGCCACCGCCACCGCCACCGCCATCGCCACCGCCACCGCCACCGCCAGCGCCACCGCCACCGCCACCGCCAGCGCCACCGCCACCGCCACCGCCATCTCGCTCCAAAGGAAGAGACTCCCTGATGATAGTATTATTCTGTTTCTGAAGTACAATTTTTGTACATATTTCATAACTTTGTCGCTATGAAGGAAAGAGTATTGAAATGAATTTGTATTATACTACAATTCTATACAATTCAGCATTGTCAATAAATCATAATAAACAACCTTGGCCACCTCGACCCTTAGCACGGCTATTAGTGTCCCTAGATAGTCTTGTACCCTCTAAGCTTTAGGCGCTGGCATCTCGGCGTAACGAACTAACGAACCCCGTCGACAAAGGATTAGACAGCTTCTTGGGACACGTAACTGCTCGGAAGGTTCGCTAGAGTTCAAGCCAACTGCAACTGCAGAGAATGGGAATATTCGACAACGGAGAGACGTCTGCGAAGATGCTTTATCGGTGCGTGCTGGGTATGTGACCAGTCCGAACATCTGTGAGAGACTGTCCACGTCCACGTCCACGAGCATCAAGTGATGTGTGAAAGGGATGTGCTAAACAGGACACAAATTTACTGCAACATACCTTTTATTCCATAGAAGAATTCTGATCCTAAATATTATTGTATTCTAATTTTGAAATTGAGAAATCTGACATTTCTTTGTAACAGAAGTGTAACTGCGTACTACTGACCACAGGCACAGCCAAGACCAGCCCGACGTGGCAGAGGGCTCATCATCAAGGAAACCGAATCGACCTTACTAAATAGTAACTGTATCAGGCAGCTCCGCCACTCTTGCTGGAGTTGACTTTGGGGTGGAGCGTTGTAAGTTTGTGGGTGTTCGTTGCCAGGTTGGCTGAGCAAGTAATACTGAGACTTGCTTCCCTCAGGAGCCATGAGGTGACAGATGGTCCTGTAAATATGACAAGATGAGATAATGCTCCGAAGTGCCAACCCCAGAAAGTTTATGGTTGGGCCTGCCAGAAGCAGTGGTTGGGAAGGCCCATCAGGACGACCAGCAGTTGTGGAACCCCATGGAACATCTTCACAAAGTGCACAAGATGGTCCATCAACACACAGGTGGTGAGCGACTGCATGGAGATCAACAAGCCTGCAAGATAGGTTTTGAGCAGAATGGCACGCATCGTCCTACAAGGACCAAGGGGCGCCGTTCCAAGATCCATCAATCAGGATAAGGACCATACATTGCTGATTAGGATGATCAGCCCTGAGTGGGAAGCAGTTGTCGCGGCGGCTTATCCTTTGTGTAGTGCATTTTTAGCTGTCACTCAATGTCTACAAGTTAGATTATACAAAATATCTTCTAAATGAGGACTTTACAGGTTATTTCTACAAAATTCAAGATGAACATTTTACTTGTTTTTAGAAAATTGAAAATTTCGAACAATGTTCCACATAAGGGGTGGTTAGATTTTCAGATTTGCATCACATCTTTGCAAGATACAAGCTTAAATGCCAAGTTTAGTATTTATCCAATTTTTCATTTTTTAATTTATGGTACACACACACTCTCTCTCTCTCTCACACGTAGAAATGCATAAAGACACATTTTACTAAAAATGCTTTTCTGGATTTAGGGGGCCTCAAAACATTTACATCCGGTGAAATCTCAATATAAATTTTTGGGTGAAATGCAATACTTTATTTACTATGTGGGAGAGGAAGTGAAAAATATGATGTGTTACATTTATATTAGGTACTTCCTCTACTTATTCTTCAACAAACTATTTTTTCAAATGCTTATTCCTCTAACTACTTTGTGTTAGTAGAGATAAACATTTGTGAAAGTGTTTATTACTAATTTTCTTGTAGGTAAATGGGGAATATGAGAATACAGTAGACTTAAGTGTTTTAAAAGCTGGTCGCTGTATGATGGCTTTGACATAAGATTTTCTTTGCATGGCCAGTAAATAAAAAATCTGATGTGTTACACTCACATGACTTTCTCTACTCATATACTAATTATTCTTACAAACTCTTATTCCTCTATCCTCATGTTAATACAGATAAACATGTGCAGAAATAATCTTATTGCTGATTTTCTTATAGATGCAAGGGGAAAGTGGGAATACAGTAGGCTTTGAGTGATGGTCAAATCTTTTAAAGCTTTCAAATTCCATTCTCTTTGGATGGCCAAACAAATAAAGAAATGAGTAACGACCTTCCATTTGAGAAAAGTTTAAGTGCTACAAAACTCACACAAATAACAAGGAATATCTCTGAAATGGTTCACTCCACCAAAAAATGCATTTGGACATAACTTGTTTGTTTTAACGAGATCTACAATTTTTCTATAGTAAGATTTGGTCCATCTCTTACGGTTTACCAGTTATGCAAACGTTATTAAGAGTAAACAGGATTACTAAGGCTATAGCTAGAAAATTTAAAACATAGATTACATTTGCCATAAAAATATTTTAAACATATGGCAATTTAAAGAAAATTGTTAGAGCCATTTTTGAGAAAATCAAAATTTTCGAAAAATTTTCCATGGGAAGCGTAGTTTAGCGTGGAGGAATTTTCTTCAAAATCTTTGTGTCACATCATTGAAAGATATTACACTAAATACCAACTTTGATTTTAACTGACTTTTTGTTCTCGAGTTGTGCTGTAGACACACGCTCACACATGCGCATGTGCACACGCACAGTCACACACACAGACCTTTGTCAAAAACTGCTTTTTTTTTAATTCAGGGGCCTCAGAAAATATATTTCCAGAGAACTCTTGGCACCGAAACTTTGGGTGGAATACAATACTTCCTCTACTTGCTAATACATATTAGAGAAAGTAAAAAAGAATAATGATTTAGAGAAAAAATGTGTGTTTCAAAACTCAAACCAATAACAAGGGATACCTCTCAAATGGTTATCTCTCCACAAAAAATTTATTTAATATAAACTGTGTGTTTTGACAAAATCTACAGATTTTTGTGTTATAATTTTTTGTCTATCTCTTATGGTTTATTACCAGCTATACAAAAGACATTCAGAATGAAGAGAACTTTTGAGACTATTCCCAAAAAATTCAAGATGCATATTTCATTTATCATGAAAATAGCTTAAAATGATGTCAATTTAATCAACATTGTTAGTCTTAAGAGATAGAACTGAAACTTAAAAATTCAATGCCACAACTGGGATTTGAACCACAGACCTTCCACTTGCCGGGCGGACGCTCTAACCACTGAGCTATTGTGAGCTATCTCTTAAACTTTGCCCACACACGGCTTGTGTGTTTAAAAACACCAACAGTAAGTTTGTTGGCATAAATAAATAATTGTTAGTCTTTTTTAAGAAAATCAAAATTTTCAAAAAACTGTTTCATGTAAAGGAAATCTTTAGTTGCTGAACTTAAATATTCTTTGTTTTTAACCAAGTTTTATTTTTGAGTTATGGTAAACACATGTATGCAGAGCCCTTTTCTACAAATGCTTTTTTGGGTTCAAGGGGCCTCAAAATATGTACTTCTAGTGAAATCTTGAAACTGAATTTTTGCGTGGAGCACAATACCCTCTTTGTCCACTGTGCAGATGGCAGAGAAAGTAAAACAAGATACCAATGAATTTTAAAAATAGAAGCAATATTAACAGTGCAGTATTCTTCATGTATTGAATGTTTTTTTTTGAGTTACTTTATTTACACTCACCTTCACTTATAAAATGTTGGAAAAAACTGGAATGTGTTGTTGCATATGGTTTTATTAGAATTAACTCTAGTACAAAGAAAGATATCTTTATACAAAATAGTACTTAACAATAACAATAACATTATTATTATTATTATTATTATTATTATTATTATTATTATTATTATTATTATTATTATTATTAATTATGTGAAATATCTTAAAGAACAGGAACATTTTGCATTTTGCTTCTGGCATTCCAATATAGAGTTGATAAACTGCCTTGTTGCTGTTGAGACCTGTACATTGAAGTAAATGTGTTGAATCCATCACTGATTTAGCTTCTTTGCAGATGATACTCTCTTCTGTTGAGGATGTTTATTCCTGCTAGGCAGTCATGTCCTTTTTCTAGTATATGCTTCTTTCCTTAACTTATTATTTTCTATGCTATGTTTAGTAAAGTAAAGGAAGTATTGTATTCTACCCAAAAATTCGATGTCAAGATTTCACCGGAAATATATGTTTTGAGGCCCCTTGAATCCCAAAAAAAAAAGCACTTTTAGAAAAAGGTCTAGTGTGTGTGCGTATGTCAGTCTAGCATAGCTCAAACACAAAAAGTCAATTGAAAACCAAGGTTGGTATGTAAGTTTAATGTCTTTCAAGGATGCGACACGAAGATTTTGAAGAAAATTCCTCCACCCTAAACTACCCTTTATATGCAAAATTTTTCAAAAATATTATTTTCTTGAAAATGGCTAACAATTTTGATTAAAATGCCATATATTTGAGATATTTTTATGATAAATGCACCGTCAGCATCTAAAGGTACTTAAATCCAGGACATAAAGTACTTACAATTTTAAGTTGCCCTTGGGGTATTTATCTCTGATGTGAGTTTCCCTTGTGGTCTAACCGGAAAAAGTATGAATCGGCTGGGGAATTTAATGTCGTACTGGCAAGTTGGCCATGGTAGCTTAGTGGTTAAAGCAGTCGCTTGATAAGTGGAAGATTTGTGGTTCAAATCCCGGCTATGGCATTGAATTTTTCAGTCCTGTTTCCACCTCTTAAATATTGCTCACACACGGCTTGTGTGTTTAAAAACACCAGCAGTAAGCTTGTTGGCATAAATAAATAATTTTTAAAATATGTTTGCCAACATTTATAGAGGTTTTTTGAGTTTTTAGTTGATCGAAATGATTTATTCTGGATATCCAGGGAGACAGAGTTACTTGCATCCATAGCACTCCTTAAGCTACACATGACGCCTGGGTGTTGCAAAATGAGTAACAGTGTGACACAGGTGTCAAGATCATTCGATCTCATCCATTACTCCAATAGTAATCCAGTTCAGTTGAAAGTTCTGCTCAAGGAAGAGAGAAGCAAATACATACTGCCACTGTGGGTTGAAAGAGGTAAACAACATCTAGGATAGGTAAATGGCACTCCATAATGAACCAAAATATCAAAACAAATGTATTTATTTCTTTAAAATTTAGTAGCACCAACTTTTGTACATTTCTACAGTCAGTTGCAATGTATAAACTACAAAAGCATTTTGTATAATCTTTGTATATAACATTAGTTAAAACCATTACTATAACTGATAATGTATTATTTTTACTTACCTTGCGTATTTATTTACATATCATATAATCAATACATACAAAACAAAAAGAATGAAATTCATAATTAACGGAATGCCTAAAAATGTGAATGCAAAACATTCAAGCATATGAAGAACAAAATTGTTGACACATCTGAAAATTATACACCTTTTATACTCAAGACAGAGCACAAAAATATGTGGGCAAAATCATCTCCTGGCTAACTATACAGAACTCCAGAACATGATATCCACTGCAGAAATTAAGGGACCGTGGAACTGAATAATGACCGAAAAGTGGTCAAATTGACAATGTTTAAGTTCATGCATACAAATGTTTCCCAAACCTTCAGTCATCGGTTGCCAGTGAAATTTTTTGGATTCTGCCATTTTTAAAGGTCAACGCAGGCTTTAAATGCCATGTACGCTACATTTAAACAGCCCCTTTACTGCTTAACCACCCCTTTCCAGTGAATTTAGTTGTTTTTGAGCACTTTTGGGCCATATTTTATTCAAATATTGCTGAAAATTTATGTAGTGGTATCTTGTGCTGCTATCTGGTGAGATGCCAGTGAGCTATTGCTATGTGTTCAATATAAAATCCATAATGAGTTTTAGGCCAAACAGGTAATCTGACTCATGATCATGACGCATGTCTGTAGAAAAATTGGTTTTTCTCAACATTACATTTTTAATACACTATGTGCTCCAGCCGCATTAAATATTGTGCTATGCTCCAAGAATTTTTCCAGCATGTCCTATATTTATGTGGCTTCAACATCTGAAAATTTGTTTAGCTTTAAAAAAAATTAAATGCACAAAAAAGTTTAAAAAAATATTTTAAGTGTCCTTCAAAGCAAAGAAATTAATTACTTTAAAAGTAACAATTTTTTCTTCCTGCCAGAGGCTGATGGTGTTTGTTAGGCAATTAGAGTTTATAAAATAATAAAACTGTTGCGATATTTTAGTTTTTGAGACGGCTGGAGTATTTTGAATACTAAGCTATTTTTGCAATGTGAATAAATTGAATAATTAATTCTCTCAAAACTATACATCAAATTGAGCTGAAACTTTGTGTGATAGTTTATAACAGGAACACCCTTAAGTGTGCAAAGTATTGATTTCATACCTATAAAAATATAGAAAATTCAAAATTCAGTCCCAGAGTCCCTTAAGGCGGGAAGATAATGTTTTCACCAGACTACAGATTGGACGCACATTCCCATTCTAAACGCTTCTATCAGATTATTCTTTCTGTATGCCACACAGAGGCAAAATACATAGTAAGGCTGTAAGGCTGAGCCTCTCTTAATATATCACTATCACCTTTTTTTTTTCAGCTCTCATTTTAATATGCTCTAAATATTGCATTTTTCTTCAAATGTAATTTCTGATTCATTGCTGAGTTCTGTGCACTTCAGACAAAATTGTTGTTGGCAGTAGGCAGCTTGACAAGGCAGACTAAAGCCAAATGCATCTTGCCTTGTTCATGCATTCATCTGAGAGCTCAAAGTTTTGTACATAGAAGGAGGGTGAGGGGTTCGCAGCTGCTACCTGCCGCCATGAAGGCAAGCCCAAGCAAGCATTAGGATATCACTAACATTATGCTTGAACTTCAGCACTAAGCCGGGGTAGAATAAAGTACATTTGTATTTCTTCTAATTATGAGGTAATTGTGATAGTTTCACAATGAGATGCTGGAGCGGGAGTTTACTCTGAACTCTTTATTCATTATAGTGCAATAGGTCAAAATAAGATAAGTTTGAAGGAGAGAGCCAAGCAATTGCATTTGCACTCACACAACTATTGTATAGACAAAGATTATATGAAAAGGTAGTTATACTATGTGATTCAAAAGCAGTAATACAAGCAATCTCCTCAAGACAAAAACCAAAATCAAGTAGAATACAATTTGCAAATTCAAACATATTGCAATACGTAGATTCCAGCTCATGTAGGAATACAAGACACTGAAATAGTTGATTCTCTGGTAAAAAAAAAGCAACAACTAACAAAAACAAATAAAATTCTGGATGCCCAAGAAATTAAAACACTTCTGAATAGAGAAGCTTGGTAAGACTATAAAACTAAAATCCAGGATGATGTTAAAGACAAATAGTGGGCTAAAATACAATCACCATGGCCTACCAATAAACATTTACCATGGAAAGAAGCAGTGGCATTATTCAAACTCCAGACAGGCCATGACCCGTGAAAAATAAACATCTTCACATCTGAGGAGTGCACACTTTGTCGACAGCCAGGGACCAGAATGAATGCTGATCCCTACTCAACTGCAGGAAACTTGATTCCAAACAACAGGAAGCAGCCAACTGGGCCAAAATGTACTGGACAGCAAGATTCCAAATGAACTAGAAATTTTCAGAAGGAAGGCTGTTACAAGAAGAACAAGAAAAACAAGAAGAAGAATAAGAAGAAGTAGAAGTAGAAGTAGAAGTAGAAGTAGAAGTAGAAGGAGAAGGAGAAGGAGAAGGAGGAGGAGGAGGAGGAGGAGGAGAAGAAGAAGAAGAAGAAGAAGAAGAAGAAGAAGAAGAAGAAGAAGAAGAAGAAGAAGAAGAAGAAGAAGAAGAAGAAGAAGAAGAAGAAGAAGAAGAAGAAGAAGAAGAAGAAGAAGAAGAAGAAGAAGAAGAAGAAGAAAAAGAGGAGGAGGAGAAAGAAGAAGAGTTTCACAATGATGCATTTACCAGAGAATATTGTAGATCATCTAATAAGAGATGCAATTTATTTTTTAAAACTAAGTTATGAAAATAAGTTACAAATTAAAGGCACAATATGACTAAGATTGTTAATTGTACTACATTTACAAGAAATTCAGCTTACCCATATACACATACAACACACTTTGCCTCTCATGGCACGTACTATCAATGTGAACACAACACGATTTACTGAGCCTCCAAGAAGCCCTCAACAATTCATCATATAACAAAATGCTATTTCAATTCTTAAAAATAATAAATTCTGTAGCATAGAGCTATTAATTCTTCTTCTTTATCTGCCCATATAAAGATATATAATGCTACACATCTTCAAAGCACAAACTACACATAAACAAATCATTCACAGAGGACATGTTAGAAGAGTTCAGACAACAAAAAGTGGCCCAGCTTCCTGGCAGATGGCAGATTATCCAAGAAGAGATACAGTTGTAACTCACCTCCATAGGCTCAACATCATGCCTTCGTGTAGTATGTCTTGTGTGGCAAAGGAGATTCAGTTATGGACTGGAAACATGTCAACAAATGCAGTACTTTAAACAATGTTAGAGACAAAATAAATAACTCTTGCAGATTGGTTTTAGAAGCAACCGCTCCAGTGAGACCACAATTTTCTCCTTTATGTGCAACTCCCTCAGGGCCACTGATGAAAAAACTTTTGACATCATTGACCACCAAAAGCTCTTAATAAAATTAGAAAAGCACAAAATTAGGGGGCTACCTTACAAGTAGATTAAATCAGAGAAGCAGGAAGCAACTTGTCAAAATCCAACTCAGAGGAAATCTAGAACTAAAGAGTTATAGATTGAGTTCTTTAGCAATTAATTATGGAGTACCTCAAGGTTTCATACTAGGTCATTTCTTGTTCCTGCTCTTAATCAATGACTTCTGCCTAGGTAATCCCTCCTCTTTGCAGATGATACAAACATACTTGTGAGAGCAAGTGATAAAGCAGATTTTATAAAATCAATCCACCAAATATCTGACCAAGTTGCTAACTACTTTACGAATAACATCTTGTTAATAAATGCCAGTAAGACAGTTGCAATGGATATCCATACAAAAACAAATAAAAATTACCTAGTTCCACAAATATACCTTCTAAACCAGACCATCAAAAAAGTAGAAACTACCAAATTCTCGGATTTTGGGTCCAAAACAATTTAAAATGGAAAAAGCGCATCAACCACATAAACAAAAAGTTAAGTACATGATTCAGGTACAAGCATGCTGCACTAGGGAGAAGACCATTAGAATGGCTTACTTTGCCTATGCCCGTTCTTTGCTAACGTATGGCAGTTATCTGCAAGTAAGGTATGTTTTATAATACAGAACAAAATAGTTCAGGCCATGGTAGGGGAAGTCCAAGATCACCATGCAAACCCCCTGTTAAAACAGTAGATATTCTTCCCTTCTCTTGTATCTACATATATGAAATAATAATGTTTATCCATAAAACCAACAAGAATGCAGATTCACCCTTCAGAGAGAATGAATCACTGCATAAATATAAAATGAGACAAACCAAAAATCTGCATGTCCATCAACTCAACACCTCCTTATGTCAAAAAAGTGTTTTGCACTTTGGCATAAAGATATACAACTGCCTTCCAAAATGTTAAGGCAAATACAGCAAGAAAATAAAATAAATTAAACTTTCTATAAAGGCACATTTAATTAACCACTCCTTTTACTGAGTTCAAGACTTTCTAACTAATGAGTATAAATAACCAACCAAACATATGTACACCTGTGGAGTCATATCTGGAATGCAAGGCTATTTTAACAGCAGAGAACAACTCCATGAATACCCTATAACTTGCAGACATGACTAACCTTTTTTTTCCATGGGGGGCACATATTCTGTTTTCGAAAACTTAAATATTTTAACTCTGGTAAATCTATACTTTGTATCTTTGTTGCTTATTGTCACTGTAAATATTTTGTGTTCCATTTGACGTATCCATTATTGGTTGTACTTATTTGTATCAAACAATTAATTGGATTAATAAACTAATTACTATTTGTACTGGGAAGTAAGAAGACCAATGACTGTGTCTTGAATATAACTTCTACTGCATTTTCAACTTGGTAACATTAGTTAAATTACCCTAAAACTGTACTGTTCTTTTAGTGACTTCTTGTAACTTCCCCTCTCAATATGATGCTACTTTTTGCTAAAAAGGGTGATCAATTGCATTAAATTACTTAGTTTGGGCAATATCCTGTGAACAAATCATTCCTTATTTGCTCAGCATTATTACTGAGCAACCCTGTAGTCTATTTGTCATGAATTACTTTGATTTCCCTGTACAGGAGTGGAGCCGGGAGCACAGGCTCAGTACTTATGTGCCAATATTCTGCAAGCCTTTGCCTATCATAATAAAGCATTCTGCCTGAGTGCCCTGACAGATCCTCTTGTGTAATACTGCAATGCATGTGTTGAAACATTCTGGGTTTCTTCTAAAATCCTTGAGTTGACAATTAATGCAAGAATTATCTTCCTTTCATAGACGTTTGAAAACAGTGTTGTTATAATCAATTTAATTTAAAAGGTGAGTCAAATAATAACACTAAACAACACTTACATTAATAATTTTCCAGAACGCGTTTCGGAGGTTAACTTTCCTCCATTATCAACTGGACAATAACTCATCTTTTAAATTAAAATGCAAGAATTGTTTAAAAAACTTTATGGTTCATAATTAAAGGAAATACACATGCCCTTAGTGGAAGCCACCACTGCTTATGTGCACTCCAGTTCTCAGTTTAGCAGTGTAGCACTAAGAGCTGTTCTTCACATGCGTTTATGTTTTGCACTCAACACTATTAATATTTATATTCCTCAACATAGTATACAGAGATAGGCAGCTTTCTATACCTTAAAAAACTATTTTCTGGTTATAGCTATTTGAAGGAAATACCTGGTTAATGGTATTATTTCTAAGTACAAAAATATTTCCAATTGCCAATGTTAACTTGTGTGCTAAAGTACATTAAAAACTGCCTAACTCTCCCTTTGCATTATTTGTGAGGGTCAAGCAGTTGACAATTCAACACTTAAGTTTTTGTCTTAAGTACATTTTTCTTTTGAAATATCTATACCTTGTTACATTCACTGGTAAATTAAACATTCTTTATGCCAACCAGACAGCTGGATATGGCATTAAATTTTTCAGTCCTGATTCCACCTCTCAAACAATACTGGCACTCCTTTAAAAAATACAATCTCTTATTGCTAATACAATCATTATTGTAAAAATGAGTATAAAAATAGGGTAATGTTGTCATATACGGGCTTATTGATGCAGTGTTGGCAAACCATGCCACCTTGACATGAGGAATTACACTATATCCCCTGTAGTGGATAAAGAGGAGACAATTACGAATCAGACGTGCAATCTAAAACTGAAACATTGGAACGTCAGGGTTCAAATAAATCGGGGAATGTGGGGTGATTTCCCCCTCTCATTAAATAATTTCCCTGGCTTGTCAAAGAAAAATTCCTTCCCTGCCAGGGAATTACTTTCACTTTTTGCTGTATTTACTATTACTGCTCTTTGAAAATACAAAACAACATGGAACACTTTCGATGCAGATTGTATATGGTACAACTGCAAGCTGTGAGTAAGCAAAAGTATCGTATCACAAGTAAGCTAAACAATAAACAATTGTCAGGTTCATGGAATGCAAATAAATGTATGTATGTATGTATGTATGTATGTATGTATGTATTAGTTGGGTTGGCATCATGGTAACAATTCCAGCAATTCGGTGCCAACAATGACAATTACAGCTTGCGGTATTTAGTTGTTTCTTGCAACTCACTGTTCTATTGTTTGTCAACATGAATAAGTTTGTGACAAGAAAACGAAAAATTACAGAAAGTACTGATATTGGTGTATACCAGTTTGAATCTCAAGCAATATTAGTATTATAGTTTCCCAGGTAAAAACTGCAGCACTGGAAGTGACATCTGTTAGCAAAAATAGTGAGAGTAAGTAAATGCATTCCACTAATCGTGAGATGTGCAGACAAAACTAGATTTGAAAAACGGAAAACAAATTGCCCCTGACTATCTGACTAAACTTAAGTTTCCCCCTTCATCAGGAAGTCTGATTCGAACAATATAGAATGTGATTATGAAGAGAATGTAAATGAAGGGGGTGTAACATTAGCATCTTTTCCATTCCCTTTAGCTGTTAATTATTACTGGAATCAGCTTTAAGCATTCTGTTTGTCTATCACCTGCCACATGTAACTCTTATAAGAGTTTGTATTTGTTTCATAAATGTACACTATGAAATATATTCATAGTTTACGGTTATGTACCAAGGGGTTTTATTAGAAAATTAAAACTACCAGTACTCAACTAATCCTTTAAATTTTTCCAGGCTGGTTCAAAGGGATGTTGTTCTGCAGTCAATTTTCTGTTACAACAAGAGATTCCCTTTGCAGATAGCAACCCAGTTGAGAGCCACAATGTCACATAATATGGCATTGGATCAAATTCAGAAAGAGAAGATCCAGTTAGATCAAAGAGTTGACCTAAAACTCTTAGGCAGGTCTGGTTTGTCTATTTTTTTATAAGATTGATGGCATACCTAGATCATTTAGTTTTCTAGAAATATCTCAAAGTAATTTATTACATATTACATGAAATAATTCACAGCAAGCACTTGTCTGTGTATACAGAAGTCCCATTTTATGAAAGGCGTAAAAATTTGTTTAAATTCCATCTCTACAACTCTGCCTACTATTACTGTTACATATTGTTACACAACAGATAATTATATGAGACAGTATTTTAAATATTATTCAGCACACTTAATTTGGTGTGCCCAAGTGGTAGACAATAATTGTTAATTCAGGTGGGTAAAATTAACTCATTATAAGAGGTAGAACTGGAACTTAAAAATTCAATGCCACAACTGGGATTTGAACCACAGACCTTCCGCTTGCCGGGCGGACGCTCTAACCACTGAGCTATTGTGACAAACTGCCAGAATGGCATTAAATTCTCAAGCCAGTTCGTATTTCTCCTGGTAAACCACAAAGGCAGTCCCACATCAGAGACAATTACCCCAATGGTGACTTACTATTGCAAGTACTTTATATCCCAGGATTAAATAACCTTCACATGGTAATTATTATTTATTTATGCCAACAAACTTACTGTTGGTGTTTTTAAACACACAAGCCGTGTGTGGGCAAAGTTTAAAAGGTAGAACTGGAACTGTGGTTCAAATCCCAGTTGTGGCATTGAATTTTTAAGTTCCAGTTCTACCTCTTAAACTTTGCCCACACACGGCTTGTGTGTTTAAAAACACCAACAGTAAGTTTGTTGGCATAAATAAATAATAATTACCATCTGAAGGTTATTTAATCCTGGGATATAAAGTACTTGCAATAGTAAGTCACCATTGGGGTAATTGTCTCTGATGTGAGACTGCCTTTGTGGTTTACCAGGAGAAATACGAACTGGCTTGAGAATTTAATGCCATTCTAGCAGTTTGTCACAATAGCTCAGTGGTTAGAGCGTCCGCCCGGCAAGCGGAAGGTCTTTGGTTCAAATCCCAGTTGTGGCATTGAATTTTTAAGTTCCAGTTCTACCTCTTAAACTTTGCCCACACACGGCTTGTGTGTTTAAAAACACCAACAGTAAGTTTGTTGGCATAAATAAATAATAATTAACTCATTATTTTTGTTTCAATTTCTTTACTTACAGTGTGCGGCAAAAAGAAATCTTTCTTCAATATTGTCTCCCCTGCAGTAGGTATAATTTATAAGTTTATCTTCTGATCAGAAAATTATTAGAATTTTATCCAAACAAGGAAATACTGATCGTCTCATTTCATGCTTCAGAACTTCCGGTACTCATTTTGGACAATTCTATAACTACCGGTACTCAGTACCAATGAGTACCAGCCCGACTAAAGCCCTGTATGTACCTACTGCACAATTGCATTAGCTTATGATTTCACAATTATTTCAGGTTATGTGGTTTAAGCCTCTAAAACGCGACTTTGTGTTTCTTTTATAAACATATATTAACAAAATATATTCCCAATTAAGGTTATGCACCTGTTAGTTATTTCAGGTTATGTGATTCATAAATTACTTTGTTTCATTGTAGTTGAAGGGTTGTGGTACTCAGTGTGGCATTTGGCAGATCTTCTGGGTTGAATTGAGGAATGTTCAGTGCTCATGGCTTCCAGTGAAGGTCGAGTCATTTTTCTCGAGATTGCCGATGTTTCGCTCATCCTGTTGTGAGATTCTTCTGGGCTGTTTTCCAGTCTTTCCTCTGATGCTCTCGCTTATATACACAATGTGGTTCTCTGGCACTCCCATCCCCTGTCTCTGATTGGTCTCTTGGCTCCACCTCTTACCTTCCATTGGCTGTGCTGGTGAGGAGGGTTTTCAACATGTTGTGCAGCTGTTTTCCATTGTCTCTATTGATAATGTTCTTTTCTTTGAAAATCTTTATATTTTCGCGACTCAGCCTGTGGGAGAATTTGTTGCAGGTGGCTAGGAGTTCTGTTTTGTCGAAATTGATGTGGTGTGATGTTCTGCTAGCGTGAATTTTTCGGGCTGCTTTATTCCATGGCACTCTCAAGTAAAATGACATGGCCTTCACCGGATGCCATGAGCACTGATCAAGATACAGGCCATGGAAGCCTACACATTTATTTAATTCAAGAATGTTGTTGTTGTTCACCAATGGCACTGGGGATTAATTGATCTGCATCATTTTCCCCTGCCTTCCCAATGTAAAGGCTGCAGGTTGTCACTTTTAATGCTTTTGCATTTGATGAGATGCTGAACTGAGGAATGTATGTGTGTGTTAACATCTTCTTCATATCTGCACCACCTATGCACATGCAAGACTATCTTGTAGCTTCGTGTACACGCATTGCTGGAAGTTGTGATTTTATATGCATTGCTGACTATACAATTCCAAAATTGTGCAAATTATGTGCTATTACTGCTGGATACTTTCATTTCTAATGCATTGGCAACCTGCATTATGCAGTCCCTAAGCCCGTAAATGGTAACATTACCAAAAATAGCAGAAATATTATCTGCTGTTTAGAAAAGTTTTTCCAAAAAGTATTTTAATGTGCATCTGTGGTTCATAAATCACAACAATCACCTTCCTGAGACAATTCAAGTTATTTCAGAAGACAAATGCATCCATCCATACACTTGTGTTTTGTCAGTGGGGTTTCATTAACCTGAACAAAAATATGATAAACAGTGCATATCATGATGGAGCTAAAAATAATATTTATAAACCCAGATTTTTCTGCTTTTCTCCCATTACAACTATTTACAGTATATGGATTAGATATTCTGTAATTTCGGTAAACTACTGTAGAATTATGAATGCTAATAAATACAGTTAAGCCTCAAGATTTTGTAAAATGTTTTGAACTGTAGACATTTATTCTATTTTAGCATTTTCATGTTAATAAAGAAGCTGATATAACACATGAATTGAAAAGTTGAAAATCATAATTGTTTAGGTATACATGAAGATAACAGTGACATATACAGGATGGAACGGAAGTCATTACATTCCTTCCAATATGTATTTCATAGAAGCATTACATCTCCAGCTGTTGGGACACTTGTGGTATACTGCTAATGGTCTAACTTCCACAAGGAACAACTGTCAACACCAGGATGTACTGTGACACTCTTACATGACTCACAAGACACTGGATTCAGCAATGGTAACAGGAAGGTGGTCAAAAGGAGTGCGCCTTCAACATGACACCCACACCAGCAATGACATCAATGGGATTCATTGTTGCACCACACTATTCACTGGATCTTGCTCTAGCTGATATGCTTTGTTTGACAACATAAAGGATGCAGTGGTGGCTGGCAATGGAGGATTCTAGGATGGCACCCTCCCAATAAATAAAAATAAAAAAGAAAAGGTACTGTTACATCAAAAGCATTACTTCAAATATCCTTGACATCAGACGTCATGCCAAAATACATTTGTACACTTCCTGTTTCTATTTACCATTTTGTTTTGTGGAAAATGTTTTTAAGCCGCTAATGCAAGGAAGAGCGCCGATGTTTTCATTACGGATACAGTTTCGGACTGTAGCTCATCCCTCCAAATATGTTCGCATCTTATAGATACTGCCAGCGGTGTGGGGACATGTAGGGATGGCTTGACTATAGGCGGAGGGTTACGGAGAGGAATGACAATCCAGGCGGCGCCCGGGTAGATGGGGAAAGTGCCTGCAATAATTTTTCTCGGAACTGACTGACTGCTAACAGTGCTGCCATTTGTATACATACTCCTTCCTCTTAAATTTAATTTAATTTAAATTGATTGTAAATGAAATTTAGTTCTGAACTAAATCAGCTCTATCTGTACCTTTTAACCCTTTCAGTCCCGGTGTCCATTATAATGGACATAGGCATTTTTTGCCTACTTGTAATACTTTTAATGGTTTTTTCTGCTATATTCTTGTTATACTGTTCATCACCAATTAAACCTATGTAAAATCATGTTCTGAATTGTACAAAATTATTTATTTTTTTACAATTTACATTGTAGTGTTTTTTTTTTTTTTTTTAAAGAAAAGAAGCAAAATCCATGCAACCGCAGTCAAATGATACCCCGTCATCATCCACGCGTGCCATCACACCGATTATTTTACGTGGGCCCTCCCCGTCCTTTACCACAGGCACATTTGACTGCGGTTGCCGAGACTCGAACTCACGACCTCAGGCTTTGAGTGCATGGCCAGTGCACTACGTGTTGCCTTAACGATCATGGCTATCCGAGCCAGCAAGCTGAAGGTGTCCCAGACCGCCTAATCTAAACCAGTTTTGAATTAGAGGAAGAACGGCATAAGTAGCAAAATAATTCGGGTCTGAAAGGGTTAAGGTACAGTGTTGCGCATTTGCAATAAAAAGCAATAATACTACATTCATGTTGGTAATTTTGCTAGCATGACACACTGAATACATATTACATCATAATATAACTTGCTCTGAAAGCAATGGTGATAACCTCTGAAGCTCAAAAGTCCCAAATGAGAACTCAGAACATCCCTTTTCTGTATAAAGTGTCCCACATTAAGAAAAATATGTGATTGCTAGCTTAAAAAAGAGGAAAAACACCCCACATGCAGGGCGATAAATTAGTGGTGGAGTTTAGGGTGTAGAACTACAATATTTACTACCGCCCTTGCAATACTAGGTTAGGTACATATAATGTAAAATCAGGACATGTTATTGAAGTGCTTGCTCCTCCTATCAGTAGATACAGCTTTCCTTTTATGGAAACATTACTCCCCAAACACATACCTAATCAGATCCCACCTATAGGTAATAGTGCATTGCTACTCGTATTACTGTTGTGCAAGCAAACCTATTGTGCCCTTATTGAGAGTGCTGATTACTGGTTGCACAAATGACAGTTTGCGTGTAGTATATCTAACTTCCGTGAAATGTTCATCTTTGCTGCTGTGTGTACCATAACCATTACTACACTATGTTATAGATAGCTATTATTAAACATCCCATATTCCTCAGCATTTTCAGAAAAGTCCCAATGTCACTTCCTGAAAATATTTGTCAAAATGTCCCACAATATGGGACAAATCCCATGGGTTGGCAACACTGTCTGAAAGTAGTTGTAACGGCTAAACAAACCCAGTTTTAGCAGTGCTTTTGAGTGGTGTCATGATGTGAATCTTCACGGCGACTGCAAAATAAATTAATGAGTCATTAACAGTGTAACTAGCATACTTAATGCCTGTGTAACGAGTTTTGCATCTTGATTGGAACTTAAGAAGCTCAAGCTGCCAAGACCAATGCTGAATATTGAACAAATTCAAAATTTGATTGATGATCAGATGGAAGGTCATGCATAGCAAATTTTTTGATTCACATGGTTCATTTTCTTTTCAGATATCTTCAGGTGAATTTCAGAATTAACTGACATGTCCATGTGCTAATTTTAAAAATATATTATGCCACCCTCCCAAATTTACGAGCCACCACTGAAAGGATGTGCTACAAGATAAAAGGTTTGTCAACAACGAGGAATTGCTGGCAGTTGTCCAAAGTACCCCTAAACAATGGTTCCATGACACAATAATGAAGTTGCCAGGAAGGTGACAACTGATGTTACTGTGGAGTATAATAAGAGATTCATGTAGAGTGAATCATGTTCATTAATAAGATAAAAAAAATATTAATATTTTAAATCATTTATTAATGCCCCTTGTAAGATGTTGCTTTGTTGGTTAGAGCAATGGTATGGAAAACCAAAATTTTATGGTTCAAATCCCATCAGCACATTAATTTCTCAGTCTTATTCCACCTAAAACTTTAGCATACCCATGATATGTCAGAAGGAAAATTAAGCCTTGAATAAGATAACAGCAGCCTAAAGCCTGATATGACACAATGCCTTTGTTCTCGGTAATAACAATGATAAGCCACACTACCTTGGATATGTACAGTAAGGATACAAAGTAAAGCTACAATTATGATGATATCACACACAGTAAAGCCAATCTTAATGCATTTATGTGGAGTTAACTTCCACAGTCTTCACAATCGAGTGTAGGCCATAAATTCAAGAATTTGCACACTTGTTACTTAACAGAAGTTTTCTCACAACATTTAAAAAAAAAATATCAGTAATACAAAATCCTAGCTAGTTTTGTATCTGACTCTTTATCAATTTTACTCTTTTTCACAATTAAATTATTATCATACAGGTTATTAATTATAACTAATCTACAACTAAATACTAAACATATACCAATCCTAATTTAAAACATTCAAAAATCAGTCAACAAAAACTTTTATAAAATAACATTTTAATTAAATTCATAACTTTCCAAACCTATACAATTATTCATGCAAATAATGTTTACTTAAAAGCATATACTTAAAACAATTGCTATTGATATACATTTTAAAATGTATATTTATTTTTATTATTTAATTATTCACAGTGAAGCACAGCATGAGATTACGAACTCCAAACATTGAATTTCTACTATACCTCATTTGTTCTGCTTACCAAGGTTTAACTGGGACATGTTTTGCCTGCATTGTCACCTAACATCCACTCGCTGTAATTTCAAGAATTTTAACAACTTTACTATATGAAACTTACCCTGTAATTTTCATTCAGTACTTTCATATGGGATAACTATATGGGATAACTATATGGGATAACTATATGGGGAAACACAACAGGATGTGATAGAATTTTTAGAATTCAAAAGAAAATAACATTAATCACCAGAGATCAGAGGCAGAATGCCTTTTTAAATGTGTCAAATCTATCTTCAATTTGAAAGTGAATCTGTATGAATTATCTCCATGGACCTTGGGCTCATTTAAGCACCATTTCACCCATTTCATTCATTCAGTGTCCGATGTGACATCACGTTGCCGGACATTAATTTTAAAAAAATGTATGAATTATAAATTTGTGATTGAAACACCACAATTTTATATTGCCTTTTTCTGCCTTTTTAAATATAAATGCCTATTTTATGAAATAAATGATTTTTGATGCATTTGTTTCATTTATTTATTAATTATCGAACATTTCCTTCAGGTACATTTTATTTCAATAACCATTATAGTCCGTGACAATGAAAGTTACTTCGCTGAATGTATATTATTGTCTTTAAGTTGCAGACAACATAGACGTCCTTCATTCAGCAACAATGAGTGCTGCCGTGCAAATAAATGTACAGATAACAGAAAGCAGTTGAATTACTGCTTGTGTTTATTTTAAAAGGCAATAATGAGTGTGGGTCTAACTTTGTTTTTCTTTCAGTTTTCATTGTGACGTTGTTGTAGCTAGCAGCAAGATGCCGAAATTTAGTGTTCCTTTTTGCAGTAAATTACAAAGTTGTGTTAATACTTTTGGATCCAATGTATTTTGTACTGATGGTAAAGCATATTATTCAAAGAGCATATGGACAATGAACTAGGATCTCATAATTTTGGTGGAAGTAAAACATGAAAATCTTTGCATGTAGATGAGCTATTTTTATATTTATTCTGTTTATCCTTTAAATATCCCCATAGCCAGAAATCCAATAGATTGAGGTCCGGTGAACGGGAAGGCCATGCTACTGGACCTCCTTGATCAATCCACCATCCATTAAATGTTTGGTTTAAGGCATCTAGATCGCTTTAGTCTGAATGTGTAGGTAGGAATTGTGGGTGACAAAACTCTTACGGCCATACATTTTACCGAACAGATTAACAGGTGCTGTGTATCATTGACCCTTGTGCGTTGAGTTACCTGTGCCTTTGGAGGACGTTGCGCTTGTAGAAAGATGACATGTGGTTTATGCATGGCAGGGCACCACTCCATGTATTACCATTGTATATTATATGCCAAACCCATCATGTCTCAACACGTATTTGTTTCCGGACATATGTTTATAGGAAGATTTATTCTAGCTTTGACTAATCCCAACTTCTGTTGCAATATCGGACACTTTTTTAAACACCTACATAAGTAAGCACTCTCACAAAGGAAGCAAGTGTAGTGGAGTTAGTGAGTGTGTTTTTGGTGCAACAAAACGCACTGTTCTCCAGACAAGTTTGTGACAACTGTGCACTGAGTACTGTTAGTATAGGGATTAGATATCCTATGTTTGACTCCGCAGCTGGTGAACGAGGTACAAAGAAGAGGCTACGTTATGTTGTATATTTCCTTACTTGTGAGAAAAGCATAAAGTGACAGTGTGAGATAAGCAAACTCTCAATGTACGTTGAACTAAGTTATTAACTGATAGTGAAAACTGGACAAGGACAAAGCTGCAGAATCAAGAAGATGGCAGATGGTCAGCCTAACTGTAGAAAATAACATAACTTATAGTGTCCCATCAGTATCCATTTTGGGACCATTATTATTGTGATGCAGCAGCTATGGCCTAAGATTCAGGAGGTCTGCGCCTGGCAGTTGGAGAGATAAACAAAGATAACCAGAGCTCTTACCAACATAAACATAACTACTTTTTTCAGATCATCAGAATCTTCTGGTGGTTCCCCTTCTATAGTAGGCACAGCTTATTGAGATACCCCAAAAAACAACCTTGACATTTTCCCCCCATTATGGTATGGTTTGGTTATATTTGCTGATATTCCATCTGTTAGGTTGCATTAGTGCTACCAACTGTTAGTAACATATAACCATGATAAAGCTACGGCCATAGCTGGTGTTACTGCATCTGTTATGTTGCCACAGAAGTCCTTGTTTATGAACGTGTTGCAGAAAGGCCAACTGATAGATTTTAAAACAAGATTCTGTTTAGACGCCACATTAATTAATCTGTGGATGTACTGCTCGTATTGGCGTGATTTTGTCTTGAATTCTTTTAGAGCAGTATATGCAGTTATAGTTACTGTTGTTATTTTTGTGTTCGCTACACAGTAGTGCATTAAATATATATTACAATATTTAGCATTTGGAAGTGAGTTTATGCAAAAGTGTTATTGCAGGACAAGATTTGCCGAAGGTGAGTAAGTTCTTTGTTGTGTGGTAACGATGTTCCTGCATTATTATCATTTGAAAGCATGATATTTTAACCCTGTGATATTTGAGGTTGGAAATACCTTTGTTATGTATGCTGGCAGGACTGCTTTTGGGATACTTTTGTCTGCTGTTTAGTGTAACATTGGCTATGTTGAACTCTTGAGAACTGCCGATATACTGTGTCCACTGTAGAATGTTCTGTGCAAATTTCTGGCAGTTATACACATGGACATTCTCACGAGTCAGCACTCCATATAAATGCGCACAAAGTAAAATGTTTTATGATTAATGTATTTTATGAAAGAAAAAAACTAAATACTTAAAAGGTTAAAAATATTGCTTAAAATGTGCTTTGTTATTAAAGTACTGAAAATTAAACAGCACTGATATGAATATCTACAATATGATTTTACCATATTTAGTTAGCTACTTTAAAAGTTGATTAATAGATGAAAACTACAGGTCCCTAATAGTTTATGTTTATCCCAGCCTTGATCTTTAAATAAATGCATTTCTAAATCTAAGGGCAATGGTTCTTTGTTCAGTTCATCTGGCAGTTTCCACAACCAGTTGTTCAAGTTTGCTACTGAGCAAAAAAGAATAGCACAATTCTTGCAATCTCTAAGGACAGAACCTGTCACTTTAAACAAACCTTTAAAGATCAGTGCTATTTAAGTACTGTGCTAGCCCACTGTAAGAAATATAAACCAATAACTGTTAATAAAATATTGATATAAAACTTACTTCAACAGCTTAATTACTTTGGGGTTTGAGATTAACATAAGACAGCTAAATTCATTTTTAACCATTACATTAATTTAAATGAAGTGAGTATCAGACTAGCATCAGTTGTTCTCTTCCAGGATAGTGTATGCTGGAGTCTCTGTCCAAGTGGAAGACCAGCTGCAAACAAACAAACCAAATTAGCTTAATGTTTGTAATGCAAATCTTCAGCGTGTAGGAAAGACTTAAAGATAATAAATTTAAATCAATGTTAAAATGTTTTTAATTGACAAAGCTTATTATTATAGCTCGGAAGTTCATGCCCTAAAAACACTGAAATATGCATGCAAATATGCTCTTAAAAACTTGAAAATATGCCAAGAAATATGCACTATTTAATTTGATCTCCCTTTGCAGTAGACAAGAGGAGTTAGTATAAATAATAAAGTTACTTTATTCCTTAGAGGTTGAAGCAGAGGTGGTCCTGCTGCTAGTATTAACTGCTAAATTGCAGTTCACAACCAACACTTAGCACAAATTTTCAACTGTAAAACATATGTTATTGGGGCATATTTAAATGATATTAACTGCTTCACAGAGAGAGTCAAGTCTCCTGGTGTGACAGATGGTTTTCTTTCAAGGATGTCTCTAATATTGCATATCTGTTTATAACCAGAATTTTTTGAAATTACATAATTCACTTTCTCTTTGACTTTTGTCTTATGTTATAAGGAACCAAACTTAGGTCACATATTGTTTTCTTCAAAAACTAAGTGATTCATACAAAGGAGATCCTACAGCTTCCAATGCCGTTATGACTGTTGGTAAGAAAGAAAAATGGGAAGATATGAAACTAAGATCCTCTTTTAACCCAGTGCCTGACAGAATATTTTGCACAGTTTCTATTGATGAAGCATCTTTCAAGTCCAATGAATTAACAACCTCTTCGACTATTTCTATGTGTTCAGTATAATATAAAACTGCATCGACCCATGTTCCCCATCGAGTTAACACTGGTGCAGGAGGAAGTCGGATATTAGGTGCCTCTTGCTCTAAACAACTTAACTTTTTTAGGAGATTTAACAAAAATTTTCTTTGTACTGGACACAAATCTATCTACCAAAGGGAAAGAATCACATATTGTCTCAGAAATGCGATGAAGAGGGTGTGCCAAACAAGTTATATGAATTAAGTTAGGAAAAATACCTTTCAGAGTTTGTCCTGATTTTACCATATAAGGACCAGCATCAGTAACAAATAAAAGTAACCGGTCGTATTCAATTCCACATGGCCATAGTAATTTCAAAGTGTCCATCACAAACTGGGTCACAGTTACATTGTCATTGGCTGACAATTTGCACACATTAAGAAGATAAGGTGTAGTCTTTTGTTCATTACTTAAAGCATCCACGATTATATTAGCAATAGAATTGCGCTCAGAATCAGGGGTTTCATCAACAGGACAACCACACAAACTGATCCACTAATTCATTTTGTATATTTGACAATACTTTACTGTAACAATGTCCTACATAAGTCTTATGGAGTGTACTTTCTTCAGGCACATGTTGTTGAGTGTACTTGGCAAGAAAGTTTTTAAATGTTGGATTATTAATTTTGAACAAGGAAACATCAGCAGTGGACCGAGACCACCTTCGAATATGCCCGGCCACTTCTAGTGCCCCATCCATCAGTGAAAAATATTGGAGAGCAAGAGGATTAATGACTTCAATGTCAGAAATCCAGCATTTGCTAACAACAACAACATCAACATCAGCAGCTAAAAATGTTTGACACAAGTCATAGGAAAATTCAGTAACCCTACTTCCTAAACACTCTACTAGCTTCTAAAGTAAGAATAAATTAGAAACTAAAAACTTCACTTATCTTAGTATGATTTGCTGCTGACCCTGGGTTTCAAGCTGTGACCAGCTCATTCTCAAAGCCAGCAAATCATACTAAGATAAGTGAAGTTTTTAGTTTCTAATTTGTTCTTACTTTAGAATCTTGTTGCTTCACTGTTAATAGCTTCAATTTTTCCTTATTTAACTCTACTAGCTGTTTTTGAACAGGTTCTTTGTTAGCGAGTTTTCTGATTAAATTCTCCTTATGTTTTGCTGTGTGTAATTGCTGAACTATTTGAAATCTTTTCTCACTCCCTACGGTTTTCTCACATGCTCAACAAAACAGTGTCCTATTATCTGTAAATAATAAATCACCCGAAAAATCATTCTGTAAATTAATTAATCTAGCACTTGAAGTTGGTTTTATTTTCGACATTTGAAGAGCTTTTTAACATTTTATACGCCTAATTTAATTTGGTGGGAACCAGTTCACAACACTGTTACATTTGAAGACCACGACATAACTACTGGTGGGCAGGCAAGCGTTGCTATAATCGTGCTGCTCAAAACGTTGACCTGCACTTTATCTTTGCTACCATAATCCTCTCAGATAATGCACCATAAAAATAATTAAAATATGCAATATAGGGGCTATGATATTGAAATCTTCGTGAGTTGTATCATTATGTGCAATATTACCAATATGAAAAATATTATCCAGATGGAAAACAATAATAAAAAACCATAATCATTAAAATATGCAATATAGGGGCTATGATATTGAAATAATATGCATTTATCAAAAATCAAGAAAATATGCAGTTATATGCACCATAAAATCATGTCCAAATAACTGAAAATAATGTAAAAGCATACATTTTTAACCCCCATGAAAAAGCATGCAAATGCATGAACTTCCTAGCCCTACTTATTATAGTGGATGAATTTATTGCTTCTAATTAGCACTTTACTTATATCCTACAACCTGTACAGCTCTGTAGTCATGTGGTTTGTTCTTTCGTGTATTCAACATTGTACTGAACTGTAATAAATAAAATAAAATAAAAAATAAAATCAACTTACGTCCACTAGTGGATTTTGATTTAGTGAACTCACTTAAAAAATATCCACTTAAACACTAAATGACTTTCTCTTTTCTTTTTTGGGGGGTTTTTACTGTTACTGCGTGTTTTGTTTACGTTCTCACATTGGAAACACTGTTTACAGATACACAGTTGCTTCTGACTCAATCTGGGTACACCTTTCACAGCCAGAGTGTTACAAGGTTCAAGCAAAGAGTTAAAAACATTTAATGCAATTGCATTTTCACACATTTTGGAGCCTTGCTGCTTTTATGTTACTCTACACTACTTTGAGGAACTGAGCACTGCACATGCATTACTGAGATGATGGGAACCAGAACATTACTTTGCTGCAATAAGCAACACAATGAGGGAAGCACCGACTAACCACATAACAATAAACAGAAGTTAAATACATACACTCACATTTAAATACTTTGGAAATTTAATTATTGTGCTTATTCACCCCATTTATTGTCTCAATGTATCAAATGAGCATATATGTATACTGGGTCCCAAAAAAACACTGACAACGTTTAGTATGTTGTGAGGGATGACAAACTGATCGGTTTTCAAATAGGAAACCCTGTCCAGAAATGCACGTTTTGGGCACTGGAGAGCATCAAAGTTTGAGAATGGGCAGTTGTAACAATTTTTTAACATTAATGTAACAATGTTAACATTAGTTTTGGTATCTTAATATGGAAGGTATGCAGCCATTTAGCTGTCTGAGTACTGAGATGAACAACCTGAGCATAATAACATTCCTGCGCATGTGCTAAATTCCTCCATAAAGTCCTTGATGCATATCTTACTGCCTTACTTGTGTAGTTTCCAGTACAGTAACATTTTTAACAGCAGTGTGACATGTACCAACCAGTTTTGGGACATCATGTGTGCCTGTGTGTGTGTCTGTGTGTCCATGTGTGTTTCTGTGTGTGTGTGTGTGTGAGTGTGTGTATGTATTTTTTGTTAATAACAGTTCTTTATTATCAGCATGCCCCATTACAAAGTGTAATATTACATGCATTTAAATATATAGTTGACAAGTATAATGAACTACAGAGTTACCATAAGTATTTGGATTACATTAATGGTCTTACACAGTTTATGTTTACACTAATATAGTTCGTACACATTTCTTGAATGCTCTTAAATGTTTTGCTACAAGTTCTTCAGGGGTTACTGGCCAGTTACTGCCGTTATTATTTATGGCTTTAATTAGATCTGTTCTTTGTTGCTTTTTGTGCTGACACTCATAGATTAGATGATTGACTGATTGTGCTGCTCTTCTGCATGTACACGAAGGATCGTCTATTATATGGAATCGATGGAGATATGCGTTTGTTTTCCCATGGCCTGTAACTATTGCTGTGAATTCTGGTGTGTTTGGTAAGCGCAGCTTGAGTCTTGTCCTGATTGAAGGAAAAAAGGATTTACTCACTAGTCCTTTAGTTGTGTTATTCCATCTTCTCTGCCACTCTGCCAAACCTAGTTCTTTGATTTCGCTTTTAAACGTCGATTTAGGGATCCTATCGTAGATTGTTTCCAGGCGTTCATCTTTAGCAGCTTGTTTGGCGAGTCTGTCTGCTAGCTCATTGCCAGTTATTCCTACGTGAGCTTTCACCCAGCTGAAATATATTTTCCATTGGCGTGGTTCTAAATTATGAACTGTCTTCAGAATACTGTCTATTATCGTATTGTGCTTTGAATTGTTGTTTAATAAGGAAACTGTTATTTTACTGTCTGTAAAAATGACTATAGTGATAGTTTTATCCTGTAGAGTATGGATTTCTTGGAGAGCTTTAAGTATTGCCATTTGCTCAGCTTGAATTATTAGAGCACCTCGAATCTAATCTATGTTTTAGCTCTCTTAGGATTGTGTCTCCTCTATATATCACAGCAGCGGCTCCAACCTTGTTTTCTGCTTTGCTACCGTCGGTAAAGACAGTTATGTCATATTGTGCATTTTCCCCTGGTTCTTTAATGTATACTTTTTCAGCTGGATGGCGCCATATTGTTAAATCTATTGGTGTGTCATAGTCCCCTCCTCCGTGTGTTGACTCATACTCCTGAATTTTACCGGCAATAGTGATGTCGATGGGTTGATTTCCAGCTATGACACAAGCATCATAGGAAACAGTCCTATATGCCTTTGTTTGTTTAATATTGAAGAGCCGTTGGACTCTCTGAAGCTTGGTGAGGTTCTTTTGTTTCTTTAGAGAGTCTCCTCATACTGGCGAACCATAAGTTAAAATAGGTTCTATTGCTCCATTGTATATGGTATGAAGTGTCTTGCTTCTCAAGCCCTAGTGGAGTTTTGCCGATTTAGATAATGTATGGATCAATGCTATTGCCTTTTTGTGAACGTGGTCTATATGATTATCAAACGAGAATCTTCTATCGATGTACATCCCTAGGTATTTTAGTTCTTCTACCTGGTCTAATATTTTATCATTAAGATATATATATATATATATATATATATATATATATATATACTTTCTCGTTTTGTATACTCCTTGTGTGTGTGTGTGTGCGTGCGCGTGTGTATATATACCGACACAGTTGAACCTGCTTTATATGCATCACAGTTGTAGGTAATTCACATTTATACATAAATTTTTGTAGCCCCTGGCAAAATGTAATTTAGAAATGTGTTGATACAACCTTATTTATATGTAATTTGCTGTGTATGCATTAAATTTCAGTGAAATATGAGTACTACATAATTATAATGAGCATATAGCATACGCTATCTTAAAAGAAACTCAGGTGTATTTTCCTTATCACTACTGACAAAGATGCAAGATGAATGGACAGCTTTTGGCTGCAGAAACAAAAGATGAAGATGTTTGCTACTAGAGCCAGTGGCTTTCGACACAACAATGTTGTAGCAACAAATGAGAAGTAAAGATATAAATTTTCGGTATCTGGTGTTTACTGATTAACTGATAAATTGTCTTCTAATACTCACTTGCTTTTAATCAGCTATGAAGGACAGAAATAGAAAGTGTTATACACAGAATGAGAAAGCAAAATTGATATGAGAGATGGAACTTCAGCAACACAAAACCAAACTCAAAATTGCTTCAGACTTATACCATGCTAAATACAGTCATTAATAACAAAAGGAGGTGTATGCACTTAATGCAAGAAAAGTGAAGCAAGCCAAATTAACTGATTTCTTTAAAGTAGGACAAAGTCCAAAATAATGTTTTCTTTGTATATATCTTTGTTGTTTGTAAAATTTTACACATGTAGGCCCACTGTATTGCTTAAAAAAATATGATGCAGTATCAAAATATCACTTTTAAGCAATTCTGAGTTACAAGTAATCTTCCCTCTTTCCTTTGCTATATGTAGAAACAAGGTTCAACTGTATAGAAAGTGTCCCAAAAAAACACCAACAACGCTTAGTATGTTATGCAGGATGGCAAACTGATTGGTTATTTGAAAACCGACCAGTTTACATCCCACACAACATACAAAGCGTTGTCTGTGTTTTTTTGGGATACCCACTATACATATAATGTAGTAACAAACTATTTTTGCTTGCACCAAGAGTTGTGCTGTGGCGTAATGTTGACATTCAGACCCATTTTAAGTATAGTGCAGTAACAAACTGCTTTTATTGGCTTGAAAGATGTCTGCAGTGAAAGCAGGTACCTTTGTTTACATTAGGATTCTTTCTTGGGTTGCAGAGTATAGTAAATAAATAAGTGAACAGTACAGTGTTTAACTTACATGATGATGATGAGAGGCACTACTTGAAACACAGCGGCAAGTTGGAATATTAATCCTCTATGAACAGATCGTAGAACAGGATACAAACTGTTGAAGATGAGACTTCCCAGTAAGGTGCTGATGTCTTCCACAGTTGCAAGAAATGCATACATCTTACCTGAAAAACAACATGAGCACATTGCTCTTCTTCTGATATATGTGTGAGTGTGCACATCTTGCATCATGGTACATTTAAATATGACAAATAAAAAATCTGATGTGTTGCACTCACATGACTTTCTCTACTTTTGTACTAACAATTCTTACAAACTTTTATTTCTATATCTCCTTTATGTTAGTTGAGATAAACATTTGCAAAAATTATCTTATTACTTATTTCCTTGTAGGTACAAGGGGAATATGGGAATACAGTAGGCTTTGTGCGATAGTCAAATCTTGTAAAGCTTTGAGATTCCGTTTTCTTTGCATGCATAACATATAACAAAATGAACGATGTTCATTTTACGAAAGATTTAAGTTTTAAGAAACTGACACAATTAACAAGGAATATCTCCGAAATGGTTCTCTTGCAAAAAAATGTATTTAGACATAAATTGTGTGTTTTAGCGAGATCTACATTCTTTTGTATAGTAAGATTTTGTCTATCTCTTAAGGTTTACAAGTTATGCAGAAGTCATCCAGAGTAAAAAGGACTACACAGGCTATAGAGAGAAAATTCAAATTATACATTTCATTTGTCTTAGCAGTAATAGTAACCGCTTTTTAGAGAACACCATATTTTTATGTTTTGGCGGTTACATCACTCTCTCACAACCCCCAGAATGTCTGGAGGACCACACCTGTCGTTGGTTTACGGGTCTCACTGACCTGACTGGGAGGATTATCAAAATAAATTCACCAACCATATCCTCTGATTACCAATCAGAGGACGTATTACATGCCATGACAGGTCAGCATATTAGGGGTTAAGAGTTTATAGAGAAATTAGAGAAATGTAGAGGTTGGAAAAATAAAGACTCCCTAGCCCTCAGGAATCCTAATAGCAACGGGGTCGGAAGAGAACAAGAGATGACCAAGGTAAGGCCAGATAGAAAAGTTACAGTGAGGAGCAAAACACCAGTAAGTGGAAGTAATGTTCTGCTCAGCTTGGGTACCTTGTGGTCGCCACTCACATATCCCCTAGACGGAGACCCTTGAGTAAATCTAAAAGTATATGCAAAGAAACCGCGAAACATTCAATAATTGAAGACAGCAATTTGTGCAAAATTGGGAACATCACAATCGAAATGCTGCAAGGGTTGACAAGAAACTTCAAAGAGCGATTGCAAGAATGTGTGCACAGTGGTGCAGGGCATTTGAAGAACATTATTTTCAAAAGGCAAGTGGCATACCATATTCTATATTTTCATATAACAAACATTAATGTAATAGTACAATATGTGAAGTTTCATTTTAATATTTCAAAATTTTCCGGTTCTTTGGCTCACTTGCATTTATAGCAATGTTTGTATGACTTCATCTATGTGGGTGAAAATGGCATATAGAACATACAAGATGTTAGGAGTATGAGTACACAGACCTTAACAGCGGCTTCTTGATGTTAAGCTGAAACCTAAATTCCTCTACCATTTTTCTCTAGGGTGCATGGTTCCACAAACAAAAAATAACTGCTAAGTCTCTTTAGTATTTATGTTGAAAAATACTGGAGAGCAAGAGGATTAATGACTTCATTGTCAGAAATCTAGCATTAGCTAACAACAACATTTCATTTGTCATAAAAGAATCTTAAACACATCATTTAAATCAAAATCACTAGAGCCATTTTCAAGAAAATAAAAATTTTTGAAAAAATTTCCATTTAAAGGGTAGTTTAAGGTGCGGCTATTTTCTTCAAAATCTTCATGTTGCATCCTTGAAAGACACAAAACTTAAGTACCAATTTTTGGTTTTTAACCAATTTTTCGTTTTTGAGTTATGCTGTTCACAGACACACACACAGACGTGCGCGCGCAGGCACACACACACACACACACACACACACACACATACATACATACATACATACAAACACACACACCTTTTTCTAAAAATGCTTTTTTTTTTTGCATTCAGGGGGTCTCAAAACATATATTTCCGGTGAAATCTCAGCATCAAATGTTTGGGTGGAAGATAATACTTCCTCTACTTACCAGTAGAGAAAGTAAAACAGTCCATTATGAAATTCATTGTCGTGAAAGGTAAAGGAGATAACTGAACATTATTAAATACATTTGCACAGCCTGGTAACAGAGAAGGTCTGAACAGGCGAATGTTTTGCTTACTAATTCGACTTCTGCTGTTATGCATGTCTTCACACCTATGATGGGTGAAATTTCAAACTAGGTCAGCCTTGAAAACTGGTTTTGCCATGTGTCTGTGCGTTATATCAGCGACTGCAAGTTACAAGGACAGATGTGATTTTCTTTCAAGCTTTCTGAGCCCTATTGATGCAGGTAACTTTTACTGTCAACATTCTAGACCTTCTGATCTACACATATGCCAGTATTGTCAAGCATATGTTCACAAATTTATTCCAAGAGGCACAGTGGTACCAATGCTTTAATATTTTGTGGCTAAATGAGTCATTTTAGCAACAAATAACTCATCTTTTTGAGCTCTACCTCTATGGTAATTGCAGAAGTAAATGATAAAGGAGTGGTTACATATTGGCAATCAAACATTCAACAAACTTTATTTTTAGTTTCTCTACTGGTCAGTAGAGGAAGTATTGTACTCCACTCGAAAATTCGATGCCGAGATTTCACCAGAAATGTATATTTTGAGACCCCCTAAATACAAAAAAAGCATTTTAGAAAAAGGTCTGTGTGTGTGTGAGTGTATGTGTGTTTGTGTGTGTCTGTCTTCTTTTTTTGAGTTATACTGTCCACAGACTGACAGGCAGACAGACACACACAGACGGACCTTTTTCATATTCAGGGGGTCTCAAAAAATATTTCTGCTGAAATCTTGACATCAAATTTTTGGGTGGAATTCAATACTTCCTTCTACTTACCAGTAGAGAAAGTAAAAATAACAAAGTTGAATACTTGGTTCTTCATCCAACATGATTGCTGTGGTTTCAAGTTTCCAGACAGATACAACTTACTCTTTCAAGCTCTGTTTCAAATCCAGAGCTGCCAACATACAACCAACAAAGACTGTCATTGCAAGATGTACAACTCATTTAGAGCGGCCAAGGAATTGAAGGTCCTAAGTTCCAAAGTGTAGCGAGGATGTTTTTTACCAGAGGAGTGATGCAGTTATACGCTGATGACAAAAAGTAGTGATAATATCAGGTACCTAAACCCAAAGAGTCCTTCAACAATTCAGTGCATCAGTGTTTCTGTTTATATTGGCAGGAAGTGAACAAGAAGAAAAATAAGAAAAAGAAAAAGCAGAAAACAACAAAGTAAAATATTGTTAATTGAACAGTTTTGCTTCTCATTTAGGTTGGCAGCCCCCATCGTGCATACACAGTGCTGAGAAGATAATCATGTTTGTTGTCCTTACACAATTATTTTCCTATAAAAGAACACATATGATGGTTACTCAATATATAATGCCCCACATTTTCTTTCTCCGAACATATTTATTGTTAAGAGCCAGAATTTGGTGACAATATAGTTCAATATGTCTTGTCCATGTCCTCTTTTTCTACGTAGTCTCCATCACGTTTTATGGCCTTATACCAACATTGTGAAACAGCATGTATTCCCTGCTGGTAAAAGTTCTTGTCCTGTAGGCCTAGCCATGTTGTCACTGCGTGAATGACACTCTCGTCATCTTCAAAGTGTGTGTCTCCCGTAAAGAATCTTTAAGTGACTGTAGGATGGATGAGGTAATGATGTCCAACCCAATTTAGCGATGTGTTCCCGGGTTCCCAGACTTGTGTGTGGGCATGCATTATCGTTTTGGAGTAAGATTTCTGCTGGATTCTTATCAGATCAAACATGTCGGAAACGTTTCTTGAGTTTATTCAGTCTTCACGTATGCCTCTGAATTAATGGTTGACCCTTTTGGCATCACATCCATGAGAATGATGCCATCACAATCCCAGAAGACAGTGCCCATGAGGGGTTGTCTTGAATTTCTTCTTTTGTGGTGAATGAGGATGACGCCACTCCATGGACTGCCTTTTTGTTTCTGGTGCAAAGTGATGCACCCAGCTTTTGTCCCCTGTAATGATCCGAGACAGAAAGGCCTCTCCGTCGGTCTCAAAACACTCCAACAATTCAGAAGAAATGGCCTTTCTTTGAATCTTGTGGTCTACTGTGAGCATTCGTGGAACCCATCGTGAGCATGTCTTCGAATATCCGAGAGCATCGATCATTGCAGATGCACTTCTAATGCTGACTGACAACTGTAGAGGCAATTGTCGAATTGTGATGTGCCGGTGGGCACGAGCAATGGCATCTGCACGATTCAGCATGTCTGGAGCAATGGCTGTGACAGGATGTCCTGAGCTCTGTTTTTGCATTTCCTGAGGCTTTAACTTTCTTTACCCATCACCCAACAGTGCTCCTATCAACTGCAGCATTGTCATACACTGCACACAAATGTTTATGGAAGTTCACCACAGTTTCTTTCTCTGCACAGAAGAATTCAATAACAGCATGCTGCTTGTAACGTGAGTTGTGTGTAGATGCCATTTTGACGCTGTACTATGGCTCTGCCATCTGCCAGAACAGTTCAAAACTCAACTGGCGCACAGAAGAAACATCAGATGTGAAGTACCTTCAAGGACCTTTGTATATATATATATATAAATAGATTTTTAAACAAATGTGGGGCATTATATGTTGAACAACCCTCGTACTAACATGAAGGGTGGGTGTGTCCTAAGTTCTACAAGTGACAACATTAATTCCAAACAACACTCCTATGGCAAATAGAGTATTCTATTTCACTTTTATTAGTGTTTTTATTTGGCAACCTAGTAGAAAACTTTAGCCAAAAAATGTATACATATATGAACACACAGTGCAGAGTGTATTAAATATGATACCAATTGCCCTCATTACTATGAATCACTCACAAAGCCAGAAAATAATCTAAAATCTGAGGTATCATATATGACACATGGAGATGCTAGAGCATAATATAAATAAGTTACATTAAGATGTCTTTTAAATGTATTTAAAAGCATGAAAATAAAATGAAACTTGAACATGCTGTACATACCTAATTCATCTGATTCAACCTGCTTTGACAAAAGGGAACGTAGAGCTGGGATGCAAAAGAAGCTAAGCATTGCTGTCACTGGGACTGAAACAACACAATATATTAATATGTGCTCATTTCTAAAATGTTGAGGATTCCATGTGCACAAAGTAACAAGCACTTACTTACCTAAGAACATCATTGTGTCTGTGGCACTTAGACCCAGTACTATGAAGCCAGCAGCTTTGGAAATCACTCCAAACACACACATGCTGTGGTCTGATACGTTGAAGTACTTGAGAAGAGGTGTCCCAATGAACAGGGCAATGCAACCCAAGGCATACTTGAACCCAAAGTAGTAGCTGTAGATCTCATATTTCCAATTTAAAGGTGTGTCTTTAGCATATAAATATGCTATGTCCATTTCACCTGCCAAAGAAATGCTTCATTAATTGACTGAAGCACTACAGTGGCCACTCCCCTACTGACACCTGGTTCTCGCCTGGTAAGCGTCCAGTTCCCACTATTGCGTCACATACAATGTCAACTTCTCATGCCACATATGACAAATGACGGCAGTAGCTAATGATTTTTATGGTGTTCAGTCATGGTCCAATTTACTACAGAAAAAACTTTTTCATTTGTTGCCACTTTATAAAACACGAATGTCTGTCTCTGTGTCATAGAACATTTTGGAAACTCTTTTCTAATACTGATGCACCTAACAGAAATGCAGTTCACGAAAGAGTAAATAAAATTCACATGACTTTCTCTATCTGGGCAGTTCTGATTACCGGTACTCAGTGCCCAACTAAAGCCCTGTCTGTATGTTCTACTGTTTCCCCTACTTCACTCCACCAACTGTTTTTCTTTGCTGATCCATCCATACTCTTTAAACCTTTCGCTCCTCCACTAAACCTCTATAGGTACCAGAGTTTTATGATTCTTTCCAAGATTATTCCTTTTCTCCTTGTCTTTACTACCTATTTCTAATACTTCTATGTCCCCTGGTACTCTTTTTGATAGTTCTAATAATACTTTGCAAAATCATTTGGGTAATTGTTTACAAAATCGGTCGCTCAAGAAAATGAATAAGACATAGTGCAATGGATGTAGTTTTTATTGCTCGTTATGATTTTGAAAGTTTTATTTGGCTTTCAAGCTTCGTTTTTGATTTATGAGCAAATTTTGTATGTGTGATGCAGTGGTTTTATTTTACTTATGTGGCAGACATGTCGCAACTAAATATTTGTAAACGAGTATAATATACGCTGGAATGATTGAATTAATGTATTTATGTTGAAATTGTTACTGCTGATTACGGTTTTGAAAGTTTTATTTGGCGGTCAAGCTTCATTTACGTTTTTCCTGTGTTAAGGTAGGTTTAGTATGTGTATACGAGTGTGGTAACAGGGTCCTGTGTTACTGAAATTTTGCTCATGTTAGGTTAGGTTAGGTTTAGCATGTGTATATGAGTGTGGTAACAGGGTCCTATGTTACTGAAATTTTGCCCATGTTAGGTTAGGTTAGGTTTAGTATGTGTATATGAGTGTGGTAACAGGGTCCTATGTTACTGAAATTTTGCTCATGTTAGGTTAGGTTAGGTTTAGCATGTGTATATGAGTGTGGTAACAGGGTCCTATGTTACTGAAATTTTGCCCATGTTAGGTTAGGTTAGGTTTAGTATGTGTATATGAGTGTGGTAACAGGGTCCTATGTTACTGAAATTTTGCTCATGTTAGGTTAGGTTAGGTTTAGTATGTGTATATGAGTGTGGTAACAGGGTCCTATGTTACTGAAATTTTGCTCATGTTAGGATAGGTTTAGTATGTGTATATGAGTAGAGTAACAGGGTACCGTGTTATTGAAATTTTACCCATGTTAGGTTAGGTTTAGTATGTGTATATGAGTGTGGTAACAGGGTCCTATGTTACTGAAATTTTGCTCATGTTAGGTTAGGTTTAGTATGTGTATATGAGTAGAGTAACAGGGTACCGTGTTATTGAAATTTTACCCATGTTAGGTTAGGTTTAGTAATTGTATATGAGTGTGGTAACAGGGTCCTATGTTACTGAAATTTTGCTCATGTTAGGTTTTTTTTTATTTATTTATTTCAACCATAAAACATATACACGTTGTGGTTGTGTCACTAAAAAAACTACTTACAAAATATAGTACTTACATAATATTCACAGGCACAATCTATCTACAAACCCTCATCTAAAACTCACGCTTACATCCTTAGATCTGCATTTACCTCAACAATGCAAAAACTCATCAGTTGAATAATAACACTTTTCCATCAAAAATTGCTTGAGATGTTTTTTGAAACGGTGAATGGAATTTATATTTTTTACTTCAATGGGTAATTTGTTGTAATATTTAATGCCTCTGTAGTAAAAACTATTTTCAAACAATTTTTTGTTATGTGGGGTTAGATGTAATTTAGTTTTTTCTCTTGTGTTATGACAGTGAATTTCAGAATTGGTGGTAAAATCTTTGATGTGTGTTTGCACTAGTACAATTGTTTCATATAAGTATATACAGGGCAATGGCAAAATGTTTAGTTCTTTAAAGAATGGTTTGCAGCTGACAATAAAAGGTAAACTGAGAATAATTTTTGTAATTTGAATATTTTAATAGCTTCGCTACTATTTCCCCACAAGGATATTCCGTGTGAAATTAAGGAGTGAAATTTGGAGAAATACATGACCCTAAGTGTATTTTTGCTCACTGAGTGTTTCAAAATGTTAATTTGGAAGCAGATTTGACCTAGTTTTTTAATTAATTCATTAATATGAGGTTTCCCACTGAGATTTTCATCAATATATAATCCTAAAAATTTTGACTTATTTGAATATTTTATATTTGTTCCTTCTAGCTGTATGGTAGGAAAGTTTAATGATTTGTTGTTTATGTGATGAAATCCTACAGCTAAACACTTCTCCTTATTTAGACATAGACTATTTTCATTAAACCAAGAAGCTGTGTGTAATGTGACTGCATTAATATTTATTTTTAAAGTGTCATCATTTTTTCCTGATGTTAGTATACTGGTATCATCTGCAAATATTAAGTATTTTATACTGTTATTTTGATTGTTATCAACAAGATCATTTATATATAAAAGAAACAATAATGGGCCTAAGAGTGAACCTTGCGGAACTCCGCAATCAATTGTGCGTTCCTCTGATAAAACAGATTTCAGCTCCTTTGTGCAATCATTAAAATAATCTATTTCCACTACTTGTTTCCTGTTTGTTAGGTATGAATTAAACCAGTTATGAGCTACACCTCTTATTCCATAGTCGCTTAGTTTCCGAAGTAGAATTTTGTGATTGACGAGGTCGAATGCTTTTGATAGATCAAGGAAAATTCCTACACAATGTTCTGAATCATCTAATCTTTTGTTAGGTGTAGGTTAGGTTAGGTTTAGTATGTGTATATGAGTGTGGTAACAGGGTCCTATGTTACTGAAATTTTGCCCATGTTAGGTTAGGTTAGGTTTAGTATGTGTATATGAGTGTGGTAACAGGGTCCTGTGTTACTGAAATTTTGCTCATGTTAGGTTAGGTTTAGTATGTGTATATGAGTGTGGTAACAGGGTCCTGTGTTACTGAAATTTTGCTCATGTTAGGTTAGGTTTAGTATGTGTATATGAGTGTGGTAACAGGGTCCTGTGTTACTGAAATTTTGCCCATGTTAGGTTAGGTTTAGTATGTGTATATGAGTGTGGTAACAGGGTCCTGTGTTACTGAAATTTTGCCCATGTTAGGTTAGGTTTAGTATGTGTATATAAGTGTGGTAACAGGGTCCTGTGTTACTGAAATTTTGCCCATGTTAGGTTAGGTTTAGTATGTGTATATGAGTGTGGTAACAGGGTCCTATGTTACTGAAATTTTGCTCATGTTAGGTTAGGTTAGGTTTAGCATGTGTATATGAGTAGAGTAACAGGGTCCTATGTTACTGAAATTTTGCCCATGTTAGGTTAGGTTTAGCATGTGTATATGAGTGTGGTAACAGGGTCTTGTGTTACTGAAATTTTGCCCATGTTAGGTTAGGTTAGGTTTAGTATGTGTATATGAGTGTGGTAACAGGGTCCTATGTTACTGAAATTTTGCCCATGTTAGGTTAGGTTATTGTTTAGTATGTGTATATGAGTGTGGTAACAGGGTACCGTGTTATTGAAATTTTGCCCATGTTAGGTTAGGTTAGTGTATGTATATGAGGGGAATGACAGAGTTCTGTGTTATCAAAATATTTACTACTTGGGCAGTGTTTATGCAACAATTTCAACGTAAATGCACTTATCAATCATTCTAGCATATATTATACTCGTTTATAAACATTTATTTGCTAACTATCTGCTGCATACGTGAAATAAAACCGTTGCATCACACATACAAAATTTGCTCATAAGTCAAAAACGAAGCTTGACCACCAAATAAAACTTTCAAAATCGTAATCAGCAATAAAAACTGTATCAATGGCACTATGTTTCATTCGTTTTCTCAAGTGGCCAATTTTGTAAACATTTACCGTAATTTGTAAATGTGGTCTATTCTGCCACTTATTTCTAGCCCCTTTCCTCAAGCTTTGTGTGGCAATTCACAACTTTACCTTTGCTAAAGCCTTACACATTCTTTAATCCTCTTGCTGACATCCGCAATATTAAAAATAGTGGTTCATATTGAGAGTTCATACATAATAGTTTTAAAACATAATTCACCAAGTCCAACATCTGAATAATATATTTTATTTAACAATTTTATTTCATTTTGAACATACCTGTTAATCAATATGCACAATTAATGCACAGTTGAAGATATGATCACCCTTGTCATACCCATAACATCAATAAATCTTTGTTAAATAGTACTTTTATTTTTCAAATGTTACTGATAACCAAGTGAGCTGTATACATCAGCATCATCATAGATTTATTTAACTGTTTGGATAAAACTTTGAGAGATATTGCTTTACTTGGCAGAATATGTGATATCATGTCCCACAGATGCTTTTGTGATAAGAAAAATATACTGATAAAGTAAACAGAGGAAAGGGCATTTGTTTGTTAGGTCTCATTGTGAGCAAAGCTCAGGGACATTGAACCATAACGTATTTGTGGAGCATGCATCAGGCTACTGAATACCCACCACCAATAATACTCTTTTTTTTCTCCATCTTACATTACGTAAGATAAAAATGAAAATTTGTAAACTTCAAGAGAAAACTTGGCTATATGCATACCGTAGTTCAGCAATAACTATTAAGTTTTAAATTTTACAGAGTGATTTATATAAAATGAATACACTGAAATATTATTTATAGTTCCTCTAGATTGCATAAACATCTATTCATAAGATACATTTTTACTTTCTCCACTGGTAAGTAGAGGAAGTATTGTATTCCACCCAAAAATTTGATGTCAAGATTTCACCGGAAATACATGTTTTGGGATCCCTGAATCAAAAAAAGAAAATATTTTAGAAAAATTTGTGTGGTGTGTGTGTGCACGTGTGTGTGTCTGTCAGTCTGTGGACACCATAACTCAAAAACGAAAAGTCGGTTAAAAAGCAAAGTTGGTTCTAAAGTAAGAACAAATTAGAAACTAAAAACTTCACTTATCTTAGTAATGTTGCAAGTTTCTCATGTGAATTGCTGACTAAAGTTTCAAGTTAACTCCAACTCATTCTCAAAGTTGGTATTTAAGCTTAATGTCTTTCAAGGATGCAACACGAAGGTTTTGAAGAAAATAGCCCCACCCTGAACTTTCCTTTGCATGAAACATTTTTCAAAAATTTTGTTTTTCTTGAAAATGGCTCTGATTGTGATTAAAATGACATATGTTTAAGATATTTGTATGACAAATGAAATGCATATTTTGAATTTTCTGTCTATAGCCTATGTAGTCCTGTTTACTCTGGATGACTTTTGAGTAACTCATAAATCGTAAGATGTAGATCTCGCTAAAACACACAATTTATGCCCAAATAAATTTTTTTCTTGAGTGAACCATTTCGGCATTACTCCTTGCTATTTGTGTCAGTTTCGGAAACCTTAAAACTTTTGTGAAATGAACATCGTTGTTCATTTTTTTTATATGTTAAGCATGCAAAGAGAATGGGGTCTCAAAGCTTTAAAAGATTTGACTAGCTAAGCCTACTGTATTTTAATATTCCCCTTGTGCCTACAAGGAAATAAGCAATAAGATAATTTTTGCAAATGTTTATCTCAACTAACACAAAGAAGATATAGGAATAAGAGTTTTTAAGAATGGTTAGTACAAGAGTAGAGAAAGTCATGTGAGTGCAACACATCAGATTTTTTATATTATCATAAGCATGAATGTTTGTTTTTCATGAAAGAGTAATATTAATCACAGCAAATTTTTCTACATTACATTTTAAGTTAAGTGATTCAAAGAAATTTGTTAGAGTATAGATTTTTCCATATTTTTATTTAGCTCTTCATAGTTTACACCAGAGCATATTGCT